>BTHU01000023.1:110164629-110764629 GCA_036184795.1 Tokudaia tokunoshimensis
GGAGACTTTCTCCTCCGTGGCCTAGGATGTTTTTTATGTTGTTGCCTACTCCCTCCCTCTCCCTCCTCCTTCTGGATGTAGTTTTTAAATTGAGGGTCGTGTTTTTTGATGAAATGGTTATTTCCAGCTTCTAGGCTATGTCTATCAGAAACTTTTGATCTGTGGGGTTAGGTTTAAGTAAAGGAAACGCTTGTGTTGGTTTGCAATGGTTCCTTAAAATGCGCGGGCCGCCTCCTTCTCGACCCTGGTAAAGCCCCATCTTCCCTTCACACTGGAGTGTAAATTCCGTACCCCTTTCTCCCACGGACCGCCGTATTCCACGGCAGCCACACCCTGTGTATATGTCTCTGTGGATTGGACTCATTATCAGCTTAATTTAGTGACTTAAACCACCATGATGGGACTTGCTTAAGCACGAAGCTTCTTTTCCTGTTTAGTCCTGGCGGTTAGTGTCGAAAGAGGAATAATCGAGGTTTCTTAATGAAACCTGGTGCGGTCCAAGCATTGCCTTCTTTTTCTGTTGTCTTTTTTTCCTACTCCGGGCTGTTGGCGGTGTCAGCACCGCTGCTGGGGGCGGGGGGTGGAGGGGAGAAAGAGTCGGGTTACCGAAGTGCGTCATTCCTGGCTCGAGCAGGGCCTGCTCGGAGCTTGCTGGTGTTTGTTACTGTCCTCGCAGCACTTTCCTGCCAGCCTTCTCTCTCTGCGTATTGGTTAGGAGCAAAAGCAGGAGGCGGTCTCCTAATTCTGTCTGGAGCCCAGTGCGTTGCATTTAAGGGTATATGTGAACTTATGATTTTTTTTTTTTGATGGCCCTGGAAAGTGGATACATTTCTGTTTTTAACGACATGCAATTCAGGTAGTTTGGTCTTGCTTTCATATCATATATTTCTCAATGAACGGTGGGGTTAATTTTGAGCATTTTAAACCACTTACGTGAAAATGCCTGGTTTTCTTTCTGTGTTGATATCAATCTATAATTAGGGATCAGAAGGACCAGTTAAGGCATAAGTGTTCAGTGGTTTTTCAAGTGGTTGAATTATAATTTCATGACATTATGTTAAATCGGCTGTTTTTTTCTGTTTTCAGATCAAGTGCATGAATTTCTGCTAATTACAAATATTTAAGTTTATTTCACCTCATATTTCTATTTATCCTTTTAAAATATCAAATGTACTCATTGAGTATTAAATATGGTTACTTCAATATTTTTACTGAATTCTTAGTTGTTACTATCTAGTAGTAGGTGGGCAGGGTGCTTTTATAGTAACACTGTAAGATTTTTGACATTTTAACATGGTACTTTGACACTTTTGTTGCCTTGGGGTTATCCTCAGTGTCCTTATTGAGTATGGCTCTCCATTCTCTTTCAAGATAGGGAGAGTAGGAGGCTGGAGGAGAAAAGAGAAGTGTCCGCCAGTTGATTATTGTAGCTGGATGAGTTCAGAAGGGCTCTTTGGTAACTCATTCTACTTTGCTATTTGCTTGAAAATTTCTGTAGTTGAGGAACAAGAATTTGAAAGAAAAATTTCAAAGTTTTATCGTTTTGATGTGTTGACTTTTTTATATTTACCTAAGTTATTTACACGGAAACTTAGACTTGTGTGTAGAAAATTACATAATGCCTAGCATACCAACTTTCGAAAATATTTGAACAAGCCCTGCAGGGAAAACAACATAAATTCTTACAGATAAGACTTAAAATGGGACAGTCAGAACGTGCTGGGCTTCTGCTTTCCCTTTGATTGTTTTTTTTGAAAATAGGAAATGCCATTTGTATATTTAACAACTTGTTCTTGGTGTGTGTTTCATTAAGTTGGAGCTGCAGTGAGTCAGTAGGCGATTTACTATTAATAGGAGGGGCTTTGGCAGCCGAGTAAGTGACAGTGAAAGGATTGGGGTGCCACAGGGAACATTCCAGGAGGAAGCTTGACATGGCTGAATTCAGCTTCAGTGTTTGCTGTTTAATGACTAGATAGAGTGGTGGATTGGAAAAGGAATGGACTTTCTAGCCATTTCTTCCCATTGTGAAGTACTGTAGTATTATAAGGTATTTGAGACAGACAGGGTAGAGAGGGTTCTTCTTTCTAAATCAGTAGGAAATTTACTATTTACATTTAAAATGAGAAATACCCTCTCTAACAGTCTACTCCTAACTACTTGAAAGTTGATAGGAAAAACTATTTCATTGTTTTCTTTTAAGAACATTTTTTTCATATTGCCATCAGCAGTAAAAGTACAGTTAAAATTAAGACCCTTGATCTCCTTTCATTAGTATATTTGCTCCCAAGGTCCAAGGTAAGTGTCTTGCTTTCTGCAGTCTGGTATTCTGTGTCAAGCTTATTTTGTTCTTCTGTTAGATGTATTTTTGAATATATGCTAAAGTTAGGAAAGGAATCCAAAGCAATGGATATTTTTATTTTTGTGTTTGTTTGGTAAAGTATATTTCCAAATTATTACTATTATAGAAAAATTTTAACCCCAGTCTGGGAGCAAACATTTCTGAACTGTTATTATTTCACGCTCATTAGCTTTTACAAGAATATTAAGAGAAGTGAGCTTCCTGGCTTCAAATTTTTATTCCTATGCAAATAATCTTAAGTAGATAGTTAAAATGTGGCATCAGCTTTGATTTCTTGTGGTGATTCAATAACCAGCTACTAAACCAACAAATTACAAGATTTGGCAGCACTGAAGTTGATTTTGGATTTTTAAAGTCCAAATATGAATACAATTTTAATGAAATTATATTCAACATTTCTTTTATCATTTGTATGAGTAAAATTGGGGCTTAACCTAGGATCAGGCTCAAATTTCTTTGGGAATACAGGGTTAGGGATGAAAATATGTCATCGTTACTTTAGTAATTAGTGCTTGATATTCTGCATACCTAACATGTCACCACAGCCCTATTGGAATGTTGTAAACAGCATATAGCATTTTTATTTTGCGTTCAGTTCTTCATACTAGATAGAACACTTCAGTTTTTGATGCTGAAAGATTAATTTTGAACCTAAACTGTACATTAAAATGTAAAGTTTGCTATTTAGAGGAACACTATTTTGGGAGTTGGGAGAATAAAATAGCAAAGGGAAGGGATAGTTCCAATTAACAATGCACTATTAGTGTAGTCCTAGCTGGGTATCAGTGTAGCTTGAAATGTGATTGTTGGAGAATAAAAGAGGAGCTATAGAATTGCAGAGTTTCAAGGTACTTTGCATTTTTTTTGTAGTTTTCTACATTTAATATTTATGCTCAGGGATTTTTATGTGTCGTTCCATACTGTGTCCCTGTATACTAATATTTGCCTTTCACAAATTATAGTTTTTTCATGTTTTGGTAGCAATGACAGTGAAGAAATAAAATTCTCGGTTTGCTTTTCCTAAAGTGCATTTTTTTTCATTAACTTAACCAAATACTCTATTGTTTCAGCATATGTAATGTGGCTTTGTGGACTGGGTTTTGTGTATATGAATTTTTTTAAAAAAGGAACATCTTTAATTTCTTTGGTAATGCTACCAGAAGATTTTCCTCCTGAATAGGGTTGTTAATACCTAGTGACTGTACTTTGATACTGATTATTGGACACCAGGAGAGTTAGTGTTGCTAGGCATAATGGCTCACACCTGTAATCTGAACATTTGGGAGACTGAGGTTGGAGGATGCTGCAAATTTGAGGCCAGTTTGGGATGCATAGTATCAGACCAGCTCCAGGCTACTTTGCAAGTTCTTATCTTGAGAGAAGAGAGTTAAGAGATTAATCAACTAGCTTTGTTCTCCTATCCCCAGAAAAGGTAGACACAATGGTCTCTTTGCTTATTTGTTTACTTTCAGAGAGAATCTCATTCTGTAGCCCAATTAGCCCTCAAATTTGTGATCTTCCTCCTTGAGTCTTTCTAGGGTTGGGATTACAGATAGATTCGCATGCTCTTAACCATTGAGACTTTTCTTTAGCCCTTTGGGTTCCTTTTGAGTGTTAGAAACCATGTCTTTTTATTGAACCCTCTCATAAACTTTGCAAGACAGGTGTTAGGTTTCTTATTTTCTTTTCTGAGACAAGGTTTCTCTGTGTATCCCTGGCTGTCCTGGAACTCACTCTGTAGACCAGGCTACCCTTGAACTCAAGAGATCTGCCTGCCTCTGCCTCCAGAGTGCTGGGATTAAAGGCATGCACAACCACCATGCCTCTAAGATTTTTTACAGGCTAGTTTACAGATGAGGAAGTTGAGGTTCTAGGTGATAGTCATTGACTCCCCAAATCACATCTTGATTGGCTTGACCTCAAATCCTTAATATTTTTTGTGCTTGTTAAATTCAGATGTTTCTCGTAGGGACCTTAGGTATATAATCCTCATTGTTTTAATTTTATAACATAAGGATTTTCTATATGTAATACAAGATAAAATTTCAAACCTTTGTTCAGGGTCAGGTGAGTTGATATAAAATTCTTATTTTGGCTGTGGGTGAGGACAACTTGCTCTCAAGGCTGCTGACCTGTGTTCTGTCTCTGTGGCCATCATGGTGCAAGGAGATAGTGACTTTTGCAGGTTGTCCTCTGAATTTGTACATATGCACCATGGCATACCCAATATGCTCCTCCCCCTCCCAAATAAATAATGGTTAAAATGTTTTTTTCCGAGACAGGATTTTTATAGTTCTGGCTGGCCTGGAATTTGTATGTAGATCAGGTTGTCTCATGTACCATACCATACCTGTTGGTAAAGGTAAAAAAATCAAAATATATTTTAAGCTAATATTCAAAGTAGTTAAACTCTGAATTTTAATATTGCTTGAGTATGACTACTAAAATTCATGGAATATTGAAGTCTTGATGTGAGGAGAGATTTCTGTTTTCTATGGTACATAGAATAGTTAACACATTTTAAAAATTTTTTGTTACTTATACTATATTTGTCTAAGGATAGTTTATGTGTCATTCAGCCTGTTGAGTGGTTAGATTTTAGATAAATATTTAGGGTTGGTGGCTGGAGAAATGCCATAGAGTAACCATTGTTCCTACTGAGGACCCAGGTTAGGTTTCCAGCACTCACATGGTGCTTCACAACATCTGACCTCTGACAGCACTGGACATGCATGTGGTATATGTATATCCATGCAGGCCAAACACTCAGACACATAGTAATCTTAAATAAATGAACTACATCTTATAAATTAGACTTATCTAATAAGACTCTGCTTTGTTTCTGTAGAGGGATATCCTTACCATTGTTTAATGACATTTTTTTTTTTTTTTGGTTTTTCGAGACAGGGTTTCTCTGTGTAGCCCTGGCTGTCCTGGAACTCACTTTGTAGACCAGGCTGGCCTCGAACTCAGAAATCCTCCTGCCTCTGCCTCCCAAGTGCTGGGATTAAAGGCGTGCGCCACCACCGCCCGGCGTTTAATGACATTTTAAACATTCTTTCCTTATCTGTAGTTTTTGTTTCTACATTCTATTTTGGTTCACATTTTACTTAGTAAGTTTTATTTTTATTGAGTGATAAGTAGTATCAATGCTTAGATTATTAGGTTTATTACTGATTAGTATTGTGATCTGTTTCTTTTATTTTATTCTTTCCTGCTTTTCATAAACTTTATAGAGTTTTCTCTGAAGAAATTCTAGATATTGGATTTAGTGAAGATGAGGTATAACTCACCTGTATTAAATATTACATGGGTAATATGTCATGTATAATATATATGTATTGGTGCTTTCATGGACGTGAGTTGGATTTATGTACTTTGTGTTGATCAATCATCCCCTTCAACTTAGCCCTGTAGGAAATCATTTTTCCAGGTGATGAGCACTTTTTTCCTTTCTTTTTTTTTCTTTTTTCTTTTGTTTTTCCAGACATGGTTTTTCTATATAGCCCTGGCTGTCCTGGAACTCACTCTGTAGACCAGGCTGGCCTTGGAACTCAGAAATCTGCCTGCCTCTGCCTCCCAAGTGCTGGGATTAAAGGCGTGGGCTACCACGGCCTGACTGAGCACTTTTCTTTTACCTAGACTGTTTCAATATTGAGTATTTTTATCCATACTTCCTTTTTTTGTATTCTGTTTATATCAACAACTAGTGTTCCATGACAGAATTATAATCCAAGGTGTCCATTACATCCAAAAGGTTAAGAAAGGTGCTGAGTTGTTATAAAGAATTTGGATAGTTAAATGCATACATAATTTTATTTGTAAGAAAGAATATTGTAGGAACGTTTTTCATTACATAATTAAAAAATCTTTTCTGAAAAGACATTGACAATAACTAATACTAACTAAACTATAGTTTATATGCCACATACTATTATAAATACTTTATATGTATCAAGACACTCAATTTTCATAATCCTATGAGGTATTATAACAACATGATTCATTTTTTTTCTTTCCTATTTTTTTAGACAGGGTAGCCCTGGTAGTTCTGGACTTCACTGTGTAGATTGAGATCTGGAACTCAGAGATCTACCTGTCTCTGCCTCCCAAGTGCTGGGATTAAAGGCATGTGTCACCATGCCCAATCTATATGATTCAGTTTTTTGATAGAATACCTTAGGGGTGGGCCATGTGTCTTTTTTTTTTTTTTTGAGGCAGGGTTTCTCTGTGTAGCCCTGGCTGTCCTGGAACTCACTCTGTAGACCAGGCTGGCCTCGAACTCAGAAATCCGCCTGCCTCTGCCTCCCAAGTGCTGGGATTAAAGGTGTGCGCCACCACCGCCCGGCAGGGCCATGTGTCTTATGTTGTCCTTAACTATCCTAGAACTCACTGGTTCAGGCTGGCCTTGAACTGAGGTCATTGTGATCTTCCCTCTTCACCATCCACGGTGTTAGAATTATAGGCATGAGTTAACACACCCTGCCAAACTAACTAGGAATACTTTTGAGATTAAGAGGGAGCATTAATCAGACATCATGCAGGGATAAGTGCATAAACTAGGACTGTCCCAGAGAAACTGGGATGTATGATGACCCTAAGTAATGAGACCCTTTTCCAGAAGAGAAAACATATTGAAGGCCTAGTAACTTGCTCAATTAGTAATTGTTAAGAAGGGATTCCAAACCCCTATAGATTTCTATGGGTATGAAAATGATTTAAATTACTTTAAATTGCTGGAATTGGGAAGTTTGGTTATTTTTATTGTTTGGGGTAAGTTTTTATTGGTAGAGCATCAATAGTAAAAGACAAGATACCATGGTTTTTTTTTTTCTAAAAAAAAAAAAAAAACACCCAGGGGAATTTCTAGTACAATGTTTTGTGCTTATTAGACTAGGGTGATTGTATATCTTAAATGTTGAAAAGTAACTTCTTTGATCTTTACCTAAGTAAAACTAGTCAAAACCACCAAGATAGCAATATCTGAGTTTATTTTTCTTATATGGTATTCACATCTCCTCTATAATATTATTAAGAAATATGGATGGTATATTTCATGGGAGTCCCTCTGAGAAGACAGAAAAGAGTAGGGTAATATTTGGGACTAGGGAGAAATGGTATTAAAACCAAAGAAAATGTTCTAGTTTAGGGATTTACTTGATGTTAAATTGATCGTATAACATAATCTGTTAGGACTTGGAGAGGTACAGGTGCCACTTCACTAACTAAATAGCCCTTTGAGATATGAGGGTGCATGGTGTTCAGTGGTAGAACTGGTGAGTTAGCATTTATAAGGTACTCAATACCCCCACCCCTCCCCCACCCCCCAAATGGTCTTTTTCTATTGTGTAGGTTCTTTCTTCCGCCTCTATTCCACCCTTTCAAAACCCTAACACTAGATTTAGGAGAGAAAAGGGATAGAGAGGGAGGGAAAGAGATCTCTGCATAAATTCAGGGTTTGGAAAGGGGACAGTGCTATTGTTAGACCACTCCTTGCTGATCTTGAGTTCCTTGGAGCAAGCTTGATCTTCTCTGTCAGGATACCTAATTTCTTCTTGTTATTTGCACATGACTGTTTAAGGAACTGAGACCAACAGCAATAAACAACAGCTTAAAACCCACAACAACCAACCCTGCCTCTTGGGGCCCTAGCATTTATATACCATCTGAAAAAAATCCCCAGAATTCCAAATGTAATACAAGCACAGAAACTATCTGCAGCTGGCAAAATCACGCCCTTGCTAGAGCATGAGACAAATCATAGTCAGCTACTGTGGACAATCTGAAGCAACTCCATATCTCACATCTGGGATTAAAATAACATATTCTATGTGTTTTTAAAGAAACTAGAAACTTCAGAAGTCTTACTATACTCCCCCAATCCCACCACTCCTTACTTTTTTGATAGTTTTTACAGTTATTTTGTATTTCTGGACTGCTCATATATTTGGTATTCTCCTTGCCAAATTAGTAAGTGTGAATTCAAATGTTGATAAATGATTTTGGTATAGTTGTAGGCTTATTGCATTTATTGTAAACTAAGGCATAGTTTTTATTGCTTGAGTAGAGATGAGTAGTAGAGATCTGATCTTCTTTTCTGCTTAAAACTTTTTGTGGTGGGGTTGACACAGGGTCTCCCTCACTGTTTTGGAACTTGCTATGTAGTTTAGGCTTCCCTTGAACTCAGAGATCCTCTTGCCTCTGCTTCCCAGGTGCTAGGATTGAAGGCATGCACCATCATATGAGCTATGATCTTCAGAGGACTGTTTCCATAATTATATGTTTACTATTTCATTGGCTTTTCCTTTTTTTCATTAATTTATTCACCAGATTGCAACACCTTCTCTCCTCTCCACCCTCATGACTCCCTCCCCCTCTTATGCTTCCCCTTTTCAGAGAATGGGAAGCCCCCCTTGGGTACCATCTGTCCCTGGGAGGGTATCAGGCAGGACGAGGGACATCCTCCCACTGAGACCAACCAAGGCAGTCCAGCTAGAGGAAGGGGATCCAGTGGCAGGATACAGAGTCAGAGATAGCCCCTGCTCCAATTGTTAGGGGACCCACATGAAGACCAAGTTGCATGCACATCTGTTAAAATGTGTAAAGGTCCAGCCCCTGCATGTTCTTTGGTTGGTGGTTCAGGACTGTTTTCTTTTTTATTTTTATTTTTAGTTTTTATTTTTTTCAAGACAGGGTTTCTCTGTATATTCCTGGCTGTCCTGGAACTCACTCTGTAGACCAGGCTGTCCTCGAACTCAGAAATCCTCCTGCTTCTGCCTCCCAAGTGCTAAGATTAAAGGTGTGCGTCACCACTGCCTGGCAGGACTGTTTTCTTTATTGCCCTTAACTAGTTCATTTTTTGGAGGTTTTGTAGCTGTTAGTATCTTACCAGTACAATTAGTTACTACTAAATAGTTCTACATACTAATTTGTTTAGTTAAAATTGTACAAGAAAACAACAGGAAAGAAGATTTAAGTTTCTGATCAGATGAAGGAATTTGTGGGCTACATTGTGGCCTGGAGGCAAAGATAACTTTTTGGGGGAGACTTTTGTGGTACTAGGGATTGACTTGAGAGGCCCACAGTACATTAGCTAGGCAAGTACTTTACAACTGATTTCTGTCCCCAGCTCTTTATTGTGTTTGGACATTGACTCTCCCTGAGTTGTCCAGGTTAGCCTTAAATTCACTAATTTGCCCATGCTGATCTCCAACTTGAGGGAAGGAACTTGGGGAGATTTATTATATGAGCTTAATGAAATTGTTTTAACAGTATTTGTAAAGGTAGAGCAATTGTAAAGGTAGAGTTCATACATGATGTGGAGGTTCACGAACACTCTGAAATAATGTACAAGATATTTTTTTCGAGACAGTTTCTCTGTGTAGTACTGACTTTCCTGAAAGTTTGTAGACTAGGCTGGCCTGGAATTCAGAGATCCACCTACTGCTGCCTCCTGATTTGATTAAAGGCATGCACCACCACTCTCAAGATGTATTTTTAAGGTGTATAAAATTAGTGCAGTTAAAAATGCATTGTTTTAAAAGCTTGAGTATATAAAATGAATGCAATTAAAACATATTGTTGCTTTTAAAGCTTGAGTGTAGTCAGGCGGTGATGGCTGCTGCTATGCACACCTTTGATCCCAGCACCGCAGAGACAGAGGCAGGCCAGTCTCTGAGTCAGCTTAGTGTACAGCTTGAGTTCCAGAACAGTCAGGGATACAGAGAGAAAACCTGTCTCAAAAAAACCAACCAACCAACCAACCAACCAACAAACAAACAAACAAAAAAAGCTTGACAGAAGTTTGATTAATACTGGAATCTGATGTGTAATTTTTTTTGTAGTGTTCTAGATTGAACCTAGAGTCTCATGCATGCAACACAAGATATGTGAGCTTTTCACCAAAGTTTTGGTGACAAATATTTTTCCCTCAATACTATTATTTTGGGCTTTCTCACAATTAAATAAATAAATGCTAGAGACAAAGTTTCACCATTTGTCCCTGGCTGGCTTAGAACTTACTCCTTAAAACTCAGGGATCCCTTTGCCACTGCTTCCCTACTGCAAGATTGAAGGTGTGTGCCTGACAGAAGTTCTTTAAAAACTTCTCTTGTGTTGTACTTGCTATATAGGTTTTTTCTTTTTTTCAAGTTTATCTGGGTATGCAATCCATTTTAGCCTCAGTCCTGTGATCCTCCTGCCTTAGTTTCTCAAGTACCAATATTAGAATGTGTGCTACTCCTTGCTTTTTTTCTTGGTTTGTGGTGCCTGATATAGAACCCAGGGCCTCTTGTATGATAGGTCAAGGCCTCTTTGTGCTAGGCCAATCAATACTCTGCCACTGAGCTATACCTTTAGCCTACCATCAATACAGTTTTGGAATAGTATCCTTAATTTGAAATAGTGACAGTTATTAAAAATACAGCTTGCTATGAAAGTTAGGAGAAAAGTAACAGAGGATGGTAATGTTACCTTGAAATGATCTCCTTTAGTGGTTAATAAACTGAGTTATTAAAGTTCATCATTGTTCCTTCTAGTGTTTACCATTATCCAAAAGTTTGAGGCCCTCCAATTGGTATTGTTTCTGTGTAAAGGCAGCAAGAAGTGAAAAGATGTGTTTGTTAGTGGGGTGCAGTGACTTGGGTCTGTACTTGGGAGGCTGAGGCAAGAGGATTTTGTGAGCCTAGAAGTTTGAAGCTCGTTTGGGCAACAGAACAGAGCAGGACTGAATTATTCTTTTTTTTTTAAAGACAGAGAATTACTGTGTAGATCAGGCTGCCTGGAACTCATAGTGAGAGAGGCTTGCCTCAGCCTTCTGAGTGGCAGGATTAAGGACATGTACCCCTTTGACTTTATGTCAAGTTTTTACTGTGTAATTTTCAAATGGAAATTTAATACACATTTAGGCTATGGTTTGGTTGTTGTTGTTTTGTTTTTTTTCCTTTTCCCCCCAGTTCTGGGAATTGAATGTGGGGCTTCATGTCTACAAGAAAACCTTTAAACATTCTACCACTAAATTATGTCCACATCCCTGCTCAATATTATCTTTTTTCAGTTTTACATATTGGGGTTGGAGAAACATTTCAGTGCTTAAGAACACTTCACTTGTCTGTCTGGAAGGTTTCTGTAACTCCAGTTCCAGAGGATCATATGATCTTCTCACCTCTGTGGGCACCAGGATATGGTGCACATTTATATGCAACCAAAGCATTCATAATTCCAACACTCAGGAGGCAGAGGCAGGTAGGTCTTACTATGAGTTCCAGTTTGAGACCAGCATGGTTTACAGAGCTAGTTACAGGACAGCCAGGGCTGTACAGAGAAACCCTGTCTCAAAAACCAAAGATAAAATGTTTTGCCTGCATCTGTGTCTGTGCACCGTGTGCATGACTGGTACCCATGGAGTCCAGAAATGAACATTGGATCCTTTGGAATTGGAGTCATAGATGGTTGTGATCTACTATGTGGGTGCTGGGACTTGAACTTGGGTCATCTGGAAGAATGATCTGTTTTTAACTGCTGAGCCGTCTCTCTAGTCCCTGGTTCTATTTTTGAGATAGGGTCTTATGTTACTCAGGCTGGCATTGAAATTGCTATGTAGCTGAAGTTGCTTGGCACTCCTGTGGTTTACCTCCCAAGTGCTGGGATTGCAGCATACCTGCTTTTAAAGATAGATCAGTGATGTTTTTAAAAATGGTTTTGAACTAATTTTTTTAGAGATATAAGCTACCTTTATCACTGAGAGTCCTCAGCCTTTTTGTATGTTAATTTTTAACTTTAGTTTCTTGTAATGTTAGCTTGAAATTTTTAGTAGTGTATATGATCCTAAATTCAATTTCAACATATTGTATATACATGTATATGATCATTTCTTAAAATATTACACACACACACACATACACACACACACAGACATACACATATACATATACTGGTTCCTTGCATTCCAAGGCCAGAAGATGGTATTAGTTCCCCTGGAACTGGAGTTACAGAATGTTGTGAGTCACCATGTAGTTACTGGGACTCAAAAATTCATGTCCTCTGAAGCAAGTGCTCTTAACAGCTGAGCCATCTGTCTAGCCCCTCAGATCCTTCATTTTCAAATTAGAACGTATGATATACCCCTTTCTTAGATTTCTAGTCCCTCCCTTTTACAGCAAATCGAATTTTCATTTACCAGTGTGTCTACTGGTTTGTAGCTAATTTTCAAACTTTATGGCAGTTAGACTCTTGCTGCAAAGAACTCATTTAATACCCCCTTATTTTAAAAAGTTCCATGTCCTAAAGAAATAGTATTAAAGATAGTTAGGAACATTTATTGTTGGGAATTTCTCTTATATGGTATAGGAGAGAAAGCATAGGAATTATAAGCAAAGCTGTAATGTTTTTTTTTCCTCTGGGATCTGTTTCTTCCTATTGCCACCATTCATTCAGGCCAGAAGATATTCTTTTAACCCTGACAGGAGAATTGAGGAAGTGGTGGTGTAGCCATGGCTTGTGGAGAAATAGATGTAAGCACTGATATTTTTGAAAAGCAAACTTGTCAGTGATATGGATTTTTTTCTCACTGGAATATGTGTACTTTCTTGAGTTTAGATTATCAATGCATAAAGTGTTGCCATTCACTGAAAAATATTTAGTAGACTCTTAAAGTTTTGGTGTTCTAAATGTCCTTAAAAATTACAGAGGGATCATTTAGATAAGGTGGAATTTTATTAGGAAAGTTTCTTTTATAGGTAATGAGTTCCTAATCCTTTGAAGTTAGTCTGAGGTAATTTACAAAGTACTATAGAAAAATGACAGACCTAAGGAGGTAATTGTGTGTTGGTAAATATGTATAAATGTTCAATGTTGGTAAGTAAGTTTATTTCTTACAACTAGATTGTTGCCTTTATCAGTTTAGGAGCTATGTTTTTATCTGATTTTGAATACTTGTTTCATTGTACAGGGTATATTATACAGGTTCTCAAATGGTAATTGAATTAAAATCTTAGGTATACAAATGTAGTCGTCAGATCTTGTTATCCATGTTCAATAAGAGACACAGTCAATTACCAGTTTCCTCTAAGTTGCCTTTGCATTAATGGATAATTTTTATCTGACAAGATACCATTCGTAGCATTATCATAGTACATGGGAGTATATAGTAAGTTCCTTAACATTTAAATTGTTTTTGCTTCTTATAATAGCATGTGAAATAGTTGATGGGCTTTTCACTTAGTGAAATTCAGAAAATTTGCCCAAGATCACTCAGCTAATAAGTGCTTACTTTTGAGTCCAATTTTGACTAATTTCAGATCCTTTCTTCCCATGGTGATACACTGCCTCCCAGTGGGATGATTTATAGATTTCGTGGTGATGCCTTCCTTGGGAAAAGATACTAAAAGGAGACAAGGATCCTAAATAGAGGACAGTTAAATGCCTCTAAGTCCTTAGACAACTTAAGAGGCTTAGGAATTGAGAAAGGCTTATTTTCTCCAGAGAGCTGGTGAGGATAAATTACTTTGTCTAAAGTTGCACATGTATTAATATTTTGCAGGAAGACAGCTGGCATCTAAACAAGAGTTGAGAATTAGGAGATAGTAAAGTTTATGTTATACTATTTTAGCCCTTAGAAAAATGATAGATGAATTATTTTTGAGGAACTAACATTTTTATAACATAAACTGAAACAAAAAGTTGTTGCCCTATGTGGCTCACTAAACAACAGTGTATTTTGGCTAACATACAAAGCAATGGGTTTCATGGACATCTTCATATATGTGTCATCATACTCCAGTCTCATTTTTCCCCTCTGCTCTTGCTGTCCTACCACTCACTTCATGCCCTGACTCAGACTGCTTCCTCGAAGAACAAAAATTGTAGAAATAATCTGTTTAGATAAATTGGTCTAAATTAGGCAATATGAAGATACCAGGTTTTGTTTTTGGTTTTTCATTTTTCCCTAGCTTGCCGGCTTCTCCCTTATTTGTTTCTTCTACCCTCTGTGTTTCTTGGTCTGGGAAAGAGTACAGGGCTTTGAGCATTCTGGACAAGATCTCTCAGCCTTGCCCACATCCCCAGCTTCTCTTCTCTACTACCTTTCCACTGCCAGATTTTTTTTTTTATATTTTCTAAAGTTTTCCATAGAAAGTTGAAGTATTTTGATGGCTCTTTACATATTATACTTTATGCCATTAACACTAGGCAACCCTGTAAATAGGCACTGGAAGTGGAAGGAGAATTTATTCTTTCCAACAGTCTTCTGATGTAGGTAGTGTTATATTTCCTATTTACTAGTGAACTCAGGGACAGGGCACTTGAACTTGTCCAAGGGCACACACTTAGGAAGTAGTGAAGCCTTGATGTGAAGCCAACAGGTATGGTTGCCATGCCCCTATTCTTCACACCACCATACTGCTCATAAGTAGATATTCATGTGAATACTTTTTCTGGTAGTGTATTTTAAATCATATGTTTATTGTGAGGTGTGTTTGAACACCCTTAAAGGAATTTTCATATATTTCAGATGTGCACAGGATTTATTTAACTTGACTTGGAGTTATTATAGCAGTAAGGTAAGAAACCTTGTCCTGAGTATTTCCTGTGTGTCGGATGATGATATGCTTAGGGGTTTGTTGGCATGGCAATCCTTAAGATAATGAATATTAGTCTTGAGTACATTCCTTAGATCAAATACTACTTTATGAGATGATAAAGTAATATATCCATTTTTACAGTTAAGAAAGCAGAACCTAAATGAAGTAATGGGACTGGAGAGATGGCTCAACGGTAAAAGCCTTGTCTGTCTTACAGAGGACCTGGATCCAGTTCCCAGTATTCTCATACTGGCTCACTCACAACCATCTATAACTCCACTTCCAGGGAATCCAATGCCCTCTTCCAACCTCAGAAGAGCCTGTTAGTCATAGCATAAAAAATGTCTCTTGCTCCTAGCCACCATTATCTCTTTTCCATAGCTCTTATTAGCATCAACCGTACATGATTTGTTTTTCCTCACATTAATGCAAACTCAACGGGAGTAAAGCTACTTGTCAAGTCTTCTTTGTTGCCTAATTCTAACACCCAGAACTCTGCTTTGGACAAAGTAAGTCTTTAGTATTTGTTGAAATGAGTGCTTCATGTAGTATCCTCAGATAGACAGACTTAGTTTTTCAAGGTGATCTTGAAGTAAATGAACTGAATCTTTAATAGACCTAAGGCAGGTACTTGAGCCTCTTGAGGTAGAGATGGGAAGACAGCTAAATCTTAACATTTTTCCTGTTCTCATGAATTGCTTTGATTTCCAGGAGGATTTGGTCTCAGCTAGTTTCTCTGGAGCCTTCTACTCTTAGTACAGGTTTGTCGTAAAGCTGCTTCTCCACGCCCTCATAAATTTAATCCATTCTGCCTAAAGACTCCTTGCATAATCATTTATAGTGTATTTGTGATGTGCTTAGAATGAAGCTAAGTATGTAACAGGTAAGGTTGGCTTTAAATAGGATATCTTAGAAAATAACAACATGTAGACATATAGACTCCTAGATAATTTGAATATGTGTACATTATAGAAATATATTAAAGTTAAAAAATATGTTCATTAATTTTTTGATAGCATAGTCTGCTAATGCATTCACAGTTCTTTTTCACTCTCTATATAGTGAGACCAGACTCGCCTTGAACCTACAGAGATCTGCATGTCTCTGCTGGTACACAAAATAGTTTTTGTCATAATTTATGTGGTTATAATAATCTACTGCACTCTGATATATAAATATTTCCGTTTTGGAGAAAAATTATATACTTCAACCTTAAACTGATAGCATACATTTGAGTATAGGAGATACATATTGGGTGGCGTTCACTATCTGTAGAGTTCGTTGTCTAATAGAGGAGAGAACTTAAAACTAAAGAGCAGAGAGTCAGTGATGGAAACTTTGTAACTGAGGGGAAGGAAGTGAGAAAGTCTAGGATTAATATAACATACAACCCACAATCAACTCAGATTTGAAAGGAATTCACATGGCATGTTCTGCCATCTGGGAGACGCTTTTAAATGTATGTACAGTATAGACAGTTCTTCAAATTATGTCAAGGTAAAATTACCTTTAAAGCTGATAGAGTCAGCAGTTATACTTTCATTAATTGTTTTCTTTGTGGCATCTTATGGGAGTTGGATTCTCTCACCCTGAGGCCCAAGTTACTTCTAAGAATGAAAGGTAGTCAGAGATAGGAAGGGAGGGTGTATCTGAAGTGATGCGTTCTAAATGTCAAGTGGAACTTTGTTGGAATTACCTTGTGTGAAACATTTCCTGTAGTGTGTATAGTGCAAGAATTGTTTATACTTAAAAATACACAAGTGGTATTGGGATAATGTAATGTAATTTGATATTTTTAGTGTAGCTCTCACAAATCTGAAGATTCTGGAGTCTTTTGAAAAGGGGAACAGGTGTTCTCTTTCCTTTTGTAATTTCATGTGAAGTAAGTGTATAGGAAATCAGTTAGAAATTGTGTTTTGTTTTGTTTTGTTTTTCTGTATAGCCCTGACACTCACTCTATAGATTAGGCTGGCCTCGAACTCAGAAATCTGCCTTCCTCTCTGCCTATCAAGTGCTGGTATTAAAGGCGTGTACCACCATTGCCCAGCCAACAACAAGTTTTTGAGAAAACCTTCCTAGGGTTGAAATAAAGCTAGAGATAAGTGTTTAATGTCTTAGGAAATTTTATTTCTCTGGGAGCTAGAGAGATGGTTAAGAGTACCTGTTGCTCTTTAATTGAATCATAATTTAGTTCCCAGCACCCATATCAGATGAATGGCTCCCAACCACATGTAATTCGGCTCCAAGGAATCTCTTGCTGCCTTCTGCACTGTCCTGTACTAACCCTACATCTAAATATACATCATTATGACAAATCATTTATAATTCTTTATTCTAAGTTAAGATTATGTGAAAAAATATATAATCTAGGGAGAGCACTTGCCTAGAATGCATAAGGCTCTGGGTCTGACCCCAACCACCAGCAGCCGTTATACTTTCTAACTCTGTGTGTGTGTGTATGTATGTGTATGTATGTATGTACACAGGATATATGTGAGTGCGTGAGTGGATGTGTGTGTGTGTGACACACAGTTGTATATGTCCTTTTCCCACTGAGCCTTCTTACTAGTGCTTTGAGCCATTTTAAATGTACCATTAAATATATTTACATTTTTACATAAATATTACCGCCATCTGTCTCCAAACATTTTCAGTATCCCATTATAAAACCATATCTAACAAGGAGTAGTGCTATATAGCCATAATTCTAGAACTTGCAGAGGGTGGGGGATGAGACAGTAGTAGTATGGTGACTGTGTATAGAGCTGGTGTGATGGCTCAGCAGTTCAGATTACTTGTTGCTCTTGCCAAGGACCCAAATTTGGTTTCCAGTAGTCACATGGTGGCAAATAAGCAGTTGTAGGGGATCTATTGCCCTTTTTTCACCTCCTTGGGTACCAGGCATGCATGTGGTACCCATACATGCAGGTAAAATACTTATACACATAAAATACATCTTTAAAATTCCAAACCAGAATATGTGTCACAGTATTAAGCAATAGTTAACTTCCTACTCACACTCTTACCACCTGGTTTCTTCTGTTTTTGTATTTAACTCTTTTAGGCACTTCTTATTACTGAAGTCATTCAGTATTTGTCAACTCGTTTCTATGTCACGTGACATAACGTTGTATAAGTTCACTTCCCTGTCTGCATGTGCGCACTACTGAAGTTCATACCCAGAGTCTTTAAGTATGTTAAGCCAATCCATCTACCAAATGAACTTTATTTGCAGTCCTTTCCACCCCTGCTTTTATTTCTTTGGTGTTCATTTCTAGAAATGTAGTTGCTTAACAAATGGTTCATGAGGCCATATATGAAAGACACTACTACAGTAAGCTCGGAGGATTTAACAATGAAAAAGGGCCTGGTTCCTGACCTTTTAGAATGTTTATTCTAGTAGAAAGATGCCAATTAAGCAGTTACAACTAAGTGTTGGAAGTAGAAATAAGCATTGTTATGTGTGTGTTTGAATGCTTTTCAGTATTCCAATAGAATTACCTACAGCTTAGAAATTTGGAAATATTTTCTGTCTTCCTTCCCTCCATATTTAATGATACTTCTTATTACTGAAGTCATTTAGTAGGCAAAGCACCCTACTACTAAACCATATCCCCAGTCTTCCCCACTGAGTTGTCAAGAGTGGTTTTGAACTCCCTTTGTAACCTAGGCATGTCTTGAATTTGCAATCTTCCCGCTTCAACTTCTCAGAAGTTGACATTACAGGCATGAGAACCTATCATCCAAGTTTGGAATTTACTTTTGAAGGCTGGTGTGAGGTATGGCAGGTACAAGTGAACACACTTTTGTTTATGCTGTATCACAAGATATCTAATTGTGTTCCTTGTGTATTTATTTGTCATCTGTTTTAGATAGCATCACTTATACAAATAGCCTGGGTTTTCTTTTATGCCTAGAAGTAAAGTTACACTATAAATCAGCTTGAAAACTTTTTTTTTGAGGCAGAGTCTCTCTGGGTTGCCTTAGTTGTCCTGGAATTTACTTTGTACAAGTTCTTATTCTTGCTTTAGATATGTTTCCCCCTTAGAACAAAACATAGGGATGCATATTTTAAAACTGATTTATTATTATAATTATTAAGTATTTTCTTTTTATTTGACTTGTATGTTGTATATCTGCATATACCAGTGCGAGTATCTGCAGAGCCCGAAGGCTTCACAGATTCTCCTGTAGCCTGAGTTAGGAGAAGTTGTGATCTATCTGATGTGGGCAAGAGTTGTATATATTCTTAATTGCTGAGCCATCTCTCTAGCTCTATTATTATTCTAAAGTATGTTTCTGTATGTGGGTTTCTACATGGGTTTGTGCACATGACTGCATGTAACTATAGGGGCTAGTGGTATCACATTTATTGAGCTGGAGTTACAGGGAGTTGTAAGCTGCTCGTAAGTAGTTGGTGCTGGGAACCAACATAGGTCTACTGCAAGAGCCATACACATAACACTTGGGCCATTTCTCTAGCCCCTGGGTTTATCTTTAAATAGTGTTTGTTAGTTTATGTTACAGTTGTTTGATATCATTCTTTATTAGCTAGAATGATCTTTTCTGTTTTTCAGCAGAGTAATCTAGTAATCTATGTCTGTCTGTCTGTCTGTCTATCTATCTATCTCTATCCATCTATCTACACTTTATATCCCACTCACCATTCCTGGTCACCCCCTCCCACAAATCCTTCCCCCACGCCCCTCTCCTCTTCTGAGAACGTGGGGCCCCTCTTGGGAATCCCCCTACCCTGGCACATCAAGTCTATAGGGCTAGGTACATCCTCTCTCACTGAGGCCAGACAAGGCTAGAAGAACAGATCCCACAGACAGGCAACAGCTTTTGGGATAGCCCCTGCTCCAGTTGAACCCACATGAAGACCAAGCTGCACATCTGCTACATATGAGGGGGGAGGCCTAGGTGTAGCTTGTGTATGCTCTTTGGTTGGTGGTTCAGACTCTGAGAGCCCCGAGGGTCCAGGTTAGTTGACTCTCTTGATCTTTCTGTGGTGTTCCTAACCCCTTCATGGTCTGAAATCCTTCCTCCTATTCTTCCATAAGAGTTCCCAAGCTCTCCATCCACTGTTTGACTGTGGGTGTCAGGATCTGTCTGAGTCAGCAGCTGGGTAGAGCTTCTCAGAAGGCAGCCATGCTAGACTCCTGTCTGCAAGCATGACAGAGTATCATTAATAGTGTCAAGGATTGGTGCTTGCCCATGGGATGGGTCTCAAGTTGGGCTGATTATTGGTTGGTCCTTCCCTCAGTTTCTGCTCCATCCCCCTTGCTTGCATTTGTTGTAGACAGGATAATTTGGGGGTTGAAGGTTTTATGGGTAAGTTGGTATCTCTGTTGTTCCACTGGGGGTTCCTGCCTGGCTATAGAAGGTAGACTCTTCAGGTTCTATATTCCCAGTGCTGTGAGTCACAGCTAAGGTCACTCCCATTGTTTCTTGGGAGCCTCTCCTATTCCATTTTTCTGTCTCATCCTGGAGATTCACCCCACCTCCTTACCCCTGACAGTTGCAGATTTCCATTCATTCTCATGGTCATCTGACCATCTCTTCTGTCCATCCCCACACCTGATCCTGAACACACTCCCATTTACCTCCCCATTCCTTCTATCCAGTTCCTTCCGTCCATTTGTCTTTTTATGACTATTTTATTCTCTCTTCTAAGTGAGATTCAAACATCCTTGCTTGTTCCTTCCTTCTTGTTTAGCTTCTTTGGGTCTGTGGAGTGTAGTATGGGTATCCTGTATTTTATGGCTAATATCCACTTATAAGTGAGTACATGCCATGCATGTTCTTTTGGGACTAGGTTACCTCTTTCAGGATGATATTCCCAAGTTCCATCCTTTTGCTTGCAAAATTCATGTCTGCTTTTTTTTTTAAGGATTTATTTATTGATTTTATGTATATGAGTACACCATTGCTCTTTTCAGAGACACCAGAAGAGAGTATCAGATCCCATTATAGATGGTTGTGGGCCAACATGTGGTTGCTGGGAATTGAACTCAGGACCTTTGGAAGGGCAGTCAGTGCTCTTAACCCGCTGAGCCATCTTTTCAGCCCATGTCCTTTTTTAAAATTCCCAAATAGTATTCCATTGTGTAGATGTACCACATTGTCTTTATCTATTGTTCGGTTGAGGGAAATAAAGCTGCTATGAATATAGTTGAGTAACTTTCTTTGTGGGATGGTGGAGCATCTTTTGGGTATATATACCCATGAGTATTATAGCTGGGTCTTGAGGGGGAACTATTCCCAGGTTTTTGAGAAACGACTAAATTGATTTCCAAAGTGGTACAGGTTGCCACTCTCACTAGCAATGGAGGAGTGTTCATCTATTCTGACTGGTGTAAAATGGGATCTTAGAGTTGTTTTGATTTGCATTTCTCTGACTAAGGACTTTGAATATTTATTTAAGTGCTTCTTGACCATTTGAGATTACTCTCAGAGAATTCTATGTTTAGCTCTGTGCCCCACTTTTAATTGGGTTATTTGGGTTGTTGGTGTATGACTTTTTGAGTTCTTTATACATTTTGAATATTAGCCTTCTGTCAGATATAGGGTTGGTGAAGAATCTTTCCTAATCTGCTGTTTTGTCCTATCGACAGTGTTTTTTTCAGCAGAGTATTTTGAATGTGACAGACAATACTTCAGTTTAACGTGAGGGCCTCTTAATTATGAGTATATAGTAGTTTTCTGCTTAATTACTGCTGTTGATGTGTTTTCGTATTAAGTATATGTATATAACTTTTTAAAATCGGTGTCACACATCATTTTGTAATATGTTTACCTTATTTGCAGTTTTCTTAGTTCATTTCCCTTTATGGACAGCAGCAGTCTGTTAGAAAACCTGTAGCAATCTACCCATTCTTATGTCTAGCCCACTGGTGCTAAGTTGCAGTCAGTGAACAGCCAGTTAGTAGATGAGTTGTCTTCATATATTTTGGATCTCATTTCTCTAACTGAACTGCCTGGTTGGGCATCAATGTGAGAGGATGTGCTAACTGCTGGGACTGGATGTTCTGGAGCTAGGTGGTACCCAAACTGTCCTGCCTTCTCTGAGTAGAAGAGGAGAGGGTAATTGGGGGGGGTGTGTGTAAGTGTGGGACTGGGAGAAGAGGAGGGAGGGGTCTTACCAGGCTGTAAAGTGAGTAAATATATAAATTAATTAAAAAATTAAAAAAAGAGAACCAGTGTAGGAAAAAACTCAGATTTGTGTGTGTGTGTGTGTGTGTGTGTGTGTGTTTTAGTATTTTTAGCAGTGAAGTCCACAGTGAAATGAAATTATTGTCTGTTTCTTAATGATGGTTATTTTCAGTCATGAAGGAGGATAGAGTAAACTTGGCTACTTTGCATCATATTTTTGGAGACAGGGTCTCTAGCTCAGGCTGACCTGGAACTCACTATGTAGCCTAAGCTGATATCAAACTCCTAGTAATCTCCCTGCTTCAGTCTTCACGTGCTAGGATTATACATGCCAGACTTAATTAAGGCTTATTTTCTTTAGGAGATGTAACTGCATTATTTATAGCTTCACGTAAGATAATAATACATCTTATACATTTCAGTGTAAAGAATCGATCTCTAGCCTTGAACCCTGTTGCCTTCCAGAGGAAGCCCTCTGTCAGAGGGCTAGCGTTGTTTTACTTCCATGTTTGCACTTACCATGTTTGGTATTTCTTTGTACTTCTGACTTTGCTAGTTTAAGGTAAATAGACCTTAAACTTTTTGTGAAGAGGAAAGCTTCTGTTTATTGCTGTAACCTTGGTGTCTCAAACACTGCCTGGTACATAGCACTTATTAACCATTGTCCGACTTCAGTTGTTTTGTTTGTAAATGTATTTGAGTACTAATTAAGATATTGCAAAATAAATTTAGTTCTAGTTAGTCCTTAAGATAAGTCACCTTGAAAGCAGAAAAATTTGAGATGAGGAATTTATTACTAGACAATGTAAAAGTTGTGCTAAGTTTAAAAAAATAAAAATAAAACATCTGGATGTGGTGACTCATACCTCTAATCATAGCACTTAAGAGGAAGACAGGAGAAATTTTAGTTTAGTGCCAGCCTGTGCTACGTATATATAGTGAGACTCTATTGCAAAAAGCTAAGGGGTTGGGGATGTAGCATAATGGTAGAGTACTTTGCGTAAGTTAGATCTCCAGTGTAGCATGAGATCAGGTATTCTAGGCCAGTCTTGGCTATATTGTAAATTGATGTCAATCTGGGCAACATGAAACCCTGTTTAAAAACAAACAAACAAACAAACAAACATAAAATACAAAGAAAAGTAGCACCAGAATTGGTTAAATAAGTTTCTTTATGTAACTGTCTAAACTGCTCTGAATTATGGTGATTAGCATTTTTCCTCCAGTCCTACCTTTCCTTCCACTGCCCAATCACAGGCCTGTATTGACCAGTTAAAATGGAGAGAAGGTTCACATGAAATCACCTGAGTATGTGATCCACTGCTCATGGGGGCAACCCCTCTTTTTTTTTTTTTTTTTTGGTTTTTCAAGACAGGGTTTCTCTGTGTAGCCCTGGCTGTCCTGGAACTCACTTTGTAGACCAGGCTGGCCTCGAACTCAGAAATCCTCCTGCCTCTGCCTCCCAAGTGCTGGGATTAAAGGTGTGGGCCATCACCACCCGGCTGGGGCAACCCCTCTTGAGGAAGCAGAAGTAACATCAGAATACCAACAGCATCAGGGTGACCCAAAACAGGATGGTATCACAGTATTCCTGCAAAATCCTCCTTCCTCAGTTAATCTGTGAAGACCCCTTCACAGACACACGAGGGGTGTGCTTCTTCAATTTCCTAGCTATTCTTAATCCAATCAGTTATGACAGCCATAATTAACATCCTGGCATTGATAGAAAATATGTGGTTGCTGGGATTTGAACTCAGGACCTCTGGAAGAACAGTCAGTGCTCTTAGCCGCTGAGCCATCTCTCCAGCCCCTGATAGAAAATATGAACAAGAGTTTTATAATTCCAGGTAATATTCACACACATCTATTCCATGATAGGTGGAATTTTTTTAAAGATGTATTATTATATATAAGTACACTTTAGCTATCTTCAGACATACCAGAAGAGGACATCCAGTCTCATTACAGGTGGTTGTGAGCCACCATGTGGTTGCTGGGATTTGAACTCAGGACCTCCGGAAGAGCAGTCTGTTCTTAACCGCTGAGCCATCTCTCCAGCCTGATAGATGGAATTTTTAAGTACTGTTACTACCATTTATTGAGTTAAGTAAGTGCTAGACACTAAGGTAGGTATGTGATATCTGTCATTTTAAATCCTTAGAAAATAATCTTACAAGAGATAATTTACTTTGTATCAAGATCCTTAGAATAAATGTGGCTTGATTTTGATCTAACAAAAATAAAGAATAATTCATTATAAAATCTATATGTAGTGTTAGTGGTTTTAATGTTTGACAATAAATGAGTAGATTATCATATTTGGAAGGATTTCATAAATTATTAGACATTCTTAGAATATTACAGAGATAGTAGATATCCACATGAATAGAAAACTGTATTGAATTCACTTTAAAATTACAGCTTTTACAGTTTTTAAGACTTTGTGTGTTCTAAGTAAGTGCTCTTTCTTTGAGCTATATCCTTAGCTTGTGCTTACAGTTTTGAAAGACAGGTATTAAAAAAAAAACAGGTATTAGAGGCATGCATATATGCATACATGAGCCCAGGGTAGGTGAAGAAATGAATATTGTGATATTTAGGTTATTGAATAAGTGATTTATTCAGGTTATTAGAATGCTGTGTAATTGTGCATGCATTCCTCTGTGTGTGTGTGTGTGTGTGTGTGTGTGTGTGTGTGTGTGTGTTGGGTATTCAACTCAGGGCACTGACCTCTACTCTCAGCCTGTTTTGATTATTCTTCCAAAATTGATAGTTTTATAATAAAGGGGAATTATATTATTTCCATGTAGTATATACTGAAAACTATTAAGCATTAAAATACTCAAAGGCTTGATCTCGTTGATATAGTACAGTGTGTTATTTTTTATACTTGGGGTGTATTTTGATAGTCTCATGAACTGGCTTTTTTTCTTTATTCTTTATTGCTAAACCTTAGCACATATTATCATTCCACTCATTACATTACTATGGTAACATAAGATTTTACTGTTATTATTGTTCTTAAAAATTATGACCTTAATAAGTAGACTTATCTATTATGTATTTTTGTGTTAGTATATTTTGTAAAATTTTAGTTTTTCAAGAAACTAAAGATTGATATTTACAATTCTAGGTAAATGCCACATTTAACTATTTTGCAAGGGAGCATCTATTGTACTCTTCTATATCCATTTTTAATTCATTTGTTTGTTTTGTAACCTGTCTTTGTCGACCAGCAAAACATTCCTTACTGTTATGTCTTCCAAATTCCTTCATGTATTTCGTTGATCTATTTTATAGTGTTTGTGTTTTCTCTCATTGCTTTCTTAAAACTTGCCAAAGCATTGGTTTGATTCCCTTCTCTATTCATCTGTGAGTACTATTAGACATAGTACACAATAGTACATAATTGATTTACTCAATCTATTGTTTGTGTTCTGTTTTGACTTTTATTTGAGATGTGGTCTATTTAACCTTGATTGGCCTCATTGAACTCCCTATGCAGACCAAGCTGCCTCTGCCTTGCAAATGATGGGATTAAATGTGTGTGCCACTACACTCTGCTTTATTTGTTTTTCGAATTGGAAGGAATTTATTAAAAAGAATTTGCCTGGGTTCATGTGCCATGGTTTCTTTGTGGTTTGCAAATTGACCTGAGGACTTTTTCAGTGTCCAGTGGAGTTGGAGTTACTCATGTAAAGCTGCCGAGGTTCTTTATCTCTGTGTGTCTATGTCTGTACGTGCTCCATTCTCTTGTTTTGTCTTTTCTCTGTTTCTGTCTCATTTATTTCAAACTAATGTTTGGGAAGCGATATTGTAGGTGAAACTATTGAATTCCCTGTAATGGAATTCTTAGAAGTGTTTGCCTTTCTCTGGTTGTGTATTTTAGAGAATCCAGAAGATATAGCTTCTAAATCATGGTCCTCATGTCTTTAAAAGATATCCAAATATCAGAACATCTTACTTTAAGAAAGGAATGACTATATTATTAATTGTAGATACATAATGTTTCTAGCTCATTTTAAAAATTCAATACAAAGAAGTATAAAGTAAAAAATTCCATTTCTCCTTTACAGACTTTCAGAAGTAATCACTCTGAAAGTTTGTAGAAGTGACTGGACTTATAAATACAAAAGATGTAGCAATAAATGTGCTGATATTATAAAAACCTAAGGTACTATTTCTGGGATTCAAGCCCCAGTAATATCCTTTCCCTTCCCTACAAAGACAGTGTCATTAAATGTCATTAAGCAAAAACAGAAACAGAACAATATGTATAAATGTCCAGCATATATTTTAGTGGTGTCATTTCAGAATTAATTATTAAAGATACATTTTTGACTGTAGATTCCAGGGTCTTCATACAGACAAATTGTTGTTGTTGTTGTTGTTATTATTATTATTTTATTATTATTGTTATTGATTTTTCCCAGACACACAGGGTTTCTTTGTGTTGCCTTGGCTGTCCAGAACTTGCTCTGTAGATCAGTCTGGCCTTGAACTCACAGATCTGATTGTCTGCCTCCACAGAGATGGGATTAAAGGCACTCAGGTCCAACTCCTACCTAAAACAAAGAATTGTTGGTACATGGATGTTTGTATAAACTATATCAAAGGAAAGAGATAATGATTATCTGACTTTTAAGGGTCTGAATTTTACAGAGGAGAGAATAATTAAGATTTAGTTGGAGTTTATCAGGCCATTTCAACCCAACTATTTTACTTTCTTTCTTTCCTCATAAATTGTGCTTAGATCTAATGGTTTTAGTTCTCTGAAGACATCAGGCTACTTGATGACTGTTCTCTTTGCTTGCAGTGTAATGCTTTGAATACTCTTGTACCTACTTGGCAGCATAATGGTTCATGCCTTCCCTTCTATTTTTAGATTGGGGTCACCTGGAACCATTCCTAAGCTCCCTTTGCCTATTACAGCTACTTCACTGTAACCTGGGGCATCCTATGCATATTTATGTCTGTGTACACTATAGTAATTGCTTGTCTAAGGCTGGTACTATACTTGCGGAATTAGAGAAGAATGTTTACTAATTTTTCTGAACCCATTATTATGAAAAACAACAAACACTAGTAGAGTGAGTGAACATCTATATACTCACCACCAATATTTGACTTCTTTAGTTTCTCTGGTATTAACTTTAAAATCTTTTGTTTTTCTGGCATTGGCTTCCATCATCATGTTGTCTCTCCAGATATCCCTGACTTCCTGAAAAAGATGTAGACCAGGCTGGACTCAAACTCTCCAGGACCCATCTACCTCAGCTTCCCAAACACTGGGATCAAAGGCTTCTGCCTTACATCTGGTTTATTATCTATTTTTTTAAAAAAAAATTTACTTCACAGTAAGTTGGCACGTTGCAGGCATTAGTGTGTATGCCTGAACACTTCACCATTAAGGCCCTTGATTTATGTTTTTACATTTAAAAGATGGTAGAATTGACTATCAGTTCTAGTATAGAGGTGGTTAATATTTGTATTGAAATCATAATTTTGTGCATTTGACATTGTGATACTTTTGAAAGGAGCAGTTCCTTGGGGGCTAGAGTAAAGATAGATTCATGGGACAGAGATAATTTTTATAATTATTAGAAAGGCGGCCAGGCAATGGGGTTTGGCGTAGGGTAGGGGTTAGTTGGGTTGGGAGAATACTAGGAACTGATCCAGTAGCCAAAGTTTTAAATAGGCCTTTAAAAATGGCAGTTGGACATGATGGTGCATTTTAAATCTCAGAACTTGTGAGGACCATGCAGGGGATTTGAGGCCAGCCTGGCCTACATAGTGAGACCCTGCTTCAAAATAAATAAGGAAATAGAAAGCTATGAACTGGGAGGAAGACAGGTGGTGGGAAGGTAGTTGGAACTGTGATTAACATATATTATTTCAACATAGGAAATATCTTTTGTTTACATTTTAATTATTGTTGGGGGTGGCACCTTTGTGCCACAGCTACTAGTCGAAGGACCACATACAGTTTGTAGGGTTTATTCCCTTTCTCTGTGTGGGTCTTGTGGGTTTAACTCAGGTCAGGTCATCAGACTTACCTGCCAAGTAATCTCACCAGTTCTATGACATTTTTAAAACAACTAAATAAGATTAGAATAAAAAATAAAATAAAATTCTGATTTGCATTAGCTTTAAAAAGTGGAAAAATGGAGTTTGAGTAAAAGTGACAGTTACGTTTAATAGACTGAAGAGGCAGAGATGGAAAAAAGTACTTTACAGTATAAAGTTTACCTGGAATTATGAAATGAGCCATGTAATTCAGTTTTATCAAGTCCGTACATACTGGTCACTGCACTGGCATAATGGCATGTGTTTTGGAGTCCTGATTACCGAGGAAGTTAAGACTGTTGGATGTCAATGGATTTAGTGGTGTTAAAGTATATATGTCTAAAGAGATTACCTGGTCTTTTTTTTACACTCACAAATTAAACAGTATCTTCTTTAAAATCTTTGTTTATTTATTGGTGTGTGTATATGTACATACATGTGCTGTATGGAAGTCAGAGGACAACTGTTTTTTGGAGACAAGGTCTCACTGTATAGCTCCAGCTGGCTTGGTCACTCTGTAGACCAGGCTGGCCTCCAATCCACAGAGATCCACCTGCCTCTCTCTCCCAATTGCTGAGATTAAAAGGCCTGCACCATCCAGCTAGAAATGACATTTGAAAGTTTGTTCTTACTGTCTACCCAATTAAGGGTTTCTCTTGGTTTTGCTGTACTGCATATTCCAGCCCAGCTGGCTGGTGCATGTTCTAGCTCATTGTAGGCATTCCGAGATTATAGATGCATGCCACCACATCTGGCTTTTTATGTGGGTTCCAAGGATTGGACTCAGATCATTGGGCTTTCTTTCATGACTAGAGCTTTTACATCCTGAGCCAACTCCTCAGCCCAGCTATGTATTCTAATAACAGTATTCCACATGAGTAAACTTTTAGGTTATTATGGCAGAAATTGATAGAAATGTATATGTAGAAATGTATATGTAGAAAACACATTCGGGTAAGATTTATTACAGAGGAGAGTTAAAAATGATATAGAATGAACTTCCAGAGGTTTGTTTTGAGACAGGGTCTTACTATGCTCTGGCTGACCTACAGATGGCTAGGTAGAGCATATTGGCTTCAAACTGCTCTAGATTGGCAGACCTGTTTCTGCTTCCAGAGTGCTGGGATGATACATGTCCCATCACACATCTGGATCTGACTGGAGATTTTTAATCCTGGTGAGTTTAAACTTGAATAATACCTTTCAGGAAAAGCATATTTCTGTCTTGAAGGAAGAAGAGTGGTTTACTGGCCTTTGGTGACCATTGGTCTTTAGGAAGCCTCTTAAAGACATTCTGGGGAAATGTATCATTGAGCTGTGGGTTCCTGGCATTTGAGTGAATAAGGTTCAGATGATTAAGTGGCCCAAGGCAGAAAGGGGGAAACGTGTTTGCTTCCTTTTCTATTCATGCCTTCAGTGTCTCTAAAACTGGGTCATCCTATATATCATAGGTTGCTGATTTCATGACTTGTAATACTTTTTTCTTAATGTGAGGGTTGAATCTATAGTAGAGCAGACTTCTTAATATTTTCCTACCTGTGACCCCTTTTACCTTACTCTGGGTAGGTGAGAGGCATAAATATCAAACATTAATTAATAATAAATCATAAATTTATTTTAAATCAATTGTTGGGTAGTATGCTAGAGAGATGGCTTACTGGGTAAGAACACTTGCTGCTTTTATACAGGACCTAGGATTTCTTTTTTTTTTTTTTTTTTTTTTTTTTTTGGTTTTTCGAGACAGGGTTTCTCTGTATAGCCTTGGATATCCTGGAACTCACTCTGTAGACCAGGCTGGCCTCGAACTCAGAAATTCACCTGCCTCTGCCTCCCAAGTGCTGGGATTAAAGGCGTGCGCCACCACCGCCCGGCTTAGGACCTAGGATTTCATTTCCAGTACCCACATGGCAGTTCATAGCTTTCCATAGCTCTAGTTCTAGACAGTGGTTCTTAACCTTCCTCATGATGTGACACTTTAATACAGTTCCTTATGTTTTGAGGACCACAGCAATAAAATTAATTCATTGCTACTTCACAACTAATTTTGCTACTGTTAGGAATTGTAATGTAAATATCTGATAATGCAGGATATTTGATATACAACCCCTAAAGGACTTGCAGCCCGGAGGTTGAAAGCTATTGTTCTATGGGGCTCCTGGCCTCCATGGGTACAAGACATACATGATTCACAGATTCCGGCAGAACACTCATAAAATAAAACAAAACTACATAAATCTTAACCCTGACCCAATTAGTTCATATACATATACATGCTGTGTACCATTTATTAAAGAAAATAGCAAGTTAGAATACTTGATGGGAGGGGTGCTTTTATATAAAGAATTAACTCTTGAATGAATGTTTTATATTTCAGGACAACATTTACACTGGTTTTCAGAGTTGATCAATATTTTGGTTTTATAATTGTCAGTACTGAGAATGCCTCCTTGCATAAATACATAGCATGAAATGGCAGATTTCTGAAATAGTGAAATTTTAGAAATTGTTGGAAATTCTGTCTTAATTTCAAGTCAGAATTCATTTAAGTTTTTAAAATTAAACATTGTAACAGTCAATCCAAATATATTCTAATTTGATACTTACATGCAGAGGAATAGCAGTAGGAAAATTAAGTCTTTATTTTATATAACTTAAGCATTATATTTCTGTAAAAGTACAAACTGTACTTCATATGTTGCAGTGTGAGAAGTACACATTTCGTGTAGAGAAACAAGGCTATCATGAAGTCTTGTACTATAGCATGGGCAAGAACTTAGATTCATTGAGTATTTGATTTTGGATTAATTTTTTTGTTAAGTGTTTAGAAATACTTCCTTAATGCAGCCCACAGTTTAGGGAGCTGTACTGGGGGGTGGGGTTGTGAATGATATAGACTGCTGAAACTTAGAGATTTACAGAGTTAGTATCTGTAACTGTCGTTAACAAGCATTTCATATGATTCTTGTGTATACTAGAATTTATGAGAATATCCCCATTTCACCTGTGGAGGGAATTGGCCTTGTGCATGTTAGGCAGATGTTCTAACACTGAGGTATACACACAGGCCTAGATAGCTTCTGTCTTATAGACAATGATGTAAATGTAACTTTTACTCTCCTGTAGTAATTGTTATCTCCAAGGCTTATTTTCTTCCGCTGCTAACTTAGGCCCAGTCCAGGAAGGTTCTAGCCTCCAAACAATCTTTTCTAGGCAGACAATGTTTTTCAGCCTCCAAAAGACTTACTGCTGAATAAAGTCGCCCTTTCTAGCTCTTTCTGGTCTCTGGCTGGTTCAGCTCATCTGTTCCTGGCTCAAAACTCCTGAAATCTGACATTGAAATTGCCTTCTTCCTGCTGCTCACTGCATTGCCCTGCTTGGCCTCAGACTAACTGACGATCTGTCTTAGTCTTCTGGCTCCTTCTCATTCACTCTCTTGCTACTTCTGTCTTTATCTTTGTCCAGCTTGTTCTCCTTTCAACCTGTCTCTGAAAAACTCCTGGTAAAACTGCCTCTGAATTTCATGGACTGAACAGGACTGACTAGAACTCAAGAGATCTGCATGCCTCTGTCTCCTGAGTGCTGGGATTAAAGACATGCACAACCACCACCCCTGGATATAACTTTTTAGTTGAAGCTGGTTTTATACCAGGCTGGCCTTCAACGCAAAGATCTGCTTGACTCTGTCTCCTGGATTAAAGGCAAGTCTGTATTTCCGCAGATTACACAGACCCAGAAGGCCTTTGGATGTGATCTCTTGCCAAAGCAGCCATGTTCTGAATTGAAATACCTTTACATAACAGTTCTCCTCATTTATTCTGTAGTGAGAGTTACAGATCCCCTTCAGTAAGTATAAAATAGCTGGGTAAAAATTATTGCTTTTTGAGAAAATTAATGGTAAGGTAAACCTGAGGAATTTTTGTTCAAGATTTTTCTAAAGACTTTTTTGCATGTGTAATTTTAAGGAAACTTGCTAGTTTTCTTTTCTGCACTGATAACCGTATGATTTTTTTTTTTTTTATTGCACTCATTGAAGATACAAGATATTTCAGGGATGTATGTATGGTAGTTTTAGATAGTCTACTTAAATACAATAGAAGGAAAGAAAACTTTTTTTTAAAGATTTTATATATTTTATGTTTACAAGAACACTGTAGCAGTGTTCAGATATACCAGATGAGGGCATCGAATCCTATTACAGATGGTTGTGAGCCACCGTGTGGTTGCTGGGGATTGAACTCAGGACCTCTGGAAGAACAGTCAGTGCTCTTAACCGCTGAGCCGTCTCTCCTGTTCGGAAATGAAACTTTTATGGTTAAAAATGGAGTAATCTCATTTATATTTCGAATAACTCTTAATGTGGATTAACTTAATAAAACAGGGATAAATTTGGGAGAACAATGTGCAGAAGTTGGTTTTAACCTAGGAGTTTGGCTCTTTTTCTCCCCTCTTCTGCCCCATCACCTTTCTCCTCTAAAACAACAAAAACACAAACCAATCCCTCCAAACACTGTGATTGTTAGGGCTTTGCTATACAACCTGATCCCACTTTATTCTCTACTTTTATCCCCCCCTCCCCCCGAGACAGGGTTTCTCTGTGTAGCCCTGGCTGTCCTGGAACTCACTCTGTAGACCAGGCTGGCCTCGAACTCAGAAATCCGCCTGCCTCTGCCTCCCAAGTGCTGGGATTAAAGGTGTGCACCACCACTGCCTGGCATATTCTCTATCTTCCTATATCACCATGAGTGCTGGGATTGTAAGAATGCACCACAAAACCTGGTGAAAATTTTGTTTCTTAATATCTCTGTAGCTTTAAACAAAGTTCTTAACCTTTTAAAACATAGTATTGAACTTAGAAAAAGTTTTTAAATTGAATTTTATAGTGGGGGCATGGTGTTGTACACTTTTAATTCTAACATTTAGGAGGCAGAGGTAAGTGAATCTCTGAGTTAGAGGTAAGCCTGCTCTTATATAGAGTGGGTTCCAGACTAACCTGGGCGACACAGTAAGACTTTGTCTTTAAAAAAAAAAAAGAACCCAAATTACATTTTGGTGCCATGTCATGTCTCTATGTAGATTAGATTGAATTCAGGTCCTGCTCCTTCACCTGCTTAGCCATATAGTGACACATTTGTTCTGGAGGACAGCGTGAAGATCAGAGTGTTGGCACAGTTGGTTGGGACCTTCTGAGCGCTGGGTTCCTGCCTTCTGCCCTATTTTCTGGCAGCTTGCTAGTATGCTGTGGTGTTCTTAGTTTATGGAAGCATCACCCACTTGTATTTTTTATTTATTTTTGAATTTACAAATGGCTTATTATTGATATGATATAGGATCTGCCTTTATTTTCATGTGGTACTTTCTCTGTGTAACTAATTTCCAAATTTCCATTTAATAAGAACACTTGCTGTTTGTTGTGTTAAAGCCCACACTAATGACCTCATTTTAACTTGGTAATTTGTGTAACCTCCTTCCCCACTTCAAGTGGTTTCACATGCTGAAGAAGTACTGGAAGTTAGGCCTTAGCCTGAGGATTTTTTTAAACAAAACATCTCACTCTGTAGCCCCCTCAGACCTAGAATTTGAGATCGTCCTCCTTCCTCAATTCTATGTGAGGACATTATAGCTTTTTTCCAACACTCTTCTCTTCAACATAATTTTTGTTCAGTACAATTTCTTTCAAATTTTGGCTATTGTAAAGTTTCACACACAGTTTTGTATAGCAGTAGGTTTCATTTCTGTGGAAAAATGCTCTGGAGTAAGATTTTTGGTTGCTATGGTAAGTGCAAGTCAGTGTTAAAGACTAAGCTTCTTGAAAGAGTGATTCTATCATTTTATGTTTCCAACAGAAAGAAATATTTGGGGTCAATTTCTCTGTATAATTTGCTGGATTTGATGTCACTTTTTAATTTTGGTAATTATGATAGGCATAGTGATATTCTGTCTTTAAATTTAAATTCCTTCCAATTTCAGCATACGCTTAAAACATTTCTTTGCTAATTGTTTCATACTTAAAAAAATTTGGTTATTTTTAAAAATAATGCTTGAAAGTAAACTCTGGACTTGCAGCATGCTAGACAATCATTCTACCATAGGCTGCGCCCCAGCACAGTTCTTCATATGAACAAATGCTTCGTTCTCTTGTGCATAGGTAAATTTAGAAGAGAATGTTATAAGAAAACTATAGTATGAAGTTTAATTTTTTTGCCCCATCCCTGTATGTGTGTGTATGTCTGTTAGGGATCAAACCCAAGACTTATGTCCTGAGTAAACCTGCCACTGCTTTACACTTCCAATTCCAATTTTCTCACTTTTTATTGCTCTTAGAATCCATGCCCTCAAGGATGAAAAGTCCTTTTTTTTTTTTTATGTTCACGAGTAGTAATGTGACCTTTTTTTTTTTAAGACTTTCTTATTTATTTATTATATGTAAGTACACTGTAGCTGTCTTCAGACACACCAGAAGAGGGCATCTGATCTCATTACAGATGGTTGTGAGCCACCATGTGGTTGCTGGGATTTGAACTCAGGACCTCTGGAAGAGCAGTCAGTGCTGTTAGCCGCTGAGCCATCTCTCCAGCCCCTGAAAAGTCCTTTTAATGTGACTTGATTTACTAAATGCTTTCTCTGTGTTCTCATGTGTGATCTAATTTGATACACACGATTGAGTACAGTTCATTTTCATTTTTTGAATGAGAAATTTGATTCCCTATTTCAAAACTTGAAATTATAGGAAAAATCTTTTAGAGACTCTGCATTTATACTATCATTCCTTGTGTCATGGAGACCACTATAATATATTCTTGTTTACTTCTTCTAGTGTACCCACTTGCCTTGCTTTCTTTAATTTCCCTTTTCTGGGTTGGACTAGTTATCAAACCCAGGGCATGTGATTCTAGACGAGTTACACTACCAGTGAGTTAACATCTCTAATCATTTAGCATTTATCTTAAATACACTTTTATTGTGTGTGTGTGTGTGTGTGTGCATGCCTGCCTCTATGCGATTGGGTGTGTGTGTGGATGCTTGTATGCTTGTTCGTATATGCCATGGTCTTTTTCAGGGGAGGGTTAATAGGACAACTTTTCCCTTCAGGTTTTCTTGCTCAGCAGGAGGTCTCTTTATTTACTCCCTTTATTACCAGATTCCATTCAGAATTTTTTAATGCAGATACTCCCTCCCCTATGGTTATTTTGCAACCATTTCCTGTGTGCATAAGACAATACTGCTTCTTGAAAACCATGATAGGGAATGCTTGACTGCCTAGCAGAAGATATTCAGGATAATGATATATAGGTGGAACCACTGAAAGTAGTCTTGTTATGGTGCCACAGTTAAATCTACTTTCCTGGCTTCTGAACCATTTTATGATCTACAAATTATACCATAAAATAGGTTTTCTAGTATCTAAGTTAAAATGTACATAGCAATGCATAAACTCTTGTTGCTCTTGTTTTTGGGAGAGAAATGTACAGATGAGAAGTTGCTGTGACAAAATATGTGACACACACACAATGTCTTTTGATTGTTTCCAGAGTTTGAACACACCATTGTAGGAAGGACACCTTACAGCAGCAGGAGAGCAGAGGCAGTCAGTGTCTGCCCTGCTTGTACTTCTTTCCCTTTATTCTTACTGGCTCTGCGGCTGCGTGGTGCCTCTCAGTTCCTGGGGGGCCTCCTCACTCCCAGTTAATTCCCCCTGGAATGCCCTGAGACACACCTGGAGGTATGATTTGCTAATCTCCTTAACATTTTTCTACCCAATCAAGTTGACAATCAAGATTAACATTCACAAAGTAGTAAATTGTTGTGGTTAGCCAAAGGAGGTTACATGAGATTAACCTGTGTGGAGACATCAACTATACTCAAGAATTGATATATCACTGGCATATTTGGTAAAGTCAACAGAATAATTTATATGAAGCAGTTGGAGAAGAAAAGCTTTTTTTTTTTCAAATTGAGAATTATTAACTAGGAGAGTGAAGCATAGTCACTGATGGGTGGTGGAGGAGGAAGAGATTTATTATGTAAAAAGAGCATTTCTAGCATCTTGACCAAAGTCAGACAGAACAGAGGAAGATGAGAGAGCCTTGCGTCTGTAAAATCTGCTTATACATGCTTCCTACTTATCACCATAACTCTGTCTGTCTCTGTGTCCCTGTCTCCCCCCCCCCCCCTGTCTGTGTGTGTGTGTGTGTGTGTGTGTGTGTGTTTTTTAGATCATTACATTTATTTTGCTGTAGAAGAGTTTCTGATTCAGATGGTTCTTTTCCTGACCAATGACTTAGCAAACAAGCCATTGGTTCAGCCAAGGATGTCATAATATTAGATAACTTAACAAAGAACCTTTCTGTGCTTAATTTCAGGTTCCTTGCTATATTCTTTTAAGTCTATTTAAAACAGACACAGTTTTAATTCATATTTATTTTAAATAATAACAAACATTTACTATTTTAGAAAGTTATTACTTTGCCTCCTGTTTTAGAATGCAGATAGTCCTTTTAAGGATGTTTTGTAAGATTTAATTAGCTTATTGTGTTTTTAATGACTTAGAAATATGATAGCCTCTTGATTTCATATGCTCTAGGAAAGTTTTTAAAAGCCTAATCATCTTAGATCTGAGATTGGGAGTTGCTTTGTTTGCATATACTAAAGTATAGATACATACTCATGGATATAAACAGTGAAATTGAAATAGGGTTAGAAGTGATAACCATAGCACAGCCATGCAATATTTTAATATCTTTAAGTGAATTAGCCCCTTTCTGAGTCATCTTTGTTAATGTGCTGTTGGGACAGTATTGCACAGTATATTTACATTTTAAGGAAATACATTTTCAGAAAATTTTACGTTGTAATCCGTAGCTGAAAACCCATAAAATATCTTTCCTTTTCCTGTATACTTATTCTGTTTCTGTTCCTATGTTATATGACAGTTCTCTTTTTAAGATTTAATAGTAAATAGCCTATTATATTTATACAGCACATTTTATTTATCCATTTATTTGTAGATGGACATTTGGGTTACTTCTGTCTCTTGTAATGTCATTGTTGTCTTGTCATGAATGTGAGTGTCCAAGTACTCAGTCAAGCACCTGCTTTTTGTTTTATGTGTGTGTTCAGAAGTGAGATTACTGAATCATGGTAGCTCTGTTTTCAAATACTAAGGAAGTTCTATACCATTTTTTATAGAGGTTACAATATTTTTCAGTCCCTTCAACAGTATAAGGGATTCTGATTTCTCCATATCCATACTAGTAAACATTTCGTTTTGTATGTATTTATGTAAATGTACATGTACACATACATGAGGAGGGACAGCTTCGGATGTTTTTCTGCAAGTGCCTTTCGCCTTTTTTTTTTTTTGAGACAGGAGTTCACCAAATTATGTATGCTGACAAGCCAGGAAGTCTCTGTCCTGTCCTTACTTCCCAGTACTGAAATTATAGGTTCATGTAAACATGTCCAACTTTAAATAATAAGAACACTTATTGTCTGTGATACAACATATGTATATGGTCAGAGGAGACATTATGTGGGGTTGATTCTTTTTTCCTCCCACCTTTAGGTACATTCTGGCTATAGAACTAGAGTTGTCAGGCTGGTACAACAATCACTTTTACTTGCAGTGCCATCTAGCCATCCCCTTGCCCAGTTAAACAATTTTGTGTGTGTGTGTGTGTGTGTGTGTGCGTGTGCGCGCACACAGAATGCCCACAAAGGCCAGAAGAAGATGTTGGATCCCCTGAAACTGGAGTTACAAGCTGTTGTCAGTCACCTAATGTGGGTGCTGGGAACTGACCAAAAGTTTTAAGTATTTTAATCATGGAACTACCTTGGCAGATCCATGCACAGCCTTTTTATGTGGGTTCTGGAAATTCAGCTCATATCTTCATGCTCGTGCAGATATTGACACAGCTATCTCCCTAGCCTTTTTTTTTTTTTAAATAGTAGCTATCCTAATTGGTTTGAAATTATACCTCATTCTAGTTTGTAATTTTATTTATTTGCTGGTTATTTATTTGATGATATTCAGCATCTTTGTATACTGTTGACCTATTATTGGCCTACTGTTGACCCATTGTCTTTTTAGAAATATCTATTCAGAAAAGTCTAACCAACTTTTAAAATTTAATATTTTTTTGGTTTATTAAGTAGTAGGATTTGGCATATATTTTGGATATTACCCCTTTATTAACTGCATGATGCATACATAATTTTTAGACTCTGTATTATAATCCATTGCTTTCTCTTTCTGTCTTTGTGTCAGCACTGCAGTTTTGGTTACTGTTGTACAGTATTTAAATATAGTGTTAGCATATTTTCTAGATAAGGTCTTAACTGTGTATCCATGGCTGACCTGGGACTCTTGATTAGTCTGACATAAAACTCCCCACGAGTCTGCTATGCCTCCCCACGAGAGTGCTGTGATTACAGATAATGTACCAAGCTTTTTAGCATATTTTGAAATCAAGAAGTATGAGCCCCACAACTTTGTTTTTGTTTTCAATATTTGTTTGCCTGCCTGGGGCATGTTGAATTCTGTGTGAATTTTAGGAAGAGTATTTCTATCTTTGTGAAAAGCATTGCTCCAATTTTGATAAGAATTACACCAAATCTACTGACCCCATTAAGTATTATTTAATTATTACAGTATTAAATTTTCCACACTAATTGTTCTCTGTATTTATGTTTTTAACTTCTTTCAACAGTATGTATTTTCACTGTCCAAGACCTCTTTCTGTCTCTAGTTGTTTTTATTCATATGTATTTTACTCTTGATGTTACCGATGATGGAATTATTTTATTAATTTTTGATTTGGGTTGTTCATTGTTAGAGTATAGAAAGGGAATTATGTGCTGATTTTTGTATCCTGAAACTTTATAGATTTTTAACTTTTTGTTTTTATGTGTGGGAATTTTGTTTTTTTTAACAATATAAGATCATATCATTTAGGAACTAAGATAATTTTACTTTTCTGATTCACGTGCTTTTTGGGTTTTGCCCATTTGCTTCGGCTGTCACTTTCAGTAACACTATGTTGGATATAACTGCCAAAGGTGAACATCTTTAGCTTGTTTATGGTCTCAAATAAAGCTGCCAGTCTTTTGCTATTGTATATGTTAGGTGTGAGTGTCTCACCAGCTTCCTTATAGCCTCACTTTGTTGAGGACTTTTTCCTCACAGTAGACCAATGGCATCTACCACTCTTTTCTGACCTTCATAGGCTCCGGCATGCATACTGTGAACATATATACATTTAGGCAAAGCAAAGTTAACTAGAATAAAACGTTAATTGTAGGACGGGCGGTGGTGGCACATGCCTTTAATCCTAGCACTTGGGAAGCAGAGGCAGGCGGATTTCTGAGTTCGAGGCCAGCCTGGTCTACAGAGTGAGTTCCAGGACAGCCAGGGCTATACAGAGAAACCCTGTCTTGAAAAACCAAAAAAAAAAAAAGTGTAAGCTGGGCATAGTACATGCATGTGATCCTAGCACCCAGGAGGCAGAGGGGAGATAGATAGATCTCTTTTAGTTAAAGGCCAGTCTACATAGTGAAACCTTTTTATATACCTCCAAGTAAATAAAAACCCTAAATTAAAAACCTAAAACTTTCTTTTGTCTTCAGTAAAGTGGTTATTTTACACATTTCTTATATTCTTAAAACATATTTAATGTTAAGTACTTTTTGATACCTTGAATAAATAGCTGGCAGCTTTTTTGCTACTGAAATATTTTTTTTCATACAATATATTCTAATTATAGTTTCCCCACTGATAACTCCTCCCAGAATACTCTCCACCTCTCCACACACAAATATATACCCTTTCTCACTTTTATTAGAAAACAGGCATCTAAAATAATAATAAAATATAAAGCACCAGAACAGGACAAAACAAAGACAGGAAAATATGTAAAAAACAGTACAAGAAACACATACAGATACTGAGACACACACACGTTAGTGTACACAGAAATCCCATGAAAACTAAAAGCAGAAACCACAATAAATACATAAGCAAAAGATCGGAAAGGATAAAAAAAATGTCCATACAAAGTATTTTGAGACAAAATCCTACAATCAACAATAACCATTGAGTTTGTTTTGTGTTGGCCATCTACTGCTGGGAATGTTTGAATGCCCAGTGAGATTCCACCTGAGAAAATAAATTATTCCATTCAGAGTTGTTGTGAATTGGAAATAGCTTCCGGGTTAGGGATGGAGGCTTGTGTCTACTTTCCCGTCAGCACTGGGACCCTGTCTGTCTCAGGACTGTACAGGCCCTACACATGCTGCCACAGACACTGTAAGTTCTTATGTGCATAAGTCCTGATGTATTTAGAAGGCATTGTTGCCTTTGGTGTCTTCTATTGCCACTGACTCTCACAGTCTTTCTGACTTCTCTTCCACAGAGTTCCCTTGAGCCCCAGGGGCTGGGGGTAGGGTTGGATTTGATAGAAACATCACATTTAGAACTGTGCATTTCAGGGTCTCTAATTCTCTCTGCACATTTTCAACTTGTGGGTCTCTGTTTGTTCCCGTGTACTGCAGGAAGAAGCACCTTTGATGATGGCTTGGAAAGACACTGTTGTATGAGTATAGCAGAGTCATTAAGAGTCATTTCATTGCCATTTTCCACTAGTAGAACAGCAGTATTTAGTCATCCCCTAGGCGCATGACCTCTCTTGTCTCAGGTTCTTGGCTACCCAAGCAGTGTCAGTCAGGCATGTGCTTTATTTCGTGCAGTAGGCCTTAAATATTATCAGGTAGTGCTTGTTTGTCCTACAGGCTTTGTGCCTCCATTACACCAGTGTATCTTGTAGGCATGTCACCATTGTAGATAGAAGGGAAGCGTCTGTAAATGGGTTGTTGGTTGCCCTTTTCCTCTGGTAGCATGCTGAGTGCCTTCCAGTACCACGAACACTAGTCAGTTTGGATGAAGGCTCTAGGTAGGCACCATGTTCAAGGAGAAGTTGGTGTTGTTTTCAGAAACAGGGTCTTATCATTAGTTTGTGGAGAGAAACCAATAGCCTTGGCAATAGCCTGGTTTGTTTGGGTCTTTTCATGGCACCCCTTTGGCCAATAACTCAATTAGATGTAACCCATTCCAGTACCAGAGGTTTCATTTGGTGGCATGAGATGTCTAGTTGGGACTTTCTCTTGGTGATTCCATTTAGATTTCTCTATATATGTATATATTTTAAGAGGATTCTACTGTATTAGGTTTACATACAACCCTTACAATTATCCTTAGATTTAACTTCTTATGGTGCCAGGAATTGAATCCAGGGACTTTTCTGAAGCTAAGTAATTGGTCTGGAAGATTTTGATATAATAATCTATTGGGAGGAGGTAAAATCAATTTATTTATTTTTGTTTCTTAATTACCATACAAGTAATGGTAATGGGCTTCATTATATCATTTTTCCATATGCTTTGTTTTCGGCAAGCCATTCCCATTTCCTCTCCTCTATGCCCGTTCTTATCTATGCCCTCCACTCTCAGTAGTGTGCTTTCTTTCACCTTCTTTGCCACATGTATTCTCTTGATGCTTCCACTTCCTTACAACCCCATCTTCTCTCTCAGTACATGATCTGTATCCACACCCATATGTACACATATGTAAGAATTAAAGTCATGAGTCTGCATCTGAGAGAAAATGTGTTAGTTTATCTTTCTAATTCTGGACTTTACCTTACTAAATACCGTAATTTTTATTCTATTTTTTTCTTGCAAATATTCTCTGAAATCAGAATTTTGATCTCTCTTGCAATCTAGGTAAGAATATTCTGTCTTCATCTACTTTGCCCCAAGACTTGCTTTGCTATCTGCTATTGCCTTATGTTTTCTGTTGAACAGCTAGTACCCAGCATGAAATAAGTTGGTTAGCAATGCTGTGTTCTGCTTGAACAATACTGTGTTTCATTTACTAGCGATAGCACCAGAATTTGAAATACCCTGTTTCAAATATATCTTAAATTGAAATGTTTATAACCACTACAGTACATACTTGTAGTTCTGGTTGTTTAGAATATCCTAATACGTTGGAAATTATGTTAATGTGATACATAAATTAACTAAATTAAAAAAACTAAATATACATGATGTTTTAGTGAGGCTTCTGGCATTATAACAAAATACTGAGTATTTGACTTCTAAAGAGAAAAAGTTGTATTTTTGTTGATAGTTTTGGAGCTTCTGGTCTATGATGGTTTAGTACTATTCCTTTTGGCTTATGCTGAAGTAGCACATCATAAACGTAAAATATGACAGAGTAAAACCACTTACCTCCTCATGAGCTTGAAGACCGAGTACCAGGAGAGTACACTTTTATAAAGTGGGTTATTTTGCACATTGAATTTATTGTGTTTTAATTTACATTCCCTTTGATGACCATTCCTCCAGTGACCTAAAGACCTGTTAATACAACTTCTCATTACCTTCTAATAGTGTTACTTGGGTGAGTCTCAAGCCTTGGCACATGGACTTTGGAGGATGTTCAAAATCTAGGTCCACCCACCTACTCTACCCCCACCAAAAAAAAAGAGTGGGCATTGCCATTTCTTTTTTAAAATTTAAGATTAACTGTTAATAAAGTATTTTCTTTGTGACCATTTCCTTCCCTCCCTCCCTTTTCCCTTCCTCCCTTACAGATAGGGTTTCAGTATATAGCCCTGGCAGGCATGCAACTTGCTATGTAGATCAGGCTGGTTTGCACTCACAGAAATCCCCCTTCTACATTTCTGGTGCTGAATTTAAAGGCATGTGCTACTATGCTTGTACTGAGAAATTACTTTTAAGGTGATATAACATGATAAAATGAATATTTTTCTTGTGTTTTCATATGATTTCTAGTTCACTGTAGTTCTTAGAGCAAACTGGGGATTTAGCAGACTTAGAATTAAATAGTAGATTTTATCCAACTACCAGGTTGGATAAAATGGTATTCACTCTCATTGCCAGTCAGATGAGAAGAGTATGATAAAGCCTTTTAAGTTTGGCCAACTTCAGAGACACATAGAAACTATTTTCAGTGGTTCATGTGCATGGTTCCAGTTTCTGAGATGGGGAGATAAAACAAGTGTCTATCAAAAAGGGTAGAATCCTTGGAGGAGTCAGAAACTGTGTACAGTTGAGTATAAGCTCACAAAGTAGTGGGTCTTTAGGAATAATTTAGATGTTTTTTCTTGTTGAACCCCCATCTCTTACTGCCCTAATAAGACACTAACTAGCTAGGCTTGATTCTTACTGCAGTTCACAGGTAGATGCATGTTTCCAATTCTGTATGGTTTTAGTTTCTCTAGAGCTATTCCATACCTATGTAGATGGCCTCAATTTATTCCTTCCCTTCATTTTGAAAATAAGCTGTTCTTTAAAGACTATTTATTTATATTCTGAGTATGTGCACCATGTGCATGCCTAGTGCCAGTGGAAGTCACATGTGAACTGGAGTGTAAGCAGTTATATAACTGCCTGACATGAGTACTAGGGATCAAAACCAGGCCCTCTGCAAGAGCAAATGCGGAGACATCTATAGAGCCCCATAAAAGTTAGTTTTGAAGTCTTGTGGCCTTTAGAGTATTTAGTTGGTCTACTTATTTTAAAATAGCCTAAAGATTGTAAGTGTAGATATTGGACTTATTCTGAAGTTAGAAAATGTCATTGATTCTTTGTAGATTTCTTTTGAGATATGCCTTCTCTAGATAACATGTTCCTGTAGTCTAGATCATGAACTACCGTTATGAATTTTTTAGGATTGACCCAGTTTGTAGAAAAGAAAATGCATTTGCAATGATGTATGTGGTAACTACAATGTAGTATCCAGAAAATTCCAGATTCAGATTTTCCTACTGGTCAGAGGACATGCCATTGTTGCATAATTTGTTATTCTCTGAAGTCTTATTTACTCAGAATAGTTTGGCACAAATTAGTGAGCCTGGTAGAGAGAAGACAAAATATTTTGAAATGAATAAAATTTAAAGGTCATTAATCATCAATTGGCAGCACATATTTCTCCTTTAAAGGTATGCATTTATATCTAATTTAAATGGTTAGCTTTTCATTTCTTACCCTGTATTCTCAAAGCTGCTATGTGACATTTAATCAGATTAAATGGCAGACCAATAGGAAGGAACATACCTTTGATCCTGTTAGTCGATTATGAGGAAGTTTCTGTTCCCTGCTCTGGAGATAAAACAGTTCAGTAGAGTATTTGCTATCATGTATAATGCCCTCAGTTAAATCTCTAATACTACCAAAAGAAAAGTCTGTATTCCCTGCTAATCTACACTTGGCAAGCATAATAAAGGAAATCTTATGATAGAATTCAGTTTTTAATGTGTTTAAAATTTTAATATTATAGACCTAAAGTTAAGAGTTTTAGCAGCATAGTTTTGTAATTTTCCAGCTTTACAGTTTTCCCACCGGCCATATATCTGCCTGTCTTTAAACTTGTGTTCTTCTGCTTTCTGCTCTAGTGTCTCTGGTACTGGGATGGCAAGCTATGCCACTGGGTCTGAACTGGGATGGCAAGCTATGCCACTGGGTCTGTACTGGGATGGCAAGCTATGCCACTGTGTCTGTACTGGGATGGCAAGCTATGCCACTGTGTCTGGGCCTCATGGAAACTTTGATAGACTACAATTCTCTTTCAGAATTTAAATTTTCTTGCACTAACAATAAGATTGTAAGCAGTTATTAAATTTATCCAATCTTACCTACTTTGATACAAAGTCATAAATAGTTTCATTGTGTGAATATTTCATTGCTACTCTGATGTACAACCACTTAATCCATGGTTGGACATTTAAGTAATTTGTAATTTTCAGTTTTTATAATGTCAGTGGCAATTTGGAAGAATGTATAGGCATCTTAGATATAATAATGAGTAGAAGAATGGGAGTTTTGAGGAGGAGCGCTAAGGTAAGAAGATGACATGAATCTGCCAGTGTTTAGCTGCTGAGAATTTTTAGAATTAACACACTAGCTGCTTAGGTGTTCTTTACCATGGTCCCCAGTAATACATGAACTCTGAACAACATTGTTAGTCTTGACTTAGTAGTCTCTGTTTGGACCACTTGGGGTTGAATTAAAGGCGTTTTAAATAATTATTCTTCAAGGAGAAAATTAAAATTATCCTTATTTTTTTAAAACTTTCACAAAATTTCAGATTTTTTGTGTGTTTCAATTTGGTGGTACAATTGAAGTGAATTTTAAAAGTTAGGTTCTATAGCTAAAGATACAAACTTGTGTCTATATGCTTCAGTAATTAATTTCTTCATGTGTTCAGAAATGGAAGTTTTTGTTCATGTGTATGTGTGCATGTGAGCGTGTATGTATGTGTGTCGCTGCAGAGTGAATATAAGTGCCTGACTTCTTAGTGCAGCCCAGCCCCAGATGTTTTTGTTATTAAATTTAGCTTACAATGCAAATTGGAATAACATCCTCTAACGATATACTAAATATAGATAACTTTGAAACATTATGTCCATTAAGTATATGAACTCTATATAACTTAATCTGGCTTTCCTACTCATCATCCCGTTTCAGCCCTCCCCCACCTGCCCCACCCAAGACATATGTCACTACTTTTGCTCCCAAGTTTATGGTCTTATCTCTATACAGAGCAGTTCTGCTGAGATTATTCTTTTAAATTTAATGTTTACGATTGAATGTCTTTAATCACTTACTGCTTTGCTCTCAAGATTTTTTTTTATTTCAATGTATTTAACAACTACTAGCAATATAGAAGAGCTACTTTATTTTATATGGGCCTATATCTAAGACTTTCAGTGGGTATTGGAGAACCAAGATGGAAGTGAACTCTGTATTTAGTACTGTATTTTTCCATCTATACATACATATGATACAATTTAGTTTATAGATTGCAAATACTTTAGGTTGCAAATAAGTTAACAGTAATAATAAATCAGAAAATTGTGATATAATGGATAAAAAGTTACACATTGTGAGGCCATTATATATACTAAGTTAAACAAGGGGTATTGAACAAAAGCACCTTGATACTGAGATAGTGGATGTGATAACTGAGACAGCCACTAAGTAACTACAGGAATTATTATACTAATAAGTGCAGGACGAGTAAACTGGACTAAGGATCTCATCTCAGGTGGGACGAGAGAATGCAAAATTTCATCTTGCAAATTAGAGTAATTGTAAGCATTTATAGTTTTAGAATTATTTCCCTATGGAACTTTTTCACTTACCATTGTTGGATTGTTTTTAATCTAGGTTAAGTTAAACCGTGGTCAAAGTGTAGATGGAGAGAGATTATACTGTATGCCTATGAGACTAACGGAGATGATCTTCATGAATTCCCTCAGTGCACACATGTGGTGGCTTTACTTATTAATAAGAAAAAGCAAAAGCTAGTTGCTGCTGATGGCCCTTCCATGGACAGTAGCCATGGAGACATATTCATATTTCATGTCTGTACTGTCTTCCCCAATTCTTGGACCAGCATCTCTTTCGTAGTAGTTACAAGGAATTCCTATATATGATCAAGACCTCAAACATTTTCTTTGATACTGGGTGAGAGAGCTCCACCTTGTGATCTTTGAGCATATATGTGTGTGTGTATATGTGTATATGTATATCCTGCAGAAATGATTGAATTTTTAATATTTTATGCTTTTATTTAATATAAGAATCACATGTTCTTAAGTTCTTTTTGGTTTTTCGAGACAGGGTTTCTCTTGTGTAGCCTTGGCTGTCCTGGAACTCACTTTGTAGACCAGGCTGGCCTTGAACTCAGAAATCCTCCTGCCTCTGCCTCCCAAGTGCTGGGATTAAAGGCGTGCGCCACCACCGCCCGGCTTTGTTCTTAAGTTCTAATAGAATTAAGTACATTTAAAGAGATTTTGGTGGACAGGCATTGTAGTAGAGACCTTGAACTTGCTAGGCAAGTGCTTTGCTATACCCCCAGCCTTAGTTTTACTTTTTAAGGTAGGGTCTCACTTAAGTTCTCAAGTTTGGGCGGCCCTTGAACTTGAGATCCTTCTGCCTTATACATTTGAGTACTGGAATTACAGACTGATGCTACCACAATTGGCTGAAGTCATTATTTTTTTTGGGGGGGTTTTTTGAGGCAGGGTTTCTCTGTGTAGCCCTGGCTGTCCTGGAACTCACTCTGTAGACCAGGCTGGCCTCGAACTCAGAAATCCGCCTGCCTCTGCCTCCCAAGTGCTGGGATTAAAGGCGTGTGCCACCACCGCCCGGCTTGAAGTCATTATTTTGTAAGTTTTATAATGCAAGTCTTTGGGAAAAGCAAATTGTATTTACGTACAGGTGTAGACATTTAAAATAAAAAGAAACACTCAATTCTTCCACTTCTGAAGTTGCTGCTGGCAACTCTATTCACTGCATTCTCTTCGAAATTGCAAAGCAATGTTGTCTTTTTTGTTCAGTTATGATAAGTTGTTTGATTACTAAATAAGTTAACTAAACGTTTAAAAATAGCAAAAACTCCTGGGCTTGGTCGCTCACATCTTTACTTCCAGCATTTGGAACTTAGCAAGTGGATCTCTCTGAGTTTCAGACTAGTTTGTTCTATATAGTAATTACAGAACAGCCAGAGATATATAGTGAGACCCTGTCTCAAAAATACACATATAACCAAAACATATGGAGTTTGGAATTTTAGATTTAAGGGATATATATATTTTCTTACAGAAATTAATGTTCTTTCATATTTCTTGTATATGTAGCTCCATGAGAAATATCATGGCTCTGTTCAGTGCTGCTATTGAACAATAATACCTCTTGCCCCACAATATCTGCCTGGGAAGTGCTCAGACATGCAATGACACAGCATAGATGGATAGTACATATTTTTGAAATCTTACCACCCTAATTTCCTGAAGTGTCATTTGAGAATTTATGCCTTTACAATTCCCTTAAAATATCAAATATCCCTTCTTTTAAAACGTTAATAGGATATTAGAAGACAAAGATATTTTATATGTGATGATGAATCTCAGAAATACAGAATATTAGTTCTTTAGGGTACAGTAAGAAAGCTGGATTAAAATTTAAAGGTCTTAGAACGGGGTAGTGGTTTAGCTTATGAGGGAGACCATACTAATAGTAGGTATATTTTAAGATTTTTCAATTTGAGGATTTTTCAGAGAAAAGATAAGCTCATTGATTTTGCACTGTGTATTTGTTATATTGTTGTCCATAGAATGTTCTTTTTCTTTTCTCTTTTGCCCGAGATTGGGTCTCAAGTAGCCAGGTTAGTCTTGAACTCTATGTAGCCAAAGATGACCTTGAACTTCATATCTTCTTACCTCCCAAGTTCTGTGGTTAGAGGTATATACTGTCATTCATGGTACATAAAATATTTTTTTATTTTAGCCTGACTATAGTATAAGGTAGGAAATAGTGTTTTGAGCACATGTTTATCAATTGATATTTCTCAAGGGCTTGATGAATTGATGGGAAAATTGTTTGTTCCTTTTCTTGTTTCTCTTCTCTCTCCTCTCCTCTCCTCTCTTCTCTTCTCTTCTCTTCTCTTCTCTTCTCTTCTCTTCTCTTCTTTCCTTTCTTTTCTCTTTTCTTTTCTTGTCTTGTCTTGTCTTGTCTTGTCTTGTCTTGTCTTGTCTTGTCTTGTCTTTTCTTGTCTTTTCCTGTCTTTTCTCTTTCTATGAACTTACTGTGTAGACCAGGCTAACCTGAAACTAGAATTATCTTCTGCCTTTACTTTCTAATTGTTGGTATTATATGTGTGTAGCATCACACCCAGCATTTTTTCCTTGTGTCTGTTTTATTGGGAAAGGTCATTAGAGTTTTACAAGCGTGTATATTTGAACATTTATAAAGATATATTGAACTTTACCTACTTCAAACTTATTTTTGTTTGTACATGTATTTACCTGTATGTGTGTGTAGGAATATGTGGGTTTTGGTGTATGCATGCTTGACATGGTGCATATGTGGAGGTCATTTGATATTTTGAGAAAGTTTTCTCTTTGCACCATGTGTGTCCTAGGGATTTGAATTCAAGTTACCAGGTTTTGCGGGAGGTGCTTTTACCATCTCAGAGGCCCTCATATACTTTGGGTGACCACCAAGTACTTAGGTTCTCTTTTAAAAGAAAACAAAACCAAAGACCGAAAGCTATAAAGGGTTGAGTATGGTGGTATATATCTATAATCCTAGTACTTGAGAAATGTGGCAGGAGGATCAAGAATTCATGGTCACCCTTACCTGCATAGGGAGTTTGAGGCAAGTGTCCCTAATACATGAGTCTCAAAAAATGCAAAAAACAAAACAACAAAAAAAGCTCCATAGTTATGCTAGATATCTCAGCAGGTAAAGGACTTGGCATTCAAACCTGAGGACTTGTAGGATCTTTAGAACCTACATAAAGGTGGAAGGAGTCAACTTCTCAAAGAAGTCCTCTGACCTCCACCTATGACACGCTTATTGATATACGTACTAATAAATAATAAAGATTTTACATTTTTATATTCTAAGAAATTCAGACCTAAGGCTTTAGCCTGTTGCCCTGTCCCTCTTTGTTATATACCGGTCATTGATAGCAGATCATTCTTTATTTAGGAGATGTACCTGTAACTATCAAAGCTAGAAGTGATCCCTTTCTCATGCCCAGATTTATTTTGGTAACAAATGACCTTTTTGTTTGAGATATGTTATTGTGCAGCCTAGGCTAGGCTCAAACTCATGGTGCTGAGGTTATAGGTGTATACCACCATAGCTAGCTACAAGTAGTATTCTTATATTCTTTTATAGATTTTACTTTTTTAAAGATTTATTTATTTATTATATATAAGTACACTGTAGCTGTCTTTAGACACCAGAAGAGGGTATCAGATCCCATGACAGATGGCTGTGAGCCACCATGTGGTGCTGGGAAGAACTCAGGACCTTCAGAAGAGCAGTCAGTGCTGAGCCATCTTTTCAGCCCTGCCTTCTTATTCTTCTGACTTGTTTTTATTTGTTCTGTTGAGGATCAAACTCAAGCATACTGACCAGTGCTATTCAGACTAATTTCAGGCACAAATGCCATTATCATGACAGGGTTCCTTTTAGTAAACTAGGCCTTTTGTACTATATGTTTTATCAAAAATGGAGAAACTTTTTAAGTGTTTTAAAATTTTATCTTATGCAAAATACTCTTTAGCTATGTCTGGATACCATCAATAAAAAGCTAAAATGTTTTAGGTACAATATATTATGATTTAAACTTTTCTTAGGGACTTCAGGACTTTATTAAGAGAGCCACATTCTATTTCTTTTTAGTGTATACTTATTTGTATATGTGTGATATTTATATGTTTTATGTGTTAAACATACACATGAGTATACACATGCAGGTCTGTATATACATGGATAGATTAATGGATGGACAGGGGTTGGGAGCGCCAGGTTACTGTGTCATGACAAATTTTAAATAAAATTATGTGTGATACAGTTTTCTTTGATGTTGTATTATTACTATAAGAGTTCTTAACATCCAGCCAAATGGAAGAGAACAAAATACCTACTTACCAAAACACATTAAGAGACACTGGGGAATTTAGCTTTCGAGTACAAATATTTCTTGATGTTTGTGATGTATTTATAATGAATATGTAATTTTCTCTTCAAAGGTATTGTCTTTCTTAGAGGAAGCACATTGTCATTTTACTCACAGAAGTATATGAATATATTTCTGACATTGGGGTGATCCAGAAGATGATAAAGAAATGATAGCAGCTCCAGAAATACCAACTGATTTTAATCTACTGCAGTAAGTACTGTGTACTTTAATAGCATTTACATATTTGTTTTTTCTACAAAGTTGAAATACTAATTTTGATTTGATTAGATTGCTTCTCCATGAGATCTTAATATACAAATTAGTGCATATGTTTTAAAAGTTGTTTTTTTATCAGTACTCATTCAATTTTATTTTTGCCAGTTCTATAATATTTTGGATCTACTTTTAAAGTTTACACATGGTACAATATACTATTATTTTACAAATATTTGTTTTATTTTCAGCTATATGTTTGTGTATATGTCTGTATGTGAGTATATACATGTGTATGCAGTTGCCAATTAAAGCCAGAAGAGAGCATCTGACTCCATGGAGCTAGAGTTACTAGGAAGTGAACACTGCAAGAACTCTGCATGCTTTTAACTACTGAACCATCTCTCCAGCCTCTACTATTATTTTTTTTAATGCGCAGTTTGGAATTCATTGCTGGTTTTGTAGTATACTTTAGTTACTGCTTTGTTGCTGTGAAGAGACATCATGTCAGTGAGAACTCTTATGAAAAAGCATTTAATTGGAGGCCTGCTTACTGTTTAGAGGGTTAGTCTGCGATCATCATGACAGGAAGCAAACTGGCATGGTGCTATCATGGTGGCTGAGAACCTTACATCCTTATCTGCAGTCAGAATGGGAGAGGGAGATACAGATAGACAGACACACAGATAGCAATGGACTGAGACAGACAGACACTGATGGACTTACTGTCTGGGGTGGGCTTTGAGGTTTCACAAGCCCACAGTGGCACACTTCCTCCAACCAGGCTACATCCCCCTAATCTGTCTCAAACAGTGCTAGTAACTGGATACCCAGCATATGTGCCTATGTGGGACATTATCATTCAAACGACCACACAGTGCTAGTTGTTTTGAGGAAGAATATTGGGATTATTAAAATGTTAAATCTTTCAGTTAGTAAGGAATGATACTATACATTAGTATTTAGCTTGTAGTGTCAAGTCTGGTTATTAAATTAAATGAGTATTACATCTCAATTATTTGTTGTAAAAACAAGTTATATGCATGCTGGTCTAGAAAAGATGCTTGAATACTTCACCACCCATCCATCTACCTCTCCATTTCCGCATCCTGTCGTAAAAGTTACCTACACTCTTGAGGCTGAAGAGATGGCTAGTGCTTAAGAGGACTTACTTGCAGAGCCTCCTGGTTCAGTTCCCAGCACTTACATGGTTACTTAACAACTATCTGCAACTTAGGTTCCAGGTGATCTGACACCCTCTTTGGGCAGCAGGCATGCACCACGGCACACAGACAAACATGCACATAAAACACTAATACATATAAAACAAATCTATAAAATATTACATTTTAAAAAAAATTTTTGGCGTGGCATGGGGTGAGGATTGTAGCTCTTGCAGTATTTTCTTTTCACTGGGAGTAAAGTGCATGCCGTAGTGCCTGGATAGCTGAGATATTGGTCTGTCTGGCCTAGACAGGGAGACCCTGCTTTGTAGGTAGATGTTTGTTTGTTTGTTTTTTGAGATCAGGTCTAAAAAACTATGTAGCCCTAGCTGTTCTACAATTTAACATAGATCTATTCACGTCTGCCTCTCAAGTGTTGAGATTAAAGATGTGCCTGTGGGTAGCAGCTGTTTTTATATTAAGCAATAATTCCATGAGATATCTCAATTAAAAGACGTTAAATTGCCCAATAGATCTGCTTAACTTTATTTTATAACATACAATCTCCTGTTAGATTCTTTATGAAGCTTGACTTGACAGATAAAGCTGTTGACTGAGTAGGTAGATACATTCTACATGGCAGCCAGTTTCTACTTTGTTAGGTGTCTTTTCATATTTTTAATAATTTTTGTTTGCTGAGTCTGTAAGGATTGTTTGTTTATGAGTCTGTTAGGATTTTTGGCTAATCGTATGACTTTTCCACAAGGTTTTGGAATTAAACCCAGGGCATCATGTGTATTAATCGAGTATTGAGTTACATCTATAGTCTCAAAAATTATGGGTTTTTTTTTTTGAGACAGTCTTATGGAACCTAGGCTAGCCTTAAATTCACTGTGCAGCTGAGGATGACCTTGAACTCTCTGCCTTATTTCTCAAATGCTTGGGTTACAGGTCTATACTACCTTGCTCATTTTTATGTATTGCTAGGGATCGAACCTGGGGAATTGTAGAGAAGTAGTCTGCTGAGTTACATTTTCAGCCCAAACTGTGATATTTTAATTGCAGTGTGTATTTGCTATGCTTTAAGGTTCCTAAGGAGAAACAGCATCTTTAGAGCGACATATTGAAGTCTTGAATTCGTTTTTTAAAGGAGATATTGAACAAGGTTTAGTGGTGTATACCTGTGATCCTAGCACTCATGAAGTGGACGCGGGAAGATAGGGCATTTGAGGTCAGACTGGGCTACATAATGAGAAAGAAACCCATCTTCCAAGTAGCAAATTCTTGTTAAGATAGGACAGTGTTAGATAATGAAAGGAGTTAAAACAGATATGCCTGCTTCTAGGAGCTCCTATTTTACAGTTACAAAACAAAAAATATGCAATTTCTTCCTTTTTTTTTTTTAAAGTGTAGGGTTTTATTTTTATTCTTTATTTTCTGTTAAGCTAATAAAACTGATTTTAAAATATACAACTCAGTATTGACTTTTTTTGCAATTTCTTATACATACCAAAATTGAAGATCATTAACAAGTTTATATTGTAGATTAGTGTATTGATATAGAGTATAAATAATATGGATCTGCTATAGGATAATGGGTGAAAAGAATTGACAGGAGTAGAATAGGCCCTGGCTGTTGAGGAACTTCCTCTGTAGTGTAGGCTGGTCTTGAACTTTGAGATCTGCCTGCCTTTGTCTCACAAATTTAAAATCCTAAGCAAAAGTTCCCTGATATCTACAGAGTCTTGGACTTGGCAAATATTTCTATTTGAGTTATTTAGAATAAAGAGTTGGAATTAAAAGCATGTGCCACTACTGCCTGGCAGTAAAAATAATTTCCCTAAGTATGGTCCTTGTATCAGAAAGTAGAACTGGCCATCACATTTTTTAGCTATTTATTCAGTTTCATGTTTTGATTAAAAATTTTCAAAACATAAATGTTTAGAGAAACCTATGTCTTATTACTCTTTGTAATTGGTCAGTAGTAGTAGTAGTCCTTGTAATTGGTCTTATAGTCTTACATGTTTAGTAATGTTTAAAGGTATATTTTATGAAAGTATATAACTTACTTTTAATAATAATATTGAGTTCATATTAGTTAAGTTTCTTTTTTGCCTACTTCATACATATATATAGTGAGTTCTATTTATGTTTCTCCTCCATCCTCTCTTCCCTTCTTCCCACTCCTGCCATCTCATCCTCTTCTGCACAGGACCCTGTTCCACATCCAGAACTTCATTTTATTTGTGAACCACTGATTTATAATGAGTCAGCCATGTCTTTGTTTTTAGATAATGTTGAAAAATTGAAAATATCATCTACATTTCTAAGGAAGGTTTAAAATGTTTGCTTATCTTTTTGTCATAGGGAGCCAGAAACACACTTTTCTTCTGACACAGATTTTGAAGATATTGAAGGAAAAAATCAGAAGCAAGGCAAAGGCAAAGTATGTATCATTTATGTGGCTTTTGTTTTTTAACATGTAAGTGCATATACACTTAGTGAAAGAATTTTACCCTTCAATTTTGGCTTGTTTTGGGGTTCTCAGTTGTATGGCAAACCTGAATATATATTTTTAAATTTTCAGACTAAATAGCTTTTGTGAGAATATGTAGTTTACTATTATTGATCTTTTTGAACATTGTTGTTTCTAGTAGGTCATTCTATACAGTTTAATATGCTAAGCAAATGTGACATGCCAGCTCATTTGATTTCCCAATAAATCGAGTATATTATATTGAAATGTTGTGTTGCCTCAAATATAAATTTTCTTCTACTGATACATCCTGGATATGTAAATATATAGCCAAGTTATGTCTACTGGATTATTAGATCTGTGAACATAATGTCAAAGATGAGACTAAGAAAGTTTTTAGTCCTTAGAATGCATTGTAGAATCAGTTTTGCATAACATACGTGGAACCAAAGGAAAAGACTGTGTTATATCCTAAGCCCCTCTAAAGTGGTTTTTGTCTGTGTATATGTGTGTGTGGTATAACCTTTTTATCTTTACAGAGCCAGTGCTTTAGGTAAAGTATTAGAGGCAGATTTATTATAACAATAACAGAAAATACATTTTAATACTATTCTATGTATATTTTAGGTGCTGTGGTAACAACACACATGTATGTGCATATAAAATCTAATTTAATATCAAATTATGTTGTAAAAGTTGAGTCTGGAGAGGTGGTTCAGTGGTTAGAAGTATGTACTGCTTTTCTGGAAGACCCCAGTTTGATTCCCAGAATCAATATCTTGTGACTCATAGCTGACTGTCTATCTGACTCCAGAGGAATCTGATGCCTCTGGCTTCTACAGGCACCTCTACCTATGTGCACATACCCACTCACAGATATGCACATAGTTTAAAGAAAGTCTTGAGTGTAAGACTTGCTTATTTTATAGATAGTCTCCTATGCTACCTCTAAAAGTCTTTTTTGAAAGGGATTTTTTTCCTTATAAAACCATACCCAGGTTAGCATATTTTATTAATATTGCTAGTTTCTTTCTCTTCTTCTTTCTCCTCTTCCTCCTCCTCTCCTCTCGTAGATAGCCTCAGTGTCATGTAGCTCACGTGAGCCTCTGATCCTTTTTTTCAGTGTTGGGATTACAGGTCTATGTGAGTATATCAAGCTTTACAGTATATGGTGCTTGTGGACTACTGGAAGAGAAAGGACCCTCTATGCAAACTATACACAGAGTATCTGTTCAAATACATTTTTTAGGCTTGACTCTAGATCAGAAAATCTAAGAAGATGTCTTGCTTTTAGATTGTCCATAATATAAGAATAACGATTATATTTTTAATGTTTTTAAAATAAAGATATAGTTTATATTTGAGTATGTTGTTCGGTTTAACTGCCAACTTGACACTTCTTAAATTTACCTGGGAAAGAGTGCTAATGAAGAAATAACTGGATATGTTGACCCATGGGCATGTCTTGGGATATTTATTTTATTGTTAAATGCTATAGGGAAACCCAGGGGCCCATTTTGGGTGATACTCTTCCCTATGTAAGAGTTTCTGAACTGTGTAAAAGAAGAGAAAGCCAGCTGAGAGCAAGCAAGGCTATGCTAATTTTCTTTGCTCTTGACTGTGGGGTGTGACAGCTTGAATTTCTACCATGCTGTCCCTGAAATGATTGACTGTATCCTGGAATTGTAAGCCAAATAAAACCTTCCTTTCCTAAGTATTTTGCCACAGCAATAGAAATTAAAACTAGAACAGTGACCCATAAAACCAGATAGTGTTAACTTTATAGACAGTTTGCTGACCGTTGCTCTCTAGATCACAAAAATTGTATACCTCTAAAAGGAGCCATGAAATCATATGCAGGGCTCTGAAATGTTTCCTTTATTTTGGCACTAGCATTTAAAAAATGAGTTAAAGGGGTTGGAGAAATTGCTTAGCCCTTAAAAGCAGTTGCTTGCTGCTCTTTCAAAGGAGCAAGGTTTGGTTCCTAGTACCCACATGGTGATTTACAGCTGTCTGGAAGTTGAAGTGCAGAGGTTCCAATACCCTCTTCTGCCCTCCCTCAACACTAGGCACAGGCACATACATGGTATACCAACATACATGTAGGTAAAACACTCATACATACCTAAAAAATGAGTTAGGGTAAATGCTAGATTACTTTTATCCCTTGGTAGCATACAAAAGACCTACACAAGATCAAGTTATGCCAAATCCCAGCATGGATGTGGGTGGGGGGGTGGCGTGAGCGATGATGTTCTTCCCTTATCTGAGGAGCTATTGGTAATTGGTAATTAATGACTTCTGGGAAAGGGAGAATCAAGTTTCTTGAGGATTTGGCTCCTGAGAGGCTGTTCATGCTCCAGTAGGTTTTCCTATCACCACACAAATAATAGCACTAAGTAGGCTCCTTTGGTTCAGGGAGGGGAAGGATGGATGGATGGAGGGGAGGGAGAGAACAGATGTAATTATGAGGGAAAACAGAAGAATAGGGGAAACATTAAAGGATTGGGGATTGGATTGAATTTGAACAAAGTATGCATATATGCAATTCTCAATTAAAAGAAAATGCACTATTTGTTTGGTCGTTTAGTCCCTGGGAGCTTTGGGGGTCTGGTTGGTTAATAGTGTTGTTCTTCCTAGCAGGTTGCAGACCTCTTCATCTCCTCACTGGGAGGGGAGCGAGGCCCTTGGTCCTGTGGAAGCTTGATGTTCCAGGATAGGGGAACACTATACTGTGAGGCAGGAGTGGGTGTGCACGTAGAGCACCCTCATAGAGTCGGGGGGCGGGGTATGGAGGAGGGGATAGGGAACTTATAGGTTCCTTATAAGTGAACTTCATTTTCCCATAGTTATTAACTGAATTCTCAGGGAGTTTAAGAGCTGACCCAGGACAAAAATGAATTTTATAACTATTTATACTCTCCACAAACCCTTCGGTGATGGGACTGTGAGATGACTCTGTGGTTAAGAGCACAGTCTATTCTTGGAAAGGACCTGGGTTTAATTCCTAGTACCTATATGGTGGCTCACAACTGTTTGTAGCTTTACTTTTGGGAGATTAATACTCTCTTCTGGTCTCTGAGCACACATACATATATGTGCACAAAGTTTTCAAATACATAAAATGAAATTTTGAAAAAGAATATTGCAGTGAGTTATACACCTGGAAGTAGGAATTAAGCTAGCTTGTTGAACTAAGTCTGAGTTACTTTATAAGAGGTTATTCTAGCTATCTACTCTATTCTGAACCTTAACATAGCATGATAGACTAAGATAAAACTTGAAGAGATATTTTTATTTTTGTGATTTTTTTTCAAACTTTATTGATAATTTGAGTGCTTTTAATGTTGTGATATGACATTATTTTTCATAATTAAATAAATTTCTGTATACTTATTCTAGGGAATTTAGATCTAAGTAGCATTTACCGAATTTCTTCTCACACAGAAGTGATAATTATAGCAATTATTTTTTACTTTATTATATACTGAGTGTATTTGTAATAAATATTTTATGTTTTCATAATCAAAACAACCCCGTGAGATAGGCATAGTTTGATTTTCCACCTCACAAACTGGAAAATGATTCTTTTTTTTTTTTATTCCCCCATCCCTTTTCCTTCCTCATTCTTCATTCTTCTCTTCATCATTTTTTCTCCTCTCTTTTTTCCTCTTCTCCAGGAAGGCCTCATGTAGCCCAGATTGACCTTGTATTTGTTATGTAGCTGGTCTTGAATTCCTGATCCTCTCGCTTCAGACTCTTGAATGCTGGAATTCTAAACATCTGCTGCTATGCTCAGATGGGGAAGAAGTGGGTGGACTAATGTCTAGATAAGCAACTTGTCCACAATCACTCAGCTAATAGGAGTAGAAATTTGGGTCTATAGTTTGTTATTAGAGGTAAGATCTACTGTAACAAAATGTGAGCTTTATGGAAAACAAAACAAAGAGTCCATAATTATGTAACTTTCTTATGAATGACCTTCTATATATCAAATTTAACCATGTTATAATTATTAGTTGCTTTCTTCACATTTTTGTTTTGAATTCTCAAGGAGAGTGGGAGTAATGTAAGTTAATCAACTTCTGTTGTTGTTGTTTTTTTTAACAGACTTGTAAAAAAGGCAAAAAGGGTCCAGCAGAAAAGGGTAAAAGTGGAAATGGAGGAGGAAAACCTCCTTCTGGTCCAAACCGAATGAATGGTCATCATCAACAGAATGGAGTTGAAAACATGATGCTGTTTGAGGTTGTTAAAATGGGCAAGAGTGCTATGCAGGTAACATATATGATGCTCTTTGAAATTTATTTTGCATTTTAAACTCTGGTAACAAAGTGCTGCCCTGATTTTTTTCCTTTCTCTAAAACAGTTATTTCTTAAATATTTTTGCTTCCCCAGCTCCCGTGTGTGTGTGTGTGTGTGTGTGTGTGTGTGTGTGTGTGTGTGTGTGTGTGTGTGTGTGTTTGTTTGTTTATATCTCTGTCATCTGTGTGTACATGTACATGCATGCATGTTCTTCAGCTTGGGAGAGCAAACCTAATATGGCCAGATTTGCTTGGCAGGTGCCTCTACCCCCAGAGGCATCTTGCTGGCCCTCTTTTAATTTTAATTTTATTCATTATTACTGTGTCTAAGTATGACATGTTTGTGTGACTGTCATTGTATGCATACCATGATCTACATGTGGAGGTCAGAGAGCTTCAGTAGATTCTCTCTATTCTGTGGGTTCCAGAGATTGGACTCAGGATGTTAGGTTTGCATGACAGGCACTTTACTTACTCAACTATTTTGCTGGCCCTTCCTTGATTTTTCTAATTGTTTTTTTAAAAAATAAAAAGTCATGAATGTATTTATAATAGCTTTTATTGATGGTTGCTGGGACTCCAAGCCAGAGCCATTTCTTTTCTAGGCAAGTGTTCTAACCACTGTACATCTCTAGGCCTGTACAAGTCCTCTACCACTCAGCCATGCCCAGTGCTGTGTCCTGAGTCAGTTTCTATTGTTTTTTTTTTTGTAAATTTTAATAACATAAGGCAAGAAGTTAATTGGTTGAAAATTGGTATTGTGCTTGGCTATTAAAATTCATGTTCCCTGGCGTTTCTATAGCTGCCATTTATAAATGAAATCTTAGAGGCCGGGGAGATGTTCAGTGGTTAAGGGCACTTGTTATTCTTGCAGAATGTCTTTAGTCAATGTTCTATTGCGGTGAAGAGACACCGTTACCAAGCATTCAAATCTATGAGCCTATGAGAGCCATTCTTACTCAAAACACCACACACAGGACCTGGGTTCAATTCCCAGCACGCACATGTTGATTTACAAATGCCTGTAGCTTTAGTGTCAGTAGATTTGAAGTTCTTTTCTGACTTGTTGTCATTATATGTACATCATTCACATACATAGCCTCAGGTATATACACATAAAATAGAACTAAAAAAAATAATTAAAATAGAATATGGTTGATGTCTTAGTTACATTTCTACTGCTGTGACAAAGAACCATCACTAATGCAATTTAAAGAAGAAATTACTTTTCTAAGCAGTTTCACTAAGTGAGGACCAAGCACTCAAATATAGGAGCGTTTGGGCCAGCTTTCATTAGAACCACCATGGATGGAATTTTCAGTTGAGTGATAGAATGCTACTATCTGCATAAGGGAAGTGAATCTTAGTAAATACTCACGTAATATATACTGTCTTTGTTTGTTGTCTTGTTTTTTGTTTTTTGAGATGGGGCCTCTGTTTTCCTCAAGATGGTATGGAAATTTTAGGCTCAAGCAACCCTTCTACTTGATCCTCCTTAAAATCTATGAATACAGAAGTATACCATTATATCCTACCTGGAATATAGTATGAGTTTAATGTTGTAGGGAATTAACTTCATATTACAAGGATAGTTATCAGAGGAGTAGTTATCTAGGCTTTATTTTATCAATCAATTTAAGGGCATAATTTGCTTATGTAATACGGTAAGTATTTGACTTTGTAAATAAGATGTAAACTATCAAATGTGACCAGTAGTTTCATATGCAAAATAAAAATATGTAGCTATTTTTGCCTTTAGCAATTTCATAAAGCTAAGAACATATCAGATCAATAAATCATTCTAATTTATCTTCTATACTTTACCTTTGATATAGTTACATTTAATACATTTTGCTGTTTAATATTTTAAAGTACAATATAAGTACATATTCTGCCATCTTGGCATATATTCTGTTTTATTTAGTTTCTCTATAGTTTAAAAGCACTCACCTCTGTTATGATTTCCTTTTGCATTAGTTTTATCAAAGGGGACATTTTATTCTCAGTTGTATTGTATTCCATTTCAGTATTTTCTTGTTTTGTTTCTCTTTTCCACTGTAATACTTGGTTTTAATCAGCCAAAAACAATGTGTGTATGTGCACAGAGAGTATGTGGAGAGTGAGTGTGTGTGTCAGAGTGTGAGAGACTATTTGGTCAGTTTGTTCAGTGCTGGAAATTAGTCCCTGAACTAAACCTCTACCACTGACTGAGCCACAACTCCCACTTTTTTCTTAGTATTTTAGTTCATTTTTTTTGCTACAGAGTAATACTAGATAGCATAGAAACAACTGAAACTGATTTCTCTGTTAAGGCGACTAGAAAGTCTGAGATCAGGGTGCTGTTAGATTTCAGTGTCTGTAGGGCCTTCTTTGTAGTTCTGCTAGCCTCCTTGCCTGTGTCTCTTCTTGGTGGAAGGTACAAGATAGCTCTCTGTGTTCTATTTTATAAGAACATGAATCCCATTTGTGAGGGCTTTATATACTCTAATTGTCTTCTAATGCCCTGTGGAATTTTCCTAATACTATCACACTGGTTGGTACTCAGGTCCCAACAGCACATGCAGTGTTGAAATGATGCAAATTGCCAGAAATTCTAGCTTATAGTTCCAGCAGAGGAGATGCTGCTTCTATTTTCCTCTCAGTCTGCTGGGCCTTTGTTTACTATTTTAGGTTCTCAAATGTTTTTATACTAGCCTAACTTGCACAGGGACCTGGGTTTGTCCTCTAGCACTGAAAAGAGAAAGATAAGTAAAAATAAAAACCTGACCAGACCTCCTTTTTTCTGTCTGTTCCAAGAAATTTCTAGTTATCTCCCCAGGGACTACCCTGAGGCTCTTGTTCACCTCTGGTTTTCCTAAGGCCAAATTTGATCAAGGAACTCTGCTTTTTAGAAACTCCTTGCCCGAAAGTTCCAGCCCAGATTTCCCTATGACATACTTTCTATTTTTTAGCCACAGTATGTGCTCTGTTCTCAGGCCTTTATGTTTCTCTAGATGCTTGAAATAATTTCTTTATTCCAAATCAAATAGGACTGCCTGAATAAAAAAACCCCACTCTTTAAAAACCTTATAATAAATTATATGTATGCATGTGTTTCTGTGTGTGGGTGCGTGCACTTGAGTACCCTTTGGAACTGGAGTAACAGGTAGCTATAATCTGCCTGATGTAGATGTTGAGAACTAAACTCAGGCATTTCTGTAAGAACAGTATATATTCTTAACCTTTGTTCCATTTCCTCAGCCTCTGAATGCCCCTATTTTGAAAAGCACTCTTAGGTATTGTTTTTTCCTTTTCAATCAAAGTTTTATTCTTACCTTACTCTTACTTAACATTTCATTAGCACATTACAATGTCACATTATTTTAATGTGTGTGTGTATCTGATTCTGATTTATCCTCTTTCATTTATTTGAGACAGAACATGCAGCTTAGCTGGCATTGGATTAGTGACTATCTTTCTTTAGCCACCTGAGTACTGGTATTTATAGGCTTATGCCTCCATACGCAATTCTGAATGTGTTCTTAGTGTGTTATTTGATTAGAAAATTTAGCTAATTGTGATGGCACACACTTAGAATCTTAGCCCCTGAGGAACTATGTCTGAGAGATCTTTTGTTCTAAGCCAAGTTGGACTGCATAATGAATTCCACCTCAGCCTGGGGTACATAGCGAGGAGGTATTTTTTAAAAACACTTTTAGTGTAACAGCCTGCATTTTTTCACATTTTTTTTTAGTTGTGAAAGACTTATGTTCCTATTGTAAGTTGTACTTCATTCTTAAGAATTACTTTATTGCTTTGTGGTGATCTCTTTTTAAATGTCATTAGACTTTTTTTATTTATATTGTTTAGTGAACCCTTATTCTTGCTCATACTGTGATACTCACCCATAGAAATGCTTTTAGAATTCAGGCAGAATCTGTAAGAAAGATGTTGCTCTGTTAGTTTTGTTGCTATTTATTGAACGTTATTAACACAGTTGTCCTAAATCTTTACTCATGCATGGGGCATGGTCTTTGGTAAGTCAGAATCTGAAGACAGCCAGAACTTATCTATAAATAACCTTTTTCATGTGACTTGGGCTTTTTACAGTATATTGTCTGAGTTTGGAGCCTTAAGTAGAATCCTATCTCCTAGCAATCCAAGAAAACAGTTCAGCCATGTGGATTCCTCTGACCTAATTTTGGACATAATTTTGCAACTCTGTTGTAAGGAAATGCCCCCCACCTTATATTCCAGAACAGATTTTAAAGACTTGGGAATCATAGTTGTGTAATGTATTCTTTCTTTCATTAATAATTCTGGAAAAATGTGTGAATTATGTTGGTTAACGTATATAAGCTGTTTATATTGAAAATAATTTAAATATAAGCCCATTACTGTAATAAATACCTGAAATGATTAACATACAAGGAGGGAAAAGTTAATTTGAACTAATTTTAACGTTTCGGGCTGTGCTTACTTGTCATCCTCCTCTTCTTGGGGCTAGGACTATGTGTTATGCAATGTTGGGGAGAACATACGATAAACCTGTTTATCTCATAGCAGTCAGAAGACAGAGGACGATACTGCTATTGCATAATTTCCTTTGAGGATGTGCCTTTAACTGCCTGAGGCTCCCAATAGGTCCCCAGATGTTAAAGTTTCTACTACCCTCTGATAAGTTCAAGATGAGGACTAAGCCTTTAACATTTAACACATGGACCTTTGCATGGGAAGTTAGCATTCCTGATCCAAATTATAGAAGTAAGAAGAATATTTAAGGTTTAATTTCAGTGGTTTTTAGATGTATACAGAATTGTAAAGCTTTCATTATAATCTAGTGTCAGAGAATTTTCAATCTCCCAGAAATATCTAGGCTACCATTAATCTACTTTGTATATCTTCTCTTGTTCTGGACACTTTATAAAAATGGAATCTTAGAGCCTAATGTTCCTTATGAATAAATTCTGTTATTTAGTATAACTCTATAAAGATCTGTTCATGTTGTGGCATGTATTGTGACTATTCCTTTTGGTGGTTCTGAACATTCACTATTTTGTTATACATTCGTATACATTTAGTTTGTCACAACTTCTGTTTTGAAGTGCTGTGCAATTGTTTGCTTAGACATATGTTTTAATTTCTCTTGAGTAATATATACCTGAGTGTCAAATTGCAGTGTCATATGCTAACTCTATATTTAACTTTTTGGGAAGTTGCCAAAATATTTTTACAAAGTGACTCCCATTTCACATTCCTGGTAGCAGTGTTTTAGCTTTTGATCTTTTCATAGCTCTGCCAGTGCTTCTTACTGTTGTTTTAAAAATTACCATCATTTTAGTAGGTAACAAGTGGTAATTTTCCATTTCTGTATTAAACATCTTTTCATGTGTTTATTGTCTGTTTATTGCCTTTACAGAACTATGTATGTTTAGTTAGCTGTCTGTCTGTCTGTCTGTCTCTCTCTCTCTCTCTCTCTCTCTCTCTCTCTCTCTCTCTGTCTCTCTCTCTCTCTCTATCTCTCTCTCTATCTCTATCCATCCATCCATCCCATCCCATCCATCCATCCATCCATCCATCCATCCATCCATCCATCCATCCATCTCTGTGTGTGTTGTCTGCATGTAAGTGCACCACATGCATACCTAGTGCCCTCGAAGGTTCGAAAATTACATTGGATTTCCTGTGGGTGCTAGGAACCAAACCCAATCCCCTGAAGAGCAGTTTAACCTCTGAGTCATCTCTCCAGGCTTTATCCTGTCTTTTTAAAAAAATAGTAGTGAAAGGTTTTTTTTTAATACATATTATGTATACACATACCTTGTCATATATGTGATTTTAAAACACTTCTTCCCTTTCGGTGGATTATCTTTCACTTTCTTGAAGTCTTTGAAATATAAGAATTTTTCAATTTGAATAAATCATGTTCAGTTTTCTTGTGCTTATACATTTATAGTGGTCTATTGTTATGTTTTCTTCTAGGACTGTTTGAGGTTTTGCTTCTTTTTAAATGTATCTGATCTGTTTGAGTTAACTAGTATAAGTATGACAAAACAGTGTCCAACTTGATTTATCCAGTTTTCCCTGGGTCATCTGCTAACCCACCTCCAACATTGAATTTTCTGGGGATCTTTGTTGAAAATTTCATGACTATGAGTATTTAGAGTTGATTTCTGGGGAATACATGTTATTTCATGAATCTATATTTTGCACTGTTGTCTTTGTAATAGATATGAAATCATGAAGCATGAGTTTACCATGTTTTTCCTTTTTTATGTATCTGTGTGTATACATGTTTTCATATTTGTACAGCTGCACATATATGACTCAGGTGTGTGCCCATGTGTATGCAGAGTGAGGACAGCCTTAGGTGTGTCACCATCAGGAATGCTGTCTACTTCCTTTGAACTGGAGTCTCTAATTGGCTTAGTGCACATCAATTAGGCTAGAGCTGCCAGAGAACCTCTGTCTCTGCCTGCTCTTCACAGGAGTGCAAGCACACACCTCAGGGCCATACAGTTTTTTACATTCGTTCTGGGATTTAAGTTAGGTTCTCAAGCTTGTGAGGCAGGCATTTTACCCACCAAGCAAACTCCCTAGGTCAGATATTTTCTTTTTTAAATAAATACTGATTTGGATATTTAGTTTCCTTTATAGCTATAAATTTCAGCATTAGTTTTAATATTTGCAAATACGTCAACTGGAATTTCAGCAGGTCTTATATTGGGATAAGTTTAGGAGTATTGAGCACCTGATATTGTTATCTGTCCAGATCTGTGAATCGTCTTTCTTATTTAGTTAGGATTTATGCATTTAGCATTGAATTTGCCTTTTTCACAAACATGGTATTATTGGGGTCCACCACTATAAAAGCTTTTCTTTTATGTTTGCTCATTTATTCTGGCTTTTACCTCATATGCATGTACATGTATGTGTGAATACCTTTTTATTTGATTTAAATTTAGTGGAATTCAGTGTGGCCTTTCAACGTTGTGTGGCATGTTCTATTCATATCCACCTTCTCTCAGTCATTTTTAATCGACATGGTTGATCCTGTTTGTGCATTTAAAATTCCCAACATTTTAATATTGGTCAAAGTACATGCAAGAAACACTTGTTATGCTGTCAACGTCATGCCCCACCCCCCACCCCCATTTCGTCAGCAGTGACAGTTCAGTTCATCAACACTCTGGTCCATGGGTTGATTCAAGTTCATAAAGGCAGGTGAACAATGTTATAAATACCTTACTTGTTGGAGATAAAAGGAATACAGCACTAGGTCTTTGCCCAAGTATACACACTGAACTATTAACCCTACCTTTCCAGGCACCTCTCTTTAAAATGTTTTCAGTTAAGTAAAAACAATGGCACCTAACCTTTTCCCAATGCACCATGCCAACATGCTATAACATGTACATTGTATCTCCAGACTGCCCATGGCAACATTCAAGCTGTTTTTATCCTATTCAAATGTAAGTCTTGCCTCCTGGCATCACTGACCAATACTAAGACTTCTTGGTTCCATCTATGTAACACCATTATGATGTTTGCAACTGGAGATCCTACTTGTAAAATTCTGCCAGCACATTTGTAGCATCAATTCCCTCAAAATGAAACACTTAAACTATCAAGAAAGCACTGCTTAAATCAGGATCAAAGACCTGCAAAGGACCTATGGCAGAGGTCTCAAATGTGTGCCTCCAGGTTTGATGTTTCATCAGAAAATAATAGAGTAAGGTTATTACATGAGGGCAGTTTTCCAAAGCTGTTATCCACACACCAACCATAGGCAGAGGCTAGCTAAAGCCTCACTCCATGTCTTTGCCCTGAACACTCCCATGTATTCATACTTTCTTATACAGAAAATTTAAGGGTGATATATTTCCTAGGATATTATTAATGCCCCAGAGAAACAAATACACCTTATAAAATTAAATTTTTAAAGATTTTTTTTTTTTGTGGGAAAGATGGTTCGAGACAGGGTTTATTTGTAACCTTTGGCTATCCTGGAATTGTCTCTGTAGACCATGTTGGCATCAAACTCATTGAGATCTGACTGTCTTTGTCTATCAGGTGCTGTGATTAAAGCTGTGTACTACTACTGCCTGGCAAATTTTTAGATTTTTAAAAGTGTGTGTGCTTGTATTTGCACATGAGTATTCACACAAGTATGTACCTGCCATAATAAAAACATAACATACTGGTGTGACACTTGTGAAAAGGAATCTTTTTTATAGAAAATTTGAGGGGCATCGCTTCTCGGCCTTTTGGCTAAGATCAAGTGTAGAAAATTTGAGGGTGATATACTTTCTAGGATATTATTAAATAAAGTCTCCAAGGCATAATTATAGACTATAGAATAAAGTGCTGTAACATAGTTTGTGATTTCAGAAATTTTTAATTGTTTAGAAGTTTGTGTATGTATGGGTGTGTTTGCACATGTGTGTGTATGTTATGTCTTTCCTGTGGCAGTCATTTTAGAAGTCATGGGGGCTGGGACTCTTTCTCTCCTTAATATTATTTGAATCTTAGGGATTGAACTCATGTCTTCAAACTGGGCACCAAGGACCCATTCATTACCTGCTGAATTATCTCATTGTCTCATTTCTTTTAAAGTAATGAATGAATATATGGTTGTTTTGGGTTATCAAGACAGTTATTTTTTGAATTTAGTTCTTTAAAATTAAGATCAAATGTTCAATTTAAAAATATGAATATCTGTATTAATGTGATACTACATACTATCAAATTTTATGAGTTTCATTAGAGTTGTTTCTTAGACAATCATTAAAAATGAATGATTTTTTTCTTATGTTCTAGTCGGTGGTGGATGATTGGATCGAATCCTACAAGCATGACCGAGATATAGCACTTCTTGACCTTATCAACTTTTTTATTCAGTGTTCAGGCTGCAAAGGTAAAATATATTTATTTTAGAATCATAAGCTCTCGAATAGCCACTTCTTCAAGAAATGTTATCCCTTCTCATGAAAAATAATGTTAAGGTAGTGAATTATTTATATTATATCTGCGTAAAATGTATAAGGAGAAAGGCAAAGACCAAAGGAAAGAAAAAAGTCTGTTAACAAAGGTCTATTCACTGTGAAATTTATCTAAAAACTTAGCAATTTATAATGTTTATGGTATTTTATTAGATTTTTTAATTTTTGCATCTGCTTTAAGATGAAAGGGAATGAAAAGGGGGAAGGTAAATAATGAAGATATAGTTTCAGATGTTATGATATTGAATAATAGAGTGGAGGGGTTAAAATTCATAAGTTGCAGTCTGCAGTGAAATTGCCCTTTATTGTAGGTTTCAAATTGTATGATGTTTTTACTTAGTTTAAAAATATTTTGAAATAGAAGTGGGGAAAGAACAGAATAATAGATTTGTTTTAACCTAGGGCAAAACTCTTTAGGACAGACTTAGCAATGCAGCAGTATTATGTAAATTGGTATTTTATACAAACAGTCTCGTTTGGATCAGTAAACAACTCAGTCAAGATCATGGGCAACTACTGCTTTCTCTTTGTGTCTCTGACACTCACATTTTTACAGGTACCTAGGTAGAAATATTTTTGTACTTTTAGGTGTATTAGATTTATAATGAGAATAACCCCACGCCCGTGAGAATTGGAAATCTGGAGGGAAAGATGGGCTTAAAATATAATTAAAAGTTAAGATGTCTTTTAAAAATGAGTCATTTAAATATGAAAAAAATGTAAGAAATTAGTTACTTTAAATTCTACAAGATCTTTTTAAAAATAGTCATTTTAATTGAGAAGCAAGTAATAGTGACATTTTATTTGTGGTTGATTAATACATTTCATATATCTACATAATAAACCTTAGTTGTGATGGTTAAAATAAAGTTATCTCTCCAGCCTATGAGCTTCATATTGTTATTGACTTGGTTAGTTTTAAGAATAAAAACAGTTTTTTGAGATGAAGTCTCACAGTGCTGTTCAGATTGGCATCACACTTTGCTCAAATGTTCTCATCTCTGATTCCTGATTATGATGGACTACAGGTTTTACATGTAAAATCATGTCTTAACAGTGGAGACAGCTGCCTGTTTTCCTTGATTTAGCTAAAGTGAAAATAGCTGCCATTTAGTAGTTTACCTGATTTAGTCTACTTTGAAAACTTTGTGGTTAAGTTCAAAGTGTTGCTGGGCAATGGTGGCCCATGCCATTAATCCCAACACTTGGGAGACAGGGCAGGCAGATTTCTGGGTTCGAGGCCAGCCTAATCTACAGAGTGAGTGCCAGGGCTATATAGAGAAACGTTGTCTCGAAAAAAAACCAAACAAAAAACCAAAAATCACTTTGAACCTTTTTTTTTTGTTAGATTCATCCTTTGTCTTGTGTCCTTTTTTTTATGATGAATAAAGACTTGCTCAATGAACATTTGTATACTTGCTGGAAACCAGATCTCTAAAACTTTGATTCGTTAAACTTTCTCATGTCTGTTTGGGTATTGATGTATTTGTTTTATAAGTACTCAAATTCTGTATTACCAGAATTTATTCCTTAGCAGATAAAATTATTTGGTAGGATTCATTTGTAAATGTGTTAGAAGTTTCTCTGTGTGTAGTCATTTAGTTTACCCCTTATTGTAGCCTTAGGGTCTACATTTACTTCATTTTACCATTTTAATATGACCTCACCTCTGTAGTTGTTCGTTCAGTTAGGAATCATGGCTGTAGTGAGAGGGACTCCAGGCCGCTCTGTTGTTACTATTGGTGCCAGCCCAGGTTTTTTTTTTTGCTTGTTTTCTCTTTCCTGGTCACCTGTTACTGTTTAGTGTTCCAGTTTTTAGCACTTTCACTTCCTGTCTTGCACATCTTCTGACTGCAGTCTGTGGCCTAGTGTTTGGGTGGTGGCTTCACTACTGCTCAGGATTCAGGGTCTGGAGTTACTGGCATCTTTATTTCCTGCTCTTTGATGCTTCTCTGCTTATTTTGGGTTGCTGGATATCATGTTTTTTGTGGGGAAGGGAGGATCTTTTGAAATGGGGATTGGCATTACTATTCATCAGGGAATTTACTGTGTTCTACTTTTAATGATTTATTTCCTTTCCTTCTCCCTTCAAATTTTTAGGCAGCAAATTTATATCATTCTTTTTAACTATTTATCAGATCTTTGAGGATTCCATACAATGTGTTTTGATCATACTTCAGTTCTTCTCAGATCCATCCTCTCTTACCTACCCACCAAACTTATTATCCCCTCTATATCTCCTGTTGAAATTCACCAAAGCTATGTTGTGCTGTCAAAATGTTCTTGGACTTGTGGCTTTCTCCTGGAACATGGTCAGCTTTCTAGTGGTTGCATTCTTAGAGAAAAGCAGTTTTCCGTTTCCCAGACGTTGTATATACTGTCTCAGTCACTGTGGGCACATATGTGCAGCTGCTCTGCTGTGTCCAGAGACAGTGTTTTCTTATACTAATTCATCACTTCTGCTCTCGAGTTCTTTCTGCCCCACCTTCCCCAATGTCAACCAAATCTTGGGAGGAGGAGGGGGATCAGTATGTATGTTTACAGTGCAGGGCTTAGAATTCTCTAGTCTCTTATTCTCTGTACCTTGACTGGTAGTTCTATGTTTTGATCACCATCCCTAAATAACCTGTGGGTATGATTAGAAGTCATTCAGAATTACTTTAATACTTTAATTACTTTAATGTCCATTTAGCAGAATGATAGTAGTAGCTTTTCTGCTAAGGAAGGTCTCAGTTCTTTGTCCGATAATGGTGCCAGTTATTGCTTTCATCTTCTGGATGATAGGATTGATGAGCATTTTCTCTCATTGGCAGTGCAACTAGCACCTTGTAGCACTCTGAAAACTGGCCAATAGGGATGAATCTTCCAGTTCAGTCCACAATGGTATAGAGGATTAGAAGGAAATAATGGGGGGAAGAAAGTGGGAATAGCATGGGAGAGTGAGGGATGGGGGAGGCTCACATGCTCTCACCCATGTACATAAAAAGAGTTAAAATGGAGATAGTTAAAACTGATCAACAATGAATGCCCCTACTGAACAACACAGGCTACACAGGCTAAGAAAGACAAAGACCCATGTGAGGAATGGGTTAGTGCTTTTGTTGTTGGTAAGTAGCACTTCTCATCCACAGGATTATAGGTGGCAGTGCTCCCGGTTACCCTCCAGAACTTGACAGTGGGACCCTTCTGCTGGAGATAGCTTTACAAATTTTTAATATCCACTAGCTTATTGGACCTATAACTTGCTTCTGACATCTATAGTCTGATTAGAGGATGTCAGTATGTTTTGTGCATATTATTGTCCACAAAAAGAGGATGATAAACAGTGCCTGTTATTTTTTCTGGTCTTCACATTTATCCTCAAATTTTCAAATGTTATCCTTGATTGTTTATTCTTTTATAGATACCAGATGTCATATCTGGATATTTAAAACATTTTTAAAAGTGCTTATACCAAATAGTAGTAGAAGTTTTACTTGTTCTTATTGCCAAACAGTGGTATACTATAACAGCCATAGCTTTAATTTTGTATTAGATAATATAAATACTCTAAAAGACAGGATGCTGTGCATAGATTATATCTAGATATGACATGATTTTAAGTCAGTACCCCAAAACTGTTCCCCAGAATACAGAGAGACAGGTGCTTCATAGCATATCATAGTATGAGTAAAGTAATGTGTAGCAATTAATCATGCTCAGAAGAATCATGACTGTTAGCAGTGTGAGGTTAAGGAGTATGCTTTTATTGTTTATGTAGACTTATTAGATGTGATATTATACATTCTCTGTTAGTTCTTTTTATTAGTTGGCATTACTTCATTTATTAACTTTTGATACTTGGAAATTCTAGGAGTCGTCACAGCAGAGATGTTTAGACATATGCAGAACTCTGAGATAATTCGAAAAATGACAGAAGAATTTGACGAGGTAACATTCTAAGTGTTTTAATAGTTTTATTCATGTCTATCATGCCTTAGTGCTCAGATATTTTTAATTACTAATATTGTAGCTATTGTTTATGGTGTTATGTGATAGCTATGCAACCTCAGATAAGTTGTCTTCGCACCAATGTCATTACATTAATCTGTAAATGGAGATAATAAGTTGCTCTGAAAGTGACATTTCAAGACACTAGATAGTCAATAGGCAATAGTCAATATCTGATGTCAAAAGGTGAGTAATTTATGAGAATTGCATAGCATTTTAAAATTTTATGCACATTGCAAGAAGTTAATAACTGTTATTATAAATATAAAAATCTGAGAACATAACTAAATATAACATTCTGAAATACTGGAAAAGGAAGATTTGTTCAAATTGAGGAACTAGGTAGTTTAGATAAAGAATTATATAGATTATTACATAAAATGTTTATAATTTAACTGTAAGAACAAAAAAAAAGAGTGTATGTTGAAGTTGATTACCACAATGATATCACTGAAATATTTTATTGGTAGCTTTACTAATTATCAGGACACAAATTTGGGTTTGTTTTGTTCATAGTTGTATTCTAGCTCTAGGAATTTTACACTTCTAAAACAAGTTGAATTTTCAAGTAGAAACTCTTGTCTCACTTGTTTTATTTGCTCATTTTTTCTTACTCTGTCTAATGAAAAAGCTTTCAGCTATCATTCTAAGAGATAGATGAATTGTTAAATGGTTTTGATGCCACTAAGTGCTATTAATCAGTCCCTTAGTAGCAGGAAGGTATTTATGAGCAGTGGTACTTTTAACCTTTCTGTAGTAAATGTTTGAGCGATCAAGTTTTTCTTTATACAAAAATGGGGGCATTTGCCATTCTGAATGTAAACTGATATCCTCAATATATCATCAGAAATAAGTCTTAGACTGAGGGCTTAGCTTAGTAGTAGAGGACATGCCAAGATTAAGGCCCCAGGTTCCATCCAAAGCATGATGCATACATGCATGCATGTGTACATATATCCATCATATATATATATTTAAATAAATACTTAAAACAGAAACCAGTAGTATATAAAAATTCTAAAAGGGCCTCTAGCAAGAGACACAAAATAATTTAAAATCAATTTGATAACTGTAGTAAATTTTTTTAACATTTGACATCATAGCTACACTTCATTTTCTCTTATTTCTTTAATTTTCTCTTATTATTTGGTGCTTGGAAATCAAATTTAAGCCCTCACTCATGCTGGCAAGTGTTCTACTAGCTGTAGAACAGCTTTGCATCTGTTAATTATGTGATTATGTATGCCCATTGACTATCTGGTGTCCTGAAAGTAATGAAATATTTTTTTTTTTAGTAATGAAAATTTTAACTGTCCTTTCCTTTATGTATTATTCTGTTTAACTGGCTGAGAAAACAATTTTGTTATTTTGTATCTGAAATAATTTTGGTTTGTTTTTGTTCAAAAGAAATTTAGTAGGTATATTTGTGCTTTTCAGAAGAAAGTTCAACTTTGATGAGGGGAAACTTAATATTATAACCTCAGTAGTAATTGATATTTAATTTCATTGATTTACGTGAAGTTCATTAAAATGCCTACTTTGATCTTAAATAAAAGGGCAGCGTTCAAAGTGGTACACATCTATCTTTGCATGTTCTTTTGCTTTCTTTGAGAATTTATTGTTGAAAAGGAGGTAAGATGTAGTATTTTCATGGGTTTACCTAGAATTTATTAAAAGCAAATGGAGTAAGTCATGAACTTGAAATGAATTGTTGTATAAACTTTTTTATTTTAGGATAGTGGGGATTACCCACTTACCATGGCTGGTCCTCAGTGGAAGAAGTTCAAATCCAGCTTCTGTGAGTTCATTGGTGTGTTAGTACGGCAATGTCAATATAGTATCATATATGATGAGTACATGATGGACACTGTCATTTCTCTTCTTACTGGATTGTCTGACTCCCAAGTCAGAGCATTTCGACATACAAGCACTCTGGCAGGTTGGTATTTTGAAATATTTTCTGGACATTACTTTCAGTTAGAGACAAGAACGCTTACCATCAAAGGAGGAAACAAGTAGTAATAATATGAATTCCTTTTTCTTTTAAGTATTTTTGAGATAGCACCTCACTCTGTAGTTCTGACTGGCTTAAAGTTCACTGTCCAGATCATTTTGACCTTGAACTCACAAATACCTATCTGCTTCTGCATCCTTAGTGCTGCTTTTTTTTCCCTTTAAATATAGTGACCACTAAGCTAATAATCGCTGTCTGCAGTTCACTGTGAACCTGTGTTTGGTAATCGATTGGTACTTTTGCTTTAGATTCTTTTCTCAGGCTGTTAAATAGTTTATGCAAGCATAGTAGCCACAAATAAAGGTATACTTTTGCTTTGTTATATCTATCATACAATGACAGGTGGTTTGAAGTATAGTAAAGAAAGGAAAGAATTATCTGATCTTTGGATTAATGATTAATGCATTTAAAATTCTACCCAAAAGTAGTCTGACTGTCCCATGTTCAGTAACAAAAGGTTCTAGAGAACTTTTCACGAAAACGCCTTTTGTTAATTACCTTTTCATTGTGTGTATAAGAAAACTAAAAGTGAATACTTATAAAATACTTTAACCCAAAATAATTTGATGCGGCCATTAACGTTGGGTATGTTGGCTTGTATTTATAATCTCTGGACTCAAGAAGCTTATGCAGGAGGGTTACCATGACTTAGAGGCCAGCATGGGCAACAGTGCAAGGCCCTGTCTCAAAGTTCTTTTATTTGATCTTCGTACTTTAGGCAGATGGATAGTAAAACACATATAAACTATAATTTACTTAGAATATGAATCATTCGTAGGAATTATTATGGGAAACATTTTATTCTATATGTATATATGTTTGTAAGCTATGTGTGTGCCTGTTGCTTTGGGCGTGCATAAGAGGCTTTTGATTTCCTAGAAATGGAGTTACAGTTGACTATAAGATTTTGTATAGGTGCTGAGAATTTAACCTGGGTCCTCTAGAAGAACAGTCAATTGTTCTTAACTGCTGAGCTATCTCTCCAGGCCCAGGACCCAGTTTTCTCAATGTTCTTGAATTTTAAAATTCTTAGCTCTTACTTTGGTGGGCATTTGTGAAGATTAAAATATAACTCAATCCATAATAAGTATTAGCTAGACATAATAAGTATTAGCTCACTCTATATATTATGCACTGTTATCATTCATAGCAGTTTTATACTTTAATTTTGTCAAAAGCAGATTAGCTGTTCGTCACTTAATTTCTTTTAATTTGATCTTGATAATACAATTTTGTATCTATTACACTAATTTCAACATTTTCCCCCTTAAAACCTAGCTATGAAGTTGATGACTGCTTTGGTAAATGTGGCACTAAATCTTAGCATTAATATGGATAACACACAAAGACAATACGAGGCAGAACGGAATAAAATGATTGGAAAACGAGCCAACGAAAGGCTAGAACTCCTGTTACAAAAGCGTAAAGAGGTAAGCTTTAGTATTAAGTATTTAGGCTACTACTGTGCAGCCAACCTGCTTACTGTCAATTATAACTTTCTAGGATCAGGTAAGTTTTTAAAGTTATTTGTTTGTTTGTTTGTTTGTGGTAAAGATTGATCCTAGGACCTTATGAATATCAAGTATGTGCTTTACCACTGAGCTACAGTACTCCAGGTCCAAGAGTTAAATATTTTTTATGCGCCTGTCTTAAAGTTTTATTAAATATCCATGCCAACAATACCTTGTACATTTTCTGTGTAGGCTACCATTGAGAATTTATTATGCTTAAATAACATGATTTGGATCAGTCTGGAAAGTTATCTAAGCCTTAGTATTATTCTTGTTATTGACACTCTTGTCTTCACTCTCTTCCTCAGCTCTCAATGACATGAAATGGGATTTCGTAGTTAATATATGAACTCCCATTTTAAAATGACTTAAAGCCTTTTGTATGTTTTTATTTTTCAAGTCAGGGTTTGTCTGTTTAATAGCCTAGGTTGTCCAGGAACTCACTCTCTTGACCAGGCTGGCTCAGAACTCAGAGATCTACCTGCCTCTGCCTCCTGAGAGCTGTGATTAAAGGTGTGTGCTTTCATCATGAGGCTTGACTAAAGGCTTTTTGTATTTTTAAATCATTCATTTCTTTATAGTAGGTGACACATGGTTTTCAGCTTCAACTGAGGAAGTTGAGTTTCAGCTTTAATTCTAAACAGTAATAGATAAAATCTTTCGATGCATTCATAACTTAAGTTTTCTCATCATTTGATATGTTTTTCTATCATAATGAGATAAAATTTAATTCAAATAATTGTCATGATAAGACAGTTTATTTACTTGACCTTGGGAGGGTATTTTTTTTTTTTTTGGTGGTAAAAGTAGAAGCTAAAATTTTAAATTGGTTATTACTGGATTAGTCAAATAAATTGACTCAATAAAGTTAAAAAAAGTAAAGACAAGCTAGGTGGTGCTGATGGCTCACACCTTCCGTACCAGCACTCAAGGCAGAGGCAGGAGGATTTCTGAGGTCAAAGCCAGCCTGGTCTACAGAGCCAGTTCAGGACAGCCAGGCTTATATGGAGAAACTCTGTCTTGAAATAAAAAGAAGAAAAAGTAAGCAAACACAAATACTTCCTTAAATATATATGAATGAAAAATTATTGCATTTTTTATGTGAATACTCATTATAAGTGGAAATACTTAAATGTTTATTGTTCAGTGGAAATTCATTAGAAAAAACAATCAACCAGCTAAATTTTAGATGTTAAGTCATATATTTCAGGAAATAAGGGATGTTATTTACTTGATTACTAGCTTTTTTTTCCTCTGCAGTTACTTTTATCCAATAGAATAAAATTCTTTATTCTCTAAATGCTGGTGAAAATCTATGTTTATTTTTCTTATAGCCTTATGTGTTCCTTTGATTGTGCTTTTTTTTTTGAAATTCAAAAAATGATGTGTTCTTTTTTACAGCTTCAGGAAAATCAAGATGAGATAGAAAATATGATGAATGCAATATTTAAAGGAGTGTTTGTACATAGATACAGGTAAGGCAAGTGGTTGAGACAGACAGTATACTGTAATAGAGGTTATAGTAAGATAAATTTTGGAGACTGGTTGATTAATATTGTTGTTCCTCCTATGGGGCTGCAAACTCCTTCAGCTCCTTGGGTCCTTTCTGTAGCTCCTCCATTGGGGACCTTGTGCTCAGTCCAATGGTTGACAGAGAGCATCCACCTCTGCATTTGTCAGACAGAACCAACCAGTACCCCCAGAGCTCCCAGGGACTAAACCACCTACCAAAGAGTACACATGGAGGGACCCATGGCTCCGGTTGTATATGAAGCAGAGGATGGTCTTGTTGGACATCAAAGGGAGGAGAGGCCCTTGGTCCTGTGAAGGCTGGATGCCCCAATGTAGGGAATGCCAGGACAGGGAAGCAGGAGTGGGTGGGTTGGTGAGCAGGGGGAGGGGGGATGGGATAGGGGGTTTTTGGAGGGGAAATGAGGAAAGGGGATAACATTTGAAATGTAAATAAAGAAAATATCTTATTAAAATAACTTTTGGAGACTAAACTTTGCCACTGAGTAAGTCTGGGAAATGTATTTTACTGCTCTGACATTGATATTTCCTATCTGAATAAAGGATGATTCTCTGTCTGAGTTGTCATAGTCCTGGAATGAAGTTAGTGTATAAAAAACTTAATTGTTTTTGGATATATTGTGTTGCTAATTCCTGGCCCTTCTATTGTAATTTCACTGGGAAAATTTGGATAGATTATAGTAAGATTCTTCTTTCTGTTATTTTGAATTAGCAGATGAAAAAGGTAATCTTATCACAGTTTATAACATATTTGCAAACATTAGTACAAGTTTTATTCAACCTAATGTCTTCTACTTGGTACTTACTGAATCCATGAAATGCTTGTTTTATTACTATTCTCATATTAATTCTTGCTGTTTTGTTTCTTTTACCACTATTCTCTTAGCTTATTCCCTTATCATATTTGTGTTCATTGATTATTCTAGTTTCTTAAAACATTCTTCTCTGTGTTATTGCTCTGCTTTCCTTACCACTATACAAAAGATGAATTCAAAATGGCTTAGTAATAGCCAAATAGGGTGACACAGATTTGCATTTTAAGAGTAGAAAGCAATAGGATCACTTGAGTCCAGGAGCTTTTAAAAAAAAAAAAGAATCATAGGCTGGCCTAATATTATGGCTATAAAGTAATTATACATTTAAGATTATGATCTTGCTATGCTTATTTGCTTGTTATCTTCTGAACACAGTTTTAAGCAAAGATTGTGATAAGGTCTAGACCAAGTGATTTTCAACTTGTGAGTCAGGGCCTCTTTGGGATTGAATAACCATCTCAATGGTGTCCTCTAAGTCTATCAGAAAATGCAGATGCTTGCATATTGTGATTCACAACAGTAGCAAAACCACACTATGGATTAACAGTGAGAATTTTATGTTCAAGGTCACCACAACAGTTTTATTAAAGGGTTGTAGCCTTAGGAAGTTTGAGATCGCTTGTCTAGAGGAAAAGGTGAAAGCAGGATTTTTTTTAACCAACTAAGCAGTGACTCAGTTTTGCTTATTTTAAGTATTTTTATTCTTCTTTGGCAGTTAGATTGTAAGCATATTGACATTTGGAGCCATGTTTCATTTCAGCTCCTTATAATCCTCAACAGTAGTTATTGTTGATGGGGTATTAAGGTGAGAAATACATGGCATCTCTTCAATAGGCCATATGCCCAATCGTCCGGTACCTCTGATTATGTGACTTGCCCTTCCTCCATTTAGGGATGCAATTGCTGAAATCAGAGCTATATGCATTGAAGAGATTGGCATTTGGATGAAGATGTATAGTGATGCCTTCCTTAATGACAGCTATTTAAAATATGTTGGTTGGACTATGCATGATAAGGTAAGATGTTCCCCATTGATTCTTCCATCTATACATAGATATAAGTATACAGGTCTCATATATAAATTAAGTATCTGAGCTAGGTGTGGTTGTACATGTCTTAAATTTCAGCACTCTGGAGGCAGAGGCATGAGGTTCTCTCTTAAGTTTGAAGCCAGCCTGAGCTACAAAGTCAGCTCCAGAACTGCCAGGACTATTTAGAGATCTTGTTTAAAAGAAAAAAAGAAAAAGATAGATATCTATGTGGATGCATACCTTTGGCCACATCCCTTGAAACCCTTCTTTTTATTTTTTTCTATCTGTTTTGTCAAAATTTGGTCAGTAGCACAAATTCCCCTGAACCATTAAGCCATGGATACTGCTTTGTGTTCTTCCCATAGTCCTACAGTTCAGTTTCTCTTTAATTTTTATCTTGTCTTAATAATAATAAACATATATTTTGGGCTGGAGAGATGGCTCAGTGGTTAAGAGCACTGACTGCTCTTCCAAAGGTCCTGAATTCAAATCCCAGCAGCCACATGGTGGCTCACAACCATCCATAATGAGATCTGACGACCTCTTCTGGTGTGTCTGAAGAAAGCTACAGTGTACTTACATGTAATAATAAATAAATCTTAAAGAAGCTCCATTAAAAAAATGTATCTTAGTCAAATTACATCTTAAGCTTGGGCTTCTGAACTTTGATACAGGGCTTTTTCTTAAACTATCATTTTTAAGCTAACTCATTAACCTTGGCGGAGTTCCTTGCATATAATGAAATATGCTACAATCTATCACCTTTCACGGGAGTTTTGCTCTGATAAATTTTTGAGAAATACTGTCAACTTATAGAAATAGTAATCTTGTGACTGCTCATTCTTAAACATTTATAATGATATATTTTTTATCAAATATTACTGTTTCTGTTTACATTTTAAGTAGAAAATAATATACTTAAAACTTGAGCTTGGAATACATGGTTTGAATATATTTTCTCTTCATTTCTTCTAGCAAGGTGAAGTAAGACTCAAATGTCTTACTGCTTTACAAGGGCTTTATTATAACAAAGAGCTTAATTCCAAACTGGAACTATTTACCAGTCGATTCAAGGTTAGTTTTCATCAAGTGTTTAAAATTATTGGTAATTTGAAATACTTTTCTTATTTTCCTTTAAAAATACTTTATTTTTTTTCCTTAGGATAGAATTGTGTCTATGACCCTTGACAAAGAATATGATGTTGCAGTACAAGCAATAAAGTTACTTACTCTTGTTTTACAGTAAGTATATATTTCTGTATTAAGGTGTCCTGATATTTTGATAATACATTAATGTATGCTTGCTTCACATATATTTATGCCTAAATTTTAATAGCTTCAGTCATAACATTGTAGGTTAGATGTTCATCTGTCCGTCTGTCCATCCCTCTGTCCATCCGTCTGTAGATGTCTTATGTTCCCCAGAGTGGTTGCCAATTTGTGGATTCAGGTGTATTTTCTACTTTAGGCTCTAGCTGAGACTACAGGTGTGAATTACTCCAAACCTGACCCCAGCTAGAAATTTAATTTCTTCATGTAAAGTTCAAAAAACTCAGGAAAAAGGAACTCTAGAGTCTGTGAAATTATAATTGAGAATTTATTTCTTCCAATTCTCTTGGGAGACTTCTTTTTTTAACTGATCTTGATGCTGTAGAAATAAAGCTAAACTTTTCAGTGAACAGGCAAAAGTATGTTTTATCCTTGTTACTTTTTGAGTATGCACATTTATTGATACATATTATGCTTCTATACTACTGGTAAATAAGTCGGAATTAAATAATACTGTATTAATATGTGATAGTGGTGCTACAAATGTTTTCCAGTTTTTAAAAACAATTGCAATAAAAAATATAGAACATAGAAGTTGCTATTTTGACTATTAAGCTTAAGGATTAGTGCAAATAGGCATTTTTATAGTTAGGCAATTGTCTCCTGTGTTCATCTCTTGAACTTTTTAAAATCATTGTATATTAGATTTGTACTCTTTGAATATGTAGTTCCTTTTCCTTTTCCTGCCACATTCTCACAGAAACTTGTCTTTTCTATTTGAATGAATTTGCCTGTTTTTGTTATTCATGGAAATATAACTGTAATATTTGTCCTTTAATTTGCTACACACAAACATGTCTCAGGAATTGCTTTAACTGTTTTCTTGGATACTATTTCACTGTATGTATATAGCATCTTGCATTTTTCCATTCATCTGTTGATGGAACCATGGGCTCTTTTCCAACTTTGTCTGTTAAAACTTTGTATCTATGACCATAGATGTTTTGGTACATGTGACCTTGCTTTTAGTTCTTTTGTGTATACCCAAAATAAATATTGCTAAATGGTATAGTAATTCTCTGTGAATTTTGGAGGTGTTAGGGATGAGGTTGCTGGAAATTGACCTGTGAACCATTCACATGGTATTCCATATAATGTATTATCTGTGCTATATTGTCAGCACAGTGTTTACTTTTCTGGGAAACACCATAGTGTTTCTAGAGGAGTTATGTCGCTGTACCTTCCCACCAACATTTTATGTAGAGCTCCAATTCGTCCACGTCCTCTTCACCAGTGTTATGTATATATCTACTATCTACTGTAGGATAAGGGTAGCTTTTCCTTGGTAAAAAAGAAAATATGGCTAGTAACGTGTGTGTGTGTGTGTGTGTGTGTGTGTGTGTGTGTGTGTGTGTGTGAGTGAGAGAGAGAGAGAGAGAGAGAGAGAGGAGAGAGAGAAGTATGTTGTATTGAGGGATGGGGAACCCAGTAATCTGGGTTTGGTAGTACAGACCTGTAATTCTAGCACATGAGATGTTCAGGGGCACAGAGTGACATTTCTGTCTTTAAGTAGAAATAGGGCTAAAAATCGTATACTGCTTGCTTAGTATGTTATATACTTAGTTCAATTTGTATATTTGCATTGGGGCACTAATTTCCATACACCAATTGAAGGTACAGAAATTTCATAGGAAATGAACCAAAAATTATAGATCAGCTCTTTAACCCCAAAGAAAATAAAAATTAACCATATGAAAATATAGTTAGTCTTTTACAGAGACATCACATTTAAATGAGATTTCTCCACTTTTTATTAATTATTTTATTTATATCCCAAATGTTGCCCCCTTCCTGTATCCCCTCGCATAGCTCTCCTTCCCCATCCTCTCTCCTTTGCCTCTGAGAGGGTGCCTCCCCTTCTTGTATCCCCCAACCCTGGGGCATCATGTCTCTGTAGTATTAGGTGCACCATCTCCCACTGAGGCCAGACAAGGCAGCTGACTGAGACAGAAGCAGATATTCACAGCCAAGCATCAGACAGAGTTTGGGGACACCTTTGGGAGAGTTAGGGGATTGAAGAAACTGATGGCAACCTCTTAGGAAGACCATTAGTGTCAACTAACCCTGACCCCTTGGAGACTGAACCACCATCTTAAAGTGCATTCACAGACTGGTCTGAGGTTCCTACTTTTTTAAAAAAAAACACTTCGGATAGCAATATACTTTATTCAATTTTATGTAGAGCTATGCCCATATGCTGTGTTAAAGGAGAATTAGTTGGTGTCTATTGATTAGGCTTTTGCCAACTTGACACAAACCATAGTCACCTGGGAAGAAGAAACCTCAATTGAAAAATTGCATCTGTTAGACTGGCCAGTTGGCATGCTTATATGGCCTTTTAAAAATTTGCTTATTGAGATAGCAGGGATTACTGCACTGTGCATACTGCCATTCCTAGGAAGGTGGTCCTGGATTGTGTAACAAAAGTAGCTGAGCAAGCCAGAAAAAACGAAGCCTTCCATCATGGTCTCTGCTTCTGTTTCTGCTCCAGGTTAATGTTTTTTTTAGTTCCTGCTTTAGCTTCCCTCTATGATATATTCAGTTTGTAAAATCCAGTAAACTTGTTTCCTCCCCTAACTTGGTTTTGGCCAATATTTTTTTTACTGCTATAGAGAGCAAGCTAGAACATGTGTAAATTACCCAAAGTATATCTTGGTAAAACCTGTCACAATTGAAAATGCTCACATGCTATATAATAAATATATATATATATTCTTTGTGTTAGAGATTAAGTATTAGTAGTAAGAAATATTAAATTAACTTATTAATAGTAGCAACCATTATTGTTTTACTTGGGTTATCTCATTGACTATAGTAGCTTCTACTGCCTCTGTTTATATGAAATATACCACATTGCATTTGTTTTAAATATAATTACAAAATCTTACTAAGATGTAATATTCATTTGTATTCTTTTTAAAGAAAAAAGTTTTAACAAAACATTAAGTACATCATGGGCTAAGTGTTTTGCCTTGGCTCGTGGATAAAAGCATAAGCCTTACAACCCAACTTCAGTGTCCAGAATTTACATATAAAGCTGCCTGTGGTGATATGCATCCACCTACCATGTCTGTGGTGAGATGGGAGGCAGAGACAAGAAAGTCATAGAAGCTTATAGACCAGCTAGCCTTGAATATGCAGCACAACAGTAGAAACAAGAGAGACTTGTCTAAATACAGAGAACTGACTCCCAATAGTTTGTCCTTTGACTACGCATTTATTGTGACATACAGGCTTGTGTGTGTGTAGGGTGTGGGGCAGAGAGAGACCGACAGAGACAGAGAGACACAGAGACTGACTCTTGAGTTTTGCTTTGCCCATTTGCCTCCTACTTTTTGTCCTTTCCTCTCTGCCCTGCTCATAAACCCAGACTGACCTTGAACCTTATCTATAGCTGAGGATGTTCTTGAAAATCTGATCCTCCTACCTTATAGGATTTGAAGTACTAGGATAACAGGCACAGACCCAGTATCCCTACCCTCTATTCATTCTTTCTTAATTGTGCATCATAGCAACTATCTTGGTATAGTGAGCATTTTTGTTGGGGCAAAACTTTGCCAAAAGATTATACCCAAATAAATTATATTTTGAACATAAATTTGTGTAATAAGTACATAAAATGTTGATAGACTCATGATAATGCTAAAATCTGTAATTGCTACTTTCTTATCAGGAGTAGTGAAGAAGTTCTAACAGCAGAAGATTGTGAAAATGTCTATCATCTGGTTTATTCAGCTCACCGGCCAGTAGCAGTTGCAGCTGGAGAATTTCTTTACAAAAAGTAAATTTATATCCCCATTATTATTTTACTTTTATAATGATATTTAACATTTTAGATACAACTTTTTGGATATTTGATCATAAACATGATTCAGCAAATATTATAAATAATGTCTTTTAAAGAGAATATGTTTAATCACACAAATTAGGCTAACGTTTGTTAAGATTTTATTAAAATGTTTATTTTGGGGTTTAGTAACTGTTAGGATATTTACTTGGTTTGATGTAAGCACTCTAGTTTTCTAGTAATTATTATCCAATATTAGTTCTGCTTTGTTGTTTCTTAAGGAAAAACAACCACAGCCTCCATTAGAAAAGGGCCATTGTGTTAGTTAAGATAATGTTCAAAGAAGAAAACAATGATAAATGTTATATTTTAGAGAAATATATGTATTTTACTTATTTATAAATATTTTTGGTCAGCCATTATATTATGTCCATGAAAGGAAGAAAAATATATTCAAAAAATATATAACTCAGTGCAAAAATCTTGAGAAGTTAAAGGATGTATCAAGTTTGAAATGGGAAGTTTGGTATCATTTATTTGCTTGATATTTTCATGTTTACCTACCCAGTTTTACATTATTCTGTTGTTAGTTGCTTAAGTATGGAATATATAGTTAATTTTTTGTGATTAGCAGATAAAGTTTTCAGGTACTTTTTTTCCCCATAGACTCTTCAGCCGCAGAGATCCAGAAGAGGACGGAATAATGAAGAGAAGGGGAAGACAAGGTCCAAATGCCAACCTTGTGAAGACTTTGGTTTTCTTCTTCTTGGAAAGTGAGGTTAGTTTATATTATGGTATTGAAATGATGTATATCTAAAATCTTACAGCTTATGAAATACTGAATGCAGCAGAAATCTATTCGTTCCACTTTTTAAGTGTTTTCTAATTTTATAAGGTAGGTGTTCAACAATTATGATTTATGCATAATTTTTGGAATTATTACCAACTGTATTCCTCTCAATATGGATTATATAATCTTGGTTAAGTTTACTCAATTTTTGTAAGTAGTTAAGGGTTTTTAAAATTTATGCATTTTTACTTATTCACCTTATATCTTACCTACTGCCTCCCCCCTTGGTCAGCCCCCTCCCACAATCTTTCCCCTGTCCCTTCCTACTCTTGTCCTCTGAGCAGATGGAGTTTCCCCTGGTTATTCCCCCCACTCTGGCACTTCAAATCACTGCAATGGTGGGTGCTTCCTCTCCCACTGAGGCCAGGCAAGGCAGCCCAGCTAGAAGAACATGTCCCACTTATAGGTAACAGCTTTTGAGATAGCCCCTGTTCCAGTTCTTCAGGACCCACATGAAGACCTGAGAGAAACCCTATAAAAGAATAACTTAGAACATTGTATCTCAAAATTAATGCTTCTTAATGTTTGAGACAGGATATCACACTATATCCTAGGCTGGTGTTGAACTCGCTATTTAGCTCAGACACCATGATCTTGTGCCAATCCATGTGCCTTTGTCTTAAGTTGGTCCCCCTACCCCCTTTCATTATTTTGAGACAAGGCTTCTACCTGTAGCACTCTTGCTGTCCTGGAATTCATTCTGTAGGCTAGACTGGCCTGCCTTTGCCTCTAGAGTGCTAGGATTAAAGGTATGTGCTACCATGCTCGTCTCTGCCTTAGTTTAAGGCATGTGAGCCACAACTCCTAGTTTCATGTCTTGTATTAACATTAATATAGAAGCTGATTTTCATTAGTCTTCATGAAGTTAGCATTCTTTCTGTTACATATTTTATCGTCTCAAAATTCAAATTTATTTATTATTCATGCTATATATTTGTTTTTGTATTTCATTATGTAAATGTGTTGAATTTTTTTGAGTATCAGTCAAACCTTGTAATTCCATGCTCATTTTTATATATCGCTAAATCCAAGTTTGTAATTGTTGATATTCTCTCTCTATTAATGAAAGATACTTTTCTTTATAGTTTGAGAAACGAATATTATCCAAATTCTTTGGTTTCATGATGAAGCTCAACCCTTCAAAGAAGTTAGAAAACTATAGTCTTTAAAATCATAGTATAACTAAGAATTAAGAAAAGTTCAAAATAAGCATGTAGTTAATCTTTTTATAAAATAATTTTTATGTTAATTTGTTAAGAAGTAGTATAAAGTTTACTTTTATGCAGCACACTACAGCATTTCTCTGTTCTATAATCTGTTTGCTCCCCCAAACCAGATTTCATTTTAAGATTTTAATGTGGTGTGGACAAACTGTTTGTTCTTTTGTCTTAAGGCTAGTGTGCTATTTGTCTAAGAGCTTTTTATTTTTAAATTTTAGTTACATGAACATGCAGCTTACCTTGTGGATAGCATGTGGGATTGTGCTACTGAGCTCCTGAAAGACTGGGAATGTATGAATAGCTTGTTATTAGAAGAGCCTCTTAGTGGAGAGGAAGGTAAGGGTGTTTAATTATGTTGTTATTGTTTGTCCATACTCTTTTAGAATAGATCTTGTTTTCTATAAATTCTTATTAGTGTTAGTTTTCCATAATTGTTTTTGGGAGTGTTGGGAATCAGACTCAAGACCTTGTACATGGTAGAATGAACCGTAATTCTAAAACATATTTCCTATCTTATATTCATATATGTGAATATTGTATGATATACAAAGATTTAATTACTATCAAAATTCAGTGTTTTTAACCAGGTCTGTTAGCACATGCCTATGTATATCATGTATATATGTTTGTTGAATTCATACTTTCTTTTCCTTATATATATAAACAGCAAACTTAATCAAAATTCTGATATTTAGAAAGGTAAGATTTAGCTTGTTCTAGTCTTTTCTATGATAATAATGGATTTTCTTTTGGACATGAGGTCAGTTCCTGTTCACAGGCAGAAGAAACTTACATAATAGTTACAAGAGGCATATATGGAAAGAAATAGGTTAACTCTTTCTGATTTTCTTTTTTAGCTCTAACAGACAGACAAGAGAGTGCTTTGATTGAAATAATGCTTTGTACTATTAGACAAGCAGCTGAATGTCATCCTCCTGTGGGAAGAGGGACAGGAAAAAGGGTATGCCAGTTTTTGTTATTCTGAACTTCATTTCTCTATTTTTGTAATATTTTAAGCCCCTTTTGAACATGGAACAAAAATACTTGATTTTTAGTTTTACTTTTCTAATTACTTTTACTTGCATGCACACACACACATATATGTTATCTCATAAATAATTCTAAAGTGGTAGCGATTTGAGAAATTTGATTTTCCAGAAGGTCTTTTGTTGACATATGATGGATGACAGTGAATGACACTCTCTTCAAGACCAAATGTAGTATGTTCGTGGAGAGTACTACGTATTATAAGTTCATATTTTTATTATAATATGAAATTCAGAATAAAGCAGATGTGGGTTCAGGATGGTGAATTAATTCTTATTTTCAGGGTCCAAATTTTAATACTTTATTAAGAAGTTCACAAATTCCAGCAATTCCATAGAATTTCAAATGTTTGATTGTAAACCACCAAATGCATTTTTATATTGTGACATGCAAATATGTGTGTATCTATGTGTATCTAAGTTTCATGAAATAATACTTAACCAGTATGTGATACAGTCTGTGTATTTTGTTCTATTTCTGTTTTCGTTACTCATTTTTTAATTATTTAATCATCTTTTTTGCAGTGCCGTGGAATGAACCCAGGGCATTGTGCATGCTAGGCAAGTGCTCTACACTGAGCTACACCCCTAGCCCCTATTTCTGTTTTTTTCTCTTTTCTTCATTTTGTTTTATTTTTATTTCTTCATTTTCTTTTATTTCTGTTTTCCTAATTATGGGTAGCAAATTAGAATTCTGAACTCATGATCTTTGTCTCATGTTCCACAACATGGAGTAAGTTAAAATACTATTTAATATCATTGCTATGTAAGCTCCAAAAGATAGATTTCACGTGCTTAACTCTTCCTCTTCTTGTCCAAAGGGAGATTTGAATAATTGTCTTGAACTTTTAAAGATAAATTTGTTTGTATTTGTTTACATTGGTGTTTTTGTAAAGATCTATTTTCATACAAGTGTGTCAAATGTCTTGGCACATCTCCCCATCTCCTTTCCCTCCTACTATTTTCATTAGTTCTTCCAGATTTTGTTGATTCTATCTCAAGTCCATTCACAAATGCAAGAAAATATAGAATATCTGTTTTTCTGAGGTTTTCATTTTGCATAGTATCTCCAATTGAATTCCTTTTCCTGCATGTAGTATTCCTTTATTCTTTTGTCTGAGGAAAACTTGTTGGGCCCCAGACTGATTTTGTTAGCTTGACTCTTGTGATAGTGCATCAGTGTGGATGGTTCTTCATGAAAGGTTGTTACTTTAGAATGTTTCAGATCCATAGCCAGGACCGGTATAGGTGTTCTATAGGGCACTTCTAGTTTTTGTTTCTTGAGGAGCCTCTATACTGATTTCCATAGTGGTTATATTCTTCAACAGCAGTGTACAATGGTTCACGTTTTCTTATATCTTTGTCAGCATTTGTTAACTCTTCCTACAATTGTAGAAATTTTGACTAGTGTGAGATAGCAGTCTTAATTTGCCAATTTTGCTGGAGGTGTTTTCTTGTTTATTGACTATTTGTACTTCGTGATCTGAACACTGTCCGCTCATTAAGTTATCCCACTTACGGTTAATCTAAATTTATTATATATTTTAGATATTAATCTTCTGTTAAATTTGTTAAATTTGTAGCTAGTAAAGCTTTTCTCCCATTTTGCAGGTTGACACTTCACTCATTTGTTCCATTTTAGCTTTTTTTTTTAACTTTACATAGCTCCATTTCTTAATTCTTGCATTTATTCCTGAGATTTTGGAGTCCTATTCAGTCCTTTCAGAAAGTCTTCTGCCATACCTCATACCCGTTTTGCTCCCTGGCTTCAGACATTCATGTCTTAAATTAATGTCTTTCACCTATTTTGAACTGATTTTGGTACTGAGAAATACAGATATAGCTTTAGTCATTTACAAGTGAATATCTGGTTCTCTTAGCACTATTTATTGAACATGCTATCTTTTCTTTTTTGTATTATCCAGGCATGTTTGTCAAAAATCAGGTGGTTGTAGGTGTGTGTTAGTGTTATCAGTGTGTCTGACTCTCAAGCCCTCAATTCTACCCCATTGTCTGGTTCCTGTTGATATTGTGTTGTCTTTTTTGCTGTGCCTCTCTATAAGATATCTTGAAATTGGGTGTGTTGATACTTCTAGTATTGCTCTCTTTGCTCAGATGTCTTTTGTGCTTTTATGAATTTTAAGTTTGTTTTCTTCAATTTATGTGAAGAATGTCATTGTAATCTTTGATGGAAATTAAATTGATTTGTGGATTACTTTCGGCAATAAAGCCAAATTCATGCTGTTATTTCTGGCTCTTCGTGAACATAGGAAGTCTCTCCATCTTGTAGCATTTTTCCATTCCCTCTCTACCTTTCTTCTTGAGACAGCCCCAGTCTGGTCTGGAACTTGCTTTGTAGACTGGGATATCCTATTACTCAAAGGATCCATTTGCTTCTAGCTCTGAATAGTAAGATTAAAGATGATCTGTCAACGTGCCCAGCTCATTCTCTTTTTTTTTGTCAGCTATAAGTAGTTAATTTTACGAGAATAGCAGTTTACATATATTGAGGAAAAATAATGCAAATGAATATAAAGAAAAAACATACTAAGTATACCAACCTTTTTCACAGTGGATGTTTCTTTCTAGTGAGGTTCCACATGCTTTCTGAGCACTTTTTTCCTACTTAAACATTTTAAATCTCATTTTTTTCACTATTACACCCCAGAATTCTCAAAACAAATCTATATATCAATTTCGTTAGTGAACAATATTCTGCCATTTGACTGGCACCTATATTTTGTCATTGCATTGTGAAGTTATATTCTGATTGATATTCTAATTCTCACTTTCTTTATTTATTCTTTCCCAGTTTCATATATACCCATTATAGTCCCTCTCTTGCTGAACTCCTTTTCAACAAACTCCCTCTTCTTTCATATCTTTTTTATTTATTTTCTTGTGGGTCATTAGGGTTCCTATGTGAACTTGAGAGCGAGGATATATGTCTGAGCTGAGGACACTTACCTAAGTAGCTGACTATGTCAGTGAGCTAAATGACTCCCTTCTCTAGCAACTATTAACCTCTAGTAGCTCCCTTAGTCCAAGCAGGGCTTTATGAACCCCTCCTCAACCTCTGAAGGAATGTTGCAAGATTTGGTCTTATGCAGGTAACAGTGCACTGACCCACACCAAGTTCAGAAAAACAAACTTTTACAGCATTCCTCCTCACCTTCCAGCTTATATTCTTTCTGTTCTCTCCTACAGTGTTCCATGAGCCTTGGATATAGATGACCTGCTTAGGTCTGTGCATTCTTAGTACTTTAAAATTTCTTTCTGTTTGAAATTATTATAAAGGTCTTTGACATCCTTTGCTAGTTTCATTCCAAGAGACTTTATTTTTTGAAGCTATTAAGAATAAGAATTTGTTCTTCATTTCTTACTCGAGTTTGTTACTTTTATGTATGAAGGCAATTGAGTCAAATTTGTATTCTATATTGTTGAATGTATTTATCAATTCTAGGAGTTTTTTGTTGAGTTTAACGTTTTTACATATCATATCATCTGCAAATACAGATCATTTGCCTAATTTCTTTTCAATTTATATCACTTATTTTTTCTTGCTATAAGACTTAAAGCATTACATTAAATAAGAGCAGAGTAGGAAATGCTTTTTGTTTTTAGTAGTATAGTACAATGTTGGCTGTTACATCCGCCTATCTTTCTGTGGATTCCAGGGATTGAACTCACGTTTTGCAGTTTTATGTGGCAAGCACATTTCCCTGCTGATCCTCTCCAGCCTGTACTGTAGGTTTCTATTGGCTTATGATATGTTGTAGTATGTTTCTCATCGTTTCTTCAGAGATTTTATTATGGGGTCTTTGTCAAAAATCTTTTCTGTTTCTGTTTATATGTAATTTATGTTCTTGAGTCAACTTCTGTGACAGATTTTTACATTTGTTTATTAAAACATGTCAAATTATCCTTGAATCTGCAAAATGAATCATATTCATCTTTACATCTATTTCATCAATATAATTGGCCTATAGTTTTCTTTTTGAGTGTGTATCCTTCTCTGGTTTTGATAGTAGAATAATAGTGACTTCATCAAATGAGGTTAGTATGTTCCTTTCCGTTTCAGTTTTGTGGAATAGTTGTAGGAACATTGAGCTCTTCTTAGTTGGGAGACTTACTCAATGCAGTTTTCAACTTCATTATTACAGGTCTGTTTAAGTTGTTGAATCTCCTCAGTTTAATTTTGGAAGATCATTTCAGTCTCAATCTCTTAGACATTTTCAAATTTACTAGAATTTTTTTTTTCTTTTTTGTTTGTCAAGATAAGGTTTCTCTGTGTAGAGCTGATTGTCCTAGAACTCACTCTGTAGACCAGGCTGGTCTTGAACTCAGAAATCCAGCTGCCTCTGCCTCCCAAGTGCTGTGATCAAAGGCGTGCGCCACCTGGCGGTTAGAATATTTTTAAAAAAATATTTCCTGTTGAAGCTGTTAATGTCATTAGTATCTGTCTGTGATTATGTCACCCCTTTTTATTTCTAATCTCTATCAGTAGCATTTTTCTACCCTTCTTTTGGTTAGTTTAGCTAAACGTTTGTCAAGTTTATCTTTTTAATGAATAAATTCTTTTGCTCCATTGATTCTTGGTTATTATAGAAACCCCAGGCTGAGATTAAAGTAATTTCAACACTATTGCTCTTTACAGTTCTATTTCATGGATTCCTGTCCTGATCTTCTTTTTAAAGACTTTTATTTATGTGTATGTGTTGTTGACTATGTTTATATGTATCTTGCGGGTGCAAGTGCTCACAGAGGGAAGAGTCCCTGCAACTGGATTTGCAGGAAGTTGCGACCCTCCTAATGTAGTGTTGTGCACTGAACTTGGGTTCAGTTCTGCTCTTAACTGCTGGGTCGTCTCTCCAGCTCCAGTCCTGATCTTCTATCTACTATTTCTTTTTATCTACTGATTTCAGGTTGGTTTGTCCTCCTTTTACTGTATGCCCAGTTATTTTAGATCTATTTAATTTTTAAAAAAATGTTAGGCATTCATGGCTCTGAACTTCTCCTAGAACAGTTCTCTTTGTAATTTTTATGCCTCTTGTTCTGGTATGGCATGTTTTTATTCTCATTGAATTCTGAAAATTTTTAAGTTTTTCCTTCTTTCAAAAACAGAACGAAAAACCAAACAAAATGAGTCTCCTTTCTTGTAGTGACTGATTTATCATTTAGTAGTTTCTTGTTTAGTCTTCATAAGTTTATAGTTTTTTCTTTAGTTTCTATGGCCTTTGCTTTCTAGTTTTAGTTCACTGTTAATAGATAGAATGTAAGAATTGGCTTGTACTTTCTTATATTTGTTAAGACTTGCTTACATTATGATCTCTTTCAGAGCACGTTTTATGGACTGTTAAGGGGGATGTATATTCTATAGTCTTTGAATTGAATACTCTTTAGATACCTGTTGAGTCTACTTGATTTCTCCTATCATTTAGCTCTGATATATCTTTTTTGACTATAACTTGATGGATTTATCGATTTCATTTTTTCTTTTTCTCCTTTTTTAAATGACCTTTTTGAAACAAGGCTGTTCTGTTCTCCACTTTTACTCTGTTGATGTTAGTATTCCATCTACATCTAGTTGTGTCTTATGAAATATATGTATGTTTGTTTAGAGTTTTACATCATGAGAGTTTGTTTCCTTAATAAGTGATTTCTTGCAAGTAATGTAAGTTTTAACCCTAACTTGTCTGATATTAATATGGCTACATAAACCTCTTTTTCAATGGTTCCATTTATTCTGAATGTTTTTTTTCTATCCTTGCACCCTGCGTTGTATTTGTCTTTACAAGTTGGGTGGGTTTTAAAGCTGTGGTTTTTTTGGAATTCACCAAATAAATGGTTCTTTTTACTCAAATCTGGTAGTCTATATTTTATTTTGAGAACTGAGTTTGTTAACATTCAGAGTTATTATTTAGAGGCACTATTTCCTTAATCTCATTGTTGCAATGTTCATCTGTTTTTTTAATCTCTCCATTTAGTGCATTTTATTCTTTGCTGTGGTATGTATGTTTATTTCTTTCTCACATGTGTAAGATAACTTTACATTATCTTTTGTAGCACTCCTCTGATATCTTTATGCTGTTTTTAGTTTGTGTTTATAATTGACAATTTTTATTTCTGCTTCAGTTGCATAGTCTTGTACTGCTAGATATTATAATCTGGGTTGCCAGTTGTGCTCGTTGTTCCATTCTGAGCTTTATGTGTGTCATACACTCTCCTTGCATTTAGAGACTTTTGTCAGTTCACGAGTTCTCATTGGCTTGCCATTGTATATGATTTAATGCTTTAGTCTTTCAGCTTTCACTATGTTTTTCCTTGTTTTCTAAGTATAATATCATATGGGAAAATGTTCTGATCTGTTTTACCATTCTATATGTGTTTTGCATCTTTCCCTAAATGTGGGAATTTTGCTGCTATTATTTTATTAGTTTTTTACTCCCTGGCTTGTTTTTACAAGTATGTCCAAGATTCATATAAGTCCAATATTTTTTTTAGACAGGATTTTTTCAGCGCAGCAGTCCTGGCTGTCTTGTGGTACTTTGTAGCCTGGGATGGACCTCAGAGACCCTCCTGCTTCTGCCTTCCAAGTGCAGAGATTAAAGGCATCTGGCTAAATCTGATCTTTTGCATACCTTATATATTATGTTTGTATTTTCTTATTAAGTTTTTTATTGTCTTAATATTCTGATTTAGTTATCTTGTCTTCAAATCAGGATCCTGTCTTCCACTAGATCCTCTTTATACATGATGTTGCTTTCTACTTCAATATTTTTATTTCCACCATTGCAATTTGAGTTTTTCATTGTTTTTGCTTTATTGAATTCTTATTCTCTATTGCCATCCTTATTCATTTGCTTTTTTTTTCCTTTAATATATCACAAAATTGATTTTTGTATCCTCTTTGGTTTTGCTGAACATTCTTAACCATTTTTAAAAATCCTTTGCTATTTCATCTAATTCACCCTATTTGAAAGCCATTACTTTGTGATTGATGGGGGAGGGGTGTCAAGTTTCCCTGATTTTCATGTATACTGTGTTTCTGCATTGGGATTTATATATTTGGATTAGGTTGTTAGTGAAATCATTGTTAATTCTTTGAGGGTATATATTTTTAAAGTGTTCTAATAGGACTAGATTGTAACATTGAGTCCACATACTGAGGACACATGACCTAAGCACCACTCCAAGAGAATACTAACCCTATGTCGTGATGGATAGGTCTGGTGTGAAAATAAGAGTAGTAGTTGAAAATAATTGCTTTTTCAAATCCAACAACTTATGTAGAATAAAAGAACAGTTATAGAACAGTGTGCATTTAGGTATTCGTCACTGAGGATAAGAATGTAAAAAAAAAAAAAAAAGAGCTTTAAATGACCAGGCCTTAGTTTAACAGAATATACTGGAGGAGGGACAAGTTACTTGAAGCAGGGAGTTGAAAAATTGTTATGGTAAGTTTATTTTAAAGATCATTAAAATAATAAGAAATTCATAATTATATTTACTTCATTGTAAGGGCGAGATTGTGATCCATTTAACTTTGCCAGTTTTAAAGTAATCAGCCTATGTCCTGCTGAAACCTGCTCAGCCTGGTTGATCTATTTTGGTGTACCCCAGTGGATTTCAACAGGTCGTCTATAGGGGTGGACTTCTTTCTGCTCTGGTGTCAGAGTTCACTTGGGAGGTGTCACGTCAGTGTCAGAGTGTCCAGTTTCTTTTAATATTTTGAGTTTACCATTGCAGTTGCTTTATGAAGACCTGAGCCACTTTTTTCTACAGACTTGTCTTGAGTTTGCATTCTCCACTGAGTTTCAGTTAAAATTCAATTCCTGTGGTCTGTTTCCCTGTTTCTGTGGTTCTGGTCTTGTTTCTTGGAAAAAGGGATGGTGTTGTACTTGTATGTTCTTCTAGCCACGTAGCTTAATTGCAGAAATTTGGTATCTGTTCCCTTAGTGTCTGCTTTCATACGTCCTGGTGCACAGAAATGGCACGTGGGAATTTATTTCTCTAGCCCTCGTTATGCAACTTGTTGGTTTTTCATCTAAAAATTTGGGGGTTTTCCCCCTCCCTGCTACAGGAGCTTTCTTTTCTACTTTATTTATTGGATCTAGTGGTGGTTTATGAGGGTGTTTTCTTTCCATTCCCTACTGTTTGTGTTGAGAGCTGTCTGTTCTAGTGTGTAATATTTGTTACTTCTGTATTTTATCTAGTGTTTTATAAGCCTGTTGCTCACAGCTATCCTCCCTTGCCATTCTGACCTATTTTTGTAAAAGTCACTTGTTGGAGGTTTTCTTGTAGGGGCTTTTGGAGAGTGCTGCTTGCACTTATTTCATCATTTTTTTTCTCTAAGTAGATTTTGATCTTCATTCTAAGACTATTGAATGTTTATTTTTGTGGTTGTTATTTTATGTGGTTTTCTGCTAAGTTTATTTCTCATCTTTATTTAGTTTTCTTTCTTTTTTTATTGTTGCAGTATTTACTATGTAGCCTTGGCTAGATGGTGTGGTATTCACTAAGTTGCCTAGAGTAGCCTCGACTGTACTATTGTTCTCCTGCATCAGACTCCTGAGTACTGTGCACCACTGCACCCAATCATTCCCCTCTTTAATAATCAGCAAATTCTTTTCTATTACTTTTAAGGCTAAAGTTTTATATTAGAGAAATTTTGACTGGACAAGTTGGTACTTACTAATAAGCCAATGACTCCAGAGGTTGACAAGGAATGAGCTGTAATAGTGTAAGATTTCTCAAAAGATTTGTATCCATAATTTAAAATATTGTTACTATTTTATTTGTATTCATTCAATTTTGAGGACTTAACACCGTTATTGTGTAGATTTTTATGGAAATCTTGGATACTTCAGGTGCTGACAGCAAAGGAGAAGAAGACACAGTTGGATGACAGAACAAGAATCACTGAGCTGTTTGCTGTTGCCCTTCCACAGTTATTAGCAAAAGTAAGTTGTGGTGATAACCCAGTGATTCTCATTTTTCACAGATTCTTTCAAAATGGCACAGCCTATGCTTAGTTAACATTATTATAATGGTTTTAACATTATCTTTTTCTCCAAAAAGTACTCTGTAGATGCAGAAAAGGTGACCAATTTGTTGCAGTTACCTCAATACTTTGATTTGGAAATATATACCACTGGACGATTAGAAAAGGTAAGATGTTATCTGTATGTAAAATCTTAGTGGAGAAAGTGCTATCATATAAATGTTGTTTTGTACTATTTAGATGGAAAGTATATCTACTTGGTCTTCTGTATTTTAGACCAATTACATTAGAAAATGGTATAACTTCCCTTTTGTTTTATACACATAGATATACTTCCATTCTTATACATTCTTTGATTAATATCACTGATCATTTATGCTTATTCGTTTTCATGAATTATTAGTATTAGTAATTAGAAAACACTTTTTATAAGCTCTAATAACCATTGAATGTTATTTACAGATGTTAACATTCTTACCAAAGCCCTGTGAGATAGATATTATTTCCATTAAAGTTGCAGAAACAAGTATGGGCCTATCAGTGTATTTGTTTACCAAAATTAGAAAACTGAAATACTGAGTATAATTCAAAACTGTCCCAGTTTGTGGTTTCCTATAGTACAATATGCCCACTCTATATTCCTTAGTAGGACTTACATACAATAGGCATACCTTCTATCACTGTGCTATATCCTTAGCCTAACACCCTATTAGTTTTAATGCAAACCATTTATTTTGCAGCATTTGGATGCCTTATTGCGCCAGATCCGAAATATTGTAGAGAAGCACACAGACACAGATGTTTTGGAAGCATGTTCTAAAACTTACCATGCATTATGTAATGAAGAGTTCACAATCTTCAACAGAGTAGATATTTCAAGAAGTCAGCTGATAGATGAACTGGCAGATAAATTTAACCGGCTTCTTGAAGATTTTCTGCAAGAGGTATATGTTACAAGTATTTTGTCTGTTGAACTCTTCCCTTCCAGTAACTGAGTCACTCAGCATTAGTCTTGTGATAGTTCTAGTGGTATGTTGGTGAGTCTTTTCAGTTCTATGAATCATCAGACTGCTATTACTCTTCAAATAAAATATGAAAATGGCAAGGCTATGCAACTTTGAAAATATGACAGACAAAACTAGCATTTTATCTCATTTGTTCTAAGGAAATTAACGGGAGAGTTGCCTGATCTTAGTTGAAAAAAATGGCTGTTAGCGTATAGGTAATAGAGTTAGACTGAAGGTAAAGCCATTGTATCTTCATACATAGTCCCTTATTAAGTTGCTATTATGATCACAGTTGCTTTTGGAGTTTCTTATGTTGTACTTTGAAGGAGGCTTTTATTGGCACTCAAACACGTATTTTTAGTGTTATTTTTCTAGAAATATGTGTGTGTGTTTTATTTGAATCAATTCAAGTCATAGTTGTCCATTTATTTTCTATAATCCTTTTTATTGAGACAGACTTTTTACTGAGACTAGGCTGCCTTTGAGCTCACACAGATCTGCTTGTTTCTACCTCTAAAGTGCTAAGATTAAAGATGTCTAATATGCCCAGCAGACATTTACTCTTGATACTGTTCACAGCAGTTAGAAATTGTGAACTTTTTAATGTCCAACAATAAGAGTGGATGTACTGGCTAACAATTATAATAACACTAGAACTCTGAAACCCAAGACAGAAGAGGAATTATGAGCTTGAGGCCAGTTCAAACTACGTAGTGAATATCAGGTCAGCCAGAGCTTCATTCAAAGACCTTTTATATATCACCTTGTTATTGATGACCCCCAAGTCATTTCTAGATTTCCTATTTTATAAAATTATTTAACATTTTATGTGTAGTACTCTAGGTTTAAGGTTTACTAATTGGATTATTATATAAATATATTCATATACAGATACCACATTTGGCACATTTTAATAGTTGTATTCTTGCTTGAGTATGACTGTAGTTAAGACAAGATAATTTTAAATCAGTAATAGTTTGTTAGCTCTTTTTTTATTTTTAAGAAAAATTAAAGTATAACATGGTGTATTTGCCATCAATCTAGGTTTCAGTAAAAATTGTCCAAAATGTTTACAGTCAGGACTCGTATGTGATATAGGATTCGTCCCATTCATGTGTAATTGGTTTGATATTTCTTTCTCTTATGTACTGTTTTTTCATTTATCTAGTTCCTTTGATATTATATGGTCTCTTGCTTGTCATCTAATGTGTGGTTCTTTATTAGCAGTGCACCTAGTACTGGGAAATAAAAACATTTAAAATAGTTTCATGTCTGTATTACATAATGGGAGAAGGGAGGACAATATTCTATTTTTCTCTTGTTCCTTTTGTGCCGCTGTTTCCAATCTTCTGTTGACTCAGCCATATTGTCTTAAATTCAGCAGATCAAGGTCTTGGATGATGAAGCTTCTTTTTGTGTTTTATTGTCTTCTTTTTTTTTTTTCCTCCTAAGGTGTTGTCACCATTTCAGTAGCCTAGGATTTATTACTTGGTAATTCTTTGCTTGATCTAAACCAATGTGGCTGAGAAATAGTTTTACTTTGGTATTTATCTTTGTATGCGTGGGTGTGTGCGTGTGTGCGTGCGTGTGTGTGCGTGCGTGCGTGTGTGTGTGTGTGTGTGTGTGTGTTTGAGACAGTGTCTTTGTAGACCAGACTGGTCTTCAACTCGAGAGATCTGCCTGTTTCTATCTCTCAAGCACTGGAATTAACAGTACCACTCTGTAGCTTTTTATTATTGTTATTATTTGTCTTATCGAGACAGGGTTTCCCTGTGTAGCCCTGGCTTCCCAGTAATTCACTCTGTAGACCAGGCTGGCCTTGAAACCTCAGAGATCCCTACCTTTGCAAGGCATGTACCACCACGTAGTTGATTATTTTCATATTTCTTACTATGTAATTAATAATTCATAGGGAGAAGAACCTGATGAAGATGACGCATATCAGGTACTGTCAACGTTGAAGAGGATCACTGCTTTTCATAAGTAAGTTGACTCTGTGAGGTTTTGATTTATAACAAAATAACCTTGTGTATTTTGTGGGTTATTATTCTTTCAAATTCTCTTATTTTTTTTTTAAAATAACAAAATCATTTGATAAAGGCATGTTATATTCTGAAACAACTATGGTTAGGCTTAGTTTTTAAAATATAATTTAATTTGATTGTTTTGTTTTTTACAGTGCCCATGATCTTTCAAAATGGGATTTGTTCGCTTGTAATTACAAACTCTTGAAAACCGGAATTGAAAACGGAGATATGCCTGAGCAGGTTTTTATTCATTTCTCTGTGACATATGTACTGGATGTGCTGCACTGTGACAGTGAACGCTCGTGACTTAATTTCCCCTCTCATCTTGTATTTGTCTTGTAGATTGTTATTCATGCACTACAGTGTGCTCACTATGTAATCCTTTGGCAGCTTGCTAAGATCACCGAGAGCACTTCTACGAAGGTATGTGCTAGTTCAACGGTGTTACTGTTACTTTCTTTTTTTTTTTAATTATTTATTTTATTTTATTTTTTTAATTTACATTCCAAATCATTTCCCCTTTCCCGTCTCCTCCCTCCCCGAAAGTCCCATAAGCTCCCTTCCCTCCCTCTTTTCTCCATTCAACCCCCTCTCGTTACTCTGTCCTGGCGTTCCCCTACATCCAGTCTTTCCAGGACCAGGGGTCTCTCCTTCCATCTTCTTACTACTGTTACTTTCTTAAGAGCAAAGTCAGTGAAGCCATACATATTTCAGCTTTACTATATGTAGTCATAGTTCTAGTTTGCATATTTAATGAAAACATTGACATATTTTATGTCAAGGAATAATTTTGTGGGTTTTAAAATTTGTTCACATTGAAATATTACATAATTAATTCTTAAAATGTATGAAGGTAAATTTTAAAAATATTTATTTATTTATTTGTATGGATGCTATTTGCACACCAGAAGAGGGCATCAAATCCCATGAAACTACAGTTAAAGATGGATGGTTGTGAGCCACCATGTGGTTGCTGGCAATTGAACTCAGGACCTCTGGAAGAATGGCCAGTGCTCTTAACTGCAGCTCTGTCTCTCCAACCCCAGGAAGATAAATTTTGTAGAACAATAGATTACTTTTGACCTAGAACCTTTAAAGCAATTGTACAAAGTGATTACATTTCATAAACTGAAGATAATGAGCCAAGTCTTGTGCAGTGATTGTTTCTTGAGATCACTTCATTAGTAGTTTTTTAAGCTTTCTCAAATTCAGTTTTTTTAAGGTTTACTTTTTAAGTTATGTATATCAATGTTTTGCCTTTCATGTATGTATATGTATCTCTTGCTTATCTGTTAGATCCCCTGGAACTGGGGTTACCCATGCATAGGTTGAGAGATAACCCGGAATCGAATCATGCTTCTCTGTAAGAGCAACAAGTGCTCCTAGCTACTCAGTCATCTCTCCAGCCCCCCAAGATCATGTTTTGTGTTTGAATTGAAGATAATCATTCTAAGTGGGCTCATTTAAAAAAATTAAGTTACTGGGGGTTAAGGATTAGGTCATACATAACAGTTTTTCTGAAGAATAAATTTTTCTATTTTCAATTTTCTCCCATTTATTGATGTAGTTTGTGTACATTTAAGGGTCACTCATTCAAATAAGAAATTAAAAATATTCTGTTCATTTTCTTCCATGAATTTGCCATTTTCTAATAATAAGTGAATGTGGATCATAATTAATCATTCTGAACTTGTGTTTTCATTGAAGTTAGCTGTTCTCTGGTCATTTAGGATATTATCAATATAACAATTAATTTTAAATTTTTATATTTATTTGTTTTTTGTTAACTTTTAGTTACAAGATAATGGTTTACTTTGGACATTTTCATTCATGTGTATCTAGTTTGCTTTCTGTTTCTGTGGTAAATACCATAACCACAAGCTACTTGAGGAATGAAAGGCTTTATTGTATCTTATTCATACAGGCCACAGTGTATCATTGAAGCAAGACAGGGCAGGAACTGAATTCACTCACTAGCTATTGACTACCTGTGTAAGGATACCACCTCCCACATTGGGGCTGGGTCCTCCCATATCAAACATGGCTGTATGCCATTCTGATTTGTGCAATTTCCCAATTGTGTCAAGTTAATAGCTATAGTAATCTAGGACGATTGTATTTTACTTGGCCCCCTCTCCCATCATCTTGTTTCCTCTCCCCACTCTGTCTTGTCCAATTCTTTCCATGAAATATTCTCCATTCTCTTTTAATGTCCTTTTGTATACATGTGTATATATGAGTGTGTACGTTTTAAAAACATTTATTTATTTATTTTATGTATATGAGTACACTACCTGTACTGTTGGTTGTGAGCCATCATGTCGGTGCTGGGAATTTGAATTCAGGACCTCTGCTCGCTCTGGTCTGCCCTGCTCCAGCTCAGTCCCACTCCCTCTCGCTTAAAGATTTATTTGTTGTTATATCTAAGTACACTGTAGCTGTCTTCAGATGCACCAGAAGAGGATGTCAGATTTTATTACGGATGGTTGTGAGCCACCATGTGGTTGCTGGGATTTGAACTCAGAACCTTCGGAAAAGCAGTCAGTACTCTTAACTGCTGAACCATCTCTCCAGCCCATGAGTTTGTATTTAAATTTATACTCTCTATATGAAAAAGTACATGCAATTTTTCTTATTCTTTTTCTTTTGCCTTATCTTTTTCTTCTTTTAGAGCTATTCTTTCCCCAACTGAGTTACAGTTGTATTTATATATGTATACATATGCATGCCTGTCTATTATTATTTTAATATGAAGTTTATAATTTCATTGTTGATTACCATCATATTGTAGCCCTGTATCATTGTTACTTTTTGACATTTATAATAAACTCATTTATACAAATAATATATACATAAAATTATAGAAGTAGTTATTGAAAGCAACACACACAAGTATAGATGGTGCATATAAGGGAAGACTAGAATATTCGTCTTTCTGAATCTGGCTTATTGCCCTTAATACAATGACCTCCAGTTCTACCCATTATCTTATAAATGGCATAATTTTATTATGTATACATTCTTCATTCATCTGTTCTTGGGCAAGCAGTCTGGTTCCACTGCTTAATCATGGAAATAATGTAGCTGTAAATGTGGATGTACAATTATCTCTGTAGACAGCTGACTTAGATTCTTTTGAATGGTACTTAGAAGTTTATTCTAGGTACTTTGAGGTGCACTTTGTAGAGATTTGAACAAAAAGGAAATGATTTATTTTCTTTTGTAATAAATTATGAAAAATAAATTTATTCTATAAATACAAGTACAGCTAATATAGTTATATCCATGATGTTTGTTTTCAAGCATTTTGAAGAGGTACAGAGTTGTTTATGCAATATTTTAAAACATGTTAAATTTATTTCAAGGAGGACTTACTGCGTTTAAAGAAACAGATGAGGGTATTTTGTCAGATATGTCAACATTACTTGACCAACGTGAATACTACTGTTAAGGAACAGGTTAGTAATCACCTGGGAAGAGAGAACCTCAGGTATGGAATTTCCTGGATCAGACTACGAGATTATCTTGACTGATGACTGTCTGATGTAATGTGGGATCGAGGGTCCAGCCCTCTGTAGGCAGCACCATCCCAAGGTGGTATGTTTAACATACAAACCATTTAAAAATTTTAATAGTAAGAATATCTCCTGTGCTAAGCTTTAAAGAACCACTCAATATATTGAACTTGTCCATAATAAAATGAACATATTCATTTAATACCTTATTTTGCATGTGTATGTGTGCCTATGTGTATGTATGGCATCATATATAGCCAATTAATGTTGCTAAAAACATAATGTGAAATTGTTGCTTGTAGAGTATAGTGCAAACATTAGTAGTTATTTAAGAAATTTCTTCTGCTTTAAACTCTTAAGAAAATACTAAATGAATTTTTAAATTATTTCAAATACAGTAAATTATATTTTTCCCCTACGCTAAATACATTCTTTTTTATTCTGTTTATGACATTTGATAAGAAACTTAATAAAATCATTTCCCTTTATTTTAACAGGCCTTCACAATTCTGTGTGATATATTGATGATCTTCAGTCACCAGATTATGTCTGGAGGACGTGACATGTTAGAGCCATTAGTTTATACTCCTGATTCTTCATTGCAGTCTGAGTTGCTCAGCTTTATTTTGGATCATGTCTTCATTGAACAGGATGATGATAGTAATAGTGCAGGTAATTTTATTCTCTTCATCTCATGTGTATGTGTATAATAATACTCGGTAGCTAGATTCAACATGAAAGCAAGATTCATTCTGTTATGAGTGTCTGATATGGTGTTGGAGAGTATATGCTTTTAAGTTAGATACATGCTTCTCACTACCATTAACTCTTACATTTATAGTTTGAACCTACTTAACAGTTGTGAGGATTCAAATAGCTAAAGCCCACATTCATATAATTTTAGGAGAATAGGATATTTATGTTACTTTTTATTGTATATTTATATATCATAGGCTTTCATATTTTTGAATGTTAGAAATAATGTTTGACTCTTTTAACAATGGGGGCAGTTAGAATCATTACAATTGAATAATCAAAGCACTCAGCCTTTTAAAAAGTTAGTCTTCATATTCCAGTTGCACTGACAGATCCCTTAGTCAAATATGAGGTCATGGAAAACCAAGTAGTATTTGGTGTTTTCTGCGTTTCAGTTTTTTAAAGTTATATTTAAAGGAAAATAAAATACCAACACATTTCTATTCATGTATTAATTTATCATTGTATGTGATGAATTATGTTTCCTAAATAAGCATAAAATTCAAGATTCGGCTTGAGGCCCATATTTAAGAACGTAAAGCTTCTTGCTTACAAAATAAAACCATATCTAGAATACAACTGAGAAGCCCAGCGTAACCAAAATTGTGGTTAGAAATCCATCTAGTAAAGTTTGCCAAGTGCGTGTACCCTTGGTACTCCAGCTGCATGCATCTCAGAGTAGCTGCAAATGTGCACAAATGTAGACAACAGTGTCAAAACCTGGACAGGTCTTAGCAGTTACACTTTTAGCTTTTCATCTTGCTCTTGCAGCTGTTGGCTTAGATATACTTTTTGCTAATAATTAGGTATGATAAAATGAGACTGTCTTTCCCTCTGGAATCAAAGTGGAAAAGACACCCGAAATAAAATAGTTTTAATGTATTTTTAAAGTTAATAGAAAGTTGTATAAAGTGTGCCAATAAGTTCAACTGGTTGGCAACCTTAGTAGACACTAGCATCTGAAGTACATACGGAAAGTTAAGACTCTTGTACAACTTTTTTGCAAAGGTTTCTTCTAAAATACCATAGAGAATGTTTGTGATACAGCTTTTGTTAATTGACAACTATTGACTTCATTTAGATCATTCCATACCAAATGAAAGTAAACCTCAGGTTCAGAGGATTAAGTTTTCTATTTCCAATGCTTGGACTGCTGTTTTTCTGTTAAGCTTTTTAAATGAAGGATATTCTACTCTTAGTACACATGTGTACATATACAAACACATCCACCTATCTTTGTCTGTGGCTCTATGTTTTTGAAAGAGTTACAATACACCCTAATTCATGAACCCTCACCAATATCATGATTTTTCTGTTTACCTACAAGTACCCAGTGTTATAAGTTTGGTGTTTATCAGATTATTCCATACTTGGAGGTTTTTTATAATTTTTTATTACTAACTTTCACATCAATGCTGTTATGTTGAATGTTTTAAAACATACTCTTAAATTTTGAGATTGTTTTTCAGTATTGATGTGTAACTGCTATTTATCTCAGCCACTGAGCATCATAAGAACTGAACACTATATATTTTATATTTCCTAATGTTGCACATATTTTATTTCTAATTTCCTCTGATTATACAGGAAAGTGTAACAAATACACTTGTATACTTGAAAAAAGTATAAGTGCTTTCATTATATATAAATGTAAGAATGAGTTGGATTCTGGACTGTTTTGTATACTGTTATTTTAGCTTTGTATTGTCAAATTGTTGAATTGCTTAATCAGCCTACCACCAACACACCATTTTATTGCTATACAGTTGTCATAATCCTTGATGTTGTAAACTATCATATTCTTGATTTGTAATTCATACCCTACTAAATCGTTAAATAGGAAATGTATCAAGAGGTGATCCATTGATAATACTCAACAGTAGAGGTAGCTGACACTTGTAAATATCCATGCTAGGCAGTCTTCTTCATTTTTGAATCCTCATATATATGCTCTTTGTTTGAATACCTTAGTCTGTAGGAGGAAGTCTATTCTTTATGTTCTTGCAAATATTACTGATGACTGAAAATTAAGTAAAAATGGTCCCTTATGATAGTAGTCATTAAGAATAAGTTCCGTGTAACTTTTTAAAATGTGAATGATACATTTTAAATTGCTGTGTAACTGCTTTGATATACTGGAGTATGTACTTAAGATAAAACTTTTGATGATATTCTGTCGTAAATCCTCATTTGATTTTTAGGGCTTTTAGGTGTAACTTACTCATAGAATATGAACTAACATTTCTTTATGCTTTACTTTCAGTCACTAGTATCCCCAAATCATTAAGGTGGATAATTTCCTACTTGGTGTCAGGGTTACTAGAGGTGTTTTTCAGATATTGAGAATCTTGTATTGAAAGTCTAGCAGGATATAGACCAACTAATTGTTCACAAAATATGTCTAATAAAGATTATTTAAAAGATTAATATCACTAAAGAAATAATAACCAAACAAAACTGGAATCATAGTTTTTCCAAAAGGAAATTCTTGGTATGTGAGTGTGTGCCCCCATTACTGTGTCTGTGATCTGTGTTAACTTGATACACACACACACACACACACACACACACACACACACTCTCACACTCACCTCACATATATACAGTTCTCACACCTATCCATGTTCACCTTTGCAGTATCAGGCTAGCTGGTGTACTCTCAACTTCATCTATTCTGTTTGTTCCTCCAGCAATGGAGGTAGAGGGTGTCTAATCTCTTAGTTTGAGAACTACCTGGTCTACTTAGGGAGTTCTAATCCAGTCATGACAGTATAGTGAGATCCTGGCATTAATAAATATGTATGAGAAAGAATCAGAGATAAAATGGGGGTGAGATCATCTTTGGAAATGATCAATTCCTTTTACTTACTACATCTGGTCCTTTGCTATGATGTGTCAAAAAATATAGTATATTATTTGAGTAGTTGCAACTTTGTTTTAAAACTTTGGTTTTAATATTTCCTTTTCCACATTTCAAATTTCCAACTAGGGGTCAAGTGTATATAGTCTATGTTTAAAAAGTATGGTTGAAGTTAAAATACAAGGTGTATTGATTATTGGATCCCTTCTTCCAGATGGTCAACAAGAGGATGAAGCCAGCAAAATTGAAGCTTTGCATAAGAGGAGAAATTTGCTTGCAGCATTTTGTAAGCTAATTGTATATACCGTGGTGGAGATGAACACAGCTGCAGATATCTTCAAGCAGTATATGAAGGTGAGGTTGAAAGTATACAGTGGGATAGTATTGCATGCTTAAACAGAAACGTATTTATCTATCTAATCTATCTAATCTGAGTTTGAGCCTCACTATATAGCTCTGTCCTGGAACTCATTGTGTAAACAAGGCTGGCTTAGAACCTACCTGCTTCTGCCTCCGGAATACTGGGATTAATGGTCTGAGCCACCACACCCAGTATCTTTTCTCTACAAATAGAAATACATGTAATTTGTTAAAGTATAATTAATTTTATATTTTACATATTTTACTATATGAAAAAGGCATAGCATCATTTAAAAGTAGTTTTGAAGTTACATCATTTGGCATGATGAATACTTTTTATACTATATATATCTATATCTGTCCTCTTCTCAACTTTATTAAATGGTAGAAATTACCAATGTGTATATATTATTTGGATATGGTGGCTCTTGCCTATAATCCCAGCACCTAGGAGACAGAGGCATGCAGATCTCTTTTTGAGTTTGAGGCCAGCTGGTCTACAGAGAGTTCCAGGACAGTCAGAGTTAACTTGGTGAGACGTCTCAAAAAATATTAAGTTTTTTTCTTGTATATTCCTCTGTTACCTTTGATAGTTGCTTTATAGGTGTTAAAGCCACTAAAAATTTCACATATGTAATATATAATATAAATTTTAGACACTACAGTTCATAGGATATTGATTTCTGTAGACCAAATTAGTAAGTTGGTCTCCTATCTCATTAACAGAGTAACTGACTTTATTTATTGTCCTTAAAGAAAACTTAGTGTTACCTCTGAAACTCAGCATAGTAACTTTTTTTAGTTACTTAGTAACCTCTTTTTTAATCCATGCTTTATTATTATTATTGTTGTTGTTGTTATTGTTATTATTTTCTAAGTTTTATTATTTACATTCTAAATGATTTCCCCTTTCCCGTTAGTGGTGGCACACGCCGGTAGGATTTGCTGAAGGAGGCTTAGTAACTTTCTAATTTCATCCCTTCCTTGTTTAAACAGTCTGGGGAAAGATGTTTTGAAATGACCTTAAACCTTCAGTACTGTTAAACATTTACTGTTATTGGAAGGTACAAATACATGCTTTGCTTTGTGCGCATAGAATTAACCTAGAGTTAGTCTTATTGTCCAATCATTTTAAGAGATTTGACTCTAATTTGTATCAATTTCTTTTTCCAGTATTATAATGATTATGGCGATATCATCAAAGAAACAATGAGTAAAACGAGGCAGATTGACAAAATTCAATGTGCTAAGACCCTTATTCTCAGTTTGCAGCAGGTAAGACTTTGAGTATCAGCTTTACTTAACATAATTAACTGTCAATAATCAAATTGGTAATAATTTTAACTGGGCAGAGGACATGACAATTTATAAAAGTAGCAATACAAAATATCATCACTAGTAAAAGAATGCTTTACATGAAGTTTTTGAATGGAGAAAAGAGGGAGGGAAGGGGGCTTATGGGACTTTCGGGGAGGGAGGAAACGGGAAAGGGGAAATGATTTGGAATGTAAATTAAAAAAAATAAAAAAAAACAAAAAAAAACACACATGTGAAGTGATTTAGTCTGGCTTATTAGCTCACTCATTACCTCATAACTTGCAGTTAGATCATTCTAATCCATTTTAAGCAATTTACTTAACTCGTTTTTCCTTCTTGGTATATGTTTGTGTGGAGTGTGTTTATGTGGATGTATATGCATGTATATACCTGTGTTCAATTGTGAGTGCAGAGGCCAGAGATTGACCCTTGAGTATTGTCTTTGATTGATTTTCTTTACTCAAGTGAGATCTTTCACTGCTTTTTGTTTGGATGTTAGGATTTGTACTTTGGTCCTCATGTTTGCATGCTAACCACTTTATTCACTAAGCCATCTTCCCAGCCTCCTTGTATGATTGCCTGCGTACAAATGTCAGATTGTGTGTGTGAAGAGCAGAAGACAGTTTGGGGGATTTGTTTCTCTTTATCTATGAGTAATGGGATCATGTTTAGATTATCAGATGTATTGAAAAGATCTTTACCCATTAAACTTACCTTGCTTGTGTCTCACCATGTAGCCTAGGTTGGCCTGACCTTTTGCCTCAGCCTCTTAAGAGCTGGTGTTTGAGATCTGCATTACTGTTGGATAGCAGTTTTTAAATATACAGGATTTTTGTGGGTATTTGTAGGATCCAGAACAATGTGTGATTATGTGTGTGTGCCTGTATGTTATTATTGTTGTTGTTCTTCGTTTGGTTTTTTTAGTGGAACGTAGGGCCCTTTATATGTTAGGTGGACGCTCTACCACTTAACCACTTCTTATCTTTATAGTATCTCTGTCATTGTTAACTATACTCACCATACTGGACAGTTAATCTCTAGAACCTAATCATCTTAAGTGATTATTTCTGTTCTACTGCCCTAGCTTGTGGCAGTAATCACTTTATTCTCTGTATCTTTGGGTTCCACTTTGTTAAGTTCCAGTAAGTACACTCATCATGGTATTTGGCTTTTTATGTCTGGCATATTTCATTTAATGGACTGTCTTCTGCATTCATCCATGCTTTTGTATATGACCTGATTTCTACCTTTTAACTGCTAAATAATACTCCCTTGTTTGCTTACAAGCATACATATGTTATACATGGCGTTTATTCATGTGTGGACAATAAAGTTGGTTCTATCTCCTGGTCATTGTGAATGATATTATACAAGAACACAGCAACAGCAGTACAGCTGTCTCTTTGAAATAACCATTTTCTTTTCCTTGCTATATAGATATTTTTGAGATTTTAATAAGTTGATAATATTCTATTTTGTAGATGGATTATAATTTTTTAACAGATCTAGAGGTCTTATCACTGAAATATTTTTGTGCATAATATTATGCAATAATATTGTTTATTTTGCATCAAGTCTTAGAAGTGCTAGGTTAGAGGATATCAAAATTCAAAAGTTTTTGCTATTTTATGATGACAAAGTTTATGATGTGAAGATAAATCACTTGGAGGTAAACAACACAGTGGCTGTAATTCATGAGACCCAGCACCATATTCATCACCAACCACAAAACAGAGCAGAGCTGTCTTAAAGTTTACTTTATGTTTTCCTTTCCTTGTTGTTATATGTGTTTGTACCCAATTAATATTGGCTGATTGATATTTGGGTAAAAGTAACCTATTGAGTTTAGGACACCAATCATGATTTCTCTATTTTAAGTGTATTATATGATACAATTATGCCTATTTGTATCATTATTTTTTGTGTTTCAGGTGTTATCAATGCAGTATCATTTTTTTTGTTTCAGGTGTTATCAATGCAGTGTATCATTTATCTTTTATATTTTAATTCAAAAATATGCTTGAAATGTTAATTTATATTTATAAAAATATTGTTTTCCTTCTTTTTTCCAAACAGCTTTTTAATGAAATGATACAAGAGAATGGCTATAATTTTGATAGATCATCCTCAACATTTAGTGGCATAAAAGAACTTGCTCGACGTTTTGCTTTAACTTTTGGGCTCGATCAATTGAAAACCAGAGAAGCCATTGCAATGCTACACAAGTAACCAATTTCCTAATACTTTATTTATTGCCTGTGTTTTCATGAATCTTAATTTTGTGTCCATCCTTTTGTTTGGAATACCTAATTAAACTTGTTTTATTATTGGCTTATAACGCTCATAAGTTTAAAAACCTATTATAATGTGGTCCTCCCCCACCCCCTGCACTTGTATAAATATACATATGTGTATATGTGTGTACATGGCTACACTTGTGCAAACTGGACTCAAATGTCATCATTTAGAATGCTATCCATCTTCTTTGAAATAAGGTTTGTGCCTGGCCGGGAGCTCACCAATTAAGCTATCTATATTAGTTAGCCAGTGAGCCCTAGGATTGCTTGTGCACTGTCACATGAATTGCACATACTGTCTGCTTTTATTCATTTTATCTAATTCTCTCCAACATTAATTTAGTCTCTTACTTCACCTTGTTGTATGCCTTTTAGTATATAGGTGATAATTTTGGGTAACATTTAAGAGCTATACATATAGTAGTGTAAGAACTACAATTTTTTCATGTGCTTTCTCCCCAATTTTGTCCTCATTGTTTCTCTACCCTGTTATGTTTTAGTAGAGGACAATGATGGTTGCAATATTTTAATTGTGACATTAATATGCTTAAAATAGGCCCTGACTTTAATTTTTAAAGCTTTAAACAAGACAGTATACGTGGGCATTATTCACTTAATCCTATGTGACTTGGCTATTCTGAAAAAAAGTATAGTTCATATATTGATCATTATGTACAAGAATTTTGGTTATTTTTGTGGTAAAGAATATAGAGTAAAGAGTATATGTTGAGTTTTCTAACACATTCCTGTAATCCTAGCATTTTGGAGGCCTGAGCAGAAGAATCACAAGTTGAAAGCCTGGCTATCTGTCAATCAATCAATCAATCAATCAATAAAAATAAAAAAAAGAAAGCCTGGCTATCTTACAAAAATAGGTCAAAAGAGAATGTAGATTAAAGCAAACCACATTTAGCTAATTTCTACCTGGTGCTGGTGTGTGTGTCTATGTGTTATTTTGTGTTAGAATGATTTGATAATATTCTGAATTTTAGTTTATTTTTAATTTCTGAAATATTTACAAATAAACTAAACATCATAATACTTATTTTATTATTTCATTTCCTCTACAGAGATGGCATAGAATTTGCTTTTAAGGAGCCTAATCCACAAGGGGAGAGCCATCCACCTTTAAATTTGGCATTTCTTGATATTCTTAGTGAATTTTCTTCTAAACTTCTGAGACAAGACAAAAGAACAGTGTATGTATTTGCTAGACATGTCCAGCTTCATTTTGAAATGTTGAAGGACAATTGTTATAGTTGGTTTTCTTTCTGATACATATTTGTATTAATTTATAAACTTTTCTACTTTACTTCATCAGTTTTAATAACTATTGTGTGTACAATACTGAACTTTAGTATTTTGAGTTGTCCTCCCTGTATTGTTGTGGTGTAGCTCAGTGCTTTTTAAATTCTTTGTTGAATAATTGCAGTAGCATTTAAAAGCAGTAATATTGAAAATCCATGATACTCACCCAGGTTAGTCTTTATCTTGAAATGTGATTGTGCTGCAAAGCAAAACTGTCTTTTCCTTTAACGGTTTCTTTCCCCAATTTAATATTTAAAGAGAAAATTTCTCTGAAATAATTTCCTAAAATGGTAACTTTATGGGCTCACGCTCTCTCCCCCTCCCCCCAGCTCTGAGGTGTAAGGGAATAGAAAATTAGAAATAACACAGTTTAATATCTTCTAATAATCCTGGGTCATCTTGCCAACCCTTGACATTGCCATTTAAAGCAAAATTCTTATACCATTAATCAGAGAAATACAAATTAAACATTACAATTTTTATGTAAATGATGAATAATACTAAGTTACTCTGATAGCATTAATAATTTCAAGGATTTAGAGCAATAGAACATTATATACATTATAGGTGACTATGTGCCATTACCTAGTAACGGTTAAATTTCTTTCTATCTTTATGCCCAGTCACTTCATTAGTTACATGTATAAAATCTTTGAATCATACAATAAGAACTATTAAAGAACAGTGAATGTTGTAATGTTTGAACATGGAAAATGTCAAATAACCTCTTTGGTTCCTAGAATATGCACCAACATGACTCAGGTTATAGAATATTGTCAAAACTGATAGATTTTAAAAGTATAATGCTGAGTTCAAATAGAAAAGTGTAAAACTACACTATGATATTTACAGCAGACAACAGTATGTTAGTACTTAGAAAATGTGTACATGAGCTTTATAAATAAAAAATCAGCTTTGTAGAGGCCAAGAGCTAGAGAAGCAGAGAAACCAGAATTGCTTCCATACAGGCTACTTATTATTTGATTTTTTTTTTTTGTTTGTGAGGAGAATGTTTTATTGTTTGTGGTGCATGGACATGAGTGTATAGGTGCACGCATGCATGTGTGGTGGCCAGAGCTGTCTACTGGGTGACTAGACCACTGTATTTCTTCTTGGAGACATGTTTTCTCAGCCCTGTTGTCAGCCAACCTCTAGTTATCTACCTGTCTCTACTCCCCAGTACTGGAATTAGGACGTTTGCAAGCATGCCTAGCTTTATATGTGAGCGAGTGCTGAGACATTTGAACTCAGGTACATGTAATTGCAGACCAAGTGCTCTTAACCCACTGAGCCATGTGCCTGTCCTGGAAGCTTCTTATTGTTAATATTCTTAAGTGACATAGTGACACAGAACTCTAATTTTTTTACCAGTCTACCTTGACTCAAATTTTGAATCTTATCTCTAACTGGTATTTGTTCCAGACTGGTAGGCTACAGTGGGTACTATAGTAGTAAGGATGGCAGAAGTATATATAAGTATATTGAACAGTTCCCACAAAGCAATGTTTTTTAAAACTGACTTTTCTTACGTTGATAAGTCTAAATTGATTGGAATTATTTATTGCTGTTACTACAAATATTTGAATTGTTGCAGTATAATTGGTTGATCTTAACATCTAGTGTCATACCCTGTGATCCAAATCATGATGATACTGCCATTTTTATGATTATGGGTACATTAATCTTATATCTATATTTCTTCATCTAAAATGGAGAGAATGTTTTCCTTACAAACTGTAAGTTTAGTTAAAATATCTTCAAAAATACTTAGCACATAGTAATCATGTGAGTATTAGTTATATTTTTAAAGATTAATTTTATTATGTATTTTATGTATGTCAGTTCACTGTCACTTTCTTCAGAGACACACCACAAGAGGGATTTGGATCCCATTACAGACAGTTGCAAGTCACTATGTGGTGCTGGGAATTGAACTCAGAATCTCTGGAAGTACAGGCAGTGCTCTTATCCTTTGAATCATCTCTCCAACCCCATTAGTTACATTTTGATGTCAGAATTTTTACTAAAAACAAAACCAAGTGTAGATACATATTTTCCACCAAGCTGAAGTTTTGTACTTAGGGAACTTATATGTCTATTGTCAGTACCAAGGACATAGCAGATGATCAACAAATATTAAGTTAGAATACTCTCAGTTATTTTGTTCAACATGAGGTTTGAGTAGATATTATCTCTTCATTTTGCTGCTGAGACTGAGAGAATAAGTAGTGAAGTATTAGGCTCACGTTCTTGCAACCTTGTTTGAATAGCAGCTCTGTGCATCAAAACTAATGCTTTCTACTTCTTTTTAAGGTATGTTTATTTGGAAAAGTTCATGACCTTTCAGATGTCACTCCGAAGAGAAGATGTATGGCTTCCTCTGATGTCTTACCGAAATTCTTTGCTAGCTGGTGGCGATGATGATACTATGTCAGTCATTAGTGGAATGAGCAGTCGGGGATCAACTGTACGGAGTAAAAAATCAAAACCATCTACAGGAAAACGGAAAGTGGTTGAAGGCATGCAACTAGCACTCCGTAAGGATGCAATTAATTTATTCTTACTGTTGTCCAACTGAATTGTCATTAAGATTCACCTCATTTTTCATGAGATATGTACAGTAGATTATGCAATTATGCATATATGTACTGTTTTAACCATTTTACATGTGTGACAGTTCTGTCAGTTCTTTAAGGCACATTTTCCCTTTTCACATGAAAAACAGTACAGACAGATTGTTACCTTTTTATCACAATTCTGTAGCTTAGCAGTTAAGAACACCCAGCAACTACATGGCGGCTCACATCCATCTATAATGTGATCTGATGCCCTCTTCTGGCATGCAGGCGTACATGGAGATAGAGCATTCATATACATAAAATAAATATATCACTGTTCTTTATGCATATGAGAATTTCTCCAGTATGATATTAGATCATTTTGATGCAGCAAAGTATTTCTTTTTAAAGCTGCAATGTAACCTCTGAATTTCACTCAGGAATAATGAACTAATTGTGAAGTATTAACAGAAATTTTAAAAGTTTTTTTTTCTCATAGGTACAAATGTATTATGTTTTGTGGTACTGGGCTCCTTGCATCCCGAAAGTGGTTCTGTATGGGCCTAGGGAAATTTTTTCCTTTTCTCAGTAGTTCTTAAAAAACTTAGTATAGTTGTCAAGATCTTTGGCAATTATCATTGCTGAGGAATAACTGTCTTAAGACTTATAGCATGATATGACTATGGTATCTAACATAGTTGTAAATGCTGATTGCTGCATTTGTATGGAAGTGACTTCACCTGAACTGTCTCTGATAACCCTTTTATAATGTCTATGTGTGAGCATATTATTAAGCTCCAAGAGTTATTACTCTAAAAGACAGGATGTGGAAGCTACCAGTGTGAGGCCTCAGCTTGCAAACCAGCATGGTTTAACTTCTGTAATGTTCTATTGGCTAAGAAATCAGTAGATTTCAGGGAAAGGGCTATAGACCTTTACCTCATTTTTTATTTTGTTTTCTATAAGACAGAATCTCATATAGCCCAAGCTGCCCTTGAACTCAAGAATCTCTTGCCTACTTTTCTAAGAGATGGGAGTAGAGAAGTGTAACCACGCTGCTTAGCTCAGTTCTCTGCATCTTAATGTAAAGGTTATCAGTGGAATTTGTGATCACGGTTTTAAATTGCCACATAATTAATTTATCAACCTCTATTAATCAAGTATGTAGTCCTAAAACTTGATTGCTGTGTAGTTTCAGCATCTTTGTCTAATCATAACCTTATAGTGTATCGAGTTTTAGACTTGGTTATAAAGTCCCAGTATCACTGTAAGTGAGCAAAGAATCTTAAATGGGATGTGATGGTTTATAAGAAAGTATAAGAAATATTGTTTTATTAGAAAAATTATCAAATTAAAAAGGATGCTTCTTGAATATGATTGTAAATCTTAAAAAATCTTTTCTGTAAGTATTTAAAATTTCTGCTGAGTCGCCAAATCACTTCTTTATATTCTTAGCAACACTTTATGTATTGGCATTTATATAATATAAATAGATTATTAAATTAGACAATTTTTACAGAAAATGCAAGTGATCTTTTTAGGTATTTGGATTAGAGATAAATTGCCATTAGTAAATTAATGTAATGAAGGATAAATGCCAGGTCAATGAAAAATGACCCTGAACATATAGAACTAATAGTCTTACTATATTGTAACATGTGTAGTTTATGTCTAAGTCCTTGATCACTTGGGTAGTAGCACATTTACTTGCAAGTTTTCCTTAAAACTGTGTGCATATACATGAAATGGGTACACAGCAGACACACGCACAGTCTTGTAAAAAATTCCTTTCCTGACTGGAGAGATGGCCCAGTGGTTAAGAGCACTGAATGCTCTTCCAGAGGTCCTGAGTTCAATTCCCAGCAACCACATGGTGGCTCTGGTGTGTCTGAAGACAGATACAGTGTACTCACGCACATAAAATAAGTAAATAATTCTTTTTAAGAATAGCTATCCTGGGCGGTGGTGGCGCACGCCTTTAATCCCAGCACTTGGGAGGCAGAGGCAGGAGGATTTCTGAGTTCGAGGCCAGCCTGGTCTACAAAGTGAGGTCCAGGACCAGCCAGGGCTACACAGAGAAACCCTGTCTCAAAAAACAAAAAAAAAAAGAATAGCTATCCTTTAAATTCATAGTAACTAATTTTACCTTACTATTAACTCAGTGACACTGACATAAGAATTTGACATTTGTAATTTGATGGAGCCATCATGTATGTTTGATGGGGGTAGATTCTACAGGTGACTTTAATAAGGTACATATGCTTTCTTAATGTACATATGTTTACATTAGGGTCTTAGGACCAGCTTGCCCAGTCACATCCTATAGGCTAAAACCCACCCCTCCTACTAATTCCATTTCTAGTACTGAATTGGATTTCTCTGAGCCACATACTTACTCTCCCATCTGGTCTGTTGCATTCCTCCATCCATACTACTACCACATTGACTAAAACATGTAACTCACCAAATGGCTTCCCTTTCTTTACCCTGTTAGCAAGTTTGTCACCTTAGGCTAGATCACAATATGTTCCACATATTAGTTCTTTCTTCATTTGTTTGCATTGGCTTTTGAGTCAAAATCTCCCTGTGTACTCCAGGCTGGCTTTCAGCTTCTACTGTTCCCACTTCATCCTGGGTGCTGCAGCCTGATTACCATGTACCCGGCTACATACTAAATCCTGCTGCTTTATCCAGTCTTTTCCTATTCTCGTAATCTTCACATTCCTATAGAAGCAAGTTAGTAATTTGAACCATAGGAAATTAGTATTTTTGTAGTCAGATATCAATAGATTAACATGATTTGGTCATTGCTGTTTCATGCATCAGTGCTCTTGTGATCTGCATAGAGAATCTTTCGTGGTACAGATGCTTATTAACTATTGTTTCTAGGTAGCTGTATCTGTCTCTTGTCACTACTCCCCTGCTCTCTATATTCCTTTCTCCTAGCACCATACTGTATTGTAACTGCTTACCTCTTCTTTCCTACAAACAGACTGGAAGGCCAGGATGGGACCGGTGGGATTCAATTTCCAACACTACTGTTTAGAAAGCAACTACATGTTGTTGGGTTGTATTAGACTTTGGGTAAGTTCCAATTAGTAACCAAACGTCATGGCTGTGATTTTCTCTTTCAGCTGAAGAAAGCAGTAGCAGTGATAGTATGTGGTTAAGCAGAGAACAAACACTGCACACCCCTGTTATGATGCAGACACCACAGCTGCCCTCCACTATTATGAGAGAACCGAAAAGGTTACGGCCTGAAGATAGCTTCATGAGTGTCTATCCAATGCAGACAGAACACCATCAAACTCCTCTGGATTATAAGTAAGTACATTTGATCATTTTCTTTACTAGAACTTTATCAATTACATAGAAAAAAGTTAAGTTAAAAGAAGAATAAAATTCTCCTTGAAGCACGCAGGTAACATGGATGTTAGCTCAAAGACAACAAGAGGAAGCAAGGCAACAGCAGGAGAGAGCAGCAATGAGCTATGTTAAACTGCGAACTAATCTTCAGCATGCCATGTAAGTGAGAGTGCCTTATTGTCTGAGTCCAGGAAGTTCACTAATTCATTTTAACATCCCTGAATGTGTGCCAGATCTACAATTCAGCAAACTCTTGACAGTAACTAAGCTGAAATAATCAAGGAACGAGATTTTGGTCTTTCCAACAGAAAAATAAAATGTTTTAAGTCAAATATTAACTAGTTAGCCAAAGGACCAATCACTCTTAATTTGATCTGTTGGAAAAGTATAAATATGAATCCTTGTTTATTTTGGTACACAAAATTAAAAATACATTTGTCTTACATCTTAATTATATTCCCACCTTAGTTCAGGTCCTCATCTTTCACCTGAACTATCGTAATTAGCTTTCTAACTGGTTTTCTTCCCTCAAACCCCCCATTTATCTGCTCACCAAACCTCTCCCTTCACACTTTCCACCACTCCATCATTCACACTACCATCAAGAATTATAATTTTAGAATAAAAATCTTACCATGTAACTTTCTTACTTAGAACTTTTCCATGGCTCACCATTGCCTGCTGGATAAAGTTCAGTTCCTTTACTTAGTTCTTGGCATGCAAGATCTTTCAAAATATGCCCCTTGACTCCATTTTTAGTATATATCACGTCTCATTACCTGAATACTAGTAAATCCATGGTGAAAACAGGCTCAAGTGTCACCGTAAGTGAAATTGTAATCTTCTGTGATCCTATAACCCTGTATATTTGCATTTCTTACAGCATTTGCCATATTGTATTGTAATTATTTGTGTATTACAGTTTTGTTCATTTCTCTAGACTGTGAGCTCCTCAAGGGCAAGGATCTCATTGTTACGAGCTTGACACATAGAAAGCACTTAAGCAAATGTTCATGTTATGAGTAAATGTTCAGTGCTTAAAAATTGTTCTTTGTGTTTACTGGATTATGTATGGGACCTTGATAAATATTTCAGAAACCCTAATTAGCTGTGACTCTAAATGAAATTGCTGACAAGTAGACTTGAAATCATGCCTTATAAACATGGCAAAATGTTATTTTAATTATTTTAAGTTTGAAAGCATTGTAACATAACATATTTTTTAAAACTTGGGATAGTGATTGTTACCTCTTAAAATTTATATTTTGCTTTACATTGTTGACTTTAAATAAGAATTCACATTTTTCTTAAATTATCATTCACCACACGAATGGTGGCATATAAATATTCACTCTAGTTCTCTCTGTAGTGGTCTTAAGAAATTCTATGTAGTCACTAAGTATGTGCCATGACAGCTTGTCGCCTATGGTCATCTCTACCAGCACTTGGCTTTGTCTTGTTTCTCTTGCCAGATTTTCCTTATTTTGCATTTTATTTCATGCTTGACATACAACCAATTTCCTAGCTTCCAGTTAAATGCCATCCAAATAGTTCAGAATTTTACCATATAATTATTTGGTTTATATTTGTCCTCTTAAAACTTGGTTCCAGTGTTCAAGATCTCTGATGTCTAGAATGTCTCATTATTCAGTATTGTTTTCATTTTTCTTATCGTTTGCAATTTGGATTGGTTCTTGATTATGCACAGTCTCCTCCAGACAACTAAAAAGGATTGCCTGAGATAAACAACTATCACCAGAGGACTGTTTTGGTAGTTGTACCATAAATGGTTGATTGCCTGAAACTTTAAAATACTTTTGCTTTACCAGTCTTCTTTCATTAATGATACCTACCCTGTACTAAAATAACTATGAACTATATTTTCTTCCATAGTTTATATCATATATGCCATCAGTGTAATGTAAAGGAAATACAGAATGGATTTCTGATTTTTGATTATATGATCTTCAGAACACACAGATTGCCTTTACTTTTATTTCCACAAAAAATGTAATAAAATTGTCTTTTATTATCCAGAACTATTATGCCTGGCATTATCATATCTGTTCAGAATCCTGGATCAGATATTGTGATCTACTATAGTATTGTATACATTGAAAATATTTAATTAAATAATTTAGATTTTGGTGAGTTGTTTTTGGGATCTGTGGGATCTTTGCAAAAGAAAAGACAGTTATGTCAGTCACACTGGAAAACAAGAAGTCACATGCAAATTCACCTTTGGGCTGCCTTCTTTTTTCTGATCTGGGCTAATTTGTGAACTTAGTTTATTTTCCTTGTGATTATGTGAAAAAAACATGGGTTTGACCTTGATGTTATTTTTCACTTTTAAATAGTTTTGTGGCTTTAAGTTTCACTTTTTAAGCATTAAGTGTTAATTTTTATATGAGGCAGAATTAATTATTTTAGTATACTCTCAGAGCATTTGATGCATATATTGTAATATATACCGTTTTGTCAGATTTATCTCTGTTTTCCCATAGTATATATTGTAAGCTCCTTGAGGGCAAGAATCGTGTTTTATTCACATTTTTCATCCATAGGACACTATAGAAGCCTGTCATAGTGTAGATCTCATGTGAAGGTGTGAGTGAATGTATGGCTGGTGTACACATTTGTCACTGAATGAATTGGTTACCAATGATTAACGTTATTAGCATTAGGTAAAATCGGAATATATGCATTCAGAATATGTCATTTCTTTGGTCTGTTTCTGTTTATTAATTTGTACCCTGCCTACTTTCAAACAAGGATTTGAGGTATCTGCTATGTTCATATGTGGAAATTTGTTGTTGATCATTGTATTTGGCATATCAGAATTATCAAACTAAATGTATCTAAGTAATATAGAATAAACATAAATCTTTAGCATTTTAAAACAAGTGAACATTGGGATTTTGAACACCATTGATGCCTAATCATTCTCCCTGACCTTTAATTCCATCATTTTCCATTATACTTCAATATACAAAGCTACATACTTGCTGCCTATCTATTAGTAGTCATGCCTTGGTTCAGATCTTTACCTTGTTTTATATTTCTCTAGTCGGCGTGGTACAAGCCTCATGGAAGACGACGAAGAGCCAATTGTTGAAGATGTTATGATGTCCTCAGAAGGAAGGATTGAGGATCTTAATGAGGGAATGGACTTTGACACCATGGATATAGACTTGGTAAGAAACATCCAGAAGTGATATTTTCTTCCTGTCTAACTAAATTCCTTGAAAATAAAGTTTATATTTAAAAAGAGAAAGATAAAAAAAAGTTCCACAAAAATTTTAAAGTCATTTTCAGGGATTTAAGTATATGAGAAAGGATTTAGGTTTGTGTTGTTGAAGATGCTAGATCTTAGTTTGATGCATCTGGGTCACATAAGAAAAAAGATTATTTTTATATCCAACATTTATACTACTTCATACTTGTTTTAAGGATGCTTTCAATGCATTAGCTGTTTTCAGAACATGATTACCACAAAACATTCTCTCTCTCTCCCCCTCCCTTCCTCACTCCCCTCTCCCTCCCTCTCCCCTTCTCCTTTTGTCCCTCTATCCCTTAAACACACACTTTATCCTGGGTCAGTCACATGCCCAAGTATGTAGTTTAAGATTAAAGTTAAGAGATAGTATAGGTTAGCTTGTAAAATGCTGATTACATGGAAGTCCAAGGCATAGGATTTCCCATTTTTTTTTAAGGAAAGTTAGACAGTCTGAATACACTGTAGCAAAACAGACTAATTTTTAAATTATCTCAGCTGGGCTGGTGGCTCATACTTTAAATCCCAGCACTTGAGAGGCAGAGGCCAGTAGTGGATCTGAGTTCAAGGCCACGCTGATTTGCAGAGCAAGTTCCAAGACAGCCAAGGCTACACAGAGAAACCCTGTCTCAAAAACAAACAAAAAATAATTGTTTTAAATTGCTTCAAGGGCATATTATTAACTTGCTTGCAAGGTTGTGCAAAAGTTCAGTTTCTGAAGGAAAGAATTTTTTGTGATAATAAAAATTGTATATTTACATTTGAAGTTAATTTAGTAATATATAAAATTATAAAAGAACTTTATTTTGCTTAGACTATAAAAATCAAATAATACTCAGTGTTTACATTCTAAGTTTTTAAAAGTTGTATATATTAAGTATCACACCAGTTTCTAAATTTTCATTGTCAAATATAGTTTTTTACATTATTGATAGAAACCTTTTGTTGAGGCAGACTTTCATGTTGGATGTAGAGTAAAATGACTCTGAAAGATGTAGAGTAAAATCTTGTGAAGGTAAATATATACATTTTTTCCTTTGTTTTGTTTTGTTTTGTTTTGAAAAAGGGTTTCTCTGTGTAGACTTGGCTGGCCTTGGCTCAGAGGTCCACATGCCTCTGAAGTGCTGGGACTAAAGGTGCGTGCCACCTCCAACCAGTTTGTTTTTTTTGTTTTTTGTTTTTTTTTAAAGTAACATCATTAGGGTTCATGCAGTATGCTCATACATATTTTAGCAATAATTTCATTTAACTTTGTGTGTTAGATTGAGATTTTAGAAGATATTAAATCTTAAAATCTCATCCAAGAAGTAAGGTAATTGGTAAGGTGAACTTTTAACAGGCCAAGTCCCTGTGGCTTTGGTATTTAGTGTAATGCTGGGTATTCTTGAAGGAAATACTATTTCTCTTTAGAGTAATGTCATAAGATGTCCTTCAAGAAAAATGATATTAGAAGATTGAGTTTTTACTTTGAAGACTTTTTCTACCAATGAAGTTTTTTGTGCTTACAGTTATTTTGTTTTGGGGGGGAGATGGGGATGTTGGCAAGCAATGATTGAAGTGTTTTCAGGTATACTTGACAACCACAGACTACTCAGAACTAATATTTATATGAATGTTTTTATTTACTGTCTGGTTTACGATTATAAAAAATCAACTTTCTCTTTTTTTTCTTAGCCACCATCAAAGAATAGAAGAGAGAGAACAGAACTGAAGCCTGATTTCTTTGATCCAGCTTCAATTATGGATGAATCAGTAGGTTTAATTTAAATATGTCCCACGACTTTTAAATCAAAACTTTAGGCACTGATCTGATGCAGTAGTCATAAAAGGTTAAAAGTACTTAGAAATTCTTGACCAGCTGGAATTTGAATGTTAAACATTTCCTGTAGGTTTGGGTTGTCTGTTGAGGGATTTCAAATGAGGGAATGACATGAATCCAGATTGTATCTCAGCAAGAATCCTTTGGCATTTCTAGACAGGCAGAATAAATAGGGAAATAAGTATAATATGAAGTCACGGTAGAAACTGAAAACAACCGAGAGTAGTAGCACTCACTAGTAACTGCTGCACTTTGGAAGCTGAGAGAGAATCAGGAGATAAGGCCAACCTTGACCATAGTCTCAGAAAGGAAAAATAAATTAAAAAGGTTTAATAATGAAGCATGAGATTGAGAGATTTTTGCTGACCTCTCCAGATAGCTATTTTATTCTGTTTCTTCAATACTTCATACACGCTTTCATTGAGATAATGACCACACTGGTATAATAAGATAGGTTATCATATGTCCTTGTCCCTGATAGACTGCAGTCCTTGAAGCAGTGGTGATTTTGTTCAAGTTCTGCCTAACATTATAATTATTTTGTTTAGTCAAATTATTGCATATTTTCCTATCTGGCTTTCGGTGTAAACATGCTGCTTCCTCCCTATACCTAACTTGAGTAATTACTGCTCTATGTTCTGGGGTAATAGTATCTTCTACTTACCCATTTCCTTGCCCTTTAGACAGATCTAGGAAATGTTTTGGCAAACCATATCATATAATATAGTAATAACTGTTTACATAACAAATAAGCTTTACAAAGAATCTTATTCATAGAGCATCTTATTTATTTAGTGTGTGGTGCTGGGAATTGAAGATGGCTCTTACACAACTAGGCAAAGGCCTTATCACAGAGCTATGTTCTCAGCCCTTTAAAATTCATTCATTCTCAATTTCTAATGTGCAGCTGAGTCATCCAGAAATCTTTTAAAAATACAACTAGATTTTTAGGTCTGGTGTGTAGCCTGAGGTTATGCATCTTTAACAAGTGCTATTAATACTTCAGGTCTGGGGACCATTCTTTTGAGTACATGGCTGGCTAGCAAGAGGCAACCTAACCTACCTATAATTCTATAGTTTAATTGTGTATTTAATTATGTGGTATTTAAATGTATTTAAAATCATTAGAGCATTAATTTGATTACCACTACTACCATATCTACTTAACTAAAACTAAAATAAGATCTTATTTGTGTGAAATATGATTAGGAAGTTAAAATGAGAAAGTACTATTAAAACATGACACCTAGAGCTTTCCATATTTTTAATGTATTTATCTAGTGCCATGACCTTAAATATTTGTTTCCTTCATCTCAAAATGACTTTGTCAGAATCCTAAAAATAATGAAACACCTGTAGAAACTGTTTCTACCCATTTGACATTTGACGTAAAAAGAAATAGATACCCTGTATTTATTACTACAACTTTATCACATTCTAATATATGTTGGTTATTGAGAGTAAATGTAGCCTTTTTTGATTTGATAATATTTTAGATGCCTGTGCTAATAAAATAAGGAAGTGAGCACATGCATATATGTAATTTTATAGTATATTACCACATGATGGCAGCAGTCACATAACTGAGTGCTCAGTAATCTTCAATGATTTGGGTACCTTTAAAAGTCTTTGACTGTGATAAATTTGTCATCAAAATAGTAAAACTAGAATTTGAATCCCTTAATGCCCAGTTCTCAGATTCTCTAATTCAAATTGAACTAACTCAAAGCACTTAATATAGATATATCAGGCTACATCTAAACAATTCCTATCTTTTAGGTTATGATTTTCACATTTTCTAGGAATGGTAGTATGTGAATTATGAACTTATATTTTTGGAGTTGTATACACATAGTGTTTCTAGTTTAACAGATAGTAGGTTTCACACCTAGAAATAAAATTGGTTTATCTCCTATGATATGGTCATTTCCTATCGGCATTTGTATAACACTCCAACATTTCATATTGGTATTTTGAAATACATGTTTGAGTGTTTATTAATGCTGACATCAAAAATAGGACTAGTTGTTTACTCAGAAAACATTGCCATTAGTGTCACTTGTATCAAATTTCTCCAACTAGAGTTATCTTTAGCATAAAATTAGAAAAGTTCTCAGTGTACCACAGCTAATTTAATATTCCATTGGTAAGTCTGGTTATAAGCCACTGTATACAAAACAAATTAATGTCAGGTGTTCAGGTGCTTCCTGATTAAACACTATGTTTGAAAAATACCTGAGATCATCTTAGTAGCATACTCTACATTCAAAATTAACTAGTGTGGTTGGTGAGGTGGCTCAGTGGTTAGGAGCACTTGCTGTTCTTCCAGAGGACCTGAGTTCCATTCCCAGCTCACATGTGGTAGCCAACAACTGCATGTAAGTCTAGTTCCAAGGAACTTGACACACCTTCTTTTGGTCTTCACAGACATAGCATTCATGTGATGTACGTAGATACATGCAGGCAAGATACTTAGACAGATATTTTACCTTTTCCTTAGTAATTAGAACTCTACTTATCCAAAGTTACAAAGTATTTTTGAATAGAAGAAACCTTTGAACATCATCTAGGCCACTTTAATGGAAACATAATAACTCCCCAACTCTGGACTCCAACAGAAAACCTAAGATATCTTAGAGCAACTAGAAGGACAAGGAATGAGAAGTGCAGGAGTTGTCATGAATGGAGAATGTGTGACTCTGGAAAGTCCAAACACTTTACTTGATAATTCATTACAACAGTATACAAATTTTTCTTGTCTAAGAATAAACAGTTCCTTCAGATGAAAACAATTCATGAGATTCTGACTTCTGTTGAAGTGAGAAGTCTGAGCCTTTAGTGGTCTCAATCTCGCTTTCTTCTGGCTTTGCTAACCAGTCTTGCTCATTTACAGTAAATGAGCCTAAAATTTTGCTTAACTGGTCTAATAAGTGCTAGAAGTTTACATGAAACATTTAACATATATACAGTCAAAGTTATCTGCTGCTTGAATGAAAAAGTTGAGTTATTTTGTTTTAGTGACAAGTTGTTACCAGATTTGCCTACCAATCTTTTTCTAACTAGAATGTATAAGCAGAGCAGCAGAATAACTCATGTTATTCAAAGTTAACCATAGGTGCTTCTAAAAATGTATACTTCTGTTCATTAACTGAGACCAGATTTTCTAAAGAAAGCTTTTGATATCTTTTATGTACTGCATTGTTCTTGATTTTTTTTAAAAAAAATGTTTATTTATTTATTTAGGTTTGCATGTTCAGATAGATGCTTATTTAAAAAACCACCTACTCAAGGGTACAGATGGCTAAGATCATGAGACTTTCTTAAATTCTTTCCATTGAACCCATGCACTGGGAACTCCATTTGTTGTTTATTCAGCAAATGTTCAGTTCAGGCTTTAGGGGATTGTATAACAATTACACCAGAGTCCCTACTTTTAGTTATGTTTGTTAGTTAATTGACATTTTAATAATGAATACTACTGTTATTTTATTATGGATTAATGATCATTTAATTTGTATTTATATGTTTGAAGAGATGTTTTCAGAGTGGTCTTATTAGTATTTCAGCATAATAGTGATAAAGTATAATATCTAAAGATTTTTATTAAGAAATGAATGACTATTTTAACAAGATTTTTTTTTCCCTCTCTCATTAGGTTCTTGGGGTGTCAATGTTTTAATACCAGTACACATTTAAATCTGTGGTGAAGTCATTTTCTAAGTGGAAGAGGAAAATTTAAAATAAAGTGTGGTAGATACAGTGAAATTCTGTACAGATTATTCTCTAAGGAGAATATAACATGCTTATGCTTACCAAGATGAAGTGTATTGAGGGGCAGTTTTGTTTGCCTGAAAAATAAAGGACAAGTAAACAATTTGATGATAAGCTACAGTTTTTCTTAGAAAGTAAATATTTTATTTATGCGCTGTTAGTTGGCTTTTAAAGGAATTATTTCATGCTTTTTTAAAAAAAAATATAACAATCTGAAGAAGTATTTGGTACAGATAAGAATCTTCTCACATTTATTTACTGGTTGTACTAAATAATGATGACCTCTGCTGGATTTCTGTTTACATCCATGAAACAAAAGTTAAGGATGGATTTATTCCCTGACCCTGAAATTGTAGGATAGAATTGTTTTTAGCATTCTAAATTTAAATGCTTAAAACATCAATCAACAAAACTTGTTTTAAATGTTGTAATTGTGGGAAAAAGTTAAACTTATAAGCAGAACTTTTACAATTTTTTCATCTAAAATGTATTTTAAGATATTTTTAAAATCCAAGAGCTTCTGTATACTTTTCAGAAATATCCAGAGGCAGTGAACTGCCAGAAGGTGACCAGTCTCGAACACGCTTATCCCATAGCAGCCCTGAAAGTTTGCTTGTCCTTTAAGATAAAAATGTAACGTTGTGATATTCCTTCCAGTAGTGCCACTGTATTTTGTCTCCAAATAAAAGAAGCTTATTGTAGTATGTTTGCAGAAAATTTAAACAAAAATTATACAGCTTATTAGAGTGTGGGAATAGGGATCTAAATTTTAAATAAAATTATATATATATATAAATTGGTGCTGATTTTATAATTGCGCAGTTTGTTTAGTTTTTTCTTACTTTTAAATTCCAACTTAAAATTATGAGGTTTCAGAAATATATTGAAAGTTTAACAATGTTTAAAAATAGAAAAGCATGACTGTTCATGCTTTAAAATGATTTTTAAATTTGTATTTTATATTGTTTTATCTATCTGTCTTTGCAAGCAGTCTTCAGGTTAAAGATACTTCTAACAGGTTACAGTACATTTCCTCTGTATGTAAATTAGATGGGATAATAGAATTCATAACCCATAATATTCTTTGAAAGCTAAGCTTTAAACTTCATTTTATGTCCTTTCACAAGTGAATTAGTTTAAAACAGAAAGTGGCCACTTGCCATTTTGACATCAACTCATTTTGCGAGGCTTAGGCAGCTAGACATCGTTTAAAACAAAATATTAACTTATATTACATGTATATCTATCTTTTGTCAGTCGTCTCTCAGTTCTCGAGGTATATTATTTTAATCATTCCATGCCTTAATATGCTTGCAATACAAGAATATCTTCAGACATGTGAATACCAAAAGGTTTCTGGTTTTTCGAGTCAGGAAATCAACAAGCATTGGGCTGTGGTAGCCAAAAAACCATAGGTTAAATGAAAGACCACAAAATACATTTGTTTTATTAATTCATGGTTAACAAATAAGACCAGACCTGTCTAACATATTTTCCATCAACAAACATTGTTATGTACAAACGTATTGCATATGTTCTTTTACACACCACTGCATTTCCTAGAACTGCTGAGAGGACTGTATATATGATTTGAAACCTAGGTTGATTTTTTTTCTCACTCTTGAAAGGAGTATTTCTTTGTGAAAGCAGTTCTTCCAGCTTTGTTTTGAACCAGCTAAACTGTTTTCTATATTACTCTAACCTGTTGTCCTCCACATTCTATTGTCCTAATTGTACTGTTTGCTGATTTGTATTTATGTCTTGAGACAGTAACTTTTTGAATAAAAATAAACCTACCGTATGTTGTATGCTTTATCTCTTGTGATCAAAGGGGGAGGGTGGTTCTAAATGCTTTACAAATTATATTTATTATCACACTCTAATGTGTTTGAGTGGGATAGTTTATAGAACACATCACCAGTTTATATTTTTAATAAATCACATATATTTTTAAATGTGACTAAGTCCCTAGTTGGGTTGTTTAAAATAGAAACCTGTAACCCACACTGCTTTCATTTTCATCTGGTGTAGATTAAGTACACTTTAGAAATGTCTACCTTGTTCATTTAGTATATATTTAAAGGCCTACTGTGTCGGATGTGTGAAAAAGTTTTTCCATCACAATTCAATGTAAAAAAAATATAATCACTAAGTTTGAACTGAGTGTTAGGACAAAAATCTAGCAGGAGTCCTGAGTTAAGAAAATCTCTTTTGGATAATGGACTCATGATATGTGAAAGCCAGCATTTGAAAAAGAATATATTATTACTGAAAATTGTATTCTGTGTGGTAAAATTTGCACATTGCTCATTTTGATTGATTTGTAAATCGTGCAAGGAGTCTTTTGGTCATCAGTTGTTCTGAACTAAACTTGCAGAATGATAGGCAATATTGCTGGCCATTGTTTTGAGTAATTTATGTGTAATGACTCACAAACCTTCATGACATGAGACCTGTTATTATCCCCACTCACTTATTTTCACAGATCACCAGAAAGTGAAGAAAACAAAACACAAACAAAGTTAGCAAAGCTTATACAAAGATGAATGGGTAATCAGTGAGGGGCTAGTCTTCAGACCCAGATTGTCATGCTGTGCTGTGTTCTACAAACTGTTTGAAGTTGTGATATTGAGAAATGTGTTGCAACCAGGTGTGCTGGCTGATGCGTACTACTACTCCTGATGCTGAGGCAGGAGGATTACTGCAATTTTAAGAGTAGCCTGGCCTACATAGTAGGTTCCAGGCTAACCAGGACTATACAAAGACTACCAGAAAAGTTACAGAAAGGTAAAATGGCATAGTATTCATTGTGCTATGCTTCTTTAAGTGGTGTGGATAAACATTGCTTGTAATATGCAATTCAGCTGGCTTTGTAACATACAAGGTAATTGTGAGCTCTGAGCCTTTCAAAAGTTACTAATAGTTTTAGAAGTTGAGATGTTGGAATAAAAAGGATAATTTAAGATAAATTTCTTCAATGTACCTCCACAAAGGGAACCTAGAAAAAGTTCATAGGATAGACCAACAAGACAGCCTAACAGGTAAAAGGCCTTTACTGCCAACCCTGATAACCTAGCTTTGATCTGAACTCACATGGTAGACAGAATAAACTCCTGCAAAGTTAGCCTTACTGAATACACATACTAAATAAAATTTGTAACTATTCATATGGGTGGGTACTACGTCAGATAGATTGTTCTGGCAGTTGTAATGATTCAGCAAAATAGCCAAGCGTAAGGCATATTAATATGAGGAAACTATATAATAAATTTGATTAAATATCCCTTGAGCTCAACAAATCTTTTTTTACTGTCCACTGCTGCCTAGGTAGGCACCCAAAGACCAGATGTTTTTGACATTTTATACAGTTCCTAGAACGTAGGATACAGATGTAACACTTTTTATAAACTGGACCAAGTATATCTTGCAAGGTGCTATGAGAGGCTCTCATAGTAGGACATTTGCTCAGGAGGCCTTTTTTTTTGTAAGGCAGGTAACTCTCCGCTAACATTTTACATAAAAAAATCACATGCAGCAATGTAGGCAAAAGTAAATGGTTAACATATTTTGTACTTGGTATCAGTCCCTATCTTCTCTATGAAAGCTGTTTCTATGTATTTCAAAGCAAATGGCAAACATGGTATACTTCTCCAAACTACTGTAGCCTACATATCTTTAAGCACTTAATACTTAATTTCTATTTGGCAAATTATATGTGATAAATATGCAAACTAGGTTCATGTTTGCTGTTTGTAACAAATATTTAAGTATTTAACTCCTTATTAAAGATACAGAGCATTACTATTGACTCAGATGGTTTTGTCAGAGTCTTCAGCCAGTCTGTGCTTTCATCCTTTTATACAGGTAGCAACTATTAAGTTTCTCTTCATCATAAATTAAACTTGACTGTTTTAGAATGTCATGTAAGTGAAGTCATCCCGTGTTGTCTTTAAGTGTAAAATTATTAGCTTGGGATATTTCTGATATTTATGCATGTTTTGTATGTGAAACGTTCATTCTATTTCTGGGTTATATTCCATTGTAAACATACAGAACAGTTTATTAACTCACTAGATCCATATGCTTGTTCCTACTTTTTGCTAATTATGAACAAGAAAATCTGCTATGTAAGTTGCATTTTTAAAATTAACAGGTGGACCAAATGAAATGGGAGTGAAATAACTAAGGCCTAGAATTTCAAGTTAAGAGGACAGCACAAATGACCCTCCTGTGTGTAAAACCTAAGGGGGCATAAGACAGGGAAAGACTTCCCTACACAGTAACTTCTACGTTTTAGAAATCAAAACATTCACAACTAATTACTTGAACCTTACAGGTTTATGCTATTCAAATTCTTTAAAAAATATATCATGGTGAAGCATGCCCACGACTCAGGAGGCAAAAGGTTGCTTGCTCCCTGTGTCCTAGGACATCCTTGTCTACATCATATATCTAATAATTTGGATGTCAGTTGCTTATTACATACATCTTGATGTTTTAAAGTGTTTATACATTGTGGAATTTGTAAGCCAAACAGGGTTATTGCTTTTACTATGAGAATACTTAAAAATTTCTTGATGCTTTTTCAGTAATACACATTGTAATTTAAATGAACAACATGTCAATATTTGCAACAGATATTTAACCATTTTCTTCAAACTGTTCCTCCTCAGCCTCTGAGAATCACCTCTTGGCTTCTCTGAGTTTTTCCAGTTTTTTTTATTAGATATTTTCTTTATTTACATTTGAAATGTTATCCCTTTCCTCATTTCCCCTCTGAAGACCCCCTATCCCAACCCCCTCCCCCTGCTCATTAAGTCACCCACTCCCACTTCTCTGTCCTAGAATTCCCCTATGCTGGGTCATCAAGCATTCACAGGACCTAGGGCCTCACCTCCCACTGAGGTCCAACAAGGCCATCCTCTGCTACATATGTGGCTGGAGCCAAGTGTACTCTTTGGTTGGTAGTTTAGTCCCTGGGAGCTCTGCAGGCACTGGTTGGTACATATTTTAGTTCCTCCTATGGGGCTGCAAGCCCCTTCAGCTCCTTGGGTCCTTTCTCTAGCTCCTCCATTGTGCTTAGTCCATTGGTTGGCTGAGAGCATCCACTTCTGTATTTGTCAGGCACTGGCAGAGCCTCTCAGGAGACAGCTACAATCAGGCCTATTTTTTAAATCAGGTTATTTGATTTTTCTGCTCTCTACTTGTATGAATTTCTTGTATATTTTGAACATTAAGGGCAATGTAATTTATGAATATTTCCTTCCCTAGATTTTTTCTAAAAATATACCCCTATTTTTCTTTCTTTCTGCTGTCTATGTCTCTATTTTGAGACTGAGTTTATCTGTGTAGCCCTGGCTGTTCTGGCTTCAACCTCAAAGGTCCAATTTAAGGATGTGTGGTAATACTGCCAGTTTTATTTCTTAATGTTCTTCAGGCCATATGCCAAGACAGCTATCCTGGAGAATTTTCTCCTGTGGTTTTTGGTCTTTAAATTCAAATCCATTGTAAATTTTCTTACTTATTTAAAATTTATTTAACTTTATTTTTTATGTGTATGTGAGTGTTTTGATGGCATATGTGTGCACCATTGAGTCCAGAAGAGAGCAGTGGATCCCTTAGGACAGGAGTAAGAGACACATGTGAGCTGCCATGTCAGTGCTAGGAATTGAACTGGAGTCTTTGAGAAAAGTAGCCAGAACTCTGGACCCACTGAGACATCTCTCTGGCCTTGTTTATATATTTTTATATAGTGTGTGAGTTTAGGGTTTAGTTGCATCTTCAGGTGATTGAATATCCAGTTTTTCCAACATTGTTTACTAAAATGACCGTCCTTTCTCCATTGTGCATTCTTGGATGTCAACTATAAAAGTGTGCAGTTATTTCTGGCTTTCCACTCTGTTCCGTTGGTCTTTGTGTCTGGGTTTATGCTTGTATTATGTTACTTTGATTACTGTGGAGTTTTTTAAATTAGCCTGTGAGTACCTTCACCTTTACTTTCTTTTCCTTAAGATTGCACTGGCTATTTGGAGTCTCTTGTAATTCCATATAAAGGTCAGAATTGCTTCATTCATTTCTGTAAAAAAATGTCATGAGAATTTTAATATGGACTATGTTGTTGCTTTGAGACTATATGAGCATTTAAATAATATTAATACTCCACATCCATGGCTACATGGTATCTTTACACTTAATTGTGTCTTCAGTTTCAGTCTTACATAGCTTTTAGTATAAAAATCTGTTTACCTCTTTAGTTAAATGTGTTCCTTAGTATTTGTTATATTAACTTATTGTGGATAGGGTGTAGGTTGTGGGGGTTTGGGAGGGAGGGAATAAGAGAATATAAATGGGTGCCTAAGTGCCACAGGTGATGTGTGGAGGTCAGAAAATAACTTGTGGGAATTGGTACTCTACTTCCAGTGTGGATTCTGGGAAATGAATTCAAGCTTACAAAGAAAGCCCTTTACCTGCTGTCTCCCTGGCTCTGCTTTAGTATGTTCATAGCCAGTGTAAATTAGTATTGTTTCTTGGATTCTTTTCAGTTTGTTTGTCAGTGTAGAAATGCTGCTAGTTTTTCATTCTTAGAACTTTACTGGATTTGCTTATTAGCTGCAACAGGTTTTCACTGGCTTCCACCAAGATCTTCCCTAGAAAAACCTATGTATATAGTGATAGTTGAACTTTTTCCTTTCAAATTAGGATACCTTTGTTTTTCTCCTACCCATTGCTGTGGCTGGGAATTTCAGAACTATTGAATAGAAGTTGTGAGAATAGGCATCCTTGTCTTGTCCTGATCTGAGAAGAAATGCTTCCAACTTCACATTATTAGATATGGTTTATTGCAGTGATGTTATTTTTATTATATAAAGTATGTATTATATCAAATATTTATTTTATATATGATAAATATAAACCTCCTTTGTTTCTTTTTAATTTATAAAACCCTATTCTACATGGTGAAAGTACACTATTTGGGTGTCCATTTGCATGAAATATCCTTTCCATTCCTTCACATTCAGTCTATGTCCTTAAAGGTGAAATGAGTCATTTATTAGAAGTATCTTGCCCATGACCAAGGCAACTTATAGAAGACAGTTTATAAGGGGCTTACAGTTTCAGAGAGTAAGTCCATGTCCATCATGGTGGGCAGCAGGCAGACAGACGGGCATGGCATTGGAGCAGTAGCTCAGAGCTTCTATCAAAATTAACAAGTAGTGTGAGGCAGAGAGATGTGGAAATGGGCTTTTGAAACTTCAAAGCCAACTCCCTGTGACACATCTCTGATTAAAGCCACACCTCCTAATCCTTCCCAAACAGTTCACCAACTAGGGAACTATGAGAGTCAGTCTCATTCAGAATACCACAGGCAGCATATGGTTTGGATTTTTTTTTTTACTCTATTAAACTTTTCTGTGTCTTAATTGAAAACTGTAATCAATTAGTAGTCAATGAGAGATGAGTACTTAGTATTGCCATCTTTTCATTTGTTTTCTGATGGCTTTGTAGATTCCTTGTTCTTTTTCTTTTTGTTAAGGAATTTTTATCTAGTGTGTTTTGACTTGTTACTTTTGATTCTTTTGGCTATCACCTGCAGTTTTATCTTCAGGCTATCTAATATTTCAGGCTGGTTCTTTGATCATGGTAATAAAATGACTATCACAGTAAAACAAGTCAAATAACTTATTTGATTTCCCTGTGCACAGAAAGTTACCCCTGCACTATTACTGTAGTCTTAAGTGTGTACCATTCTCAGCATATCTTAGTTGCTTTTAGTTCTTTTTGTCTATGGCTAGGGCCCATGAGATTTCTCTCTATTCATGTTGCCATTGTTCAAGTCTTATTTAGGGCAGCCATATTGATGAGATTTCATGGGTGTAGCTTCTCTTACATTTCTAGGAATCACAGTCTCGCAGCAAACTTCCTCATCCTCTGGCTCTTAACAATCTTTCTGCCCTTTCTCCTTCAGTGTTCTCTGAGCTTAAGGTTCGGGAGTTGTGTCTTAAATGTATCCCTTGAGTTTGGGCACCGCAAGATCACATGTTCTCTACCATTTTGATCAGTTGTGAATTTCTGTGGTGGTTTCCATCTGTTGGAAAGAGAAACATCTTTGAAGAGTGAGAGCTACATTTACCTATGGAAATAAGTATCTGTTTTAGTAATTGTTAGGGGAAAAATTTTTTAAAAAGGAAGAAAAAGGTAAAAGGGTGTAGAGGGTTGTCTGTGCCTGAACAGAGTTCCAAAAGGAGGAATCAAAAAATGGCAAATAGTTTTAAAATGTATACCATCCTTAGCAATTAGGAAAGGAAAATCAAAACAACTTTGAAATTTCATCTTACTCCAGTGATAATGAGTGAGATCAACAAAGCAAAAGACAACAGATGTTGGCAAAAAAAAAAAAAAGGTAGGGAAACTTTGAATATGTCACTCCAGTTTCCTAGATTGTAAGGTTTCTGATGGGAAGTGTGCTACTAGACTGATGACTCTATATGTGATATGCTGCCTTTTGTTGCTTTCAAGGTTTGCTCTTTTGCCTTTAATATTTAAAGTTAGATTATAATGTAATATTTTTCATTATATGGGTATTGGCATGGCCAAAGTACAGTCAGTTCTGCCATCTTTTATACGTACTTTTTTTTATACATACTTTTCCAAAGTTGATCATCTTTAGCTCATACGAGGATGGGACACAGGAGACTGCCTTCAGGAAGACTTCATGGTTTATTCTTGGGAGTGGCAGGAAGCAGCACTCCTTCATGCCTTATGCTTTTGATTCTGCCTTTCGGTTCCTACTTGAGTTCCTGCCCTGATTATAAATTATTTTTTTTGTCATGGTGTTTATCATAGCAATAGAAAGCTAGTGCAGAAGTTGGTTTAGAATTGCTGGGTATTGCTATCACATACTTGACCATGTTGTTTTGGGGCGTGTTTGGAACTTTGGGCCGGAATAGTCATCAGTGCCCAAAGCTTAGTGGCCTGTTCTGTGGGAGCTTGAAAGGTTAAGAATGCATAAAACAGTGCAGGTAATATAAATCTGGCTTGTGAAGTTTCAGAAGGAATTTTGAGAATCCCTCAATGGTTCTGTCAGGCTGTGTTAAGAATCTGTAGCTTCAATAAGCTGGGGCTGAAGAATCAGCTTTGATTAACAAAAGACCAGCACAATTGAATTGAAATCTTTATTAGGACAATAAATACTGGTTATCTGGGGCTGAAAATCAGCAGTGATTAACAAGAGAGGAGCATGATCTCGGAAGTCCTCAGGGTTGGCACATAAAAAGTTGTTATCTATAGGGTACTAAGGCTGATTTTCATCCTGGCCGCTGGGTTTGGTAATGGTAGAAGTCTACTGGTTTTGTTGGCATGAGAGATGCAGAATTGAAGTGGTCATGAATAGAATCTAAGGCCTTGGCATCATGTAGCAGGGTTAAGATTTCCTGAAGAGAGGCCAGTGGTGAAAGTCCAACTATATTGCAGTGTAGACTTTTAAACTTAAACTCCTAAAAATCTACTATAGTTGTCTTTCTCAGTGCACCATTAATTGGTAGCCACGTAATGATTTGTTCCATAAATAATGATTTTTGACTATAATAATGGTCATGTGTTTCTTCACTCTAAAATTACTATAGTTTTTGCCTTATAATTAAGAGACTCTGAAGTGATGGCTCAGTAATTGAGTATTGACTGCTTTTCCAAAGGATCTAGGTTTGATTTCTAGCACCCAGCATACTTTGCAGCTAATAACCATCCATAACTCCAGTTCTAGGGGCTCTGATAATACCCTCTTCTGGCTTTCATGGGTATCAAGTGCACGTGTAGTACATAAATGTACATGCAAGGAAAACACTCATACACATAAAATTGTGCGAAGATATGTTGAATCTGTGTGTGTGTCTTGTAACTCTTCCTGTGTTTATCTTTCACTATTTTTAATAAAATTTTTATTCCTTGAGCATTTTATATGTGCATATAATATATTGTGACAGTATCTATCCATCCTTACTCTTAATTTCTTCAAGATCCTTCTCACTTTATGTCCTTTATTTTTCTAATAACCTACAGAGTCCATATGCTGCCTGGGTACTCATGAGTATGGTATAACCACTGGAGTACTGACAACTTACCAGGAGTCACACCCATAAAGAAAGATGACTTTTCTCTTGAAGCTGTCAGTTGTCTGTAGTTCCTGAGCTCGAAGTGGGGCTCATGCGGTCCCTTCCACACTGGCATTTTGACTTGCTCATGTGCAGCTCTTATGCAGGAAATAAGAGCTGCTGTTAACATCCTACCGTGTACAGTAGATACTGTTTTTACCTTGCTCCTCCCTGACCTCTGGCTCTTAAAAGCCTTCTGCCTCTCTTCCGTGATGGTTCATGACTTTTGTGGTGAACAGTGACAATAGATGCCCCATTTCTGTCTGAGCACTCCTCTGATACTTAGTGTTTGCTTTGACTTTGATTCTTGCCTGAATCAGTTTGTTTATAGTAGTCTTTCACAGATAAATCATAGGTATTTGTTTTATTCTACAGTTATTCATGATATCATTACTGAATTTGTCTAAGATATGATCAGTTAGAGCCCTTTCAAGCTGGTGTCTGCCTTTGGTCATTTTATTACTTAATGGCATTGCAAGATATTCCAGATTCATCTTGTGGTTTTTACTACCCCACCCCTCAAATGAGCTATTTCTTCATAGAGCCTCAGTTCTTAAGAGTAGTGCTTAGAAACCAGAATTTGGAAACTTTTTTACATGCTCATTCGTACAGTTTTATTGTTTCTAGAGACATGCTTAGAGGACAGAGATGGAAGTATATACAAATATATGTGCGCCTCTATGCATATATCTACCTAGCCCCCTAGTGCAGTGTTACCTTCTTCCTGCCACGAGAACCACTGTGAAATAGGACTTTGCTAGTCATTTCAAATAGATTTAGCCTCATCTGCTTCTGTTCATATTGCCTTTTGGGCTCTGCCTTCATCCTTGATTTTATTTGTGCATATTTGAAATATCACTGATTGTAAGAAGTACATCACAGAACATTCTCTTAGTACCTACCTAAGAGAATTCTCACTTCTTCATTCTATTCCGTCTTTGAACTCCACTCTTTTTCTATGTATCTCCTTGAGTAAGCAAACCTAGATTTTCACTAATGTTTTGTGTATTTCCACACAGCTGGTAAATGTATGTGTGCTGTGTGTGTATGCATTTTTATTAAGGGTGTATTGTCATTCCAAATTTCTAGAAACAGTTGATATTTCAAATGGCAAATACCTGTACATTTCTGTTGTATATTGTCAAATACCTCTCTGTAGAGGTTGAAACAATGTATTACTTGCTTGCATGTGGTACTGAATTTAGGAGTGCCTATTTCTCCACAGACCAACAGAAAGAATATGTCACAATCTTTGTAATCCAGTAACTGGAACAAACTCTGTCTCTGTTTATGCAGTACTGCATTGCTTTGTTCATAAATGCATTATAGTCTATGTATGAAGTCTACATTATAGTCTATATACAAGGGCTAATGGTCCCTGTATCTTCATTCCAACTTGCTGCCATTACTCTTTTTGCTTTTAAAGAAATATACATATGGTGTTCTGCCTGTATGTATGTGGACCATGTATGTACATGCCTGATGTTTTCCTCAAAGATCAGAGGAAGTGTTAGATGATCCTCTGAAACTGTATCATGGATGGTTGTAACTTGCTATTTGGCTACTAGGAACCAAGCCCAAGTCTTCTGCAAATGCAGCAGGTGTTCATAACTGCTGAGCCATCTCTCCATCCCAGTTTTCTTTTAAAATAAGGTCTTTCTTGCTGTGTGCTCTGGATGGCTGCCTGCTATTTCCAAGGCTGGCCTTGAAATGGCAATTCCCCTACTCCTTGGTAACCCCAGTGCTGAGATTACAGGTGTGTGTCACCACACAAGGGTTTGTTAATATTCATTTTACCCATTTTCCAGGGTGCTAGGGATCCAGTGTGATGTTCTGAATAGCCTATATAGATGCTTTCTTGTTGAGTTAAACTCTAAACCCTGCTAAATGTCATCATATCTGCTCCAAAACCTGAAGGAGTAGGGAAAAAAAACGAAAGGTCGGTTTTCTTCAGGTTATGGCCCTTGCTTCAATAGATAGCCATTCACCCATGCACACACTGGCCGTATTAAGTGGACTCGGTGGGTTAAAACATCACTTGGAGTTGTGGGTGGGGTCAATAGGCAAGGGAATGTGGATGGAGTTGATAAAAATGCATAATGTTTATGGAATTCTCAACAATTAAAACAAAATAGGGGAAATCACCTCTTCAACTGACCACCAGGATCAAAGTAGGCATGGCTATTGGGAGCCTAAAGGACTGTTCCTGGATATTAGCCTCTGCAGAAACAGTAGCGAAACACACACACACACAAATAGACTAGCTGTCAGTCCTATGCAAGGCCATATCATAGGCTCATTTTATATCCTTTTAGACTATGTTGTTGATTGTTCACTGTCTACAACACATTTGCCTGATTTGCTAGACAAATTCCACTTTTAAAGAGTGGTACAGAGAAAACAGCCATTAAGTTCTGGCATAGTATATGTTGTGTTAAAACAAAAGTAATACAAAAACTACTACAAAATCCAATTGGAATTATATTCATGTCATGACAACCTGGTATCTTGTGACACATAAGACAAAGCTAGTCCCTAAAATGGCTGTAAACAGATGAAGCAACCAATTTCAAAGATAATGAAGCATATTGTAATCGATCGAACGAGATACTCCCATAGTCTTGAGCATTTGGATACTTGATCCCCAGTTGGTGGCACGTGTGGGGAGGTTTAGGAGGTGTGACTGTCACTTAGGCCGAAGAATATGTTACTGGTGGAGTTTGAGAGTTTAAAGCCACACCATTCCTTGTTCACTTTCTCTGCCTCCTGCTTGCAGTTTAAGATGTGAGTTCTCGGGTTGCTGCTCCATCTACCTTGCCGCTCTGACTCCACTGTGACTGATTGGCTCTTATCCCCCTGAAATCATAAACCCAAGTAAACCTTTCTTTCTATAAGTTGTCTTGGTCATGGTATTTAATCAGAGCAAAAATAAGTAATAGATGATTAAAATCTGGATGAAGAATTCAAAAAATGTGGCTGGAGGGAAGGCTCTTTGGTACTTTTGTAGAGGATCAGAATTTAGTTCCTAGCATTCACATTGGATGGCTTACAACTGCCTGCAACTCCAGTGAGATCTAGGACTCTCTTTTGACCTCCAGGGGAACCCCAGCACATGTGTGTACACAATAGGCGCACTTACACATAAATTTTAAAAAAATGCCAACCCCCACCCCTTTTTTTATTTTTCAAGATTGGGTTTCTCTGTGTAACCTTGACTGTCCTGTAACTAATCTGTAGAACAGACTGGCACAGAGATTCACCTACCTCTGCCTCCAGAGTCCTGTGATTAAAGGCATGCACTGCTCCCACCCAGCAAAGTATCTTTAAAAGAATCAGATACAATGTCACACACTTGTAATCCCAACATGAGTTACATGGAGTCAGGAGGATTGGTGGTTTTAAGGTCAGTTTCTGCTACATAGTGAGTTTGGGGCCAGCCTGGGCTACATGAGACTGTCTCAGATCTATCCTCTAAATTTCAAAGTAATAATTAATTTTCAAAGATCAGTTAATTCTAGTACAATACAGAAAAACGCCTAGGCAAGGAAAGGACTACAATAAAAGATGTGAATGAGAAAGTAAGGACACAGGCATTTTCAAAGTAACCAGTCATAAGTCTAGGAAATAAAAACAGTCAAATAAGCTCCATGGAAAATTTTCCAATGGACCAGATCAAGCAGAAGAGCAGATTTCAGGATTAGAAGACAAGCTCCATGCATTAGAACATCACTATATTAGGGTTTCTAAGGAAGTAATGCATCAGTGGGATGGCTAAGCACGTGACAGCACTTGCTATACGAGTATTAAGACCTGCCTGAGTTTGGATCTCAGTACCACATAAAAACCTGTATGTGTCTATAACCTTAGATGGATTCCAGGAGTTTGCTGGCCAGCCAAACTAACTAGCATGGTCAGTAGTCCATTCAGTGAGAGATGCCTTGCCCTAAAGGCATGCACCAGAAAGTAGTACAGAAAGATATCTTCTGTAGTCTCTGCTTGTGCATTCACAGGTGTTCATGCAAGCATACTCAAATGCATGCTACACATACATGCCAAAACAATGACAAAAATGTAATGAGACATGAATATGATCAAAATATATTACATATAGATATGGCAATATTGAGAAAAAATGTTACTTCATTAATATTTCAAAATGTATAATTGTACAAGTAATATAAAAGTAAAGAAAATGAACTTTAAAATTATGAAAATAAATGAAAGAATTTTAATTGCATGTAAATAAGGAAAAAAGTCTTCTCAAAAATATACATTGCAAAAGGCCTGCTGCGTGTGAAATTCCGAAGGAAAAGCAAAACTGTAGACAGTAAAATGGACCATTGGATACCAAGGCATAGGGAGAAGAAGAAATGATGGGGTAGAGCTTGGGGGACTTCAGAGGCAACAAGGCTAATCCACATCATATTCTCATGGTAGATACACATCATTATACATTTTTTGGATATCATGCAGTAGCCCTTACCTAGAAGATGGACTTAGAATGAACAATCCCAAGAATGGGCTCTATGATTATGGGCTTTGATGGGGTTTCTTAGCCTTAGGTTCATAATCGAAACAAATACACCATGTGGTAAGGAAGACTGATATGGCCTTGGGTGGGCAACCATAGAGTTTGTGAATACAATGACCATGTCATGCTCAGAAGACAGCAGTTAACAATGCTCTTCCTCTAATTTTTTTTGTTTTTGAGACAGGGTTTCTCTGTGCAACCCCGGCTGTCCTGGAACTCACTCTCCCACTCTGTAGACCAGACTGGCCTTGAACTCAGCAATCCACCTGCCTCTGCCTCCCAAGTGCTGGGATTAAAGGTATGTGCCACCACTGCCCGGCTTCCTCTGACTCTTAAATTCATTATACCCCTCTTCTAAGAAAGTTCCCTGAGTCTTGGATGTTTGTGAAATAGACTTCACATGTGACTTTATGACTGATCATTCAATACTCACCTATTCTCAGAACTTTGACCGATTAGTCGTCTTTGCATTGACTGCTGCCACACCAAAAAGAAGCTTCTCTGAGAAGAGTTGGAACCAACACTAATCAATATTTGAAAACATTTTGACAACATCCATGTAGAAATATCTCAATATTGAGTTCTACCATAAGGCCTATGACCTCCACAGTCACTGACTTTTGACAAAATTTTTAATTTACTTAAATTCCTTAATTGATAATTTTTTTTAGATTTTCATACATGAGGAAATTTTTTACATCATTTTCACCCTTCTCTTTCCCCATCTAACTCTTCCTGTGTTCTTCCCCAGTATGCAAATTCACAATTTTGTCTTCTTTAATTACTGTTCTCTCTCTCTCTCTCTCTCTCTCTCTCTCTCTCTCTCTCTCTCACGCACGCACGCACACACACAGCGATGAGAGAGAGAGAGAGAGAGAGAGAACGCTCCCAGATCTAATTAGTGTTTAGAGCTATTCGGGATTGGATACCCTATCAGGGCTTTTCTCTAGAGAAGGCTTATTTACTTTTCTCGGCACCCAACAACTGCCTGTAGCTCTTCATCTAGAGGTGTGGCCTTGTTAGATTTGCAGGCAGTGTTGACATACCAACTGGAGTTGAGTTGACATTAAGCAGGCCTTGTCATATATAGAAGACACAATCTCATTGCAGACTTCCTGGTCCTCTGGATCTTAAAATCTTTCTATTCCATCTGTCTCAATGTTCCCCAAGCCTTAGGTTGTGTTGTAGATAGCTCATCTAGAGCTGGGCACCCTGTGGTCAGCTGTTCTTGGAATTTTGACCAGCTGTGGATTTCTGTAATGGTCTGTCTCTGCTGCAGAAAGATGCTTCTTTGATACAGGGTAAGGACTGCACTTATCAGCCTGGTGCATGAGCTGCATTTCTCCGGACATCTTTAAAAGCAGTAATCAAATCTGAGGCACACAAACTAAGGACAATTGTGGCTCTGAACAGTGATTATTTCCTGATGATGTAGCCCTGAATCAGAAACTAGTTGTAAATGTTATGTCTGTTCAAACACATGAAATGACTTACTGAGTAAGGTTGTTACTGCCAAACTTGACAGATGTTTGAGAATGTGTACACAGATTGGTAACTTTGATGTTTTCAAACATTTTGTATGTGGGAGTGCACATGTAGATGTGCATATAGAAGTCAGAGGGCATTTGTGGTTTTTCTCATGTAGGTTCTGGGGATAAAACTTAGCTTTTCAGGCTTAGCAGCAAGCACTTTGACTCACTGAGCCATGTCATGACCTTGTGACTTTGAATTTTTAATTATTGTTTAATATTTAAACAATATTTAAATTAAATATTGTTTAATATTTAATATTTAAGCCCCTCTTTGTAGGTCTCAGTCATAGATTGGTAGTAGCAGAGTGTGTGTGTGTGTGTGTGTGTGTGTGTCTCCTTGTACTTGAAAGCGGTTTGAAACAATGGCTATAAGTTATGAAAACATCGATGTAATTTAGGAAAAGACAAGATGCATGGCTATTGGAAGAACAAGAAAATTGCAGAAATTTCAGTGGATTTTGCTCTTTAATGACTAGAGATGACAGCAGACACATTCAGGGAAAACATGAAATGTTCAAGTACTAAATTTAATATTTACTAGAAGCTAAGGTCAGACAAATAATGTAATCATGGCAATTTTGGGGGGGGGTCAAAGACTAAATTAAAATTTCATTCAAAAGCCATGCATCCTAAAAAATGAGGCTTTGCATTTAAAATCTTGTGAATATTATTTTAATAGGTCAATCATAATGTGTACATTGTAAGATACTGTGTTATTTTGTTGTGCAAGTACAGTGTTGAATTCTTAAATCTAGTTAATCAACAGTGCCTTGCAGGAACACACTGCTTAGCACTCTCAATTTTGTGCACTATTTTAAGGCAATGATTTTGAAGACCTTCCATGGAACTGTACAAGCTAGTTTTGTGATACTTGGAAATACTTTTGTTTCATCTGTTTTCTTCAAGCATTGGTATATGTATTGTGCCAAAGCGATATTCTGACTATATCCCCATCACACTCCCAGATTCCTTTTTCTGGCTCTTTTGTCTTTTTTATATCCCTAGATTGTTTAATTTCTAGTTTTGTGACATGGAATGACACTCACAAATGTATGTACATGTATGTACTCATGATCTTATACATTTACATGAAATTTAAGACCGCAAATGAGACAAAACAACTGATATTTGTCTTCTGTGACTCACTTAATCTGATGAATACAATTATCTTCACATGTATTTATTTTTTTGTAAACAATATAACTTCTTTTGGACTGAAAAAAAATTCATTGCATATATTCTTTTATTTTTCTATTATATAAGAGTCATTGAATTTTTGACTTGTCCCCCAAGATGTATGCTACTACTAACTTATAATATTCTCAAATATCCATTCCATTCCTTGTATTCAGATCTTCAATGACAGAGACAGTATAGAGTATGTACCTACATTAATATTGAAAAAAAAAGCTCAGTTTTGAGAAAAATATTATCTTTGAACTATAGACAAAGAGGCTGTGATAATGTAATAGTTTAGTAGATACATTTTTCAGAATGCAATAGGCTCCTTGTTTGGTTTCTTGGGACATGGGCCTCATGTAGCCCAGGCTGACCTTGAACTGACTATGTAGCTACATCTGGTCTTTAACACCCACTGCTCTTGTCTTTATCTTCAAAATTCTGGGGTTACAAACGTTTGGTACCATACTCAACTTAAAATGCAATAGACTCATAAATACAAAAGCCATATGTAAATCTCCAACTGCAGTTTAACATTCGTTGCATGCACGTGTTTAGTCAGTCATCAAAGTACACTTGCATAGATGATCCATGGCTCAGTATAGACACATGAGGAATCATAGATGAACCCAGAAGAATCTTCCAAATTTCAGAATTATGAGCTAAATGAATGTTTGATCCTTTATACTGCAGTGTTCAACGGTACTTCCCGACATAGCAGTAGATAACTGTAAGTAATCAAAACCAAAACATCATCCACTCTGCTGTTTAATCTTTTAAAGTATTTTGATTCTTTGTGTCAAACCGTCTGATCACATTTATTTTTTTTTTTTGGTTTTTCGAGACAGGGTTTCTCTGTGTAGCCTTGGCTATCCTGGAACTCACTTTGTAGACCAGGCTGGCCTCGAACTCAGAAATCCGCCTGCCTCTGCCTCCCATGATCACATTTTTTAAGTAGCATATCTGATAGTATCATTAATGAAAACTTTTAAAAGTCAGACAATGTTTTCCAGTACTTTAATTTCTAAAGGGAGCTACCTTGGATCCATAGCTTTGATAAATCTAAAAAGCCCCATCAATTTTAACTACTTAAACTGGTTTATGGTCTATAAGAATCAGTTCAAAGCTGGGCAGTGGCTTTGCAGGTGGCGCACGCCTTTTATCCCAGCACTTGGGAGGCAGAGGCAGGCGGATTTCTGAGTTCGAGGCCAGCCTGGTCTACAGAGCGAGTTCCAGGACAGCCAGGGCTATACAGAGAAACCCTGTCTCAAAAACCAAAAAAAAAAAAAAAAAAAAAAAAGTTCAAGTTTAGAAATGGAACAATAAGGAAGCGCTGTAAAATCTGGTATTTTGATGTTTGCTTAAATGATGTATACAAACTTGAACTCCGTTGCTTGTTGTTATGCCTTTTGTATAGTCACTTGCCTTTGCCATTAACTAAGTTCATATGGAACATGACTTATTATGGCTGTGTGGCTGTTCAGGAGCTTTTAATCCTCACAAAATTCTATAGTGGAAAAACTGATGCTTATATATTTTATTTCATTTTCCTAAGCTATATAAGATTTCCAAGTAAGACATTTTTTTTCCTGTTAAAACACCTGTGGTGTTATAACTAAATAATTAAAAATTAAACACTAAAGGTTATTCAATTTTACAAATACTAACACAACACAATTGTAGGGAAATTAATAAAAGATATCAAATTTTAATTTTGTTTTTCCTTTAGTTGAGAAAAAATTCTTCAGCCAGTAGGCATCCACATAATCTCACTCGGGAAGTTGAGGACTGTGAATTGCAGAATGGTCTAGGCTATATTACTTGATCTTGCTTCCAAAATCAAGAATTCAATCAACAAAAAATTTTGAGTATAGATTTATCTAGTCACCAAACACTTGCTGTATATTTATATTTATTAACATTTAAATTTTTCAAATAATTATGTTTATACATAAAGTTCAAAGTTGTCATCATCATTCTTGAACACCGTCTTTCTTCTTCCACAACACTGGCTCTGGTTGTCTGCTATAGAAAGTGGGGTGAGGCTCTAAACCCTCAGAGCTCACCATCACCAACATACTCCAGCTCCTAAAATCCCCATAACCTTTCCTAACAGTGCTAGCATCTATGGACCACATATTCAAAGATGTGTGCTTATGGTGTGTTTGTTGGGGGGGGGGAGCATTTCTCATTTAAACTACCAGACCAGCTGAATGTAATTTAGTGTCCTGGATTGGATTCTAGTGTCACTTGTAGGAAAACTGATGAAATCTAAGACTGTATTTTCCTTAATAGTAATTTAGCAGTGTTGGTTTCTTAGTTTTAACAAATATGCTATATAACCAGAAGTTCTTAAATTTGGACAAAACTGTAATGGTATATGAAAATCCACTAGATTATCATTACAATTTTTTGAAATTTAAAGTCATTCATTGTAAAATTTAAAACAAAACAAACAAACATAAATAACCTAAACCGAAAAGAATTAAAGGAGGCCTGAATTTGAAGGAAGGCTAGTAAGTATTTGAAATGAAGCATTGTTCTCTGGACAAGGTAAAACCAAAAGGAGAAAATGAAAGATTGTTAAAAACATGTACTGGGAAGGAAAATGGGGGAGGTAGGGGGAGGCAGGGATAACTGAAGGCAACAGAACAGGATGGAATGATGCATTTCACAATATTAAATATTGAGAGGCAGTCTTTGTAAAACACATATAATGAAATAACACTGGTCTAATATAAACTCATTCTGTAACACGGGCTATGCTTCAGTCTTTAGCTGTTGTTTAGTCCACATGGAGTTTACAGCTGCCGTCTTTAATTGGAGTTCCAAGGAAGCATATATCTTTATGCAGACATAAGCTGTGGCTAAGCCGTACTTTATGAATCAGATGGCTCAAATTTTCCTTGTTGACATATTTCCTACTTTCAAAAATCCCCACTTAAAAACTAAATAGTTTCAAAAATAAAAAGTTCTTTTGTGTCAAAGTATATATAGCTTATGCACAGTGAGCGAAGTAACCAACAACAAAAAAGACAATCAGCAAAATGGGAGGGAGAATACTTCCGAATGATATCGTATAAGGGGTGCTATGATCTGAATGCTCATGTTCCACTTCTCAGCCAGTTTCATAACTCCCAATGTGATGGTATGAGGTCATAATTTTTGGAGGAAGTGATTAAGTTATGAGGAAAGAACCCCAATGAAAAATATTAATCTCCATATGAAAGGTGCCAGTGGGAGTTTGTTTGCCCCTGTGAGGATGCAGAGTGTGCTACTTATGAGGAGTAGACTTGCACCAGAAACATCTGCCAGCGCCTTCATCGTGGGCTGCTCTGGCTCTAGAACTATGAGAAATACATTCCTGTTGTTCAGAAATCACGCAGTCTGATGTGCTTTATTTAGATGCCCAGAATCAAGTAAAATAATATTTCAAAACACACAAGTGTGACCAGATGTGGTGGTTCACATCTTTAATCCCAGCACTGGGGAGGCAGAGGCAAGCTAATCTCTGTGAGCTTGAGGCCAGCATGGTCTGCATAGTGAGTTCCAGGGCAGCCAGGAATACACACACACACACACACACACACACACACACACACACACACATCTAAAATTGAAACCAATGAAATACAGACATGTGCCGAGCCATTGCAACCATGAGTTGTGACTGCCATTATTTTCCTGGTTTAATTCTGCCCTGTCTGTAGATAAATAAAACCAGTTGACTGGTTTCACCATTGGACCTTAGAACTTGGGATATGCCTTGTGCCTTTCGTGTTAGCTTGGCATAAAACTGGGTTTTAAAGTTGGATTTAAACCAACTTTGTTCCAATTCAAAATACAACCTTCTTCTTTTTCTTAAATTGTTTTATTTATTTACATTCCAAATGTCCCCCTTTCTGGTCCCCCCTCCAAGAGTTCTTCATCCCATCTTCCCCTCCCTTTTGCCTCTGAGAGGGTGCTCCCCACCCCTTACACCCTTTCCACCCCCACCCCACCTCACCATCTACCCAGTATCCCCCTTCCCTGGGGCATCAAGTCTCTACAGGATTAGGTGCATCTTCTCCCACTGAGGCCATACAAGGCAATCCTCTGTTACACATGTGCTGAGGACCATGGACCAACCATGTGCCTTACTTAGAGTTTTACTGCTGTGAACAGACACCATGACCAAGGCAACTCTTATAAAGCCAAGATTTAATTGGGCTGGCTTAAATGTTCAGAGGTTCAGTCCATTATCATCAAGGTGGGAGCATGGCAGTATCCAGGCAGGCATGGTGCAGGAGGAGCTGAGAGTTCTACATCTTCATCTGAAGGCTGCCAGCAGAATACCGGCTTCCAGGCAGCTAGGATGAGGATCTTAAAGTCCACATCCACAGTGCCATGCCTACTCCAACAGGGCCACACCTCCTAACAGTGCCACTCCCTGGGCCAAGCACATACAAACCATCACACCATGTATGTTCTTTGGTTGGTGGCTTAGTCTCTGGGAGCCCCTAGGGGTCCAGGTTAGTTGACGCTGTTGGTCTTTCTATGGGACAACTCCCCTTCTGACAATTCGGAGTCCTGTGGTCTTTTGCTGTCATAGACTGTGATTCTGTCAGTAAATCCCAATAAACTGAATTCTTTGCAATCCTTGATCTAAATGATTCTTCTATTGGTCTCACTGTATCTGGAAGTCAACCCTTTTATGCCTTACTTTTTCTACTACAATGAGAAACATATACAATTGAGTAGTAGAAAAATTTATCACTTAAGTATAGGCAAAGTAACTAGATACTCCTAAGAAGACAAATGACCAAGAAGTCTATGAAAAAAATGCACATCATCACTAAATAAGCTAAATATAAATGAAAACAAGATATTTCTTCACATTTACTAAGGTGGCTCTTATCTGTAAGACAAGATAGCAAGCATTGGAGATGATATGGAAGAAAGAGTTGTAAGGGCCCACAAATTGCTGAAGGAAGACCCCAGACTCAAATAGTATGCAAAGACAAAGAGCCTTTACTCTGCAGAAACAGCCAGCACGCAGTGGTCAACCAGTCTCTGAAATGGCGACTCCAGACAAAGGTGCACAGGCCTTCTTATAGGAAACTGAAGAAACTCTCTAGAAGGATTAGGTAATCTAAAATTGCATTGGTGGGTGCTGGGGGGTCACAGGTGGTCTGCTTTCCTATGTCATGAACATTTAACCATAGGATGAGATAGGGCTGCCCAGCACAGATGGCCCATTCTAAGATATTTCCCTATTTTTGTGATTATCCCCAGGCTGTTCTTTGAGAGGGGTTTATGATCTTGTTCTGGATTTTATTTTTTTTTAAAGATTTATTTTTTATTTGTTTTATGTATATGAGTACACTGTAGCTGTATAGATGGTTGTGAGCCATCATGTGATTGCTGGGAATTGACCTCAGGACCTCTGCTCGATCCGGTCCTGCTTGCTCCAGCCCCACTCACTCCGGTCCAGATTTATTTATTATTATATGTAAGTACACTGTAGCTGCTTTCAGACACACCAGAAGAGGGTGTCAGATCTCATTACAGATTGTTGTGAGCCACCATGTGGTTGCTGGGATTCGAACTCAGGACCTTTGGAAGAGCAGTCAGTGCTCTTAACCACTGAGCCATCTCTCCAGCCCCCTTGTTCTGGATTTTATAGTCTGTTCCTAGAACTGTGTCTTATGATTTAGTTTCTGGGACTTATGGTCTATTCCTGAAGCTGGTGCCTTATGGGTTTGTTTTTTTTTTTTTTTTAAATCAGGCCTGGTCCTTAAAATGCAGACAAATTGGGTCCTTAAAGGGAAGCAAATGGGATTTATATTGTCCTTTCAGAGTATCCTTATAAACTGTATGGGAATGTACATTAGTATAGTCATTAAAGAAAACATTGCAGAGGTGTCTAAAAAATTAAAAAATAAAAATAGCATATAATTCAGCTGTACTCATGTCTCAGCATATATCCAGATGAATCTGAACTAGAATCTTTACTCATCATAACAAAGACATGGTAAGAATATATATACACTAGAAAGTGACTGTAAAAGGAATTTATGATACATATATACAATGGAGGAAGGAAATCCTGCCATTTGTAGCAATACAGATAAATGTGGGGGAACATTACATTAAGTGAGATAATCCAGACAACAGAAGGTTTTTAATTCATGTATGTGGTGGGATTTTTTTTTAAATTAAACTTAGAGAAGCAGAGAGAATGCAGGTGAAATACCGGCAAGAAGTAGTTAAACGGTATAGAGATTTAGATTTGCAGTATTAATAAATGTTGGAGTTCTATTATACAATATAGTGTTTATAGCTGTATTATATATTTTATTGCATACAATATATTACATAATTTAAGTTTTCTAAGAGATTGGAACTTGTCCTAGTTAGTGTTCTTTTGCTATGAAGCAACATACGGCAACTTTTATAAAGGAAAGCATTTAAATGGGTCTGTCTTACAGTTTCAGAGGGTTAGTCCATTGTCATGGCAGGAAGCAGGGTGGCAGGAAGGCATGGTGCTAGAGATGTAGCTGGAGTTACATACTGATTCACAAACAGAAAGATTAGGGACAGCAGGAGGGAGGGAGGAATGGAGCGAGGGAGAAAGAAAGAGAAAGGCAGAGAGATAGATAATTTTGAAACCTCAAAGCCCACCCCCAGTGACACACCCCCACCAAAGCCACACATCCTAATCCTTTCAAATAGTGCCACTCCCTGGTGACCATGCTTTCATATCTATGAGCCTTTTGGGGGCCATTCTTACTCAAACCACCACATCTTAACACATGCACATATATGTGTATACATCCCAAGGTGAATTGTCATAATAGAAGGGACAGTAAAACTTTAAGAAGAGATGGAAATGTATATAACTTTGATAGTCATGATGCTTTTGTGGATGTATACTGGCCTCCAAATACATTAAGATATACATATATATTGAATATGTATATGACAATCGAATTGCAAGAAAGTGGCTTAGAAAATGTTTCAAAAATGATTGTAAATCATATCTACTTGGTGATTTGTGGTTTTGTTTTAAAGTGGTGGAGATGACCAAGGCAATCATGACTATTCAACAAGCTGTCTATCTTAAGCTACTCCCACAGCCTATATTATTAAAATCATATGATAAAAAAATGTACTCATTGGTTATGGGACCAGACCTTCATTGCTTTGAGCCTGTAGGGCCTTAGATCACAACTTGGATGTTCTATCAGCCCATTTCTATACTTAAAACTACTTACCTTTTCTTCCGAGGTCCATTTCATTAATGACACAACTTTATCAATGTTTGTTTTACTTCATATAGTATGAAGACAGATATTGATGATATTTTCAAGGACATAGATTTATTTCAAAACGATCATGATGGATATACTAAGTATATACAGTCCTTTTGTTTTCCCCAGAAAAATAGTTTAAAGATGGTTTCAAATGTGATAAATTACATCCACAAGGAAGATATAGTTTTGTTTGGTTGTTTCATTTTGTTGTTGTTGTTGTTTAGTTTTTGGTTTTGTTCTTATTTTTGTGAGAAGGCTAGGCTGACTCCATGACAGGCTTCAAATTGGTAGTTCAAGACTAGGAAAGTCTAGGCAAGTCCAGGCCTCAGAAGCTGTCCCACCACCTGGCCTAAAACAAGGACAATGGGTCAGCAATTTCCAGAGAGTCCCCATGTCCCGGTGATGGAATGCTACTTACCCCTGGATCCCTCAGCAACAGTTTCCAGCCACCATGCCCCAGTAATGGTTCTAGAATGCCTAGAGATAGAGTAAGACAAAGCCTACCTACCCCAGAATTCCTCTAATGTGCTTTAAATCAGGCCTGCAAGCTCACTTGGTTGTCTCTTTATCTTGATTGGTAATGGGGGAGACCCCAGCATGCTGGACTTCTGCAGAATAAAACACTCTTTGTGTTTACATACTATATGAGTCTGGGGTATCATTCTTTGGCAAATAATAGACATCACATTTGTTGTTTTCTTTGTTTCATGGTACTGTGTAGAGCCCAGGGCATCACACATGGTAGGTACATTTTCTTGGGTGCATGTTTAAGATGTCACCTGATGGGTATCGACCAGGGAGTAGCTTTAAATATAACCTCATACTATGGTGATGTCACATTAAAGAGACCAACTCTGGAGTCACCTACCAGAAACCTGAACATCTTAATGAAGAACTCCATTGAACAGCACATCAAGCATAATTTGAAAAAGGAATGCCAATCTTTTTCTTAATATTTTACCAGTTTTACAAGGAAGAAGTTGTGTTGCTTCCGACATTGTTAGACACACATTATTTTCAACATGATAGCTTTCAGCAGTGATATTAGAGTTAATCACACACACACACACACACACACACACACACACACACACACACACTTTCAGATCAGGATCACAAGGGAGATATAGGTAATGTAATTTAAGATTAAAGTGGTCCATTCAGCTTAGTGTGTATAAGTTGATTACAAGGTGAGTCCAAGGTTTAGTAAGATAGATTACATTGTTTTCCTTAAAGGTAAGTTTAATTTAGACAAGCTGAGTACTCAGGGCATTATGATTCTCATGGTTACAAGGTTAAGTAAAAGTTTAATTTGTGAAGGTGGGGTACAAGAGGCACTTCTCAGAAAATTGTTGCCACATCATACAACAGTGTTTTCAGAGCCTGTGTTTGCACCTTGTAGGTGGACTGAGATACACAATCTCATTGTCCTTGGTCATTTCTGTGTCATTTATTCCACAGATTTCTTCTGTGATTGCCCCGTATGCTTTCTGCAACTGGGAATGTACTGAAGAAAACAGGAGCCCTACAATACTCTAGCTCAGTCAGAAAAGCCAGCCCTCCAGAGAGTCCCATCCTTCCAGCTCCCAAAGAGTACTATGTCTGGAGCAGAACCCTGGTGTGTAGACAGTGTTCCATGGTGTTTGTTGTAAGATGCAGTAAGAATGTCAGGATTTACATTAATATATTTCAGATTGATAAGATCAGGGTTACCATATGAAAGAGGCTGGGTGACAGCAGGTAAAATGCATAGTCCTCAGCTCCGTTTATTCCGTGACAGGTATAAAACAAGAAAGAAAAACAAAACAGCGCATGACAATGCACCATGCACGGGCCTGCTATCACTACATCCCATGACTTCCACTCTAATCCCTGACATTTCTAGTCACCAGCGCATCCTGCTGGACCACTCTGTGAAAATGAAATATACAAAGCTACTGCTCATTTCTTCTCAGCTGTTCAAAACACAGTGTTAGGATCTGGAGAGATGGCTCAGTGGGTAAGAGCACCAACTGTTCTTCTGAAGATCATGAGTTCAAATCCCAGCACCCACATGGTGGCTCACAGCCATCCATAAAGAGATCCGATGCCCTCTTCTGGCGTGTCTGAAGACAGCTAATAAATAAATCTTAAAAAAAAAAAGAATATAAAAAACAAAAAACACAGTGTTAGAGAATGGAAATAACTCAGAGCCTACGTTTTCTGGGATTACTGGGTAAAAGAATCTTATCCAGATAAGCTTTTGCTTCTAAGAAATACATTCAGGTGAAATACAATGAATCATGGGGTTTTGTTGCTGGTTTGAACACAAACCAATCATATCCTTAGCATCTGCTTTTGATTTGATAAAATTAGATGGTAGTTACAGAGAGTGCAAATGATAGAGGGAAACTTTTGAGCTCAATGTCCTGGTACACCCTGTCTGTGTACCACCACATCCACATCCCAGCACTGAGGAAGTAGAGGAAGGAGGATAACCACAAGTTCAAGGGCAAATAGCACTACATAGTAAGAACCTGTAGAGGAACATTTATTTTAAAAATTGAAATTGTGAAGAAATAAGTGGATTGCTTACTTGGAGAAAACATTTTTGGAGAAAACTTTAATAAAATTCAAGGCAATTTGTATCATTTCTAATAGAACTGAATCCAATAACTGTATGTGATAAACAAAAGGACAAGCCTATATTTGCTAAAAATAAAATATATTATATTATTTTATACCTGTAGTTCATATTTAAAAAGACCTCTGTAGCATTCTTTTGCAAACTGTCTCCAGTTATAAATATAGACCATTTCTTACTAATAGCAAATCTTGACAATTAGAAAATCTACTATATTCCACTGTTACTCATTCATATTTTTCATTGCTTGCATCTCTGCAATATTAGAAAATTTGTTCTGACCCAGCTTTTTGGCTCACCAATTCATCTTTCCATTCAGAAAAACAGTAACACTTAACTACTAGAGTATTGCGTTTTAAACTTCCGTTATTTTTGTTATTTCTATGTTTGATTTGATTCCTTTTGAAATTTTCGATGTCACTTCTCATAGTTTCCTATTCTCTTCAGATTTCATCAAGCTTATTTTAAATTGTTATTGTAGGCATATTTCATAACTAATCCCTAGCCTATGTCTTGTTATCAATTCCATTATCTGAAATATAATGGTCTTTTTTTTTGTTATTGGGTATTGCTATTGCATTTTTCTTTCAGAATCAAGATTCTGAACTCCCTATATTAAAGCTATGTTTTGAAGGATACTTTTGACTCAAGGATAAAGGCATATTAACCTAAAGAGCTTGCATGCTTGTTTCTGCTAGATTCTCAAAGACACCTGCAATGTGGTATTGCTTTACCCCTAGTTCAAGGCTTACAGTTCCCTGAACAACCCAGAGAATCACATGGATTCTAACCCAATGTGATGACTCCCCCCTGTTCTGGTTCCTTCTTTTCCTGGAGGCATAACATTTGGGGATTTTAGTTTATTCAGAAGAGGCTCTCCTATTTGTGAGAATTCTAGCCATTGACTTCTATCCTCTTGTCAACTGTGAATTATTCTAAATAAAAACTCAAAAATTAAGTATTTTCAAAAATCCTCAAAGAAAAGTTAATTTAGATCTATTTGGCTTTCTGGTAAATAGTTATCTTGTGGGCTCAGCAGATAAAAGCACTTGCCCCACCAGGCAGTGGTGGCACACGTCTTTAATCCCAGCACTTGGGAGGCAGAGGTGGGGGATTTCTGAGTTCGAGGCCAGCCTGGTCTACAAAGTGAGTTCCAGGACAGCCAGGGCTACACAGAGAAACCCTGTCTTGAAAAAAAACAAAACAAAAAAACAAAAGCACTTGCCCCACAAACCTGACAACCTGAGTTGGATCCTCAAATCTCATGATGGAAAGGAAACAGTGACTTCAGAAAATTGTCCTCTGACCTCTACACACATACTGTGGCATGTGCCTACACACACACACACACACACACACACACACATTGTTACCTTGTAATATTGGCTTAGTAATTCCTTACTAAGTCTTCCAGGACTTTCATGCTTTTAAGATGATGACTTTGGAGGCAGAAAGTTTAGGAGCACTTCATGGTCTTGCAGAATACCTGGGTTCTGTTCCCAGCACCCACGTGCTAGCTCATATACCTATAACTCCAGTTCCAGGGGATCCATTTCATTGTTCTGATCTCTGTGGGTGTATGGTACACACACACACACACACACACACACACACACACACACACACACACTTAAAATCTTATAAGAAAGATGGTGATTTTTGTGTTTTAGTCAACTTTTGTTAGTTTAATACAGTGGTTCTCAACCTGTGGGTTGCGAGCCCTTTGAGGTAGAATGACTCTTTCACAGGGGTTTCTTAAGATCATTAGAAAACACAGATATTTACATGATGATTCACAACTATAGCAAAATTACAATTATGGAGTAGCAATAAAAATAATCTTATGGTTGGGGGTCACTATAACCTGACAAACAGATTAAGGGGTCCCTGCATTAGGAAGGTTTAATAGGAATGTCTGAATAAGCTAGCCCTCAATTACTAGAATCAGAAAGCTAGTATTTAATTCAGCCTCTACTGTTTAACATTAACACCAGTCCTGCATTCTGCTCCTAGTTCAATTCATCATTTTCTCTGTGTGATCAGTCAAATTGGGCAAGACATTTCTCTAAAGAATAAGCAGTAGTTATAAAATATGACAGAGTTCCCTAGGGCAAAAAGTTCTGTAAAAACATAAGGCAATTCTATTTGAACTATGCAAAATGAATTTTGCAACAATTTATATTACCAAGGAGAACTTAGTTCATCAATCTAAAGGCATTTCATTCAGTTTCCATCAAGAATAAAGGAGAGATTTTGCTTTGTATATATGAAATTGAAAGGCCCATTCAAGGGTTCTCTCAAACCCTTTTTCCATAAAGGAGTAGCTGGCACTATGGTCAAAGTTACATTTACATTTTCTAAACTCTGTGCTTATAGTTTGTAAATCATGTCTTTCTCAACTTTTATTACCAAAACTTCAAAGATCTTAGGCCTTACAGTTCATCCTAGCTACCTTTTTTAATGGTCTGTCCATACAGAAGATTTGCAGCTGAGCATATAGCTATATCATTGAACTTACCTTGTTTGAGACCCTGGGTTCAATACTCAATACCAAACACAAATATCAAATCAAAACAGAACAAAATATCCTATATGTTTAAAAAAATTCATCCCACTGATTAAAAGTATCTACAATATATTCTTCACTGTTCAGGACAGAGACTTGAAAGTTAGCAATGCCCTCTTTCTTCTTTTCATGTAATCAATGACCAAGCTCTACAAAATCCACTGCAGGCATCCATTTCTCAATCTCTTATGGCACTGAGCATCCTCTCTGAGGTTACCATTGCCTCTGGCTTGGATTACCCATGGTGGCTTCTAACTGAGCTCCCTTTTATTCTCTCCTTTTCTTCATGAAATCAGACTCATTTCTCTAGAATGTAAAACCACTGATGTTTCTCTGCTGAAACCTTCTATTGCCTTTAGGATAAAGTTCAAATTCCATTTGTGTCATTTATTTTTTAATTTTTATTGAGTGTCTTCCCCAGAGGCCCATGTGGTTGTTGGTTTGGCACTATTAGGAGATAGTGGAACCACTAAGAGATGGGGATTAGTGGAGAGTTTGGGTCACTTGGGGACATGACCTCAAAGGGACTAGTGGTAATATAGTCCCTTTTTTCTCTTTCCAGATCTGGTTGTGATGTGAGCAACTTCCTCTATGATATACTGGCTTGATCCAAATCCACACGCAACAAATTGACTAGTGATGGGCTAAATCTCTAAATCTGTGAGTCAAAATAAACCTGTTCACATTTTAAAATGTGGGAGGGATCCCTCCTGTTCACAACCCCACCCACCTTCAATCCTCCTTTGAAATCTATTTTATTTACCATTCCCAGGGAGATCCTTGCACCCTGCTCCCCTTAAGTCCTCCTTGCTACTTAGCATCTGTAGGGCTGTAGAATAGCATGACTATCTTTTACTTTACAGTTAATAGCAATTTATAAATGAGTACATACTATGTTTGCCTTTCTGGGTTTGGGTTACCTCACTCAGGATTTTTTTATGTAGTTCCATCCATTTACTTGCAAATTTTATGAAGTCATTGTTTTGAACAACTGCATAATACTCCATTGTATAATGTACCATATATTTTAAATCCATTCTTTGGTTGAGGGACATCTAGGCTGTTTCCAGTTTCTGGCTATTGTGAATAAAGCTGCAATGAACATAGTTGAGCAAGTGTCCTTGTGGGTATTTGCCCTGGAGTGGTATAGCTGGGTCTTGAGATAGAACTATTCCCAATTTTCTAAGAAACCACCAACTTGAGTTCCAAAGTGACTATAGAAGTTTTCCCTCCCACCAGCAGTGGAGGAGTGTTCTCCTTGCTCCACATCCTCAACAGTATGAACTATCATTTGTGGTTTTGATCTTAGCCATTCTGACAGGTACAAGATGGAAATTCAAATGCTGCGAGAAATGACTGGAATTGGGGGTGGGCGTTGAGATGGCAAGGTTGAAACCTAATGCAAGGGAAAGGAATCTCCCTTGCATTCCTCCGTGGAATCTAGGAGAGAACCCTAGCAAAGACTCCTAGTAAAGGGAAACACGGAGCCTGATTTGGCCATCTTCTGCAGCCAGGCAAGGCTTCAAGTGTAGGGACTGGGATACTAACCCAGCCACAAAACCTGGGAGGCCTGCTCTTTTCTGATGGGAAGTGGAGGGGATGGTCCTTAGGGAGAAGGGAGGTGGGAGGGAGAGACTGGAGAGAAGGGGGAAGGGAGGGGAAATTATATTCAGGATGTAATATATGAGAGAAGAATATAAATAAATAAATAAGAAAGAAAGAAAGAACGAAAGAACGAAAGAAAGAAAGATGTGGGAAGGAATGTGGGGAGAGACAGCTAAACTTAAGGGGTATTTGAGGAATAGTATGGACATCTAATACAGTAAAAACTCCTAAAATGTATACATACATGAAGGTGATCTAAATGGAATCAACAAATAATGGGGCAGACAGAGTAGCAACTGGCCATCTCCTGTCATCAAACGAAGCTTCCAATTACTGGGATTGAGTTGCATTTAATCTTGTTTAATTTATTGCATTTTATTTGAGTTGTTGGCCAGAGGTGCCCCACGGGAATCCTCAAACAACCTAGGCTGCTGCCAATACTATAGATTACTCTCCACAAACTGACAGCAGGGCCCCATTGCTGAAGACAACACATATAAAAGTCATTTAACATGGAGATGTCAAGCTGGTACCTAAATAGAGCCTTCAGGTCTACATTTCAGTGTCTTCGCTACAGGAAGGTACTCTGCACACTGTCAAAAGAGAAATATAAACACCAAGCTTTTCGTATACCTGCAAAATATGCTAGAGCAATGGTGGCACAAAACTTGTGGGCATGATGAGCCAATGTGTGATTTGATTTAAGGCCCATTCCATGAGATGGAAACCATACCTGACACTGGTAGAGTGACCGAGAACCTGAGACTACATAGATCATAGATCTAGGACACCAAATAATACTGGTCTAAAAAAAGTAGTGATAAACTGACTCCTTTTGACATTCTGCTATACACACAGATCAATGCCTTGTTCAACCATCATCAGAGAATCTTTCTCCTACAGCAATTGGGAACACATTCAGAGACCCACAGCCAGACATTACTCAGAGAGTGAGAGGTCTTGGAACACTAAGCCCTAAATGGGATGTCTCCATCAAATCCCTGCCCTCAAAGTTGAGGGAATCCTGTGCAAGAGGAAACAGAGTGTAAGAGCCAGAAGGGATGGAAGACACCAAGAACACAAGGTCCTCTTAATCACCATGATCAATGCTCATATGAACTCACAGAGACTGAGACAGCATGCATAAGACTTGTATGCATCTGCATCAGGTCTCCTATGATTATATTATTGCTTCCAACTAGTGTTTTTATGGGATTCCTGAGTATACAAATGATTCTTCTGCCTTCTCTTGGCCTCTTTTCTTTCTGTTGGTTTGTCTTTTCTAACTTTGAAGTGATAGTTTTTATTTTATCTTATGTTTTATTTTGTTATAGTTTACAATGAATGAACGGATGGATATAAACCTAGCTGCTAGGGTAAAGGTTAATAATGGAGCTGAGAGAGGGGAAGTCTGTTTTTGCCAATGAAATGTTACTGGCTGTATCAACTACTATAGGACAGGCCTCATTTTCAGGAGCAACTGACTAAAATATAATGGATTCCAAAGCTTTGTGTGTGTGCTTTTATTTGGTTATATTGGGGGAGGGGGTCATGTATTATTTTGTTTTCTTTTGAGGGGTCTTGTTGTATTGTGTTTTGTTTGTTTTTTGAGAAAGAACTTAAAGTTGGGTAGGTAGGAATAGGAAGAGGATCTGGAAAGACTTGGGGGAGGAAAAGAATATGATCAAAATATATTTAAGTTTAAATTTGTTTCAAATAATTAAAAAATAATAAGAAAAAGTAAAGAAAAAAAATAATACATTGTACTCTCAGAAACCAGACTCTCAGGTTCCAAAACAGTAACACTGATATTTTTAGAGATTCTTTCAATTACAAATATTAATTTTAATACCTCAAAATAAGAAAGTAGAAGAATGTAATGAACTGTAAAATAAATATTGCTACTGGGTTGGGGAGAGATGGTTGTTTCTGGTACTTTTCTCCCATTGATTTCTCTCTGAGGTACTGATATATATTCTTTTTCTAGTTCATCAGTTAAGTGTTTTTCTGAGGTTAATTTTATTTTCAATTATGTGTATGTGTATATTTGTGTAGGGGTTTGTGCACATAAGTGCAAATGCCCATAGAATCCAGAAGAGGACAGTAGATGCCCTGTAGCTAATCTTATAGGTGGTTCTGAGCTGCCTGATGTGGGTATTGAGAACCAAAGATCCTCTGTGTGAAAGTAGTGTGTGGCCCTAAATGCTGAGCCATCTCTCCAGACCCTTGACTAAGCTTTCTCATTTACTCTTCACTCTGCCTCTAACAGTCTTTCTCTACCTCATTTATCTGGAAAACTCATGCTCATCCCTTAGCTGTCAGTGTAGCTGAACCTCCTACAGTGCACTGACTGAGGCCTCACCCTCTGTGGTTCCATAGCCCTCTGTCTTCTTCCAGCCACACTGCTAACTTCATAATATCATTATGCACATTTTACATGCCTCCTCACTAGAATGTGAGTTCTACAATGACAAGGACCATAGCTGTCTTGAGGGCCTAGCATATGGCCTAGTAAAATGTTTGTGAATGACTAAAGGAGAGAATGAATGGAAGACCTTTATTTCCTGGAGTCAGGATTGCTGACTGATGCTAATGGTTTTTTTTTCTATTTTTCTGTGATATGACTTGTATTATCTTGGGATCTTCTTGCTGTGATTACCCTAGGCAAGCAGCATATTTGTATATAGACACTTAAGGCACAGCAGACAACTGAAGAGTTTGGATCAGTTGTACTTGATGGATTAGTGATATTGCCTTTGTAGTTGAAGTGTATTTATTTTAACTTACTGTGGTAGTTTGAATATGGTTAACTCAGGGAGCGGCACTATTTGGAGGTGTGGCCTTGTTGGAGTAGGTGTATCCTTATTGGAGGAAGTGTGTCATTGTGGGTGTGGGCTTTAAGACCCTCATCCTAGCTGCCTGGAAGCAAGTCTTCTCCTGTCTGCCTTTGGATGAAGATGTAGAGCTCTCAGATCCTCCAGCCCCATGTCTTCCTGGATGCTGCCATGCCTCCTGCCTTGATGATAATGGACTGAACTTCTGAACCTATAAGCCAGCCCCAGTTTTCCTTTATAAGAGTTGCCTTGGTCATGGTGTTTGTTCACAGCAGTAAAACCCTAACCAAGACACTCCCCTTTGTCATGAGGGTCTTGCTATATAGCACAGACTGACCATTAATTTGTCATGTATACCAGGTTGAGGATTGACCTTCTGGCTCCTGGGTGCTGAGATTATAGGCATTAACAACCACACCTGGCTGTAGACTATTTTGTTTTAAAATTATTATATGTGTTTTGGATGCTTTGTCTGTGTGTATCTGTGCACCACTTACATGCATGATACCAGTGGATGCCAGAAGAGAGTTACCAGAAGAGGGAATTAGGTCTCCTGGAACTATAGTTTCATACAGATGTCAGCCACTGTGTCTGTTCTTGGAATCAAACCTGGATCCCACGGAAGAGCAGCCAGTGCTTTTAACCCCTGAGATAGCTCCCCAGCCACAAGGCTGTTTCATTCTTACATAGATTTTTCCATGTGTTACACAGGCTGACATTAAACTTCCTGGGATCATGTGATTCTCCCATTTCAAAATGCCTACTGCTGGTCCAGTGAGATGTCTTAGTAGGTAACTTACCTCAGAGTCTGGTGACCTGAGTTCAACCCCAGAGATCTACATGATTGAGGGATATAACTGACTTCTGCAAGTTGTCCTCTGACTCCACAATATGTTGTGTCCCATGTGACCCCAAATAAATAGATAGATAGATAAATGAATGGATGCATGAATAAATAAATAAATAAATAAATAAATAAATAAATAAATAAATAAATAAATTAGACAAGACTGCATCCTGCTTACCTAGCACTATCCACATGTATTACTATACTCAGGCTGAAGAGTTATTTTCTTCATAGTTGTAGTTACGAATTTTCCATTATCTAATCCTATCTATCTATCTATCTATCTATCTATCTATCTATCTATCTATCTGAGACATTAATGAGAATACATGAGGATTTCATGATTTCATGAAGTCCAGTCTGGCCTTGATCCAAGTAAATAGCTAATAATCACTTTGAACTTCTAACTCTCCTATCTCTACCTTCCAAGTGCTAGGATTTCAGGCATGGCCCATTGTGCCTGGTTATATTTGATGCTGGGGGTCAAACCCTGGACTTTTGTGCATGCTAGACAAGCACACTACACCACCAACTAAGCTACATTTCCCAAACCTGGCAGCTTTTCTTCATACCAAGTTTTTCTTTTAAAAATGAAGAATACTTTCCACAAGGACAAGGTTTTCAACCACCTTTAAAGACCTCCAAGTTCTTTGACTCAGTGCTTAACATTTGGTTAGCAGGTGCCCTAGGAACTGAATGATAGATTATCTTCAAGGAGATGGAGGGCAGAGGTGATAAAGTTTGGCTGTGGGTTGGTTACTGGTGGTTTGGAGACTTTTTGGGAAAGTGACAGAAATGTAGTCTTGGCTTCAGTCATAGAGATGAGTTTACCAATGTGTAAAGGCATTACCATAGTCTAATGCTGGATTTAGTTTTACAACAGTATTTCCATAGGAATACTGTTCTTCTGTGGTTATAGTTATTATTTTTGAGGTATAAACATGCCAATTGCTAAGATGTGTTTAAAAAAAAAAAGGCTCCTACCATCAACTTTGAAGGGAAGGTGAGGAAATATCCCTCTAGGGTAGTTCTCTAGGGATTGTTCTCTCCCTGTCCTTGAGGGTGGGCTTATAATTCTATGTAGTTAATATGATAGTTTTGAGACTTATTGTAATTAACTCTCTGTCTCTGTCTCTCTCTGCCTGCCCACTGTCCTTCACTTCATAGCTCAGGCTGGTTTTGAACTTGTGATACTAGTGTTACAAGTATACCTTATCAGCTTCAGCTTTACTGTACTTTGGCATCTTAATTTGAGTGGTGTGCCTAGCAATAAAACTTTTAGAACTCAGCCTACTGATCTTATTAGTTGGTTTGTATTTTGTACCTTAAAACCCTGAGGTAGTCATGGTGCACAGAAAACACAAATGACCTTACCCTTAGCTGGGCAATGGTGGTACATGCCTTTAATCTTTGCAGCCAGGAAGCAGAGGCAGGTGGATCCCATGAGTTCAAGGCCAGCCTGGTCTACAGAGTGAGTTCCAGGACAGCCAGAGCTACACAGAGAAACCTTGCCTGGGAAAAAAATGACTTTATCCAAGAATTCCAGAATTCTTTGGTAAATCATCGTCAACTAAACATTTACTGTTCAAGGGAAATTTAAAGTTCTAAAGAGATCCTAAATAGAATACTTTGATAAATGAAATTATTTGTACACTGTGAATAATCACCTCATACTTGATATTTGTTATGATGGTTGTTGATTGAAAGCTGAATGGATTAAGAAGTGACTGTGGGTTGTTAGATGGCTCAGTGGGGAATGATCGTACCACAGAAGCCTGATGACCTGAGGTCACTCCCTAGAACCTAAGTAGAAAGTCAATGTGGTGGCACACATCTGTAATTTCAGCTCCTACAGCAAGATGCTAAGTGGGGATACAAATTGCCCAAGAAGCTTGTAGGCCAGCTCACCTGTAATATTCAGTACAGCAACAGAATCAGTAAGGACGTGCTAGCTAGTTTTGGCTTAACTTCACAGGGGCCAGAGTCATTTGGGAAGAGTGGACTCCAATTGAGAAGATGCTCCCAACAAATTGGCAAGTGGGCAAACCTGTGGTGCATTTTCTTGAATGATAATTGATGTACAAGAGCCCCCAGCTCACTGTGGGTAGGGCCACACTTGGGCATTTGATCCTGGGTTTAGGAAGAGCAAGCTGAGCAAGTCATAGAGAGAAAACCATTAAAGAGCACTCCGCCATGGCCTCTGTCTCAGTTCCCATCTCCAGGTTTCTGACCTGCTTGAGTTTCTGTTCTGGCCCATCATCAGAGAAGTTTCTACTTTCAATAGACGGGAATTGACATGGAGACTCAAAACTAGACAATGTGCAGAGAATGAGAGACTTTGGAATACCCAGCCCTAAGTGGTATATCTTATCAGACTCCTCCCCTCAAGGCTCAGGGATGTATATGGAAGAGGAGGCAGGAAGATTGTAAGAGCCTGAGGTGGTGTAACACAAGGCAACATCATTTATCAGATACAACAGGACTAATGTATGTGTGAATGCAGAGATTTCGACAGCACACTCAAGCTCTGCACAGCTTCACACTGCATAAAATCGCAGCCCTGCCAAGGGGACATGGACACACAAAGTTTCACCCCTAATCAAGAAGCTACTGGTAATCTATACTTGCTGGAAAAGGGAAAATAATTTTTTTTTCCAGTGGAGCAACACTGGGTATATCAACCACACTCCAGGATGCCCCAGAGTACTTGTGCAACGTAAAAGGAACATCATTTGTGTGTGTGTGTGTGTGTATTTCTTGCCTTATTTTTTTGTTTTTCTTTGCTTTTGTATATATATATACAAAATATATATACATATATACACATATATATTGCTCATATGCACACACACACACACACACACGCGTGCGCGTGCACATGAGACAGAGAGAGAGAACATGGAGTTCAGTGGTAAGGAAGTGGGGAGACCTGGGAGGAATTGGAGGAGGAAAAAAGAATGAGATCAAAATAAATGGGATGAAAAGTGCATTGAATGAAACAGGAGTAACTTGAGGGTATTTATATTGGACTTAATGGTGAGATTACATTTTAATCATGTGATAACTAAAAATATAAAATGTCTTAAAAGTGGTTGCAATTTTTTTTTTGCTAAACTTAAAAGTAAAATACTTCAAAATGTTTAATGAGCAACTTGCATTTGCTTCCTTCAGTCAGTGTGGTTTCTGTATCATTGGGTGAGATTGAAATTTGTAGATGCTGTCCCCTATCAAGACTGCAATGGCATTCTTTTGAACACTTTGTTGTCACTATTGATTTAAAAAAAACTTTTTGTTATAAGTAGGTGATAAAAATAAATTTAAATGATGTTTTACAATTACCTCAAAATGCATGCTAATCTAAATTTTACTCATATATGTATGGAGTGCTGAAGATCGACCTTAAGGATTTGTTCATCCTAGGCAAATGCTCTACCACTGAGTTATATACCCAGGGCAAAATTATCTCTAAAGGATGTAGAGATAAAGTTGAGGCTCCATGTTACGGCACCTGTCTAACATGCATAGAGCCCTGGGTTTGATTCCCAGCATCACAGACAACATAATTAAAAGATATTTAATAATGCTTTATTATCTTTCATTGATAAATATTGTGATGAAATGTCTTTCGACAATACAAATGGATTATAAATACAGCTGAGTCTTCATGCTGGGCATCTGCTGCCGCATCAGCAACAATTGACTTGCAAAGCATACATGCAGGCCACTGTGTGGCTAGCTCGGCTATTGCTCACAGAGGCCAAAGGATATAAATATATAACATGCGTGAGGATATGGATTGGGAAATGGTATTCAGAACTACATATTAGCAGTTCCTTTCTTCTCTCTGCCCTCAGTTATCTTAAGGTAGGCATCCTGTTGGTTGGTCATAATTCCTTGTACATAATTGGCATGAACCAGTTGGGTAGTAAGGTCCACGTGTGCATTCAGATATGTATGACTGTGGAAAAAGGAAGGCAAATTTCCTGATTGTGTTCTCCATGGTCACCCCTTTGGGAAAAACAATCCATAATAGATTGCAAACAGCTGGGAGTGACTGGTATGCAGACTCTGACCCCCTTGACCTCTGACTGTCCCAGTCCCCAAGAAGATTAATGATTACTTCCCTACTTATAATCCATGGAAGCTCTCCCGTGTGTCAAAGCCCATGATTTGGAAAGCTCTACTTTTTACGCTAAGTCCCTCACCATGCAAGTCCTTTTGGGCTCTCACAAGGAGTCAGTCTTATTTGTATTTCTACACTCTGTCAAACTCCAATCACATGTTTACCTTCTTCTTTGGAAAATTGCAGGAGAGTGAGATGAAAGAGGGAAGCAGGAGATGGGATGGGGCGGGGTGGGGGCGGATCTGGTTCCTCTATTTGGATGCCAATGGAAACCTACTGCTGTTGCTGCTGCTGTTGCTGCTGCTGCTGCTGCTGCCTTGGCAGGTTTAGTGAGCTGAGTTTACAGATGCTTTGGTGAGCTCGAAATGCTTAGATGCTATCCCCTATCAAGACTGCAATGGTGTTCTTTTGAACACACTGTCCTGTGCTCAGACAAGTCTCATCCACTGGCATCAGGGATGGGGCTGAATTCCAAATGCCTGGCAATGTTGTTGTAGCAACAGTGACAATAGCTGAGGAAAATGCATTTCCTCTGTGTACTAAACAAGTTTCCATATTTCTTTCTCCTTATGGTAAATGAGGCTAGTACTGGCCCTTCCAAGTACGTATGTGCCCCTGTGTTCGTAGAGCTCTGGAAAGAAGCATGTTCTCATGAAAACTAAAATGAGGAGCTAGAGAAAATTTAATTATAAAAGTAATTAAAATGTAATTGTTTTACCCCAAGCCATATCATATGTATATATACATATATATATATATATATATATATATATCAAATTTGTTATTTCCAGAATGTAATAGCCTCAAATTATTATTAGTTTTTAACACAACTGATCTTAAGATAGATTTGCTGATACATTACATTAGTGAACCAAACTGGGCTGTACATACTATTAATCTGTTGTGTACCTCAATTCGTTGTAAATCTTACTCAATCTCTGTTATGGCAACCTCTTTACTCCTGGATGCCATTGGTTAAAAACAGAAGAAAACTCCTCAGTTTTTCTTATGCTTGTGTGTTCAAATTTATAGGATTTAATCCACCAGTAGTCAGTTAACGTGCTGAAGTGTTTTTTCCTCTGGCGCCTTCTGCTATGCCTGGGAACAGGAAGAAAAGAGCCAAGTATAAAGGAATGTTGGAACCAGGGTCATGGCCCTGGGAGTTGCCTTCCTTTCTTCTCCTTGGAATTATAAATATCATTTAGGTCATGAAACTGCTGTTTGGGTTAACAGCCAAACCACTTTCTCTCCTCAGCTGTGCTGGCATTTCAGCTAACAGTCTGGCTGTTCACTTCCTCTTCACTCTCACAAGTCTTCCTTTCTGGTTTCCAAGGCAATTTGAGTCCCTCCCCCACACCCATGTTGTTTCAACCACCCCAATTTGTCCTGTGTCTTTCCCATTATGCTAAAATGTCAAGAAGGGGAGGGCTTATGTTTGTCTCAGTTGTTCATTGTCTTCCCAACATTCCACTCAGAGTTTGATGGGCAGAGTCAACAGTCAGTCAGGATTTGTTGCATTGTTGCATGGGTTAACTATTTGGCTTGGTGACCTGAGCATTTTTCTTCATTTCATCAAGCCTCATTTTCTTACATAATAATGAAAGAAAGGAAGGAAGAAAAAGTAAGGAAGAAAGGGAGGAAGGAAGGAAGGAACAGAAGAGAAATGAAGAGAAGAGAAGAGAGAAGAGAAGAGAGAGAAGAGAAGAGAGGAGAAGAGAAGAAGAGAAAAGAAAAGTAGTTCTGGGGCTGGAGAATTGGCTCAGAGATTAAGAACACTGGCTGCTCTTGAAGAGAACCTGGACTTAGTTCTGAACATTTCTTCTGTTGGTACCAGGCACACAGGTGGTACACATATTGCACAGCAGAAAAAAAAAACACTCATACATACAAAATAAGATAAAATAAATCTAAATAAAGCCAAGCTTCTGAATTCAGGGATGAGTGAGTTTCTAAGCAGAAGTGAATTTCATTCAACTCTTGGTATCACGTTCCTAAATATGATCTGAGCTCTCTAGACCACATCCAGTTAGGTAGAACATTGAAGGCAGAGTAATCAACTCTCTCATTCATTCACCTGTTCTTGTGCACAGCTGTACCCTGTGACTGTTGACTGCATTCAGAACATTGGGACAAAGACACTGACTCACAAAGTACCCATGTGTGTGCATCAATTACTGGGCATCAACTGTGTGCCATGCTTTAACATATAATGATGGACCTAAAAGGCCAATTCGAGTAGATCATAGAGCACAAGACTCTATGGAACTGTAAAATATTGTCTAAGCTTGAAGAAGAAATGGTTCTAAGGTGAAGGAGGAGTTAGATGTCAAGCATACTTTGAAACTATAATTGTTCAAAATGGCAGAATAATTCATACCCTGATAACACAGAAAAACATAGTTTGGATACTGCAGTGGGAAGACCACCCTGTGGAATTTAGCTCTCTTATCTATTGGTAGGATAGAAATAATTGAGACTGAGTGAGCTAGGCTATAGTGAACAACCTACTTTTTGCCGACTTATCTGCCTCCCCTTCAGGGTGTGTATGTGATAAAGGACGTGTGGTAGAGATATATTGGCTAAAAAGAACAGAAATTTATCATCTAACAATTCTGGAGGATGGCTATTCAAAAATGAGAAACCAAGAAACTAAAATTGGGGTACCTTCTGGCTTGGTTTCTTCTAGAAGTTCCAGAAGAGAATTTTTTCTTTATCTAGTTCAACTCTATTGGCTACCAGGATTCTTTAGTTAGCCACAACAATACTGTCATCTGTCTCTATGGTTATATTTCTTCCTGTTCCGTGACAAAACTCCTTCAGCCTCTCTGTTTTAAGGACACTTGTGATTATATCACGCACAAACAGATAAGTCCAGAATAGTATCCTGCCTCAAGATTCTTAGTCATATCTACTACCACCTTTTTTTCCATAGAGGGTTATATTCATGGGTTTTTATTTGTTTCTGTTTTTTGAGACAGAGTTTTCTATGAGTAGCCCTGGCAGTCCTGGAGATCATGCTATCCTTGAATCTCAAACTCAGTGATCTACCTGTCTCTGTCTCCCAAGTGATGGGATTAAAGGCCTGTGCCACCACTGCCAATGTTATTCACAGTTTTTAGAGTTGTTGACGTAGATCTCTTCAGAGAAGCCATTACTCCATTTATCAGAGACAGTAGAAATAGTAGCATTTTATGCCTTGGAAAGTATCTAGGCTGAGTACAAGATTTACATACAGTAGGGAAAGCTTATACACTCTTCTAGTAGGGATTGGATTTGCATCTAGCTCTGTCCTCTGTGTCTCTCATCATGTCTGGTACATAAGTGCTCAACCAATGTTTGTAGAATGAGTGAAAAATAGACCCCAGAAGAAGACGTCTGAAAGAGACAAGTTTACCAGGAGCGAGAAAATTTTCTTCTTCGGGGGGAAAAAAAAACGTGATAAAAGGGAGAAGGAGGTGGTTATGCAAAATAACAGAAATGGACTGGGAATTACAAGATCTCACTTTGGCTAAGTCTGGTATCAACGTGAAAGGTGAAGTTGTACTCATTTTAACTTCAATTTTATTTTTTAAATATTATTTTGTATGTATGAATGCTTCTCCGTTTGTGTGAGTGAGTGAGTGAGTGAGTGAGTGTGCATGTGTGTACAAGTGCAAGTGCATGCACAATGCTCACATGCAGTGCCTGAAAAGACCAGATGAGGGCATCAGATCTCCTGGAATTGGAGTTACAGGCGCTTGTGGGCTACCGATATGGGTGCTGAGAATTGATCTTATGTCTGAAGCAAGATTAGTATAATGCACACTCTTAACCACTGAGCCCTCTCTCGCCCTCTCTCTCTCTCTCTCTCTCTCTCTCTCCCTCTCCCTCTCCCTCTCCCTCTCCCTCTCCCTCTCCCTCTCCCTCTCCCACTCTCTCTCTCTCCTCCTCCCTCTCCAGTCACCACTTTGCTGTTTTGGGGACAAAGTTTTGTTTTTGTCTACTCCACACACAAGCTTGTATATCTTTTCCTATTGCTCCATCCCCTCTCACTATGGGAGTGCTGGCATGACGGGCAAGTACAAACACATTCAGATTTGTGTGGGTTCTGGGGATCAGAACTCAGATTCTCATGGTTGTGTTCGCCCATGAAGCCATATCTCTCCAGCCCCTTAAATGGGTTTCCTGGAATCTATTTCAGAATATTCAGAAGCAACAAATCCACTGAACCCCTGAAGAAAAACATCATAGATCCTGTCAGCATATCTGGATGAATATGTTGTCCCAGATTTTTAATTATAGAGTAGAATCACTAAGCAAAAAGAAGACAGCAAAATCCCCTAATTTCCCCATCCAAATCCCCTAATTTCCCCATCCAGAGGCAACCACTAAATGCTTTTAGTTTTTAACACAGTTTTATATCCTTTCAAATTTGAATGCTAGCTCTGCCAAGGATTTTGGACATTAAACAAGTCTAACACTTGACTGTGCCAGTTTCTTTATTTAAGAGAGCAATGCCAATCTAGCCGGGCTGTTGTGAAGATCTGATGAGGTCATTTATGTCGCCCATGAGTCAAAAGCAAGCTTTGCTTATGTATAACTGATTTTCCGAGCTCTTTTGTCATAGTGACAGAAAGCTTTCTAACACAGTCATACTGAGAACAAGTGATCAGCTACAGTGACAATGATGAAAATCAACAAATACCACACGTCAGAGGTTTTTAGTTATGAAGAGCTACTTAGTAAACATTTACAGTTCACCACTTACCATGCCACTCCTATAAATCTCCCTCTTTAACTCGAATTAGACCTAGCTAGATTTTGGCCTAGCTTCTTCAAGTAAAACAATGCTATTACTTGCAGAGACTGACAGCTTTTTGCTGCTGCTTTGATTTGTCAAATGTGGCATGGGGCTCAGTTGTTAACTCCACAAATACTTACAGTGCGCTATTTCCTTTTCCCATTGTTAAACTGCTTGGGGTCCGGGGGAGCGGAGTCTAAGTTCCAGGTAAGAGTACTGGAAGTCTCAAAGAAGAGCAAAACTGCCTCAGTCTCTTCCTGATCAGGGACTACTTGAATGACTCTGGCCTTTTCTGTTTACTGACATGGAGGACTGATCCTCTGTATATTTTTCAGATTTTGTTTGTGTCTCAAGCTTTCTTCTGGTCTTGGAATCCACTTTTATTATGGCATTAAAGGCACCTAAATTGTATCCATAAACTACTCACTATATATAACCTTGGGAAATTTTATTTCTTACCGTTGTGACACATAAATTTACTCAGACTTAGCAGACTGTTGCTGATGCTAGAGTAAGAGGAAAACTGCTGTGTGGTGCCCTGGTCCTAGCCCAATTTTTTTTTTTAATGTATTTAGCAAATTTTATTAAGCAATGTTTAATTAGATGATACATTTTTATTAAATTTATTTATTCACTTTACAACCCAATATCAGCCCTTCCTCTCCTCCTAGTACCTCCTCACATAAGTCCTCCCCACATTCCCCTTAGAAGGGAAAGGCCCCCTCTGCGTGTCATCCTTCTACTCTCCCTATCCTACCCGCCGACCCTGCACGTGAAGTTGCTGCGGGACTAGGTACATGTTCTCCTACGGAGGACAGACAAGACTGTCCATTTAGGAGTGTGGGACCCACAGGCAAGCAGGCAGGCGGGCAGACAGGCAGACAGTCAAGCAGGCAACAGAATCAGGGACAGCCCCCGTTCCAGTGGTTGGGGGACCCGCATGAAGACCAACCTACTCATTTGCTACATATGAGCGGGGCGGGGCGGGGGAGGCGGGGCTAGGTCCAGCCTGTGTATGCTCTTTTGTTGGTGGTTCAGACTCTGAGAGCTCCCAAGGATCCAGGTTAGTTGACTCTGGTGGTCTTCCTGTGGAGTCCCTGTCCTCTTTGGGTCCCTCAATCTTTCTCCCAACTCTTCCATAAGACTCCCCAAGATCCATCTACTGTTTGGGTGTGAGTCTCTTCATCTCTTTCCATTGACTGTTGAGTGGAGTCTCTCAGAGGACAGTTATGTTGGGTTCCTGTCTGCAAGCATAACAGGATATTATTAATAGTGTCAGCGATTGGTTCTTACCCACAGGGTGGGTCTCAGTTTGAGGCAGTCATTGGTTGGCCATTACCCCAGACTCTGCTCTATATTTGTCCCTTCATATCTTGTAGGCAGGACACATTTTGGGTCGAAGGCTTTGTGGGTGAGTTACTGTCCTTATCCTTCCACTGGGAGTCCTGCCTGGCTCCAGGAAGTGGCCACTTAAGGATCTATATCCCCCACTGCTAGGAATCTCAGCTAGAGTCACCCCCATAGATCCTCTGGGGCCTCTCCCCATCCTAGGTCTCTGGTCCTAGAGATTGTTCCCATCCCCCAACCGATCTCCCCTCTTTCTCCCCTACTCTCCCTATATATGCCTCTCCTGCCCACTCACCTTCTCTTTCCATCTTCCACCCAGTTCCCTCCTTCCATTGACCTCCAAATCTATATTGTTTCCCCTTCTGAGAAAGATTCAACCATCCGCCCTTGTGCTCTCCTTGTTATTTGGTTTCTTTGGGTCTGTTGATTATAGTGTGGTTATCCTGTACTTTATGGCTAATATCCATGAATCAGTGAGTACATACTATGCATGTCCTTTTGGGTCTGGGTTACTTCACTCAGGATGGTATTTTCTAGTGCCTGGAAAATTAATGATGTACATGTTTTTAATGGCTGAGTAGTATTCTATTGTGTAGATATACGACATTTTCTGTATCCATTGTTCAGTTGAGAGGCATCTAGATTGTTTTCAGTTTCTGGCTATTATGAATAAAGCTGCTATGAACATAGTTCAGCAAGTGTCCTTGTGGGATGGTGGATCATCTTTTGGTATGTGCCCAGGAGTGGTATAGATGTGTCTTGAGGTAGAACTATTCCCAGTCTTCTGAGAAACTGCCAAATTGGTTTCCAGAGTGGTTGTATGAGTTTGCATTCCCACCAGATGTGGAAGAGTGTTCCCCGGGCTTCACAACCTTGACAGCATGGGCTGTCATTTGAGTTTTTAATCTCGACCATTCTGATGGGTGTAAGGTAGAATCTCAGAGTCATTTTGATTTGCATTTTCCCGATGACTAAGGACACTGAACATTTCTTTCAGCGCTTCTCGGCCATTTGAGATTCCTCTGTTGAGAATTCTCTGTTTAGCTCTGTACCCCATTTTTTAATTGTGTTATTTGAGTTGTTGGTGTCTGACTTCTTGAGTTCATTGTAAATTTTGGATGATTAGCCTTCTGCCTGATGTAGATAACCTGAATAAAAAGAACATCCTAAAAAAACACACGAACTATCAAAGTTAATTCAATGAAAAAAAAAGAAAATCTAAATAGAATGATGTACTGGCTGGTTTTGTGTGCCAACTTGACACAAGCTGGAGTTATCACAGGGAAAGGAGCTTCCCTTGAGGAAACGCCTCCATGAGATCCATCTGTGGGGCATTTTCTCAATTAGTGATCAAGCGGGGAGGGCCCCTTGTGGGTGGTGCCATCCCTGGGCTGGTAGTCTTGGGTTCTATAAGAGAGAAGGCTGACAGGGGAAGCAAGCCAATAAGGAACAACCTGCCCCCCCATCCCCTGACTCCCCCCCCCCCCCCCCCCGCCAGCTCCTGCTTCCTGACCTGCTTGAATTCCAGTCCTTACTTCCTTTGGTGATGAACAGCTGTGTGGAAGTGTAAGCTGAATAAACCCTTTCCTCCCCAACTTGCTTCTTGGTCATGATGTTTATGCAGGAATAGAAACCCTGACTAAGATAAATAATAGTGTGGAAAATGAGCTAATATTCAAAACATTCCCAACAAAGTACAGACCAGGATCTGTTGGTATCATTAAATGTTTAAAGAATTAACAACTGTTTTAGTTTGTTTTGGCCACAATAAAAACTAATGTTAACTTGGTAGTATATAGACAATAGCTATCTATTTCTACCAATTCTGGGGGTCACTAAGTCTCTATGACCTAATTACATTCCAATACTCCACAATGTCATCACCAATGGTAATTAGGTGTCAATGTGTGAATTTAAGGAAGTCACAAATATTCAGGCTACTACATGTTACTGACTAAAAAAAACTCTAGATTTTCTTGAACTTCTAAAATACACAACACAAAGGACCATTTGTTTCATTTTGCTTTTATTTAAAAAAAATTCTGCCACTGTGACAAAATATCTGAGTAAAATAACTTAAATGAGAAAGATTTATGTTGGACTCTGGTTTCAGAGGTTTTAGTCCATGATCACATGGTTCCAGTTTCTGGTCCAATGGGAAGGCAGCAGCATCATGATAGGGTGGGTACACAGGGCAGAACTGAGCTGTTTGCTCCATGCTAACTAGGAAAACAAAGACACAGAAAGTCATGGGACAAAATACAGCTCCCAAGGAAACTCTCCCAGAGACCTGCTTCCTCTTGTGTGGGTCCCTCCTATGAAAATTTCTATAATGTCACCAAATCATGTATCCATCAATGTTTTGGTGCAGCCACAGCCTGCATGATCTGATTCCTTCTTAATGATTGGATCTATCAACTGAATTCTAAGCATTTGATACTCTAAGCCTTTTGGAAGGACATTTCCTATGCAATGGGAATTCATTAAAAAAAAAAAAAGTCCTAACTCCAATTATACTACCATCATTTCAATAGCAAATCCAAGGAAAGATACAACAAGAAAATAAAAATGAAAACCAATATTCCTTTTCTTTTCTTTTCTATTTTTTGAGAGAGGATCTCACCATGTAGTTCTGGCTGTCCTGAACTCACTATGTAGAACGGGCTGGCCTCGAACTCTTGAATTCAAAGGAATCTTCCTGGCTCTGCCTTCCCAATGTTGTGATTAAAGACATTAGCCACCACACCCATCTAAAGAAAATTTCTTAGTGTGACAAAAAATAGAAATAAAAGCCCATAGCTAACATTATATTTTATTCAATGATGAAAGACTGAAAGCATATGCTCTAGCACTAAGAAAGACATGATAGCTGCTTTATCAATAGTATTTAACATTTTATAGGACACTGTAGCCAGGATGATTAGGCAAGAAACAAAATCATATCAGAAAGAGAGAAGAATAAAACTATCTCTAGAGCAGGGCAGTGGTGGCGCACGCCTTTAATCCCAGCACTTGGGAGGCAGAGGCAGGCGGATTTCTGAGTTCGAGGCCAACCTGGTCTACAGAGTGAGTTCCAGGTCAGCCAGAGCTATACAGAGAAACCCTGTCTCGAAAAACCAAAAAAAAAAAAACAAAAAAAAAGAACTATCTCTAGACATGGATCACATGATCTCACACGTGGTAACTGTAAGGAATGACCATATTCAAGCACGTGGTCATACAGCTAGTAGAGGGAATTAAAACGTTTCAGAAAAATTGCAAGGTACAATGTCAAGGTACAAAATCCAGTTGTAATTTTCCACCCTAGCAAAGGACTCTCTGAAAACAAAGTTAGTTATATAACAGCAAAGAGTGAAATATTTAGGCATAAATTTGATCAAGAAATAATAAATTACAGTGAAGACTAGAGATGCTGCCCACATAAAAGGCCATATGGAAAGATTCAGTATTTATGGATTACAAGATCTAGTTTGTTAAGGAAGCAGTTACTAGGGAAAATGATCTACACAATCAGGTCTATCCTTTGCAAATATGTTCTCTTTACTTTTTGTCAGCTTGGCACAAACTATAGTCACTTGGGGAAGAGGGAGCCTCAACCAAGATTGACCTGTGGGCACATGTGTAGGGCATTTTAAAAATAAATGATTGATGTGGAGGGTTCAGACCATTGTAGGTGGTTTTACCCCGAGCAGCGGGTTATACTAAAAAGCAGGAAGCAAGCCGTGAGGAGCAAGCCAATAGTGTCTCTCTCTCTCTGGTCTTAGTCCCTTCTTCCAGGTTCCTGTATGAGTTTCTGCCCTGACTTCTCTCAATATCTGAGAGACTGAGGTGTGAACGTGGAAGAAGCAAGATAAATCTTTTACTCCCAGAGTTGCTTTTGGTCATGGGTTTCATCATGGAAAGAGAAAGCAAACTAGGACACAAACTAAATAAGGATACTTATACCTAGAAGTTATTATGTCGTATGAAACACTGTTGTGTTTCCTAGACTATTTGGATCAACGGTTTTGTGTGTTGGCTCACATTCCGTATTTAGTTATGTAAACTAGGTGCCTTAAAGTATAGAATTATACTTTCTTATAGTAATGGAGACTCAAAATCTACAAACAAAGTGCCTGATTCTGTGGTGTGTTTGTATGGAAAGGAAAGGGGAGGAGGAAAGGAGGGGAGAGCGTGATTGAGACTGATATGTACTGATGTGTTATAAGGCACTAATCCTGCTAAGTCAAGGACACCCCCCCACACACACACACTTACGATCTCATTTAATCCAGTCTCCACCCCCACGAGTGCTCTTATGATGTCATTTAATCTCTATGAGCCCTTCCTCCCACATCTCCTTTCTTGGTGCTGTGACTGGTGCAGAGCCTCACACATATTGAGGATACACGATTTCACCAAACTCCATTTGCAGCCCAGTCAGGCCCTTTGCTGTGGCAGCCGTAGAAAAATCCTTTCCTTTCCTCTTCTTTTGTTCCTTCCCTCGTCTGCATTTATTCCGACTTCTTTTTTTGGCAATAGCACCTCAGCCTTATTTTAGAAACTCCTGTCTCTGTCCCGGCAGCAACAGCCATCAAGTCACCCTATCTTCTCTCACTTTTTAGGAGTGAGGTCAGTTCAGAACTTTCTCGAAAATTTGATTCACGAATGGAGTGATAAGTAGATATGGATGAAGCTTGAAGCGGCTCTTGCTCAAGGCCGTCTGGAGATCTCTGGTATTCGCTCTGGCTCCTTAACTGGGTTTGCCTATCTTTTCTAAAATCCTTCAACTAAAAGTAGCTTTTCTTTCACTAGTAAACCACAGCTGGATTTTGTTTGTTACAATCAAAACAAAACCAAATGAAAAAATAAAACCACCCAAAACTCAGTCACAGGACGTTATTAAATCATTTAGAAAATATGTATTAATGTCTTTTACGATTTTTCCAGGAGTATGCCAGCGACTCGGGATATTTTTTTTCTAAGTGCCTAATTGGCTGTTCTCTCTTGTTAATAAGAGAAAATGAGAATTAACAACTCTGTACACCTTCACAGAATATGTATCTACCATTAGATGAAGCCTCCAGAGACAATAAAGACACTACTGCCACTACTGTGGTAACCCTCTGTGGTTCTGAACTGTGGTATTTCTTACTTTGTTACACATGTCTTCAGAGGTTGTATTCATTGCCATGCTTTGGAGCACATTTGTAGAAATCCCGGTTGCTCTCTCAGGAATACATTACACAGTGTTGCTTATGGGAGAAGCTGCTCTATCTCAAACCAGTGCCAATTATTTGAGGCATCTGCACTTGAGATTTATTAATAGCTGTGGTGGGGTCAGAAAGATGCTCACTTGGTATTTGTGGCCATGTAAAAGATAAAGGGATAGCCTGAGAGAGCCATTGGGTTCCCTTTTACATCACTCCACTGCAATATACAGTTTAAGCTCTGATAGCAGCTGAGACTGTGGGTGTTGAGCCATAAATAGTAAGTTGAGCATTTTTTTTGGCAGCCTAGACCTTTCCATTGGAACACTCATGCATCCTTTGAAGATTCCACACATAGATGGTGGTGGAGATTCCATGGTGTGACTGATTTCGAGCTCACATTTGAAGATACAGCTTTCTCTAACAGAAGCATCTAGATCTATACTTGTCTTATCTCCTGATCAGCGGCCAAATGTCTCTTTGAACTGGGCTTTGGTTTTAATTGCCTATAAAAGAACGTGGTTCTACTGGTCTTTCCCCAGGCATGCTTCTCATAGCATGGCCATTAACCCTTGAAAGAGACTGACTTTCCCACCACCCTGGGCGTGTGTGGCTGTTCTTTTTAAACCGAGTGGTGTTTTTTTCCTCATTGAAAAAACAATGGTCTTGATGATTTATAAAAACCAAGATTTATTCATCCTCGGGGTGAATTTCATGACATTTAGTAAGTTCATTATGTGGGAAAAAATAAAAATGAATAATTTTTGAGACATTTTTGAGTGTTAGCCTGGAGCGATGGCTCAATAGTAAAGAGCTTATAGTTCGTTCTCTTGTAGAGACTCACTTGGGTGGCTCAGACTATCTAAACTCCAACTTTAGGGGATCTGGTGCCCTCTCCAGGACTCTGCAGGCACCTGCATCCACACATGCACATACGTGAATACATACAATTTTAAAAAATACGTACATGTAATTTAAAAATACTTGTATGCTGTCTTTAGCTCATGGCATTTTAGAAAAATTCAGAATGCAAAATATTTGGGGGTGGGGCTTAGGCTGCAGTTGAGTGGTACACAAAGCCCCCAGTGAGACTGCAGCACTGCAAAGAAAAATAAATGTCTTCACTCACGCAGATCTGTAATGAAATTAGACCCCCAAACTCAGAATGAAAAGAAAATTAAGGTGAGTTGAAGTGCTGCCAAGGACATTCTAACATGTTTTAAGTTCGATCATCATCTTCAATATAAGTTCCAAATTTGATGGAAATCTATTTAGTCAATTCTACAGCATGGAAAAACAGAGAAAATTGAATGCTAATTGCATATACATCACTAACACATAGGTGATCTCTGTAGCTCATGATGATCCTGATCCACTCTTCACTGCTCCACCAGAGGGCAGACAATCAAAGAGAAAGGAAACAATAGGAAAGGAAGAGCTCCTCAGGCAACCCAACAAGGCACTTGTAGGTTCTACAGTCCATTTCTAAACACATTTGTTCCCAGAAGTCCTGGTATATCTAGCTTCTATGTATACTTCAGAAATTCAGGGGACACTGAATTTAACTCATGACCCAGCCATTTCGGCTAGTGAAGAAGTACTTTAGTGTCTGCTGTATGTGAAGCACCATTCTAGACACAAGATCCTGCAGTAAACAGGGCATGAAAGCATTTCCTTATAGAACTAATGCTCTAATGTTGGTTTAGAATACCCTCAAGCCTCAGTTTCCTATTTGTACCATGTGAACAATAACCCTAGAATTTCTGTGAGCATTTAAATTGGATATTTAAGCACTGAACAGAGTTTATTATGACTTGATTTATAGCTTGCATATTACTTTCACATAGTGCCTATAAAATTTTAATTTTATTGTATTTTATGGTCCATATATGGCTTTATTTATTTATTGTATTATTGCTATAATTTACAGTCTGTACTTAGTCTTACATTGGGCCTATGATGGTTCACTTCTTACTTGACACCATTTTGTGAACAGTTTCATATGTGAGTGCTTCTACTCAGAGTTTCCATGGTTGTGTAACATTTCCTGGTGTCAATTTATCATAAGACTTACACATAACTCCATTTAAGCACATACTTGGTATGTACTAGCTTCTCAGTAAGAACCCTTTGAAAGGGAGCATGAATATTGCACATTTCATTTGTATTTTTAATAATACATCAACACAGTTTTGTGAATGTTTCTGGTTAAAGTTCCAAGAATAGTATAATTATACCAAAATGCACAATACATAGCATAAATAAGTTCCTGACTCTCACTCTATATTGATAGTACTAATATAAAATTAATGGTTACTACATTGTATTTTTATTTGTGTTCTTTACTTATTAATAATGTTGAAATTCCTCCATTTAGTTACTTAGCATTTGGATTTGTTGTTGTCAAACTTGTTTGTTTGTGGACTAGAACAATTTGGGAAGAAAAACAGGAAAGGCGCTCTGTATGTACTGTTAACTGGGAAATGTAGCATCAAAATAATGCCTGAGCCATCAGGACATCTGGGGCAGGGAATGAGGACACTGAATGAAGAATGACACTGAAAAGAAGATAGAACACCAAATACACACTTCATAGTTTTAAAAAATGTATTATTTTGTTTCATGTAGATGGCAGTGTCTTAGTTAGGGTTTCCATTGCTATGAACAGACACCATGTTATAAGGACACCATTTAATTGGGGCTGGCTTACAGGTTCAGAGGTTCAGTCTATTATTATCAAGGCAGGAGTATGGCAGCATCCAGGCAGGCATGGAGCAGGAGGAGTCTAGAGTTTAACATCTTGTTCTGGAGGTAAACAGGAGAAGACTGGCTTCCAGGCAGCTAGGATGAGGGTCTTAAAGCCAACACCTACAGTGACACACCTACTCCAACAAGGTCATACCTCCTAACAGTGCCACTCTCTGGGCCAAACATATTGAAACCATCACAGGCTGCTTGGTACATGCATGTGCATGTGTGCATTTCTCTCTCTCTCTCTCTCTCTGTGTGTGTGTGTGTGAATGTACCATGTGCATGCTTGATACCATTGGAGTCCAATGCACCTCCTGGAATTACAGACGGTTGTGAGCCATCCTGTGGGTGCTGGGAATTGAAACTCTAGTTCCCTGTAACAGCAGCCAGTGCTTTTAACTGCTGAGCCATCTTCCCAATCCTTGTCTGTTAATAGTTTTGCCAGTATAATAGATGACACATAAAAACTGTTACCACAGTGGAGTACCTCTTTGTTATATCATATACGGCATAGGGCTGTTTTGTGCAACGAGCACCTGCAGCTCATTGGGAGTGAGCACAGCAAAACCTGCAGTGGCTGGGTTGGAGCTGAGAGCGCTGATACAGCAGCAGGCATGGAAATTTTGATGAATTAGTATCAATTGGAGCCTGGTTTGCCATGTGATTTGCATATCTGTGGTTTGGGGTTATGCCTACCCATACTCACCCCTTTTCTCTGAAGAACAAACGTCGTTGGATGGTTAAAATTAAGCAATGAATGCTTGATCTGAAATTATTTGATAAAATGAGCGATTGTGTGGTTTTGAAAAAGAGTACGTTTTGAAATGCTATCAAACCAACAGAAAAATCACCAGTATAGTACACAAATTTTCCAAATTTCTTTCCTCTATAATCCCATTATCATTTCCTTACTTTTGCAGTGAACCAATTGAAAGCAGATGTGGATATAATGTTTCTTCCTCCCCAAATATTCCTGTGAATGTACCTTCAGGCTATGTCCATTCTTCAAACTTACCAGTATGTGATCTTCCAACTCAGGAAATCTGCATTGGTAATACTATCATTTAATTTGTGGACCCCTTAACAACTTTACTATTTTGACAGTCTCACCCTTTTGGTTCAGGATCCCATCCAGGAATATTTAGCTGTCAGCAGTCAGTCATCAACAATGTCTGTCCAGAAGTTAACTGCTATAGTAACTCTACAAGCTCCTTCACTAGAAGATAGCATTACAGTCTTTGATTATCTCTCATTTCCTCAGTGGCCTTGGAAGTTACTGTGTTTAAGGGCTGGGGAGATGATTTAGTCAATAAATTGCTTGCTCTGCAAGTGCTTGGGCTACAGGAGCATGAGGTCCTGAATTTAGATCCTAAGCACCCACATAAAAGCCGAGCATTCTTTTGCATCTGTAACCCTAATCCTGGGAAGATGGAGAAAGGAGATTTCCCAAGGCTCATTGACCAGTTAGTCTAAGCTAACTGGTGAACCACTGGTTCAGTGAGAAACCCTTCCTCTTGGAAGGAATATGCTAGAAATGATGCTGTGCTCTTATCAGTGCTAAATGCCGGAGGGCAGGCACATCATGTCCTCTAGTCTTGTTATTAGTTATACAAACTTTCATCACCTACTATTGTTGGTATCTGCAGGTTTCCCTACTATAAACACACCAATTTTATTCTTTGTAATAGATTAAAATTTGGGAGAGATATTTGCAAATCATGCCAACATCCAGTTCCTTGGCAATTAGCCACCTACCACCCTTAGCTTCCTAAATTAACTGTCACTGTCGTGATAGTCAAATAGGGATTCTTTATTTTCATCAATCTTTCTACATTGACAACTTACTGTAGAGAAGAGACTGTCTTTTGTTCTAGATATTTATTGTTAATATGCAACCAGCCCCAACTTAGTACCTTATAACAATAATTGGCTAGCCAGCTTATAAATCTGTGATTTTGGCAAGGTGATATGTCAACTAGAGCAATTGGGCTGACCAACATGCTTCCAAAGTGCTTCACTCAGATGACTAACTGATGCTGGTTCACAGTTAGGGCTAGGACTTCACCTTGGACTGTCATCCAGAGCCTTTATATGAAGCCTCTCTGTGTTGGCTGCCTGATTTCATCCCAGGGTTGTGACTGAGATACAATAGCATTACAAGAGAACAAAATGAAAGTTCAATAGTCCTTGTGTGACAACCTCAGAAGGGAAGCTTTTACTTCCACTTATCTGTTGGCTGAGGCAGTCACAAATATCTATATAGGTTTAAGGTGAGTGAATATAGCCCATACCATTCCATGGAACAATTATTGATAGCACACTGTGAGAACAACCTTTACAATACAATATGTTTTGGTAGACATCTTTGTAGATTAGAGTCTGTCTTCTGTTCCATTTACTAGCTCATTTATCTCACTATATGTACATGGATTCCTGTTACACAATCAATCATAATCTATCACTATCATTTATTTTGATGCCCAGATTGTTGCAGATTTGATTAGTGGGGGCTTTTGTTCAAGTTGTTTTTGTGTCCTTTTGACATTTTCCATTACTTTATCAGAGAATAGTAAATAAAAACTAAGATCTAAAAGAAAAATGGTGTGCTCTTTCTTGGTGGAATGTCTCTTAGCAAACAGAGTTGGGAAGTCTGTCCCAACAGTTCCTGACTTACAATGATAGCTTAGCTTACAGTTTTCTACTTTATGATGGAGGAAAAAGTAAAGTATAGTTTCTACTACAATATAATTTTCTACCCTCAGTTCCTTTTTTTTTTTTTTTAGTATCTTCAAAACTGAGAATCCTGGCAATTATCAGGTTTGATGTAGTCCTCACTTATTCTCTCAAAGCAACCAGTCTCCTCTTGAACACGAGCTGTCATCATCTGCCACTTCTGTATACTGTCACTGCCAACCTATATTCCTTTTTTAGTTTTTTATTTTGTTTGTTTAGAAACTATCTCATGTTCCTCAGGCTGACTTCAAACTAGCTACACAGGAGAGGATGGTCTTGAACTCCTGATCCTTTTGTTTCCATTTACCTCGTGCTGGGATGATGGGCATGTGCCACCACTTGTTTGAGGAGGTGCTTGGGCTCGAACCCAAGATACCATGCTGTTAGGTAAATACTTTGCAATGATACTCTAAGCTTGTTTTCAACTTGATACACCTGGAAAAGGGACTGTCATTTGAAGAATTGCCTATATCCAATTGGCCTGTAGGCATGTCTGTAGGATAATTTTTTTTGATTGCTGATTGATGAAGAAGGACCCAAAGACTGGAGGTGGTGCCACCCCTAGGCAGGTGGGCTGTCTAAGAAAAGCAGCTGGTTGAGAACATGGGATCAAGCCACTAAACAGTGTTTCTCAGTGGGTTGTCACTTCCGTTTCTGCTTCCAGGTTTCTGCCCTGAGTTACTGCCCCGACTTCCTTCAATGAAGAACTGTTATCTGGTGGTGTCAAATGAAGTAACACCTTTCCTCCCTAAATTTTCTTTGGTCACTTTTTGTTTTTTTAGTCTTGGTCACAACAACAGAAAGCCAAACTAGAACTTTCATTGGTTGAGCTACATCCCCAGTCTTAATGATACATATTCTTCTATATCAGTTATACACATTTGCCAATATATTTCCATATGGCATTCTATACTGCTTCAGGACCTCATGTCTTTGGGCACCAAAATATATACACTTCTACTTGATCTCTATGCAGTTTCCATTTGCACCCCCCCCCCGTTAGTGCCCCATGGCCACTGGTTGCCTGTCCAATTCCCCAGCACTCTGTGAGCCCTGCATACCAATGATAGGCCCTCTTGTGGCCTCTTTCCTACCAATGACTCCTTCACACTTGGGGAGAAGAATGGAAAGAGAACAGGAGTTCTTGTGTTTTTATATGATTAAAAGAGGCACAAATGTGGTTTAGAGACATTTCTATTGGAACAAAGGATATACTAGCTCCTTTAATTACATGAATGGATGGATATACTAGTGTCTTAGTTGGAGGTTTTACTGCTGTGAAGAGACACCATGGCCAAGGCAACTCTTATAAGGGACAACATTTAATTGGGACTGGTTTATAGGTTCAGAGGTTCAGTCCATTATCATCAAGGAGGGAAACCTGGGAGCATCCAGACCAGCATGGCCCAGGAGCTAAGAGTTCTATATCTTGATCTGAAGACCTCTAGGAGAAGACTACTGTCTTCTAGGCAGCTAGGAGGAGGGTCTCATTGCCCACTACTATAGTGACACATTTCCTCCAACAAGGCTACACCTATTCCAACAAGGCCACATCTCCTGATAGTGCCACACATATTCAAACCACCAAAACTAGCTTATTTAACATAAATAAATATATGGCTCCTTTTAATAATTGTTTTAAGAATGCCAGCTTGATTGTATCCTACTGTTTGATACCCCTGAATGATTTCTGATCTGGGAGTTGAAATTCAAAAACCCCTCATATGTCCTAAGAACCCAAACATAGTCTGACTCCTGCTTCCTTCTCCAATATCATCTTAGTTTATTTCTCTGAGTTCCATCAGTTTTCCAAAGCAGAGTCTTTCCAACTTCTTGCTTGGTATGTTTAAGCCTGGCTCTTACTATTTGGAAGTATTGGAAGGGAATGGGGGGGGGGTCTTAATATTCAGAATGCTGACTTTAATTTAATTCCCATTTTCTTTTTATTTTATTTTATTTTATTTTTAATTCCCATTTTCAACTTGGCATCTCAGTGGTTCCTGGGCTGTCCATGACTTAAGTGTCTCCTCTCCCATCAGGGAAGAGCAAGCAACCTGGCAACTAACTGCTTCTTCTAAAAACGGTCAATCAATCTTTTGGATTTCAACACTATACCCAAACTCTCACTTTCAGTGATACGTGGTACCTTCAAATCTTGAGTTATTTGGGATATGAAATATAGAAAGCCTCCTTGGTGCTTAGCTTTCTCTGATATATTGTCAGTTATTACTTATTTATTTTCTAATTTCCATAGTTTGTACAAACATGTATGTATGTAAGTGCCTTGCCTTGCCCAATGATATCCTCTCATGTTTCCTTTGTAATTACAAAATTTGACCTTTTAATTCCTTTACCATTTTTGAGGTGTGGTAGGAAGGAATTAAGTGCATGTATTTGATCTACCAGATGAAACTTGGAAGTGGAATTGTTTTAAATAACAAACACTGGGTTCATTTTAAAGCCTATTCCATGAACAGAAATTGGATTTCATAGAAGCATGAAATATAACTGGAAATGTTCATTCAGTCCAGTGCTTCCTGTCTGTTCACTACCAGTTACCTCTTACATTACATATCTGTATGTCCCTCCCCACCACCCTAACACTTGAAGACATTTTGACTTCAATTCTCAGTTTGGTCAACCTTGGTCAAATCATTTTCCAGACAAAGAGAACAAAAACAGGGGAAGAGAGGTATTTGCCAACATCTCATTAACCAATGAAGTTAGGGTGGACACCCAGGCCTGCTGCTTCTTAAACTATTGCTGCTTTTTGATGGAAGACATCAGGGTTTCTGTTAATTTTTCTTCTTTTCTCCCTTCCTTTCTTCTTCTTTGACAATTTCATACATGTATATAACACACGCTGGTCATTTTCATACACTCCTGTTCCACCCTCTCATCTCTTTCCTGCTGGAATCCTTCTTTTCCACAACAAGCCCTCCTACTTTAATGTCTCTTTTTGTGGCACACTGAGTTTAATTAGCATTGCTTGCTACGGCATGGCTGAGGAATTATATATCACAGCGGCAGTCGCTTATCAGAGGCTTTGCTACAGAAGAAAATGATCCCCCTCCCTCAGCAACCATTAACTGCCAACGATCCTTAAGGGAGGAGTAGAACGTGTGGGTTTCTGACTTCCAAAAACTGCTGGGCAAATGACAGAGACATTTTCTTCTCATTTTTATGTGTTTTTTTTTTTAATCTCATCAGTTTCATTAGTGACATTGAAACATGACTTCTGGTGCCTGGAAGGTCAATGTTTCCCTCCAAACCCTTGAAAGTCAAGCATTCTGTGAATCACTGGAAATTTCTTGGGGGCACTGATAGCAGAAGTGTTTCTTTGAAACTGTAATGAATCTTTGATACCAAGCATGGAGAAAAAGCAGCCCTGGGAACATTTCAGAGGCAGCACCAGATCTTACTTAACCAGCCAATCAGTGAGGATATACTAAGGCACCTACCGTGAGCACTTTGCTGTGCTGGAAGTTACCAGGGATGCACAGGGTTGACCTTGATGCAGGCCAGCTTATGATCAAACTGCAGACTGAACCTTGGCGGATCAACCCAGCTTGCCCTGTCTGTAAAGGCAGGGTCTTTGTTTATTCCAGTTCTTGCACACCTGGTCTCCTGCTGCCTACACATTAGCTGTCTATGGTTCAATTAAAGCTCCTTTGTTGTATTATTTCTTTCCTCTGAAGAAGAAATAAAGAGAAAGGCCTGAGTTGATGCAAACATGCTATTCTCCTCTCTAGGAAAAATGATTGCAATTATTTGTCTGGAAACTCACTACTTTCTATAAAATTCTTTTATCCTGGCAAAGGTTAAATTTTACTCTTTTGAAACTATCTCCTACAAATGAGAAGGCTAACAATAAAACCCCTACTGTTTGTATAGACTTTGTAGTTTACCATGATCTTGTTTAATCTCCTATCTTGTCTTTTTTCCCCTTGGTTCTTTGTACACAAATGTTATTGATTCCTTCCAGAAGCAGCCATGTGCGGCAGGATAAACAGCATGAAACTGGAGTTTCAACACCCATGTCTTCAGCTAACTATGTGACTGCTCTTAGGAAGCTACTCCCCCTCCCTGACCTTAATTTACCCACAGACGGAGGCAAGGGCTTGAATTCCACGGAATCTCGGTCTCACCTCTAGTTTTTACTTGGAATGGAGAGTTATTGTGTGGTTTGTGCTGTGGGCGTGATTGTTCCAAACCAAAGGGCACCGGCAGGATGCAGTCCGATGATCAGGGACACAGGAGGCGTGATCTAGCAGCTGTGCACATTGATGGGTTTTAGGAAACTCCCAGCCCTTACATTTTCCCAGGCTGTTTAAGTTCACGATCCCAGGGTACTGCGTGTCCACCCTCTACCACACACCATCTCATTCAGGTCTGTCTCCCCCTCCCCCACAGGGTCGGCTTTAAAGCGGGTGGAAGATTTTCAGTGGTCTCAGATCTTACTTCTCGCCCTCTTGACATCTAAGGACTGAAAAGAACTCGGGGTGCCTTCCTAGGCAGGCTTCCGGAGGCCGCTGCCTTCTGTCTTCCGGGGATTGGGGGCAGGAGGGCGGCTGAACGCTGGCAGTCATTGTTTGGGTATTGACTCAAAGGAGTCGGAGCTACAACGCACAGGAAAAAGGATGAGCTCATGATAGCTAAATGAAAAGATTCTTATCTTGGAAACAGCGGTTTCTTATGCAAAACAGGGGGTGGCAATGTGCCCCACAGAGTATATTCAACAACAGGGATTTCAAACAAGAAGCTATTTTGCATACCTACGGGAGCAGTAATGGGCCAGATTGTTCATTAATTATAAAGAGGGGAGGAAGGCAGTGAGAAACCCGCACTCACTCTTGCTGCAGAACTGAAATCATTCTTTTTGCCTCGTTTCCCCCACCCCCCACCCCAGTTCCAGCCGATCAGCTGAGAGACAAATGCTTTTCCACTTTAGCCACCTCTGGAGAAAGGAGGGGAAGGCTGAGGCTGAGGAAACGGCTGGGTAGGGAGAAACTAGAAGTCACAGATAAATAGAACAGACTTGATCTCTCAGCCATTTCTATTTGGTGTTGAAAAGTATTATACGGAAGTCATGGAGTTTTGTTGCTTTCTTTTTCCACCCAGGAGATTTACCTTCCAGTTCTGTTTGATTCTGTATGAAAGAACTCTGAAAAAAAAATCCTTCACTGGAGAGAAAGAGAAATGAAAGGGGGAATCAGAAAGATGTCCTTTGACTGTGGGTCTCTATTTCCCCAACTTTGACATGTATTCCCCTGGTGGTGGTGGTGGTGGTGGGGACTAGAATTATGGCTGTCCTGGAAATTCCAGAATGTAGGTCACCCACTAAATGGGTGCCCATAAGTGGGGCATAGAGTTGAATGTGGTTGCATATGGGAGGCACCAATACCACCCACACATCCTTCCTACCAGTCAGGCTGCTTTGTCCTTCCACTCTCCATCTCTTGATTTAGGAATCAGTATGGTTATTACTTGTGAAGTACTTTCCTCCACCTTGCCTCCTATCTTCTCTCCTCTTAGGGCATGTCATTTTGTTCACATGTTTGAGCTTCTAAGAGATGGGCAGGTAATTTTGCTCTTGTTTTAGAAATAAGGGAACTGGTCAGCTTGAGACCTATTGTTTTAGAGTAACAGAAGTAGAGGAAACTAATAAAGGCAGAGGAAGATGATGACTCTATAGATACCACTGCCTGCAACTCTGGAGTAAAATAAGAGGTATGCAGCTACACAAAGAAGAGGGTGACTTGGAGTGCCATTGGACTGCAACAAAAGTCAACAATCATGGGAAAGCCAGAAATGTTGGTCTTTGGAAGTATAAGAGAAAGAATAAACCCTTGTAGTGTGACAGAGAAATGAGAAGATGCCCCAGAGTGGTGTTATAGGCAAAAGAGGTGAGGAGTCTGTATAAGCCTCCACGCATGCAGACTTTTCTACTTTGCAAAACTATTGCAGAGCCATAGTAACAAAACATCATGGCATTATACATAGACAAACATATAGACTAATAGAATAGAATAGAGGTACTAGAAATAAATCCATGCAGCCACAACCATTCAGTTCTTGACAATAGTGCCAAAACCATATGTGGTGGTTTGAATGAGAATGGCCCTCACAGGCTCACATTGAAGGAGTCTAGCAGATCTGAACATGGCAAACATGGCTCTGACAGACCTTACTTTTCCTCCATTTCCTCTGCCTAGCTGAACTGTTAGATTAAGTTCCTAAAGCTAGCCACCTTGGTCTATTCCCTTATTTTGCCATTTCCTTTCCCTGAGGCTGGCCACCAAGATCCAGCTATGGAAAGCCCTCATTTGACTACCCTAATTAACATGCCCAATCAAAACAAACTAACTCATTCTAAAGCAGAGTTTTCCTTTTTCCCTTTATAAACTGCCATTTGCCTATTGGCCATGTTGTCTCTTCTCTCTATCCAGAGGCAGTCTTTTGATCTCCCCTCCCAGGGTAAATATCCTTCACCCCTCCCTTGTTTTTGTTGCCTTCTCCCTCACTCTCTATCTCCCTCCACCTTTTTTTGTCTTTTATTCCCTGCCTTTTGTCCCTCTGGAGCAAATAAATCTCCTTTGTGCAGAGAATTTGGTCTTGGGATATCTTGTGCTGATTCTAGTCCTTTCAAATATATTCGAATGCTTAGTCTCTAGTTGGTGGAACTGCTTGCTAAAGATTAGGAAGTGTGGCCTTCTTGGAAGAGGTATGTGACTGGGACTGACTTTGATTTCAAAGGACTCTCATCATTCCATGTTAGCTTTCTCTTCCTCCTATCTGTGGATTACGATAAAGCTCTTAGCTACTGCTCCAGTACCTTCCTGTCTGCCTGCTGCTGTGATCCCCACCAGTAAGGCCATAAACTCGAACTCTTTAAATGTAAGCTTCCAATAAACTATTTCTTCTATAAATTTCCCATGATCATGGAACCTTGTCATGGCAATAGAAAAGTAATTAAGACACTATATGTGAAAGGAAAAAAAAACAGCTTTAAAAAGTTTGCTGAGAATACTGGAAGAATAAAACTAGATATTTATATCAATTTGCACAGAATAATCACCTCGAATTGGAGAAAAGACCTTAATGTAGAACTGAAAATATTGAAACTGCTGGGGGAAAACATTTCAAGGAATAGGTATAGTAAATGCTTTCCTTTTTCTGGGTGTGCTGGAATGGATGTGTTTCTCATGATCTGGTGCCACATGACCACCATTATCACAGATGCCAAGAAGGGAATCCTCAAGCAGTTGTCCACTGAGCAGCACCTGTGAAAATATGACCAATAGATCATTAAGAATGGAAAAACTCTGGGTCAGTGTGACTTCCACTGCCAAGGTCCAGCTTTGGCTTGGAAAGGGGTTCTGAGGAAGTAGTGTCTGGGAGCCTTGAAAAGAACAACTCAAAATCAAATCTTGTTTTATAAGCTGATGGCCTATATTCTGCTCGAGATAGCTTTCTCTTGAAATTCTAAAGCCTTTCTGGATAACTCATCTCTTGTAGATGAGTTATTTACATTTCAATTCAGTCATTATCCCAGGTTCCCTTTTGATTATCCCATGAGTCAACATCCCATGACTCCTTGATTCTTAGAAACAGCAAGCACATTTTTTAACATTGCAAATGAATTCAGAGTTCTGTCTGCTTTTGTAAGCACAGATAATGAGTTAACGTGGTGGGATACTATCCTGAGATTACTATTTCCATCAAGCCTGGGTCCAACCTAGTTCTGTCCCAGGATGAACTTGAACTCAGGAATCTGCAGCCTTTGTATCTGCTTGTCTTTGTATTTTTCTGACACGCTGCCTCACAGTATATCTGCCTTTGTTCTTTCAGGTCTGCAAAGTTCCTTATACAATTCATATTGCATCCTTATATTTTGCATACTTGAGAAAGTATATATTCTTGAACTCATGTTTTCAGAGTTCTTTCCCACAGCCTGAAGGGTTGTCCTGAAGGTCTCAGCATTACAATTTTGCTGAGACATTAGCCACACCCTTGACTCCTAGACTTGTACTTTCTCGGATCATCATGGAGTCATTGACTTTGGCAGAGAAGACATTCCTCAAAGGAAGAACATGCAAATTTGTACATTATTATACAAACAAGCCTTATGTCCACAACAATCATCAATACTTGTGGAACCCCATGCCCTGCTGACTCTGTTCCAGGGTTTGAACCATGTCACACTTTCCCTTACGTGGCTGAACTGGACTTGACATTCAACAGGCAGACAGCACAGCCGTGGGCACCAGTCACAATGAGCCTGGTCTTCTGAGCAGACAGTGCTTCTGAAGCCCTGTACATTGAACTCTTCTTCAGCCCCCTCGAGTTTCTAGATTTGAAGAAGCCACAGAATTCTGGAGGAAGTACCAAATGAAGAAGTCATGCAGTGAGTGTCCTAGCTCAGCCCAGAAAGCCCATTCTCTCTCCTATTAAAAAAATGATTGTTGTCTTATTTTTCTACTGCTTTGATAAAGACCCATGACTAAAAGCAACCTGGGGAGAAAGGGTTTATTTCTACTTATGCATCCATATTGGCAGTCCATCACTGAGGGAAGCCAGGGCAGGTACTCAAGCAGGAAACTGGAGGCAAGAACTGAAGTAGACACAATGAAGAATGCTATTTACTGACTGTTTCTCCTGCCTTACTCAACCTGCTTTTTCTTAATACACCCCAGGACTACCTTCCCAGGCATAGCATTATCCACAGTGGGAAGAATTCTTCTACATCTACCATTAATCAAGAAAAATTCCTACAGACTTGTCTACAAGCCAGTCTTCTCAACTGAAGTTTCCTCCTCTCATATGCCCATGCCTTATGTTAAGTGGACAGAAACACTAACCAACACAGGTATCAAAATTACCTTTCCAGAGCTTGAGAAATGACTCAGTCATTAAAAGCACTGGTACCAGGGGACCCAAGTTAAGTTCTTAGCACCAACATGGTGGCTCACAACCATTCAAAATTGCAATTTGAGAGGATTTGATGACTTCTTCTAGTTTTCATGGGTATCAGACATGCATTTGGTGCAAGAAAAATATGTGTACTTAGACATTGCTTTTACTAGGCTAGCAATATAGCTCAGTGGAAAGAGCTCATCCCTACTATATATGAAACCCTAAACTCAATCCTCAGCACCACATAAAACTAGAGACAGTGACACACACCTGCAATCTCAACACTTGGGAAGGAGAGGCAGGAGAAACAGACAATCAAGGTCATCATCCCTGTATACATGGTGTTTAAGGCTAGCCTGAGATATATGATACCTGCTCTCAAAAACAAGAAAACAAAGCACAATTGATTTGCTAAAAAGCAGCGTTACCTACAAAAGCCTGGCTATCTGCCTATATCTTTCATGTCTCTTTTACTATGGAAGACATATTTATCTTTGCACAGATGCATATAATCCATTAATTAATTTTGGCTTACAGTTTGATGGTTTATGGTCAGGAAGTGGAGAAAGAACTCTGCCCTTGGAATGGTGCTGCTTGCATTTAGGGTGGGCCTTCCTATCTCAATTGAACAATTTTAAAATTGTTCTCTCTCATGGGAATGGTAAGAAAACTCAGTGGATAAGGATGCTGGCTGCGAAGGATGCTGGGTGACTTAAGTTTGATCCCTCTATATGTGCCGTAACACACACACACACACACACACACACACACACACACAAACACACACACACACTTTTCTTTCACAAACACTGTCCGAAGGCTTGTTTCCTTGGTGATTCTAATTCTTAACAAGATGATAGCATAGACAATTATAAATGTCTGTCTTAAAAAACAGTGATATCTAACCTAACTGATCACTCATCAAGGTTGAAGGGACACAGATAATCAATGACTGAAATATCTTACTGTTGGCCTTTCTTACAATGTCCTGTTCCAGATTCCCAAAAGGTACTTGTCCCAGTGTACAATACTAGTACTAGTCATTGTCCCAATTTATAGCCACCTTGGATTCTATGAACAGAAAAGCCATTAGCACAAGACCACCCCCTGATGAGGTCCAAGATGCATCCTGGATTATAAGTAGTCATGTTCTGAGAATCATCTGACACTATCCCTTTGTTGGACCACAGTGCAGAGCCAATTATAAACTAAGCTATACTTGGATAGAGACTGTTTAATTATGTATGCCTCTTACCCCAAGGTTTAACTTTTCTTTTCTTTTTTAAAACATAAAGCAGTACCTCCTCAAACAAACTGGAGGTAACCAAGCCCTTAACCTGTTCCATTTACTAGTGTACACATAAATCAAATTTATTTTCACTGCCTTTACCTTCGTTCATCTCTTTAATTGGCACATTGGATTGGGTACCCAAGCCTTCCTTGCCTATAGGAATTGCTTAAGTGGGGGTGTTTGCTCTAAAATTCCAGCTATAACAACTGAGATTGCATATGACTAAAAACCTTTATTTACAACAAAGGAAACAATCAAGACTAAAGAGATAACCTACACAGTGGGGAAAAATTTTTACCAGCTGATCATTGCACAAGATCCAGAATATATAAAGAACTAAAGAAATCAAAACCCCAATAGTATAATCAATTAGTGGACAAATGAACTCATAGGCACTTCTCAAAAGAGAAATAGCCAAAATGTATATGAAAAATTGTTTAGCATCTCTAGCAATTAGGGAAATGCAAAGTAAAACTAAATTAAGCTTCCATCCCATCCTAGTCAGAATGGCTATATCAAGATAACATAAAACAGTGAATGCTGGAGGCAATATAGGGAAAATAAAGTTCATACAATGGTGGTGAGAGTGAGAAGCAGTACAACCAAACTCAGCCATCAACAGTATGAAGATGTTCCTGCTTAGGAATCTTTGCTCATGTGTTCTCACTCCTTTCTTTCTTTCTTTCTTTCTTTCTTTCTTTCTTTCTTTCTTTCTTTCTTTCTTTCTTTCTTTCTTTCCTTCCTTCCTTCTCTCTCTCTCTTTCTCTCTCTCTCTCTCTCTCCCTCTCTTTTCCCTTCTTTCTCTCTGTCTCTCTCTCCCTCCCTCTCTCTCTATATCTATATCTATATATCTATATCCCTCCCTTCATCCCTCGCTCCTTCCTTCCTTCCTTTCTTTTAAATTATGCTTTAGTTCTGGAGATTAGAAATCTACTATTAAAATGCCAGCAGGTTCAGTGCATGATGAGTTCATGTCCAGTGTCACATTCTCACATGATACAAGGTGGAAGGGCAAAAGGGCCTTTACATCTTAGTTCTGAAAGTTCTTTATATTTTCTGGATATATGTCCCTTACCAGTCTGTGGATCACCTCTCCCTCCCTCCCTCCCTCCCTTCCTCCCTTCCTTCCTTCCTTCCTTCTTCCCCTCCCTCTTTCTTTCTCTCATTCTCTCTTCTCCTCCTTCCCCTTTTCTTCTCTTCTTCCTTCCTTCCTTCCTTTCTTTCTTTCTTTTTTTCTTTCTTTCTTTCCTTCTTTCATACTCCGACACCAAACACATGCTAGGCAGGCACTCTACTATTGAGATACACCCTTAGCCTACCTTGCCAATTTCTTTTAGAAAAGTTAAAAATTCCTTAATTTTTTATTCCTGGTACCACTACCACAATATACAGGGCAATATACCTGATGTAATGAAGAGAAAAAGAAAAAGAAAAAGAAAAAACTACAACAGATTAAAAAGCTCAGGAATGTACATCGAACTGACACCATACTGCATTAATCAATAGCTGCACTTTTTGCAAACTGTGGCTATGACAGGCCTGAACAGGAAGGGTTTCCTGTTTAAGCTGCAGTGACTTTTCTGACTATGGATCGTCGTTCTGTCTGTGGCAGAGTTTTACAGTTCCTCTAATGCATTTGGGATGACTGTCTCAAAGTAACCCACAGCTTTCCCGAGAACTCCTCACTCTCTCTCCTGCTAAGAACTGTAGCTGTTTCTGTTTTATTTTAAAACCTTCTGCTACCATATCCACCACTTCCACCTGCAGATCCATAGCCACCACCAAAGGGACTGCCTGAGCTACTTCCACTAAAACTGCCCCTGCCTTCATGGATCCATAATTTGATTGTTGCTGTCCACTACAATTTCCAAAGTCATTATAGTTCCCACCACTACCATAGTTACCGCCACCAAAATTTCCTCCTTCATTGTAACCATCATATCCTCCTCCTCTATCACCATATCCACCACCTTGTTTTCCATATCCTGGTCCACCACCTCCATAACCTCCTCTACTACTGTAACCAGGACCACCACCATAGTTGGCCACCATCACCTCCAAATCCATTATATCCACCATCACCACCTCCATAACTACCTCTGCTGCCACCACCTCCACCACCATAGCCTCCCCTTCCACCAAAGTTTCCTCCACGACCCATAACGTTGCCAGATCCACCTCCACGACCTCTCTGTGATCCAGCAGACTGCATCTTTTATTTATAAAGGGTCTTTTTCACTTCACAACTATGCCCATTAATAGTGTAGTATTTCTGAACAACAATTTTATCAACTGTGTCGTGATCATCAAAAGTTACCTCTGCCTGTCTTCCATAACTTCTATGGTTTCAATCTTGCCATACTTTTCAAAGTCGTCTCTCAGATTATATTCTTCCATATCCTCTTTAATACCACCAACAAAAATTATCTTCACTGTTAAATGGGCACGAGGCTTTACAGAACCCTCTCTAGAAAGTGCTCTCTTTGGTTCTACCCCACGCCCATCAACCTTGTGTGACCGAGCACACATTGCAGCACCCACCTCTTCAACACAAGAGTAGGTCACAACACCAAAGCCTCGGGAACGTTTCGTTTGGGGATCTCTCATTACCACACAGTCTGTAAGTGTATTTCTTACCTTTCTCAGAATGTTCTCTTAAGCTATCATCTGTGATTTCAAAGCTCAGACCACCAGTGAACAGATTCCTCAGCTGCTCTGCTTCCTTTGGAGTCAGGCTGGGGATGACCTAGCAGTGGTTTTACCTCCATTTTGAGTCTCTTCCAACTTGAGTTCAATATCGCCAATTTCTAAAAGAAAAAAAAAATCTGGAAGTTTCACTAACATTATGTTGATCTATAGACCAGATTAGGAACAACTGTGATGTTAAGTCCACTGAAACTACTATCCATAAACCTGGTATTGTCCATTTGTTTAGCTCTTCATTTCATCAATAACTTGTAGTTTTTCTACATTCACATATTGAACAAACTGTATTAGATTTATTGTTAAATATTTCATTTGAATTCTATTATTGAAAACGATACCGTTTGTTGATTTTCAACTTCTATTGACATTATGACTTTTATATTGACCTTATATCTTTTGACTTTGCTGACATTTTTTGCATTTTGGTTCTGAGGATTGAATTTATAGTCATTGTATAAGCAAAGCAAACACCAAAACACTCTACCAGTTGGGACTCTTTATGGAGGTGATTGTGACATCTATGAATAAGAACAACCTTATTTCTTCTATATCCATTCATATCTTTTGTTTTTTTATAGCAACTCATATTCTTTTTTGTTTAATTTCCTTGGCTAGAACTACCAGTGCAATGTCAAATTGAACTAGCAAGAGCAGACACCTTGTCCTTTATCTGGTACCTTAGAAGAAGAGAGTTTAAGTGTGATATTATTTGTGGATTATTCATAGATATCCTTCAATTCTTAATTTTCTGAGAGTTTTAAAAATATCACAAATTAATCTTTATTTTGTCAATTGTATTTTCTGCATCTATTGAGATGGCTATATGGTTTTTAATTTCAAAGTTTGATGACAAGGTAAACTATACTGAGTGATTTTTAAAATTTTAATCAGGCTTGTGTTCTTAGGATAAATTTTATTTGACTGTGAAGTAATGTCCTTTCATATTTAGTGCTGGATGTGACAAGTCAATATTTCTGAGAGGATTGTCTGCTGTATGTTCAGGAAGGATATCCTTCAGCAGCTTTCTTGTAGCATCTTTGGTATGTTATTGAGTGTATTAGAAATGATTTTCAAGCTGGGTGGTGGTAGCACATACCTTTAATCCCAGCACCCAGGAGGCAAAGGCCTCTCTGAGTTTGAGGCCAGCCTAGTATATAGAATGAATTCCAAGAAAGCCAGGGCTGCACAGAGAACCCTACCTCAAAAAAAAAAAAAAACCAACCTAAAAGAGAAAGATACAGAGAAGAGGTTTTCTAAGTAGTGGGGCAAAAAAATGATATAAGAATGTAAAGTTTCTCTGATTTGAGTTTACTTGCTGTTAGCCTGCAAAACCACATTTGACCTCTCTTCCTACAACTAAAGATGGTGATTCTTGCTTAGAAGTTTTTTGTTTCCTTTCTGTACCCTACTTGCAAGTCAAGAATACAATGCATAAAAGCAGCTTACTTTCTGCCTGTGATAGTCAGCTAATTAGATATGCTAGAAGATCTATGGTCACATATTTTCTATCATTAAGGTTCACTTGAATGAGCCCCAGAGTGCTAGTGCAAATTATCACCACTGTTGAAGGCTTGTTGAGGGGGAGTAAATGGGAGCCCTTCTAAAGCGGCACCTTTGCTTAGTAAAGATCTGAGAGTTCTCTATAGTACCCTGAGTATTTAACAAGCATTCTGATGCTGAGTAATGATTACAGCTGTACATAAAATAGAAAGATTAGAGTCCCAGTTGCCTGCTTAATATGTAAATGTATCCAGTTATGTGTGAGTGCTTTTAATGAAGTAACTTGCACTTCTGTTTCTTACATTGAGAGTGATTGATGAAAAAATACTTTACAATCCCATCAGAAACTAGCAGCCAGCAGGCCATTTCAAAGAGCCTATGGTTCTGCCTGGCCTGGGGCTAGGAGGACTTGGTTTTAGCTTGGCTTCGCAGCTGGTTTCTCCTTGCCTTGGCATTAACAAGTAGATTTTCTTATCTACATCTGAGCTTAAATCGTTGTTAATGAAGGCTTGTGACAAGATTCCACTCACCTACATATCTACAATTGGTATCTTCCAACATACAGATATGGATGACAAAAAGTAGCAGCCCCCAGCTTCTGTGCGGAATGCTCGGCTTATATTATTTCCTTCATTTATCACAGCAAAATCTGGAAAGAGTGCACTTTCCATACCATTGCTTTACAGAGGGAGAAGCAGAGGACCAGAGATGAGAAGTCCTGTACCAGTTCTTGCCCTTTCACTTATGGACTAGACTGGGATTCAAATTCAGATCTCCATGGCTATGTCTTGTAAGCTATTATGATACTTCACTGTTAAGGATGGTGAAGTTTATCTGCAAGAATTCTCTCCCTTATGTATTTGTAACTATGTAAGCTTAGCAAGCTGTAGAGTATTCTATGTAATTATAGTGAAGCCCTAGATGTAGATAGAGACGAATTGAGTACTGCATCTGGATACACACACAGGTGGAAATTGATTTCCATAAAGGACAGTGGTTTAAATGCTATGTATTTTGAAATCTGACTTAAGAAGAGCATTTGACTTTTACCCATTGTTTCTGGTCACGAGGAGCTTCAGTTCCTTGGCAAAGGTTTCACAGTGGCCAAAGAGTGTTGCTACTCTAAGTGTGGGTTGTTGGAAAAATAGTGACACACACAACAGGTACATCTTGAATTCTCTCTCTCTCTCTCTCTCTCTCTCTCTCTCTCTCTCTCTCTCACACACACACACACACACACACACACACACACACACACACCTCACAGTTGACCTCAGCGATTCCTTATTATTTCTATTTCACAGATAAACTGATTCACAAAGAGATCCGCTGGGTGAAAACTCCTAACAATGGGTAGAACTGACATTTGAATGTACACTGTAGTAACTCTAGACCTGTGCTTTTTTTTTCTGCACTAGCCACATGTGACTATGAAGGGAATGAAATTCATTATTAAAATGCACTTTCTTGTTTATGCTACATTTCATGTGCTCAAATGCCACACGTGGGAAGAGGCTGCTGTGTGGGATGACGGCTCTGTGGTATACGGCCATCATCACAGAGAGCTCTATTGTACAGTACTAGGCTAGTTCTTGTGTTTTTAAAAAGTCAAATGGTTCCTGCATATTGTAGCCAGCACAAAAGAAAATCTGAGTATAACTCTCCCATATTCTTTGTTCATTTCTGGTTTGCTTTCTTCCCAGACTGATGTTCCTTTCCTTTTGAGATTGATTGATGTGCAAGATACTTTTTTCGGTCAGTTAGAAACTAGGTTTTGGGGGTGCTGGAGAGATAGTTCAGCCATTAAGAGTTCAAACTGCTCTTGCCAAGGACTCAAGATTGATTCCTATTACTCACATTAGGCAGTTTATAACCACAGCTAATTCCAGATCCAGGAACGTTGAGGGCACCCACACATTTATACACATAATAATAATAATAATGATAATAATAATATTAATAATGATACTAACAATAAGCTCAAAAAAACCCCTGTGTCCTAAGGCACTGAGTACTGAGCAGGTGAGGAAGCTAGCTACCAGGCCTGACAACCTGAGTTCAGTTCCTCAGCCCCACATGATGAAATGAGAGAACTGACTTTGGCAATGTGTCCTCTGACCTCCATGTACATGCTATACCACGCGTGTGTTTGTATGTGTGCATATACAAAAATTAAATAAGTGTACAAATTAAAATCTGCTAACCTTTAACCATCATCTTTATTTTGACATAGTATATTGAATTGTGGGAAAATTAAAAGCAAATATAGAATGTTTTAGTTGTCAAAGACATTTCTGTGACCATTTTCATATAAATAAATTTGTAAGGTTTTGGTTTTGCTTTGTTTGAGACAGGGTTTCTTTGTGAAACCCTGACTACTCTGGATCTTGTTCTGTACACCTGTAGAAGCTGGCCTTGAACTCAGAGAGCTGCCTGCCTCTGCCTCCCAAGCATTAGAATTAAAGGCATGCTCTACCACCACCCAGCAATTTTTCATTTTTTTAAAATTTTTTTATTACGTATATTCTTTATTTACATTTCAAATGATTTCCCTTTTACTGGTTCCCCCCTCCCCAAAAGTCCCATACGACCTCTTCTCTCCCCCTGCTCCCCAACCAACCCACTCCCGCCTCCCCTTCCTGGTATTCCCCTACACTGCCATACTGAGCCCTTCCAGGACCAGGTGCCTCTCCTTCCTTCTTCTTGGTATCCTTTGATATGTGAATTGTTCCTTGGGTATTCCAAGCTTCTGGGCTAATATCCGCTTATCAGTGAGTGCATATCATGTGTGATTTTTTGTGAATGGGTCATCTCACTCAGGATGACATTCTCCAGTTCCACCCACTTGCCTAAGAATTTCATGAATTCATTGTTTTTAATAGCTGAGTAGTATTCTATAGTGTAAATATACCACATTTTCTGTATCCATTCCTCCGTTGAGGGACATCTGGGTTCTTTCCAGCTTCTGGCTATTATAAATAGGGCTGCTATGAACATAGTGGAGCATGTGTCCTTATTGCATGTTGGAGAGTCCTCTGGGTATATGCCCAGGAGTGGTATAGCTGGGTCCAATTTTTCATTTTTTTAAAACAAGGTTTTGATATGTCTATAGGCCATGTTGGCTTTGAACTCATATTGTAACCCAGGCTGTTCTCACATGTATGCTACTTCTCCAGCCTCGTGACTGCTGAGATCAGAGGCAATCTTCACTGTGTTCAGTCATACAGTTCTTTAATGTGTGAACATTACTAATAAGACATCCCATGCATCACACATTTGTGGAGTAAAATGTCAATTTATCAGCTAGGACATTGATTTTTCAAATGGAGTGGGTATGATATTGGAAATTAAAACATTCAGCTATATTTCAATAAAGAAACACGAGGATAATTAAAAAAGGAAATGTACTGATTGGTCCATGTTTCCTTACTAACCGTGTTGTTCACCACTCACCCTGACCTCAAATTTCAGCATTGTTTTAAAAACTATTTTAGACTTATTTATTTTATGTGTATGAGTATTTTGCCTGCATGTATATATGTGTACCACACATATACTAGATGTGTGGCCACTGAGGTATGCTACATAGATCATGCCATGCAACAGATCTAACGCAAGACATTTCTGAGCAGAGAGGGGAAGAGTAAGGCTATCTTGGAGTGGAGATGTGAGAGAATGATAGAGAGACTGGGAGGCAGAGAGAATGAGATGGAGAGCTGTGATGTCAAGAGGGACCTTTTGAAGGTGTGTGTGTGTTGCATAGGAAAACAGACAACTTGTACTGACAGTGGAAATGTGCTGCACCTGATACCAGTGGGCAATGATGTAAGCTGCTGAAGGCAGGTTGGGAGGTTTCCTGATTTAGAACATGAGTGCCTGTGGAGATCAGAAGAGTGCACCAGATCCCTGGAACTGGACTTATGGATGGTTGTGAGCCCCAAAGGGGATGCATCAAACCAGGGTATTCTGTAAGAGCAACAAGTGCTTTTAGCCACTGAGCCATCTCTCCAGTCTCTTCAACATTGGCTCAACATTTTAAAATGTTATTTTTTTTTAAATTACATTTAATTTGTGTGTGTGTGTGTGTGTGTGTGTGTGTGTGTGTATACATGTGCCATGGCATATATGTGGAAGTCAGGGGAGTTATTTCTTTCCTTTCACTGCTGGACCACCTCACAGGCCTCTGCCCAGTCATTGACTATACTGCAATTCTTTTCTTTCTTTTTCTTTTTTTTATTGAATATAATCTTCATCTACATTTCAAATGCTAAAACCTTTCCCATTTCCCCCTCCCAGAAAACCCTTCAACCCCTCCACCCACTCCATCCTCCCACCCCGGCCTCCAAGTATATGCCCCTCCACCTGACCCACTCCCACCTTCCCCCCCCTTCGATTTCCCCTTGTTGGGGCATCTACTGAGCCTTCACAGGACCAAGGACCTCTCCTCCCACTGATGCCTAACAAGGTATTCCTCTGCCACATTTTTGGCTGGAACCATGTGTACCCCTTGGTTGATGGTTTAGACCCTGGAGTCCTGGGGTGTCTGGGTGTCTGACTTCATTGCTCTTCCCATGGGGCTGTAAACCTCCTCCAGTCTGTCCTCCAACTCCTCTGTTGGGGACCCCACGCCCAGTCCAATGATTGGTTGCTAGCATTTGCCTCTGTATGTGTAAGTGTGGAAAGCAAGGTTCCTTCTCCAGTAGCAGTGCCTCTCTGTGATGAACTGGTGAAGGCTTTAATCTGTAGCTTCCCCTTTAAGGGAGGCAAAGAAGCTGCTCTGTGGGGTGGCAGCCAGTCTGTCTGGGGAGCCAGCAGCAGCAGCAACTCCTGCCCTGCCCTTCTCTGGTGGCTTAGAGAACAGAGTTTTCTAAGAACATATAAACAAGGCTCTAAGAATGCGGAGGAAGTGACCAGGCTGCTCTGACCAAGGCGGGACAAAATAAAACGTAACAGCTCTCTGAATCACTCCCCTGCCCCTCCCGCTACTGGGTTCTGGGGAAGACCACAAACTGTCAACAATCTTATTGCAAAAATCCCTCTTGACCTGTAAATTTAAACATATTGCCTATGCTTCCCCCCCATTCCATAATGTGTCACCCCCATTACAAGGAGTGTATAAAAGATGTGTGCTTTCTCCCTGCGAGACTGAGCAACCCCACATATGTGGAACAATAAACCTCATGCTTTTGCATCAATCTATCTTCAAGCTGTGTCCTGAGGGGTTCCACACCTACGCTGAGACCCTGGGGGGGTCTGCTGAGTTACAACATAAGGCTCTGGCAGTGCCCCTCCTGAGGCAACCATAACAGGCTCCTTTTGGTATGCACTTCTTGTTGTCCATAATAGTGTTGGGGTTTAGTGACTGTTTATAGGATGAATTCTCAGGTAGGGCAGTCTTTGGATGGCCTTTCCTTTGGTCTCTGCTGGACACTTTGTCTCCATTATTGCTCCTGTGAGTATTTTGATCCCTTTCTCAGAGGAACCCAAGCACCCCCCACTTCAGTCATCCTTCTTCTTGAGCTTCCTGTGGTCTGTGAATTGTAATTTGTTTATTTTGAGATTTTGGGCTAACATCCATTTATCAGTGAGCGCATACCATGTGTGTTCTTTTGTGATTGGGTTACCTCACTCAGGATGACACTTTCTAGTTCCATCAATTTGCCTAAGAATTTTATGAATTCATTGTTTTTAATAGCTGAATAATACTCCATTGTGTATATATACCACAATTTCTGTATCCATTCCTCTGTTGAAGGACATCTTGGTTCTTTCCAGCATCTGGCTATTATAAATAAGGCCACTATGAACATAGTGGGGCATGTGTCCTTATTACATGTTGGAGCATCTTCTGGGTATTATCCAGGAGTGGTATAGCTGGGTCCTCAGGTAGTACTATGTCTAATTTTCCAAGGAACCATCAAACTGATTTCCAGAGTGGTTTTACCAGCTGGCAATCTCACCAACAATGGAGAAGTGTTCTTCTTTCCCCACATCCTCTCCAGCATCTGCTGTCCCCTGAGTTTTTTATCTTAGCCATTCTGACTGGTGTGAGGTGGAATCTCAGAGTTGTTTTGATTTGCATTTCCCTGATAACTAAGGATGCTGAACATTTCTTTAGGTGTTTCAGGGCCATTCCAGTTTCCTCAGTTGAGAATTCCCTGTTTAGCTCTGTACCCCATTTTTTAATAGGGTAATTTGATTCTCTGGAGTCTAACTTCTTGAGTTCTTTGTATACATTGGATATTAGCCCTCTATCGGATGTAGGATTGGTAAAGATCTTTTCACAATTTGTTGGTTGCCGTGTTGTCCTATTGACAGTGTCCTTTGCCTTACAGAAGCTTTGCAGTTTTATGAGGTCCCATTTGTCAATTCTTGTTTTTAGAGCATAAACCATTATTGGTGTTCTATTCAGGAAAATTTCCCCTGTACCCATGGGTTCAAGGTCCTTCCCCACTTTCTCCTCTATAAGTTTCAGTGTGTCTATTTTTATGCATAGGTCCTTGATCCACTTGGACTTGAGCTTTCTACAAGGAGCTAAGAAGGGGTCGATATGCATTTTTCTGCATGCTGACCTCCATTTGAGCCAGCATCATTTGTTAAAAATGCTGTCTTTTTTCCACTGGATGTTTTTAGCACCTTTGTCAAATATCAAGTGACAGTAGGTGTGCAGTTTCTTTGCTGGGTCTTCAATTCTATTCCACTCATCTTCCTGCCTGTCTTCGTACCAATACCAGACAGTTTTTATCACTATTGCTCTGTAGTAGAGCTTGAGGTCAGGGATGGTGATTTCCCCCAGGAGATCTTTTGTTGTGGAGAATAGTTTTTGCTATCCTGGGTTTTTTGTTATTCCAGATGAATTTGAGAATTGCTCTTTCTAGATCTATGAAGAATTGATTTGGAATTTTGATGCGGATTGCATTGAATCTGTAGATTGCTTTCGGCAAGATGGCCATTTTTACTATGTTAATCCCGCCAATCCATGAGCATGGGAGATCTTTCCATCTTCTGAGATCTTCTTCGATTTCTTTCTTCAGAGGCTTGAAATTCTTGTCATACAGATCTTTCATTTGCTTGGTTAGAGTCACACCAAGGTATATAATATTATTTGTGACTCTTGTGAAGGATGTCATTTTCCTAATTTCTTTCTCAGCTTGTTTATCCTTTGAGTATAGGAAGGCTACTGATTTGTTTGAGTTAATTTTATATCCAGCCACTTTGCTGAAGTTGTTTATCAGCTTTAGGAATTCTCTGATGGAAGATTTGGGGTCACTTAAGTATACGATCATATCATCTTCAAATTGTGATATTTTGACTTCTTCTTTGCAATTTGTATACCTTTAACTTCCTTTTGTTGTCTGATTGCTCTGTCTAGGACTTCAAGTACTATATTGAATAGATAGGGAGAGAGTGGGCAGCCTTGTCTGGTCCCCGATTTTAGTGGGATTGCTTCAAGTTTCTCTCCATTTAGTTTGATAATGGCTACCAGTTTATACTGCAATTCTTTAATTGCCAATCAAATGCAGCTGGGGGCGGAGACCCTCAGCATCCAGGAACTTGGCCTTTTGGGAGCCAAATTGAATTGAGACAGCATTAGAAACAACCCCTAACAGTTCAGTGTCTCTCTCTTTTCTGGAAATAGAAAGGTTCTTTGGCATTTCTTTTTGTTGCTGACCAAGGCCCATATATGTAGACAGTTATTAACAAAGAAATCAACGGGTACTTTCTACACTTCCCTGTGTTCTAACTTCCTGAGTCCAGCTAACCTTCCTTATTGGTGATGCTTATGGAGACAGAATCATCATTTTAGGACCATGAAATACCTGGAACTGCAGGTTCAGTCTGGGTTTTAGCTCATAGGCCGAGTTTATTCATGGAATGGTTAGTGTGCCTGGGTTAGGAGGAAACCCTGGGAAGATGTGTTGTTGCTCAAGGCTAGGTAGGGAGCTGAAAGACCTCATAGGCGTAACCAAGGTGAACAGATTGCTTTCGAGACATGATTCAAGGCTGTTGTGGGCTTTCTGAACACAGAAACAGGATACCAAGGCTCTTTTGCAGAAAGCAATTTATTATGTACTAGTATAGTCTGTGAGGGATATTTCCTTAAAGACAGAGCCCTGAATATAATGAAGCAGAAATTTTAATACATTTCCTTCCTTTTTGTCTTCTGTACATGGTGACTTACACTCCAATTGCATGCTTTAAGCTACTGGACAGAGAATGTAGAGGATAGGGAGGAGCTTACAGGAGAGTTGCTATACACAAAGGACACTAACCAGATCATGTAGCTGTTTCCTACTTTTCCCCCTTAGCTTTGGGTCCATCTACTATTTATTCTGCCAATTAAGCAATATATGGTTCTTCTCTTTCCAGCAAATGGTTAAAATAAGCTGGTTACAACCCCAAGTGGGTTGGAACCATCTATCTGCTTTGCTGTGAGTGCTGAGCAGCTACTGGTCACCCCCCACCCCCACCCCTAGTTTCTACCACATAGAAAGATCTAGAGCAAATGCTAAGTTGATGCTTTGTTCAACGCTGATACCTTTAGAATCTTCCTGTCAGAAGTATCCTGACAACAAAGTTCCAACAAGGAGAGCCAGTTCTTAGGAGAGACTCTTGCTTCTTTATTAAGCTACCTTATTAAGCAGCTACCAACAACCTGGTTAGTATGCTGGGACAAGCCTGGATTAGTTGAGCAGTAGTTGGTTAAATGAAGCCCTGTTCCGGGCAGAAGTAATTTCTTCCAGGAGTCTATTAAACCAAAAATATTCTGACACTTAGAAGCAAGTAGGTAGTAAGTATGACTCTTCAAGATTGCTGTCCCAGGAGGAGGCAGAGCTCAACTTGAACTGTTTGGAGGACAAATGGAGATGTTTAGCTAGCTGTTGATCATTTCCAACAGGAATTTGATTAGACATTGAGAGCTGGGGATTTATGCCAAACAGACTGGAAATAATTCTTAGTAAAAATGTGTGCCTACCCCCCAACCCCCGGGCTTTGAGAATTAAGTGCAGGGCCGTCAGGATATTCTAAGACTTGGGTGTTAATGGTGAAAAGTTGAAGAATTGATCAGCTATCAAGGATGATCAGGGTAGGGATACATTCGCTAACAGGATTCTTTGCTAAAGGTAGGCTGAGGACCAGGCCAAGGACAAGAACTGGTTAAAAAGAGAGCTTAGAGGCACCTGAATAAAGTCTAATCAAGGAGGAAACCTTGTTGTTCCTAGTCTACTGGGATGGAAGGTTATTATTAGGTCTGACAGTTGCTAAGGCAGGAACTCAAGGTGCTCCCTCTGAATGCAAGTCTAGTCTGGGAAAAGGTTCCCAAACAGAAAATCGGAGCCCTCTTCTCACCTAACTACAAATGCCAGAAAGATATAAATGAATGTGGCCAATCAAAACAGAGCTGCCTTCCTGAAAATCCACCTTACCATCAGGGCCAAGCATCAACCACTTAGAACTGTCATGTGCTGTATGGAAGGAAATTGCTTACATAGAGACCCAAACGAACTGAAAGTGGAAAATGCTCTAAAATGGAAAATGCCAGGTTTTTTTAAATTTATATGGATAGTTCTATTATTGCTTTATTTACGGAATTCTTTGTAAAAGACTAAGGAAGGTTGATAAAAAACTGTTACTTTTTTTGTTGAGCTGTAGAGTGAATTTTCTCCACACAGATTGGCCTACTGCTCAGTTTTACTCATAAGGATGCACGTTGAGAATCAGAGCTGGTGCCAGTGTGCGCTGCTGATTAGAATCTTCTGAACTTTGAAAACTCTAGGCTTGATCCTTACTAAGCCCTTGTCAATGAAGGAGGAATGAGATAACTCTATGTTTAACATGCTTTCCTGGTGATTCTCATTAGCAGCTTGGCATGGGGCCATAGGCTTGCATTGTAGGCTGACTAAAGACAGTGCTTGGTTTGTTGGGGAGGGACGGGGATGAGGGAAGGTTGAAGGGGATTCCTTGATCCTTTTCTCCAACCCAGGCTCCTGCCATATTTGGAGGGCTTAGGATCTGTGTGCTTATGGAAATGGCAAATTAAGCGAAGATGGCAAAAGCTGCCACATTGGCTTTTTAGGCCTCCCCTCTGGGGCTTCTGTTGTCTTCCAGACATCTGGACCTTCACTTTCTTTCCCGTCTTTTCTGAATTAAAGAAAGCCCGCTCTTTTAAAAGAGGCTGGTTAACCAAAAAAATCCTAACATTGTAATGGTGAAGTGGACAGAGTCCCACCCCTAACCAAGAAGCTATTTGCAATTAATGCCTGTCAGGAAAGGGAAAATCAGTCCCCCCCCCCCCCCATGCAGTGTTGCTGGGTATACCACAGCAGAGCAGGCCCCAGGTCCATTTGTGTGTGTGTGTGTGTGTGTGTGTGTGTGTGTGTGTGTGTGTGTATGAGTTCATGTTCCGCTTTGATCTGTCTGGGTATTTTTTGTCTTACTGACTTGATCTTTCTTCTTCCTTCCTTTCCTTCCTTTTCTTTCTTTCTTTCTTTCTTTCTTTCTCTTCCTTCCTTCCTTTTGTCCTTCCTGTCTTTTTTTAGTTCGTCTGTATTTTTTTTAGTTCCTTTTGTTGTTGAGAGAAAGAGAGGGAAAGAGCGAGAGAAAGAACCTAAAGTTGGGTGAGTAGGGAGGTGGGGAAGCGATCTGAGAGGAGTTGGAGTGGGAGAGGGCAAAGAATACAAGAGGTGAAGGGGAGAAGGGAGGGGCCGTGGGAAGGGGGGGGCACTGGGAGGAGAGGAAGCCCGCAATCCGGATGTGAATACATAAATAAATTAGTGGAAAAAAATATGTTGTATGAAAAGAAATTTAAAAATTAAAAAGAGGCTGGCTGGTTAAGGGCTGGTGAAATATTGTTGCGGTAGAACAGATCCGAGGCCCTGGGTTAGATTCTAATGAATAACAAACAAACTACCTGATAAACAAACAAGAACCTGGCTAAGCATTGCTCACTAAGGTTTACGTGGTTGATAAAGGAAGACTGAAACTTAGCCGATCAGATGCTGCAGAGTACACAGATGCAGACACTTGCAGGAGAGGGCAGCAAGGTGTCAAGTGGGGCTTCAGGTGGGTGTTTGTGTAGAGGCAGGAGCCGGACTTGCTGTTTCTCTGGCCTTTGCCTGAAGTCAGCTCATATATTTTGGCTGTGCCCCAGGTTTACAGGACTTTCTAAGCGCTATCAGTCAGTGTTCTATCCTTTTCCTGAAAGGACAGAAGAAAAAAAAGAAAGAAAGAAAGAAAGGTTCAAAGCTAAACCCTGACTCCCAGGTAAGATGCCACCCTTACTGAAATAGCACAGTATCAGCAGAACAGGGTCTTATTGGCTCATTATCAGGCAAGGTCAGGATATTATTTCTGGAAGCTTCTGAAAGCCACAGTCTGTTAGGGAAAAAAAATCTTCCTGAGGATTTCATACAGCTTGCTCTCCCTTGTTCTCACAGGCGCTCCTGTTGGCGGGGCTCCTTTTCTTCCTTTTCTTGGGCCTCCTTTTAAAATGCTAATGAAATTTGCTTGATTTCTGCTTTCACCGCTCCCCCCCCGCCCCCCAATCCCCAGCTAATTTGGGAGATCAAGAAAGGGAGCTGATATCTGTAAAAGATGGGCTTGTCTTTCCACCTGAGCTACCTTTGTATCTCAGTCCCCTTTTTAGCAGGAAATGGTGTTGGGGCCCTAAACACCAACATATATAACGTTGATTGTATTCTGCATAACAAATTGGATTAGGATAATTACCACGCAGATGTTAAAAAACCCTGAATGCAAATCAATGCAATTAGTCATGACTTAATATACTATAATTCGCACGCTGGAAAGTCTTATTGTGATTATACTATTTTAGAACTAAATGGTTTAACCGAAAAGGGGAAAGAAAAGAATGCTTTTGCTCTGGTGGTGCACGTGCTCTGAACAAGAAACTGTCTTATGCTAATCCGAAATTTTACTACTCAGAATTCCTATTAACTAATCAGATCTTTCCATTTCTCTTGCTCCCCCCACCTTATATAGAGAACTGCAGTTTCTTTAGCAAGACGATTTCATGCGCAATTCGACTTGAATGCCACCATTATTAACAAAAGGATCTGCACACAGATGCTTTTGACAAACATGGCTTTAGAAAACCCGAGGCTGGGTGGTGGGGAACAGCGTCTCCCCTCCCTGGATGGACTCTGAAACAAAGCCAAGTGTAAGCAATTAGAATGAGTCCAAGTAGCCCTGCAGTAAGAAGACCTGTCAGAAGGGCAGTGGGCTCTGATCTGTCACAAAGAACTGTGCAGCTTGGTGGGGGGGGGGGGGGCCGGGGTGAGCAGGGGCGAAACTGCAGTTTAGAATCCCTCTTTCAGACTGCGCATCCAAGTGTGGGGCTGCATCAATCAATGGAAAGGTGCCTTTATCTAACTCACAGGAGCTGCCTTATACAGATGGGCCAGTAGTTGAATCACAGAGGAAAAAGTAAAAGAAAACGAATGTCATCTCCAGAAACAACAGAGTTAGAGCAGTGGCTACATATCCAGTTCCCAAAGTCAGTCAGGGCTACATACTGAGAAAGAAGTAAGTAGATAAGGAAATAAAACTTGTATTTCAGGATAGATATCAATTTTCTTTTTTGTGGTGGGTATACTGGGAATGAAACCCAGAGCCTGTGCATGTAAGGCATTTACTCTACCAGTACACTATAACTTAGGTCTCTTTTAATACTTGAGACAGGATCTCACTAAGTTACTCAGGCTGCTCTTGAACTTACTCTATGATTCAGATGGACTTTGAACTTGTGGTTCTTCTGACTCAGGCTCCCTAGTAGTCAGAGCTGGCCAGAACTTTTCTGTGGAGCTGAGTCTGACTTTGAACTGATCCTTCTGCCTCAACCTCCCAGGTACTGGAATTTTAAGCATGGGCCATCAAACCAAACCACCAAACTAGGCTTGCTTCTTAGTATAATTATACCCTATGCAATAAAAAATTGTCACTCAGCAGAAATTGAAGTTGTTAAGGATTCTCTGTCTTATACTATTTTTTAATAGTTTTCAATAGTTTTAAACTGTACATCTTGGTCTATCTCTCTGTCTGTCTGTCTGTCTGTCTATCTATCTATCTATCTATCTATCTATCTATCTATCTATCTATCTTTTTTTGAAATAGTCTCGTTCTGTATTATTGGCTGGAGATGTGTGAACAATCCTCCTGCTTTGGCTTTTTGAGTATTGGGATTATAGGCATGAACTGTCACGTCTGGCTTTGAGCCTTATGTCTTCTTTGGTCACTCTGATTCTCACTCTAACACCTGGCAGGGAGCTTGCTGATTAAAACATATCTAAGTGTGTTATTGGTCCTCACACTTGCACATGCAATCAGAATCACCTGAAATGACTAAGACTCATCTTCTTCCCTCCTGTTCCCCAGCCCCAGAGTGTCTGATTCAGCTACTCAGGATGGTGTCCGAAAACCTGCATATCTGACAAGTTTCCACCGGGATGATTCTACTGCTCTACAGACCACAATCTGGGAACCCCTGGTTGTAGGATGGCAGAGTGGTAGATCATGGAGTCAGAGGGACCACAATCAACACATAAAAGAAACCAATGACAAGAAAGACTGGACTATCCTGCATGGGTTGCATGTGAGGGACAGAGCGTGTGGGCGAAAAGCCCCCATATACAACTATGGAAGAAGCTGGGTGATGTGTCAAATAGTCATAAAGGGTCATGACTGTCCTGGTGCCATTGAGCGTCTAACGTTCGCCACCCAGCTGCCTGGCTCATTTCTACTCTTTGACGTGCTCTCAATAAATAAACTCTATTTCTTCCACTCTCCACGTGGCCCACATCTAATTATTTGTTCTGAAATAGAAGAACCTGGAAATCTCAGCAAGTGTCCTCCTGATGCCTACTCCTGCCTATATCAACAGGGAAAACTCAATAAACCTGTTGAATGGGAAACAGCTTCATGTTAAACACTGAGAACCTCCTGCATGAAGCAGGGTGTATGGGTTCCTTGATAAAGCTCCGCTGATCTATTGACATCTCTTGGGCTCTGCCCATTTCAGCTACCTCAGAGCATAATCCCCCCTTGACTTCATTCACTGCAAAGTTGTTCGCGCTTATTGCTTCCAGACTTGTTTCCACCTCTATCAACTTTAATTCCTTTTTTTAAAGGTGACAATGTCTTTTCATTATCTAAACCAGGGATAACACATTAATGGGGTAAGGGTACCAGAGTAGAGGTTGGGGTGTGTGTGTGTGGGGGGGGGGTTGGGGATTATATCCATTTCCTAAACAAGGAAGGAAACATTTTGAAGTTGCTGGGAATTTTTGGTGAAACCATTGATTACTTTTGAATCTCTTTCACTGTGAATTCTTTTCATTCTCTCTTCTGGACAAGTCATCAGAATGGCCCTTTAATTACCTAAATCTAAAGCACTATATCCTCATCACAATAGGAGACCTCCACCATTATCTGGAATAGAAATGGCAGGTATTTGCATAAGGAATAGAAGGGATTCAATTGGAGACAAATTAAGACATTAAATTTCAGACTAATTTTCTATTTGAGGCCCAAATACATTATAAGAAGATTGGATGGACTACATTGTTAAGGCCAATTTTTGGAGCCAAGAAAGGATGATAAAATTGTTTAGATAGGAGGACAAAGAAGAAAGTGGTTGGTCCTTATGATGCAGGTCCTGAGGTGCAAGAATTATGGGCAGTTTTCTATGAAGTCTTTGAAGCTGCTAAGACCAAAGTCTGTTTCAGCACAGCAACTCAGGGTGGGGTGTGGTACGGTGGGGAGGAAGTGGGGTTAAGTCAAAACAAAGGGCCATGTGTATGAAAGACTTGGAACAGTCTGGGTCTATTTTACCTTGAAACATTTATCAAGGGGTAACAGCCCCAGAGTTCCTGTGCTTAATAACATAGGCAGAGGGTGGGGAGATAGATGTAGGGACTGAGTAATGGTGTCAGTAAATATGTTTGATATTCTTTTCTAAGGGATTTTCAACAGAAAGATTGAATTTCCTGTCAATATCTTAGTCACAATAATTTGAATATTAAATGAAATAAATGTTCTAGCTTGTGTCTAGCTGGAGAAAAGGTATATGCTTTGTTATGTGTGATAGAGATGTGGTGTTTTCTCTTCATTTTGCAGGCGTGGTCAACACTTATTGTTCATGGTGTTACTAGGGAAATTGGGGTCTCTCAGGGTTTTTAGTTTCCTTAGTTGAAAAATCTAAGACAGGACTCAGAAGAAAGCTTGAGGACAGTTTTATTAGAATTTCTAAAAACAAAACAAAACTGCAGGGCAGGCAAGTTGTAAATCTCAGCAGCTGTCTGGAGGAAGGAGATGAAGTGGAAGAGAGACAGCCACGTTGGATCTAAACAGCCAGATGATGGAGACATCTGAGGCCTGTATCAGAGATTTCTCTAAGTTGCTGTAACCTATCTACCTAAAATGTCCACCAATACATTTGGAAGGTGTCTTGACTTATGGCTGTCTTTGTTCTGTTACTATAAAATTTCATGAAACCTTTGGAGATAGTATTTGTGGTGACTTAAATCTGTATTTCTGCACTTTGGTCACACACATTTGGCTACAGGATAAAAAATTCCTTATTTTCTTTGAGGTAAGAACTGTAGGTTTTCACTCCATTAGTACTGCAGTAACAAATTAGCACAAACTTTGTGATGTGACATGATACAAATGTGTTATCTTTTGGTTCTATATTTAGAAGTTCTAAAGTCAAGGTATTAGCAGAGATCCATTCTTATTACAGGCTCTATGGGACAATGACTCTGCTCTTTTCAACTGTAAGGCATCATTCACACATTGGAGTCATAGCCCTTCTCTTCATCTTCAAAGCAGAAACACAGCATTTTCAAATGCTTCAACCCTTTACTCTTCTGACCCTGACCTTGCTGATTCCCTCTTATAGTAAATCTTATGATACTACTGAGTCTGTCTAGATAATTCAGGATAATGTTACTACTGCGAATATAGTCACAGCTACCAAGTCTTTCAAGCCACATAAAGTCACATGTGTATAGGTTTCAGGAATTCATAGGTGGACATATATAGGAAGGAGAGATCATTACCTTGTCTCCCAGGGGAAGTAAGAGGGATGACTAAACCATATAGTAATAAACATGGGAACATAGTAATACTTTCCTGAGATTGTGCCAAAGTCAAATCTGATCTTATTTGGGAGTTCCAGCTGCTCCTCAGTTACTTGCCTCTAGACCTCACAGCATTTCTAAACAGTACTTATTCCATAAAATTACACTCAACTCTTATGTCTAATGCTCTTTCCTGGTGGTGCAGTAGCAAAAGCTCTAGGATGGAGGAGGAAGGCCCATGTACTGGCGAATTTTCCCCATGCTTCTCAGAAACATACCATTTTCACAGGTGACAAAATCGTGGCAGTGGGTCAAAGTTACTTGTTTAATCAAAAGTAGAGCTAACTTAGCATTTGAAATTGGAACGAAGGTTCCAGAATGTCTTAAATGAGAGTGTTACTTTCCTGGGAAACCCCCTGTTGACTTATGAGCAAGAAAGAAAAGTTGCAAGCAGGTGACCTTTTCATGTTTCTTAATTTATTTGTGGCAGGTGCTAATCCTATGCTTGAGGAAATTGACAACCAAACCTTTTTTGATGTTTTCAGAAGAGAAAATGTTATTTCTTCTTTCTTCTTCTAAGGATATTTAGCTACAGTTCATGATGATGATGATGATGATAATGATGATGACTCTTGACTTTGATCTAGTCCCTGCTATATGTTGGGTTCTGACAGCTGATTGTGTGTTCTGAAAGCAAACTGATAACCACATCAGGGTAATGGAATTTCTGTTAAATGGTGCATTGATTAAAAATGGCAATTTCGATTTAATGACGTGTGGTTTAAAAAAGAAAATCAAAATCTCAGTAGTATTTTCTTTCCTTCCATATTTTTCTTGTCTCCATGGATACTAATAACCATACTTTTTAACTTTTTGTATATTAGACATATAAAGTAATACATTTCATTTGTGACATTTCCATTTATGAATATCATGATTTTGAGCGTATTCACCCTGTTTACCCACTCCCATTACCCATTCTCTGCCATTTTCCTGTTCTAAATCCCTAACAATCTTCTTTTTACTTTAATGTCTCTTTTATTTCTCCCCAGGTTCCAGTTACGACAGAAAATGTGACTGACACTTGTGGCTTATTTCACTTAACATGGTGATCTCCAGCTCTATCCATTTTCATGTAAATCATTTCATTTTGCTATTTTGAAAAGTCCCGAACAATTAATGTATATTAGTTTTCTTAAATAATGGGTTTTATTGTGACATTTTTATACATGTATTTAATAATGTGGTTTCACAATATTCACTTTCTATTACCCCTCTATGGGTCTCCTCCTTTTTTCCTATTTTCAAGTTGTTTGTGTGTGTGTATGTGTGTGTGTGTGTGCCTAGATTTCACATATGAGAGAAAATGTGATATTTATCTTTCAGAGTCTGCACTTGACTATTAAAAATGATTTAATAGTTTTTTTAAAAATTAATTATGTGTAGGTATATGACTACAACACATTAAAGCAGGTGGACTCAGAGGTCAGAGATGTTGGGTCCCCTGGAACTGGAGTAAAAGTAAGTTATGAGCAGCCTGGCATGGGTGCTGGGGACTGAACTCTGGTCCTTTGCTAGGCAGTATATGCTCTTAGACACTTAGCTATGTTTCCAGATACTGCATTTTTCCATTGGATTATTTTTGTGGTTTAGGTTTTTTCTTATTTTATATAGTCTATATTTTAATCCTGTGTAGGATAAATAGAAGGTAGAGGTTTTCTTTCATTGTGTGAATTGTGTTTTCTTTTTTTTGTTGTTGTTTTGGTTTTTTTTGTTTTTCGAGACAGGGTTTCTCTGTGTAGCCCTGGCTGTCTTGGAACTCACTTTGTAGACCAGGCTGGCCTCGAACTCAGAAATCCTCCTGCCTCTGCCTCCCAAGTGCTGGGATTAAAAGGCGTGGGCCACCACCACCCGGTGTGAATTGTGTTTTCATTCTGTTGAGTGTTTCTCTTTTTAAACATTTATTTTTGTATGTGTGTATGATATGTGTGTGTATGATGTATGTATGAGCATGTGTGTGTGCTTGTGCATGTGTATGTATGTGTTCGGTATGTTTGTAGTGATCTAGAAGTCCTACAGCAATAGCCCTCAGAATCGTCTTAAAAGATTTGTAAAAACACAGATGGTTGGATCCCCATTCTCAGGGATTATGATACAATGAATCTAAGATGGAGTCTCAGAATTTGCATTTCTAACCATTTCCCAAGTGATACTATGGTTGTTGGTCCACATATCACACTGTCTGCTATGCCATGCATGTGGAGGCCAGAGGACAAGTTGCAGGAGTCAGTTCTCATCTATTACATGGGTTCTATTACAGAACTCAGGTTGTTTGGCTTGGTGGCAAGTTCCTTTATCTACTCAGCCATCTTACTGAACCTGATTGCTTTTTTCATTGTACAGAAGATTTTTTTAACTTGATATAATCCCATTTGTCATATTTTGCCTCCATTTTCTACACTTTCAATTTTACTGAGGAAATTGCTACCTGAAGGGTTTCCCTTGTACTGTAGTTTAGTAGTTTCAGAGTTTTAGGTCAGACATTAGGTTTTTTGATCCAGTTTCAATTGATTTTTATACAGGATGAGAAATAGGTATGTCATGTTAGTCCTCTATAGGTGGAGGGAGATCCAGAACCATTTGTCATAGAGATTATATTTCCATCAATATTTTTGATACAGTTTTGGTAACTCATGTGTGTCCAGTGTCCAGAAACATACCCATTTCTTCTAGATCTTCCCATTTGTTATTATACAGTTTATAAAAAGACTAATGAGACTTTGAATTTTTCTGTTATCAGTTATTTTTTTCTTGCTTCCAATTTCTCTTTCTTATTCTGGCTAAAGGTTTATCATTTTTTCAAAGAACCTTTTTTTTTTCAAAGAACTAAGGCTGATTCATTGATTCTTTGAATTGTACTCTAGTCTTTATGTAGCAGGCTGAATGAGAATGGCCCTTAGAGGCTCATATATTTGAATGCGTGGTCCTCAGTGGGTGCTACTGTTTGGGAAGGATTAGGAGGTGGGCCTTGTTGGAGAAAGTGTATCACTGGCAAAGGGCTTTGAGGTTTCAAAAGGCTCTTCGTCATTCCCAGTTAGTTTTCTCTGTCTCCTATTTTTGTTTAAGGATTTGAGCTCTCAGCTACTGCTCTAGCTCCATGCCTGCTTACCTGCTGCCATGCTTCCTGCCATGATGGTCATGGTAACTCTTTGGAACTTTGAACCCCAAATTAAATATTTTCTTCTCCAAGCTGCCTTGGTCATGTTTTGTCACAACAATAGAAAAGTAACCTAAGATACTCCATTTTATTTCTTTTTGCTCTGATGTTTATTTATTTGATTTTCTTTGATGTAACTATTCTTTGCTATGAACTTCCCTTCTAGCACTGCTTTGGCTATATCTCACAGATTTTGCTGTGCCTGTTTCTAGGTTTACTTGATTTAATGAATTTTAAGACTCACCCTGTGACCTTTTCAATCACTGAAAGTATGTGTGCTATTCAGGGCTGAGGATATGCCTAAGTTGGTGGAGTACTTTATATAACTAACCACCTTTATGATTGGATTTAATACTTATTTGACAATATAGAATTTACACCTGGTATAGTAAACTGGTCAAAATAACAAGGTTGGAGAGGCTATTGCTGCTGTTTTTGCTATATAGACATGATATCACATCACCTTTTAATTAACTATATTTATATCCATAGATTGGTGTTGCTGTCAGCTTTAGTCAGAGAAGCTTCTTTTTGCAGTGGTAGTAGTGTCTGCTGAGACTCATAACTAGCTAAAGTAATGCAATTAAATGTTTACATTAGTTAGGTTTCTTTAAAGGAACAGAACTGATAGAAAAGAAGTGTGTGTGTGTGTGTGTGTGTGTGTGTGCATGTGCGTGTGCGTGTGCACATGTGTTGATATTTATTAGAGTGGCTTACAGGATGTAGTTTGGGTAGTCCCACAATGTCTGAGAGAAAGGCCAGGAATCTGGCAGTTGCTCAATCCAAGAGACTGGATGTCTCAGCAGTTCCAATCTGTTGCTGAAGTCCCAGGGACATCCTAGACAGCTGTTGGTCTTCAATCTATGTTGAAATCCCAAAGAAGTAAGTTCTAGTACTAGCAAACAAATCTTTCAGCAACATGATAGGTGAATTTGCCAGGTGAGAGTAAGGGCAAACAGACAAAACCCAAAACACTTCTTTCTCTCATGCTCTTTTATGTGGGCTGCCACTAGAACATATGGCCCCAATTTAGGGTGGGTCTTCCACCTCAAATGAACCACTCAAGAAAATCCCTCACAGGTGTACCCAGATGTTTACATATTAGTTCCAGATGTAATCAAGTTGACAACCAAATTAGCCACCGAACTGTTGAATACCCATCCAGAAATAAGAGATTTATATTACCCTCTTTGAGGCTCAGGGAACACTATATAAGAAAAGGATGAATGAATGGAAGAGCTGCAAGACTGTTGTGGAATGTGGACTACTTTTTATGAATGGCACTGCAATATTGAACTCACGACCAGTTGTAATTACCCATATAAGATCTGTACCTTTTCATGGAAGAGTGATGTATTTGTGGGATCCTGCCTTCCATGAAGATTTATACACAGTTAATGGGGGTGAGGGAGAGAAGGTTTCTTCAGTGATGTAGTCACTGATAAGATGCCCATATTCCTATAAATAATCATAATCATTTTGAGTCTCCCTGTTTCTCTGTGTTTGTCCCTAATAAAATACACACACACACATACACACACACACACACACACACACACACACTCATACACATATAGACAAAAGTAGAGGTGAGCAAGTTGGGAAGATGAAGAGGGTTAATGGTAGCAAAGGGGATGAGATGAGGTAATTTTTGCACCCATATGAAAATGTTATAATGAAAAACACTATTGTATATAATTAAAATGTACTAATAAAACATTTTAAAAACTTGGAATAGTGATATACATCTTCAACCTCAGAATGTGGGAGGTGGAGGCAAAAGGATCTGAACTTGGTATCTGTAGTGGCTATTCCTGGTTGTCAACTTGACTATATCTGGAATGAACTACAATCCAGAATTGGAAGGCTCACCTATGATCCTAATCTGGAGTCTCAGAGATACAAGTGTCTGACCTGGATCTTGGCATGGAGATCTTGAAGCATAGTGACTGAATTCCAGAAGATTAAGACAAGGAGATCTCTGAGTTCAAGGTCATCTGGGATTAAAGTGTGGTGTCACATGCCTTTAATCTGGGCCGCACCCTCTGCTGGAGACCTACATAAGGACATTGGAAGAAGGAAGACTCACTCTTCCTTGCCTGCTTGCTTCGTGGGACCGAGCAACTGCTAGATCCTTGGACTTCCATCTACAAGTACTGCTGACTATTTTTGGGGAGTTGGACTACAAGCTGTAAGTCATCCACAAATTTCCTAACTATATAGAGACTACCCATATGTTCTGTGACTCTAGAGAACTCTGACTAATACAGTATCTTTATGTTATAACCTTGTAACTGCTGGGATTATAAACATGTGTTAGAAAACCTTCACACCTCCATGTCTTAAGCTGAAATACCTGCCAATGCCTATGTTGAAAAAAGCTGCATTCTGGATTTTTTTCTAGTCAGTATATTGTGGGGCAGGGTATTGATCAAAGGCTTTTTACCCTTCTATTCATTCTTACACACATCAAGTAGAGAGAGATGTCTTGACTGAAGCTATTTAAATTTGAGTTGCATGTCAGAAAAGAGCAGTAGTGAAGAAACTGGGCATCAAACAAAGACTTTTTTTGGAGCATCATAGACTGTGTATTCTAGAAGCAGAACAAAAGCTGGAACTACAGTGCGTTCCCAGATACCTTTATGGGTAATGGCGGGGACAATGGAATTCCAAAATTCTGTTATAGGAGAGAGCTGTTGGAACCTGTTTTTCTGATGTCCTTAATTCTGGCATCTCAGTTTCTGTACCTATGCAAAACCACAGGCTACAGGTTATACCCAGAACTCTGAGGATGTGTTCCTTGTTCTACCATTTACTAAAGGGAAGTATCTTCTGCTTGGCCCCGCATCATAGCCTATGTTCTGCCAAGGATCCAGATCCACATCAGCTTGGAGAGGGGTTCCTAGGAGAAGGGGTGTTTGAGAGCTGAAAAAAAAATAAGCAGACTTGAAGTCAGCTCATGGGTATAAGCTGATGGCCTGTGTTCTGCTCAAGACAGCTTTCTCTAGAGATCTCCATATAACTCATCCAGATAGCTCAGTTCCTGAAGACTAAAGTGCAGTCTTTTATTTACATACCAATTCAGTCATTTACTCCAGGTTCTCTTTTAATTATCCCATGAATCAGTATTCCTTGTCTCTAGCCACCTGATTCTTGGAAACAGACAGCAAGCATATATTTTTTTTTAACATTGCAAATGAAATCAGAGATCTGCCTACATTTGTAAGCACAGACAATAAACTTACCTGCATGGAATCTTGTCCTGAGAATACCATTTCAACCATGCCTGGACCTAAATTCACTCTGTCCCAGACTGACCTTGAACTCAGGAGTTTGCCTACCTTTGTATCTGTCTTTGTATCTTTCTGACAAGCTGGCTCATAGTGTAGCAGCCTCTGTTCTTTTAGGTCCATGAAGCCCTTTATATAATTAATATTATATCCTTATATTTTGCATAGTTAAAAAATTATATATTTTGAACTCCTATTTTCAGAGTTCTTTCCCATAGCCTTAAGAGTTGTCCTGGATGTCACAACATTTAGCATTTTTGCTATGTACATAGATAGCTACACTGTCTCCTGTATTCATGCTATCTCTGATTATCATGGAGTCATTAACCTTGGCAGAGAGGAAGTTCCCTGATAACCTTGGCAGGGAGAGTATTTCCTGAAGGAGGAACATGAATTAATACACACACACACACACACACACACACACACACACACACACACACACAAGCATCATACCCAGCAACCATCGTCATTCATGGAGACCCATGGCCTACTAGCTCTGTTCCTGGGGCAGGAAACAATGTTACACCATCCCTCTACATGACCTTGCAGGACTCAGCAATGTTCTCCACAGCTTAGTGCCCTTAGGTCAGTGGTTCTCAAGCTTCCTAATGTTGTGACCCTCTAATACAGTTCCTTTTTTTATAGTGACCCTCAACCAGAGAATTATTTTTGTTTTTACTTCATAACTGTAATCTTGCTAGTGTTATGAATTATACTATAAATATCTGATATGCAGGATATCTGTTATCTATGTGAAAGGTCCATTGACTCCCCCATAGGGGTCACAACCCACAAGTTGACCACTGCCTTAGGTAGTTTAAGACAGTCTTTTCCATGAGCTAATGTTGTTTTTAGTTGTCTGCAGAGACTATACAGAGGAATGTCTACAGAGTCCTAGAGACGCAAACATGCAGGGTTTTCTGATACTCTGAGCAGGACATGTTCAAACAACAGTAAAGCTGCCAAGATGGCTCCCTGATACAGTACCCTGAAAGTATGTCAGGAGATGATGTAGATGTTCTCTAAATCCAGCCCACTCTGCAGAACTCGGAAAATATTGACTTGTCCACCAATACATCCAATGCATAAGACCTTCTCTCATTTTTACCCTTGCACGAGGATAGTTCTCCTCCTCCTGGACATGGTTCCATGGGGGCAGCTGTTAGGATGCTTTGCTCCTGTTTCCATGCAGTTGTTCCAAGTCTGTGTTTCACCAGATCTCCTCCTCTCTGCTGCTGAGTTCCAGTGTTCTGTATCCATTCACCTCAGCACACAGTCACTCACTCAGTGCTTTGCTTCTGTCCTATGCAGGAGCTGATGGGTCCTAGGTATGTCTGTTCCACAATATTACCTATTTTGTACCCCCAATTTATTTCAGTCTATTCTTAGAATTTCCCAGCTGAGAGAATTCCATTGTCCTCCATTGTATCTCCTTCAATTATGGTTCAGGGTGCTGTGGAGTACTGAATGTTTGCATTCTGGAAGAGTTTCCTAGTTGTTTTCCTGAATCGATGCCTTAAACTTAAAACAATTATATATTTGTTTGTTTATTATTTTGTGTATGTTTATCTGTGTATATGAAGGTGCTCATGTGTTACAGTGCATGTTGAAGTCAGAGGACAACATTTGGGAGTTGGGTCTCCTCTGCTACATTGTGTGGTCTGTGGAGGAAACTCAGGTCATAAAGCATGTGTGTAAGTACCAATACCTGCTGAGGTATCACCTTCACCTCCAGCCTTAACTCTTTTCTGATTATTCTGTGCATCTTTGTAGGTTTACATTTTCTTTTCTTCAAATCAAACATATATTTTTCTTCTGGGAGTAACTGCCTTTACCTTTTAACCTTTGCAGAAGGGAGAAGATTTAGAAAAAGGAGGAGTAACAAAAGGATAGAAAGACTGTAGGCTCAGTTGTGCATTCCTATGCAAGATGTCTTGGCAGCTGCCTTCATTTGTCTTGCTGTGGTCATTAGCTACATGGCCAGTTTTTAACTAGATTGATAGAACTTTACTTGGGAGCAGCCTTTTTGAATGGGTCCAAATGATCCACAAAATGATTTTTGCTCCTTAGCATGAGCACAGTAATGAGTCAGGTAGCTCAATTTGCCATAGTTGAAGTTCTCTTGGGTTTCTCCTTGTCTTTGACAATGTGCACATCTCTACTGCAATTACAGCACATCTGTTGGTTAGTGTTTATTATCCACATCACACGACTTTGAGGGAGCTTCAATTGAAGAACTGTCTATATCAGATTAGCCTGTGGTCATGCCTACAAGAGATTGTCTTGATTGGTGATTGATGTGGGAAGGCCCAGGCCACGCTGGACAGCATCATCAACATGCAAGGTGGTTTTGGACTGTATACGACAGCTAGCTGAGCTGGGTATAATCCCAGCACCAAGGAGGTAGAGGCAGGTAGATTTCTGTGAGTTCGAGGCCAGCCTGTTTTACAGAGTGAGTTCTAGGACAGGCAGGGAGGGCTGATATATAGAGAAACCCCCGTCTCAACAACAACAACAACAACAAAAGCTAGCTGAGTGTGCATAATTGAGTGAACCAGTGAGCGGCATTCCTCTGTGATTTCTGCTTGTGTTCCTGCTCTTCAACGATAGACTGTGACCTGAAAGTGTAAACTGACTAAATGTTCTCCTTCCTAAGTTGCTGAGTGTTCTATCACAGTAAGAGAAAGTCAAAGTAGAATAACCAACAGTACTCCTGAAGATCACAATTCTTGGCAATATACCCAGATTCAACACAGTGATAATAATGTATGTCTGAAAGTGATGAGGGAATGTATTGGAAACCTGTGCCATGGCTTCTCATGTGATGACCCTGGCCTCTGTCAACAGTAGGACATTGTCTGGGACAGCTGCCAGAACATTTGCACTTGAAGCATTTGTTGCTGCTGTGGTCAGAGATTCCCAGTTTGAGCAGCCTGCTGTGGTAGAGACTGGATGCAGGCCTGGGGAAGTGACTTAGCAGGCAGCAGTTGTTTACTTTTGGAGTCCTTACTTGGGGCACATGTGGGCTGAGCACAGTCCCACACAAGCTGTTCAAGACAAATTTCAAAAATTTAAGTTCTTGGTTTCATTATGCCATTCTGGCACATTTCTTTTTAAAAACTTTTTCTTTTTGACCATTTCACACATATATGTAATTTTCTTTTAGTCATTTTAAATGCCCAATATCCTTTCTTCCCCCTTCTTTTCCTCCCCAAATCCTTCTTCTTCCCCTTTCTACATTTAAAAAAAATTTTTTTTGGTGACTAAAATAATTTAATTAGAGTTGCTTGCATGAACATGGGTGTGAGGTTATATACTAGAGTGTGGGCAATTTACCAGTGGCTACACCATTGGAAAGAAAGACTCTCCTTCCCCCAGCAACCATTAACTGCCAATAGTCCCTTGGGGGGATGGAGCCTCATGAGTCTCTCCCCATCTAAGTTGAAATGTTGGGGAGCCCAATCTTGGGCAGGTCTCCTATATGTAGATCTCTGTGAGTTTGAGGCCAGCCTGTTTTACAGAGTGAAACAGCTGTTGTAGAGTGCAATGGTTGGGTTAGTGAGTTTGTTCAGTGGTTAAGGGCACTTGGAACTTTTCCAGAGGATTGGAGGTCAGTTTTCACCACCTACATGGCAAGTCGTACTGCATGTAACTCCAGGTACAGCGGACCTGATACCTTCTTCTGGTCTTTTTGAGCACTAGTACATAGCACACCAACATACATGCAGACAAAAGAGTCATAAACATACAAATAAAAGTAAATAAATCCTGCTGGGCACAGTAATGTACACCATTAATTTCTGCAAATGGGAGGCAGAAGCAGGCAGTATTTCTGAGTTTGAAGCCAGCCTGGTCTACATAGTGAGTTCCAGGACAGCCATTGCTACATGTTGAGACCCTGTCTCAACAAATAGAATGAACAGAGTATAAAGGCACATCTGTATATTGGTTTTTGATGTTTACCATATCAAAATCCTTCAAATGTCAGAACTTTCCTATCTTTAAGACCTTGTTCTTATTGCATGCAGGGGAAGCCTCTGGGTATATGCCAAGACTGGATGTAGGGGAATACCAGGACAGAGAAGCAAGAGGGGGTTGAATGGGGGACAAGGGGAAGGAAGAGGGCTTATGGGACTTTCGGGGAGGGAGGAACCAGGAAAGGGGAAATCATTCGGAATGTAAATAAAAAATAATATAGAAAATAAAAAAAAATAAAAGTACACACTGCAAAATGAAAAAAAAAAGACCTTGTTCAAGTTCTAGTTCTCGCAGAAAGCATTCTCTAGTTAATGGAGTCCTCTTGAATGCAGACAGACCTTGTTTCAATTTCTGGATCTCCACTAGCTGCCTAGGTTTTCTTGATGAGATGCATATGCTTTCTGAGTTTGTTTATGTACCTGTAAAGTGGAAATGATACTGTAGTAATCTCTATGATTAAATGGATTTCCTTTATCCTGGCCCCTTAAAATTTTTTATTTATTGCATTTTAATTTATATGTGCATGTGTCTGGATACTTATTTGTAGGTATCAGAAGGTAATTGCTTTTCTGCTTCTACCAAAGTTTCCAGGGATAAAACTTACGTCTTTTCATGCTTGGCACCAAGTGTCTTTGCCCACAGAATCATCTCAATGGCTCAATCCTGGATGTTTTTTGTGATGTGTTACATTGTTTTAAGATTGCAAATATATATAGTCTCTCTATCTTGACAATTAGAGTATTTTTAAAAAATATTTACTTATTTATTTAATGTATGTGAGTACACTGTTGCTGTCTTCAGACACACCAGAAGAGGGCATCTGATCTCATTACAGATGGTTGTGAGCCACCATGTGGTTGCTGGGATTTGAACTCAGGACCTTCAGAAGAGCAGTCAGTGCTGTTAGCCGCTGAGCCATCTCTCCAGCCCGACAATTAGAGTTTTTAAGGCCAGGTTTTAAAAAGATTTATTTGTTTATGTAGATGAGTATTTTGTCTGCATATCAAAAGAGTCATGGGATACTATGGGATTAGTTGTAGATAGTTGTAAGCCACTGTGTGGGGTTCTGGGAATTGACCTCAAGACCTCTGTAAGAACAGTCAGTACTCTTAACCACTGAACCATCTCTTCAGCTCAGTGCAGAGTTTTGAAGGCTGCTTTTCTGGTATGTCTTCTGATTTCTATCAGCAGCTGTTGAGCCAGTATAGAATTTATCTTGCAACATTTGTCAACCATGGAAGTATTAAGCAGTACAAACTAAAAGCATTATGGGAACAGAATAAGAAAAATGGTCTGAAACTGGTTGCTTCCAGTGTGCATCTTCCATGCTTGGTTCCTGTGCTAGATTTCAGGTACTTCATTTGGATGGAATACTTTCTATCTCAGTGCTTATTGTTTGAAAAGTTCATGTACTAAAACTTATTACCTCAGATCATATATTAATTATATTCGGAAGTGGTACTGTGGCAGGTAATTGGGGTTCGATGAGTTCCTAATGGTGGGGCATTTGTGATTTTATAGAGAAGCAGAGACACTTGAGCTAACTGGTTTGCTGTGTCTCACTGCTGCTGTCATCATGCCGTGCTAGCATGCAGCAGGAAAGCTCTCAGCAATTGCTGAGTAGGTCATAACCTTGGGAATTCCTAGCTTCCAGAAGTGTTGGTCAAATATATTTCTATTCTTTATCATTCACCTACTCTTGGGTGTTTTGTTAGAACAACAGCAACTGAAAACAGACTAAGGCACCCAGTTTCCATTGTTCTACCTGGGTACTCTAGGACCGGAGATACAGAGGAGTTTTGAGCCATCACTTGGGTGCTGGAAATCAGACCTGGGCCATCTACAAGAGCAACAAGAGCTCTTAACTGCTAAGCCAACTTTCCAGCCGCTATTTTTTTTGTTTCTGATTTGAATTCTATAGTTTTAATTTGCATTTCTCTCAAGATGTGGTCTTAATCATCTTATATGATTAGTAAATATTTGTGTATCTTCTTTAAGAAATGTCTACTTAGTTTTCTTTTTGTCATTTACAAAAATCAGATAAAGATTTTATTTTGAGATGCAGTAGTTTAAAAATTCTTTGGTAGTTTCATACATGGGTGCGATGTATTTAAATCATACACACTCATCGCTTCTCCCATTTCCTCCTCCCAGGTCCCTCTCCACCCCCTCTTAACTTTAGGTTCTTTTAATCCACTGATTCCAATCAGTCCTGCTCATTCTTGCATAAGTTAGGGACATCCACTGAAGTTTGAGTCACCTACCATTGAGCTATACCCCTGAAGAAAGAGACTCTCCCTTTCCCAGAAACCATCAATTAACATTAGCTCTCCAGTTAGGGACAGGACCTCATAAGTACCTCTGTTATCAGTGTTAGAATGCTGATTGGCTTGATCTTGTGCAGGTCCTGTTGGACAACCAGAGCTGCTGTGAGTTCATGAGTGCAATAGTCATGTCTCATCCAGAAGACACCATCTGACATCAGTACTCTATACCCTCTGGCTCTTACAATTACTCTGCTGCCCCTCCCGATATGTTCCATTAGCCTTTGGGAGTGTGTGTGTGTGATTTGCTTGTCTTATTTGTTTGCTTTGATTAGGTTCAAGTCACTGTGTTAATAGCAAAACGAAGCATCTCTGATGAGGGATGAGAGGTACTCTAATCTATGGGCGTGAGGATAAATATTTAGAAGTTAGCTTGAAACTATATTCATTTTTTAGCAACAAAACAGTAATAGTTTCTTCCCTAGGACCAAGCTATTTATGGCTTTTAGGTCAGGTTTACAGCATCAGTCATGACTTTCTTCCTGTAAAACAGGTCTTAAATCCAATTTGAAAGCCATTGGTGACCCATATAACATTCATTGCCATTATTACACCAATGAGTACATCTTTCTTGGCTGGTCATTACTATAGCTCATAGAGAGTTCACAATAGGATAAGACAGTTGATACTTTTTATCTGTGGCAGCCTGTACGGCATCTTTTGATAAAAGCTAGTCAGAAGGGAAGAAGCTTCTAGATTCGTCCCATGAACAGCTTGATTTTCCCATGAACAAATATGTGGCCAACCAAGAGCAATGGCAATAGTTTGTGTTATTTGGAGGGTCTCTGAGATGCCCCTGACTCTTTTTAATTGATTTGTTTATCTTGTGTTACTTAGTTTTACTTTGTTTGCCCTCCATTACTGCCTTTTGTGACACCTTAAAACTGTGTGTATGATATTGGCACTCGATTGTGTTTGTGTGCAGCTGTTCAAGCACACATGTACACATGTGTGCGGAAGCTCAAAGTTCCCCAATTGTTACACCATTCTTTGAGGCAATATCTTTCAACTGAATACAGAGGGTGCCAAGAATAGTCTCATTATCCAGATTTTTCTGAAGGTTTTGCTTTCACTTTCTGGGGCTGGAGTTAGAGGTAGTCACCACCCCCATCCAGTAATCACAATAACCTATCTCTCTCTCTCTCTCTCTCTCTCTCTCTCTCTCTCTCTCTCTCTTTGAGACAGGGTTTCTCTGTGTATCCCTGGTTGTCCTGGAACTCACTCTGTAGACCAGGCTGGCCTCAAACTCAGAAATCCACCTGCCTCTGCCTCCCAAGTGCTGGAATTAAAGATATACACCACCACTGCCCAGGTCTCTTTTTTGACTTTTTTTTTTAGTGTATAATTTTGATTTTCCTCTCCTTTATTCTATATTTATTTTCTTTCTTTGATGGTTACTCTAGAGTTGTTCCATTCAAATTTGAATTAATATTTAGTTTCAAAACTGTGTGGTTTCAATTCCGGTTCACTTTTTGACTTACTTCCACCAACTATATTTTATGTGTTCATTATATCTTCACTATATTTTAAAATTTATTTTTACTTACACATATGAGTGTGTACCTGCATAAAGTTTTTTTTCTGTGTACCACATACATACAGGAGTCTATCAAAGCCAGAAGACAGATGCCTTGGAACTGGAATTAGGTACAGTTGTGAACCACCATGTGGGTGCTGGGAACTGAATGCAGTCCCCTCCAAGGACAATAAGTGCTCATAACTGCTGAGCCTCTCATGTAATAATTTAAAAAATTGGCTTTCAAATCATTTGAAAGAAAAAAGATGAAAAAAGAAAGAATTAATTTTGACATTTTAACAATTTTTATATTGATCTTTCTAAATGCATTTGCTACTGTTTTTTATTTTTTTATTTTTTATTTTTTTTTTAAGATTTATTTATTTATTATATGTAAGTACACTGTAGCTGTCTTCAGACACCAGAAGAGGGCATCAGATCTCTTTACAGATGATTGTGAGCCACCATGTGGGTGCTGGGATTTGAACTCATGACCTTCGGAAGGGCAGTCAGTGCTCTTACCCGCTGAGCCATCTCTCCAGCCCCTGTTTTTTATTTTTTTGAATGGTATTTGGGTTGATGTCCAGTGTGCTATCATTTTATATCACATGATTCTTTTTAGCATATTATATGGCATATCTTCTATTGATAAGGTCATTTCATTTTATGCTTATCAAGGAATATATTTTTAATTTAAAAATGAAAAATAGTTATTTTTAAATTTCATGTATATGAGTGTTGTACTGGTTATTTTGTGTGTGTGTGTGTGTGTGTGTGTGTGTGTGAACTAGACACAAGCTGGAGTTATCACAGAGAAAGAAGCTTCAGGTGAGGAAATGCCTCCATGAGATCCAGCTGTAAGGCATTTTCTCAATTAGTGATCAAGGGTGGGAGGGCCCCTTGTGGGTGGTGCCATCCCTGGGCTGGTAGTCTTGGGTTCTATAAGAAAGCAAGCTGAGCAAGCCAGGGTAAGCAAGCCAGTAAGAAACATCCCTCCATGGCCTCTGAATCAGCTCCTGCTTCCTGACCTGCTTGAGTTCCAGTCCTGACTTCCTTTGGTGATAAACAGCAGTGCGGAAGTGTAAGCTGAATAAACCCTTTCCTCCCCATCTTGCTTCTTGGTAATGCATGATGTGTTTTGCAGGAATAGAAACCCTGACTAAGACAGGTGTTGTGCCTGCATTCATTTCTATGCACTGTGTGAATGCAGTGCCTGTGGTGACCAGAAGAGAGCATGAGATCCTCTAGATCTGGAGTTTCAGATGGTCCTTAGCCATCATGTGGATGCTAGAAACAACCTAGAAGTACTCCTAATTACTGAGCTGTCTCTCCAGCCCTACTTTTAAATTTTGTTTTAGAATTTCATACATGAGTATTGTCTTTACATAATTTCTACCCCTCCCTCTCTTTCCCCTAATTCCTTCCATGTCTATTTCCACTCCCTCAACAATTCATGACCTATTTTTTAATTATTGTTATATACACAACATGCTGAGTCCATTTAGTGTTGCTTATATGTGTACTTTTTTAATGCTGAGCATTTGAAATTAGATGATCAAGGGACTTGTGTTTGGAGAAAACTGGTTTTCCTTCTCATTGGCCATCCATTACCTATAGCTCTTCATAAGGGTGGGGTCTTGTGAGATTTTCCCCCATCTACATTGGCATGTTAACTGATGCTGTCATTGTTCAGTTGTTGTTTAGATGACAATATTATTGAATCTGTATGGTGTAGCTTCTTTGTCACATATAGAAGCTACTATATCACAGCAAATGTCCTGGTGATCTGGCTCTTATTATTATTCTTCCACCCCCTATTCTGTGATGTGTCCTGAGTCTTAGGTATAGGGGTTATGTTGAAGATGTACCCGTTGGAGGTTGGGCATTTTATGGTCAGTTATTCTCTGCATTTTGACTGCTTGAGAATTTCTATGTTCTTCATAGGCTGCAAAAAGAAGCTTCTTTGACAAGGAGGATGAGCAAGACCTATTCTTACCTGTAGGTATAAGTATATACTTATACGGTATATACTTATATAAGTATATTAGATATACTTATAAGGTATATCTAGTATACTTATATAGTATATTTTATAGGCAGTTAAAAATTTACTAGTTTAGGCAAGTGGCAGTAGTAGGGCCTCACTCGCCAGCCAAAGGTAGCAGCCCCCTAGGTTTGCAGTACCTGGCATGAGTTTCCTCCTATTGAGGAGGCCTTAAGTCCAATTGGATGACTGCTGGTTGCTTCTGTCTGGGTCTTAATTATTCCATCATCTTTTACAATATAGAGTTTTCCGGGTGTAGAGTTTTTGTCTTATGTAGTTTCCCTTTCAAATACTTAAACACGACATTTAATGTCATATTAAAAAAACCTTAAATTTGGCCCCCAGGACACTGCCAATAAATTGCAAGTTATTATATTAAAGATTCCTCCCGTTATAATTTCTTGTTTCACTTGAGATTCTGTTTTTGTTCTAGTCTTTTTGACAATTTGGCTCTTTTGTGACTTCCCTGCGTTTATTAGGCCTGGATTTTGTGATACATCTTGGCTATGTTGTTCTATGTTTTGCAATTATTTTGTAAAGTTTTGGTTACTTTTTCCCATAACATTTCTTCTTTCCCTGTCTCACCTCTCCTCCTGGGAATTTCTTTATGCACACAGATGTATATACTTAACACCTTGAGTGCTTGATGGGCCTCAGCTTCTCCACTTTTCTTGATTCTTCTTTCTTTTGACTCCGCTGAACAATGACAAGTGAGCTATCTGCCAACTTGCTGACTCTTTAGTTTGGTTGCTCAGTCAACTGCTGAACTCATTTGGTAAATTTGATTTTTCATATCGATATATTTTAAATTATTCTTATCTTTTAGTGATACTCTGTAGCTGTTGAGACATTTTTTTTCTTTTAGGTTTTGCCCATGTTTCCTTTAGGCTTTTGATTTTTTTTTTTGTTTTTTGAGACAGGGTTTCTCTGTGTAGCCCTGCCTGTCCTGGCACTCACTCTGTAGACCAGGCTGACCTCGAACTTAGAAATCCGCCTGCCTCTGCCTCTCAGGTGCTGGGATTAAAGTTGTGTGCCACCACTGCCTGGCTTGAATATATTATTTAAAAAGATTGTTTTCCCCATGTTTGTTTATGTGTATGTATGTATATGTATGCCATGTGTGGAGGGCAGAGGAGCGAACCATATGCCCCAAAGCTGATGCTATAGGCAGTTGCAAGCTGAATAACATGGGTTCAAGGAATTGAAATTGTGTTCTCTAGAAAGCAGTACTTACTAACCATCAAGCCATCCCCAGTCCTAGTTTTGAATATTTATTAGCTCATATAAAAACTTTGTGTGGTAATTCCAATGGAAGGGCATCTCAAGGAACTGAATTATTTTTTTCTGTAGATGAGACATGCGTTATTGAATCTTCATATTCCTTGCATTTAAAATAAAACACTGGTTGTTTTGAATATTAGCATGGTAGTTTTAGAAACTGGAATATGCACTTTAACCAGAATTTGATCTTATTTCCTCCATTATTGTGCCTGCTGCTATTAGTTTGGTGGCATTTCTATACTATTTTTTAAATACGAACTTTTGTTAAGTTTCTATTCTTAGTCACATGGGTCCCTAAAGTTTGTATTTTACGATATTTACAGTCAGCTGGTATTTTTTAAATTGCCTTAAATGCTCAGAACCAACCAAAGATAAAAGGAAGAAGAGAAAAAGAACTAAATATAAAGGGAAGGGGAAAATCCAGATGTTTTCAGGATTTGTGGATTGGTTTTGTGCTGGAGTGCTTCTTCGGTACTTACCTGCACTGTTTACAACTGAGGCTTAACTTTTGCTTACTATTTGCATGGGGACAGATGTTAGACTTTAAAGTGTTTTAGAGTCCCCCCTTTTTTAAATCTCTCTCTCTTTCATCTATTGCATCGGTCCTCAACCTTCCTAATGCTGCCACCCTGTAATACAGCTCCTCCTCATACTGTGGTGACCCCCAATCATAAAATTATTTTTTATTGCTATTTCATAAGTAATTTTGCTATGGCAATGAATTATAATGTAAATATCTGTATTTTCTGATGGTCTTAGGTGACCTCTGTTAAAGACTTGTTCAACTCCAAAGGGGTCATGTCATACAGGTTGAGAACCACTGATTTATTGTTTGCCATATCTCCTGCTCATACCACTCAACCTTTCTATCTCCCCATCAGTCTTTTCTCTCAGGCTCAGAACTTTTTTTTGTGATATATTTCATTTAACAAAGGATATCTGTGTTACCACTGGATTGACACTACCCAATGGAGTCTGGTGTTGTCACCAGTGGGCATACAAGTGAAGACAATAACTTTCCCCCTCTCCAAATCTAGCAGTAGCAAATATTTCAACAGTCAGGGTTATGCCTAGGTGTCCTTGTTCCATCTATGCCTAACTGTGGACAGGTCTATTGTATACGCAGGTCTTTTTCTTTTCCTATTTCCTTATTTTCAGTGTTGGTTATGGAATTCATAGTTGTGTACATGCTGGGTAAGTGCTCTACATCCCTGAGCTACACTTGTAACCTTTCTTGAGCTTTTCTTTCATCCCTCATAGTGCATGTGTGTGCCTTCCTCATTCCCTGATATACACAGGAGCTTTTCAATTTTAGATCGAACTTGCCTATACTATGTTAGCCTTGAACTTACAGGCCCAAGAAAAACTCCTTGTATTAGCCTCTGATGTAACTGGGACTACATGCTCTGTTCCAGGATGAAAGTAACAGACCAGGTTAGGATCTGATTCCTTAAGGATAAGGTACTCATTTCCTCAGGCAATCTGTGCCGAAGCACAAGCTGTAGTTCACATGACTATTGACAGTCTGTGGGTGGAGGATGGATCTTGCTCTGCCTTGTTATTTCCTCTCAAGAAACAAATCAACAACCATCTTATGCCACCAAGTAAAACCTCCAGTACCAAGAATACATTACATCTTGTTGAGTCATTGGATAAAACAGACCCATAAAACCCCTAAACATCACAAGCTATTACCAAAACTATTGATTACCTTCCACAACCTGATGCTAAGGCTCTACTACTGATGACACCACTTACTTATATTAGCAAACATATGGAAATTAAGCTGGTGAGCAACCAGAAGCTTCACCCCAACTGACTAGTATTCATAGTACTTGAGGGTCCTTTGCAGGCTACCAGAGAAGAAAGGTAATCATCATTATCACCCAGTTCCAAAACCTGTGACCTACACCAGACAACTGTCTACAGGTACATTGTTACAACAGTGGCACAGATACAGGGGTAACCACCACTTTTTGATTGGATTTAAGGCCTACTCCATGAGATGGAGTCCATACCTTATAAAGACCCTAAGACTAGATAGGTCAGGGGCCTAGGGGGAAATCTCCCCTTCCTCCATTTCCTCTACCTCCTCCACCTCTACCTTCTTTTCTTCCTCCTCCTCCTCTCTTACCACTACTACTACCTCTACTACTACTACTACTACGCAGATGATGAGCATGACTACTACGACAAACATAGCAAAAAAAAATGACTTATGATATAGTGATATACCGATAAACCTATAGATCATTGTGTCACTCAACAGTCATGAAAGAAGCTTCTACTTGCAGTAGATGGTAATTAACAAAGAGATTCACAACTAGACAATGTGCAGAGACCAAGAGACTTTGAGGCACTCAGCCCTGGTGCTCCAAATACTTTTATCAAAACTATCCCGTCAAAGCCCAGGGATCTATGTGGGCAAGGAGGTGGAAAGATTGTAAGAGCCAGAGGTAGTGTCTTCCATAAATAAAAGGACCAGTTCACATATGAACTCAGAGAGACCATGGCAGCCTGCACAAGTCCTGCTTAAGTACAAATAAGATAAATTCTCAGCACAGATAAGGGAATGTAGACACAAAGTATCATCCCTAACCAAAAAGCTATTTGCGATTGATACCTGCTAGAAGAGGAAATACTAGTTTTTCCTAATGGACTGCTACTGAGTGTATAAACCATACTCCAGGGCAGGCCCATGCCAAGTAGTAGTTAGCCAGAACAAAATGGACTCCATATTTTTTGTTTGCTTATTATTTTGTTTTGATATTTTCTCTATTACTGTTTTTGTTTATTTTGACACTTGTTTTGTTTTGAGAGAGAGAGTGGGGATAGATCATAAAGTTGGGTGGATAGGGAGGTGGGAAGGATATGGGAGGAGTTGGGGAAGGGGAAAGAGTATGATCAAAATGCATTGTATGTTAAAAAGTGAAGAAACAAATAAACTAGCTTTTATTTTTTTCTAACTGTGAGTTCCCAGCTTTATTATAGTTTCTGATAGAAAAGTATATAAGGACACAGGTACTCCTGTAATAATCAGTGACAAGGGAAAATAAATGGCATTATAGGCAAACTGAAAATCCTTGGAAGAAAGAAGTTGGGAAAGAAGCCACACCTGTGAAAGGGGGCTTTAGTAAAAAAGCTCTCTAATAGGCAGCGTGTAGCACAAGCAATGGAAACCACCATTGTGCTCTCTTACCACGAGTCAATTTGTTCTTCAAATCTTCCCCTGTTCTTGTTGGGCATTCTATGTTTTAAGTTTCAGAGTTTTTCCAGCTGAGCAATGTGGCCCATGCTTATAATCTTAACATTCATGAGGCCCAGGTAGGAGAATTGCCTCAAGTTGGATAGCAGCCTGGACTCTGTTACCCTGTCTCTAATAAAATAAAACAACAACAAACCAAACCCACAAACCCCTTCAACAACAACACTGGTCCTGAAAAGCTTTTCAAGAGCTGATTCTGGAAGATTTTCAAACACAGACTCAACAGTTGCCTTTTAAGAAAGAACAGAGGGCTCTGTAATTTTCTACTCCCCAGTTCTCAAGGATGGCATTCCTGGTAGCAGCGCTGTTAGTCTTTATAGTAAGTATTTAATAATAAAAGGCATTTAGGAAAACAGTGAATAGAATAGAGCTCTTTAGATATTTGGCCTCACAAGCTTTCCTTAAGAGTATAGGCAGGCCACGCAGTGGTGGTGCACACCTTTAATCCCAGAGCTCCAGAGGCAGAGGAAGGAAGATCTCTGAGGCTATCCTGGTATACAGAACAAGTTCCAGGACAGCCAAGGCTACACAAAGAAGTCCTGTTTCAAAAGGGAAAGAAAAGTATAGTCAGACTACAAGTTACCCTAGATTTGTACACCTTGTTTGTACAAGGGTGAGAGCTTATGTGAAGAGAGTTTAGATATTTTATCTTAAACAAGTAAAAGCCTATTTTAAAATATTTATCATGCATGCTAACAGGTCAGGAAATGAAAGCACCTTTTGACAGTCATGATACAATTTAGCAAAAAGGAAGTAGTATCCTGTGCTTGAGATATGAGTAGCTGGCACATGTCATGTGAGTCAGCTGATTCATCATGTCTGGAATATAGACTTCTCTGGCTCCATGTTACTACCTGTGCATCCTAATGAGAATATCTGAATGAGAACTCTAGAAAGAAAATAAAAATACATTGGAACAGACATAGTATCACTAGCTATGCTGAAGTATCATGAAGTAAGTGCCAGACATTAGAGTACATTTTTTTGTGTCATTTAATATAATAATCCAATGAAATCATACCATGATGATCTCCTTGCTACAGATGATAACATGGAAATTCAAGGAGATTTATATTTTTAGTGATAGTTACCTAGGTTGTCAGTGGTAAACCCAATCCTTCAAGACTCCAAATCGTTACATCTTACTTTGTGATCAAAAGCATACTTTATAGGTTTTTGGGTTTGGGGCCATGTGAATAGAAATATCTGGGAGCTGGGTAGATGATTCAGACAACAAAATGCATATAGTGCAAGCATGAGGACTTGAGTTTAGATTCCTAGCGCCATGTAAAAGATGGATGTGTGGTGGTACTTGTCTGTAACTCTAACAATCCTGCAGTGGGGATACAGGGTTGGGAATTAGGAAATGGAATTAGCTGAGCAAAGTGCATCTTCAGAGCCCAGTATCCAGGCTCAATCAGTGAGCTCTGGGCTCAGTTGGAGACTCTATCTCAAAACATAAGGTGATTGTAGAAGTCACTCAGTGTCAGCCTCTGGCTTCCACATGTACAGGCACATACAGGCATGCCCATATGCCCATGCACACACTAGAACACACAAATACATATTCACAAGTGTATTACACACAGAGAAGAACTATTTAAACTCTGCTCATGAGATTGGCCATAGGTAGAACATAGTAGGATGATTATATTACCTGCCCTCTGCCCTCTTAGAAGTTTTCCATGCAACAAATATCAAGTCTCAAGCGTTATCATTGGAAACATCATAGTGATTCCCATGATGTTCCCTATTGGAAGTACGTAGGAGACTCTAGAGATCATTTTAGTACCTGTGAGATCTGAGAATGGGCCAGAAATTGGAATCGAGTCTCTCCTTTTTCCTTCTCCCCTACCTCTGGAGTATAGCAGTGCCTGCTCAGGATTTTAGGTTTTGCTTAACAAAGGTCCCAGGAATGAATGCACACATATATTCACATATACATTTATCTGCCTGTATATTCATATACATATGATAATTTGTTTTTAAATATATATCTGTATTTGATAGAAGTAAAAGGAAGCCCTCTTCTAATAAGGCAAATAGTGGTAACTGGAAATAAGTAATCCACTGCATAACAACTTTTCAATCAATGATGCATTGTGCATGATGGTGGTTCCACAAGATTACATGATCTTGTAACAGTGTAGATATCTTATTTATATACATATATTTTGTGATTGTACAGCAAATACGTCCAATGATGTATTCCTCAGACTTTCTATTTTTTATTGTGAGCATACTGGTGTGTGTGTGTGTGTGTGTGTGTGTGTATGTGTGTGTGTGTAGTGTGGGGTACATTTACACACACACGTACATGCAGAGGCCAGAGGTGGATGGCAAGTATCTTTCTCTATCACAATCCATCTTATACCTTTGAGACAGGATCTCTCCCCAAACTCGAATTTGGCTATGCTGGCTGGCTGCCTGGCCAGTGATTTCCCATTTGTCTTTGCTCCTGAATACTGAGGTTACAGGTATGCCCAATGGATGCTAGATATTCTAACTCAGGTCCTCATGCTTGCAGAGCTAGGGCTCTCATCCACTGAGCTATCTATCTCCCAGCCACTCAGAGTGTAAACCTGTCATTGAGCAACGCATGACTGTAGTTGGAAACTTGAGTTCAGTTTTCTTGTTGCAGCGTACAATAAGTACATGATCCTATAGTACCTTTCTGGATGGATCGTTCACCGATCGTTCATCGAAACCATTCAGTATGGTAGTAACACGTTCTAGTTAACTGTGACAGGCTTAGATTGAAGAGGTGCTGGAAGATGCAGTCAGTCATTTGAAGAATGAGATTTGAAGAAGCAGCTGACGGGGCACAACTGCAAAGCCTATGGACAGTCATTTCTCAATTTCTTTGCCTGCTTCAGAAAGTTCTAGCAAAATGCCATGTTTGGTAGGAGTTCTACTCAAGTCATTTCAGAGAAGACTCTCCTTTATGGTGACTTCCTTTCCTTTTTCTCAGCTTTCAGAGGGCAGACACCAGCATGGGAACCAGAAAACATGCATACACTGGGGGGAAATGAGGATGTCAGAAACTTTCCAGATGGCTTGCAATGAATGCAGGTGTGCCTGGACCGCCGCCACTGCTTCTCTCCCTGAAATGGTAGAGAGGAAAATGCACTCCTGGTAAGCAAATCCAATTTTAAATGTGCCAGAGGAATATGCTAGCTAAAGAAATCCGGCAAGGAATCTGTTTATTCAGCATGTAAGCGTCCCTGTTTTTGACGTTTGCATTTTTATTGAGGTTTCTTTGATTCTTGGAGAGGTTTCAGCGACTGTCACCGTCAACTCTATTTCAAATAGGTATAAGTGCTGATGTAGATGGTGTGAGTTAGATGTCTGCCAACGAAGGAGGACAGATAACCATTGTTTCTTGATGCTCTCTCGTACCAGGAATGGGGCTGAGTGTTTTATGCATTGTTTTCCTTTAACTTACACGTCAGCCCTGCAGCAGATACTACTTTGCTCCTCTTACTGCTTAGAGAGGTTAAGTAATTTGCTCAGGGTCATAGTAGAGTGGAGATTGGTTTCTAGGTAGCAGGAAACCCATATCTAGCTGTGTGACCTTAGGCAACTCACTTTTCTCTAAGCTTCAATGTATATAATATGAAAGGTTATCTTTAAAGCACTTCTGGCTCTGACAACCTGGGATCTATTCGTTTGAGCTGCTCTCTGTTTTCTTGGTGTTGTGTCCTAAGGAGATAAAGGTCAGAAGTTATCAGTGTCTAACCTGTAAGTTAGGATAGTTCACAAAATAGCAGTATCCTACAAGCGAGTTGTTGTCAGAGGTAGCAGGTTAGAGACAAACACATTCTTGTATTGTTGTTATTGGGTTTTTATTTCTGTTTAATTTTTTTATTAACCCTTTTATTTGTTTACATTTCAAATGTCATTCCCCTTCCTGGTCTCCCCTCCATGAACCCCTCACCTGATCCCCTTCCCCTTTGCCTCTAAGTGTGTGTTCCCCTACCCACCCACCCACTCCTGCCTCACCCCTCTAGCATCCCCCTTTTCTGGAGTTTTCATTTCAACGAACTAAGTTATTGACAATTTTGAAGCGTCTCATGCTTTCTGCTAGCTTTATATTTTAAGATAGACATGAAAGCATTCCTTGTAATTGTCCTTGATTAGGTTTTGATTCTTTTAGTGATTTCATTTCCAAGTGCTGTCCTTATTAACTTTGTGAGTTATTTCTGTTCATTTAGTAACAAATGCTGAACATCTGTTAGGAATGAAATATTTTCCTAAGCACTGGGGATCAGTGTACAGAATAAGCATATATTTGTGCTTCATGGCTTACATTTTAGTCAGGTATTCAGTCACTGAGCAAAATATAATAGTTCAGTATATTGGATTTGTGTGTTAAATGGTGTAAATTCTATGATAGAAAATAAAGCAAGGTATAGGCTTGGTAGGACTGGGCATGAATGCTTAACATCTTCCTGGGAAAATCACTACTGCTTCTCATCAGAACTTATGTGGATACATACATATTGTACATAATTTTGTCTCGTAGTCTTGTGACCTTTCACAAATAATCCTATTCCATCAAGTCTTGTATCATTCAATGTTCAGTCTCAGAAGAAAAACCCTTAGGAGTGCTATGATGCAAGGGACTTGTTATAGGGACCCGACCTTACCCAGTGGTGGGAGTTGGTTAAACAGTTAACATAAAAACTGATGTTCTATATCTGGGGCTAGGCTTGCAAACAGAGTGGTAAATAGGAACGATAGATGCAAGATAGAGGACAGCAAGGTCACACCAGACCTTATGAGTACCTGCCTAGAATCTGCGAGGACTGAAATCCCTACCAATACCTCATAGTCTCCCCGCTTCCAACTTCAAAGGTAGGGGTGTCCTGTAGAGTAATCTATTGTATTTCATTATGGAGCCAAACACATTCCTGATTCCTGAGCCCTGAGAGTATATCTCAAGGGTGCTAAAGAACTTTTAGCCTGTGCATGTTCTCTCAAAATACAGAGAAGCTGAAGGAGGAGGCTTAGTAGGCCCAGGTTGTATACCACAACTGAACCAGAAAAGAAGGGATGACATCTATGAGATTCAACAACAGCTGGCGCTCCCCACCCATTTTCTCTATATAAATAATATGTTGCTTCATATCCATCATTTATTCTAAGTTATGTTCAAAGTATTTCTTATCACCTGTGCTTACCTTGAACCATCCAGAAAAGTGAAGGGAATTGTGATTACAGTTGCAGCTTAGCTAGGTTTACTGTACAGACCATAAGCCTGTTTCTTAGCAGGAGCTATTATACCCGACTCAGAAATGTTCTGAAGTATCTAGTACATAGTAGGTAGTCAACTAATTGTTTTTTGTATTTCTATTTTTTACCCTTTTGCCTAGAAGCTGAACAATTTCAGGTATTTGTATCTGTCAAGAGAGTATTATTGATCATGGTACTTTGGTTTTGAGAAGAGGGTGACGGGAGGTCTATGAGGACGTCTTTAAAAATTCATTAAATAATTATACCAGGTTTTAAGCTGTCTGTTACTAAATTTGTGGTTGAAGTTGGCAATATTTGAAGATGTGGAAGAGAAAGTGAATGTTCTATATCATTGAGAATATAGGTAGCATGCATGCATGCATATGTACTTATATATGTACGTTTAAAACTTTTGAAGGAATCAGTAAAGCTCGTAAAAAATGAAATTTAATTTATGAAGTCACAGAGTCAAAGAATACTGGTGCTTGCAGATAGATGGTGGAATGGATACAAATAAGGTCATAAATGGCATAAATCATAATGTAACCGATTCAGGGATAATTTTTAACATAAATTTTGTAGAATCCTGAAGAGCACGTTCAGCACATTGTAAAGACATTGTTGAAGACTTCATTCACTTTGTGATGCTGTGTCCTCTATGTGACATTTTCACATGACATATTTCATATTTAAGCGCCAGGAAAACCTTTGCTCATTCTGAGCTAGTAGTATGCTTATTTCTCATGGACGGTATACATGTAACAACTGACACTGTGGAAACACGATCATGTTGTTTGGCTGCCAGGATGTTCAGAGCCAAATTTTCAGTTCTTAATTTCTTAACTATGTAGGGATCCATGGTTTCAAATTCCTAATCCTCTCCATGATCCTGTTTTCTGTTTTTGTCCTCATGCTCATTTTTGGTTTATGTAATTTTACAAAATGAAGCGTGGGTCTCTGTAACTTTGAATCCTCTGTTGTACGAGGAAATCTTCAAAGATAAACAGAAAACTTGCATATTATTTGGCCTTTGTGATACAGTGAAACGTCACTATACATTGAAAAGGTTCTGCTATTTTCTCCTGTGGTGCTGGGGATTGATCCACAGTGTGACATCCCTATCCCCAGGCACTGACATTCAAATAGGCTTTTGTGAGGTTCTATTTCTTTTGATCAGCTTGGATATGGAAAATTTTGGTATAATTCAGAAGACAGAAAGTTTACTAAGGAGTATAGCATTTAATGAAATTTTGTGTGAAGATTGTCCCTGCTATATGAGCTGATCTTAGTCACATAACTCTAAGTTGAGAGATTTGCGATGATTGGAGAGAGCATTGTAGTCAGTACTTGACAAGAAACCAAGGTTAGCTTAAATCCTACGATTAGTAAGATAACTAATTTTAACTGCAATTTATTTACTTGTTTGCTTTATTTTTATCATAAAAACTATTTTATCCTAAAAACTCTAACATAGTAAAATTGTTTTTGGTGAAAGGCTTAATTTTTTTAAAATTTATTTTATTTGCGTGTGAGCAGACTATGCTTGCATATTTGGTGTCAAAAGACTATGAGAATGAGGTCTCTCCTTCTACCACGTGCACTGCAGGGACTGACCTCAGATCATCAGGGTTGAAAACAAGTGCACTTACTGACTGAGCTATCTCACTGGCCCTTTGGTGAGTACTTTTTTTTCTTTTATTAGATATTTTCTTTATTTACATTTCAAATGTTATCCCATTTCCAGGTTTCCCCTCTGAAAACCCCCTAACCCATCCTCCCTCCCCCTGCTAACCAACCTACCCACTCCCGCTTCCCTGTCCTGGTATTCCCCTATACTGGGGCATTTAGCCTTCTCAGGACCAAGGGCCCTTCCTGCCTTTGATGTCTAACAAGGCCATCTGATGTTACATGTGCAGCTGGAGCCATGGGTCCTTCCATGTGTATACTCTTTGGTTGGTGGTTTAGTCCCTGGGAGTTCTGGGGGTAATGATTGGTTCATATTGTTCATATTGTTCATATTGTTGTTTGTTCCTCCTATGCGGCTAAAAGATCCTTCAGCTCCTTAGGTCCTTTCTCTTGCTCCTCAATTGGGGACCTTGTGATCAGTCCAATGGTTGGCTGAGAGCATCCCCCTTTGTATTTCTGAGGCACTGGCAGAGCCTCTCAGGAGACAGCTGTATCAGGCTCCTGTCAGCAAGCACTTGTTGGTATCCACATTAGTGTCTGGGTTTGATGACAGTATGTGGGATGGTGAGTACTTTAATACAGAGTTGTATAACTATTACAATAATGAAGAAACATACTCCCAGAAAATTTTCCTTGTCATCCTTTAATACTGATGAGCTTTCCTCTGTAAATGTAATATTTATTTGCCCAAAATAACTGTTATCTTAGAAGCTTACTACTGAACAAGCTTACCTATTCTAGTTCTTTCTGAACTCTGGCTGGTTGATTTCAACTCAGAAGTTCTGGCTCAAACTCAACTCTAAGATAAACTGATCCAAACTGGCTTCTTTTGGCTCATCACTGAGTTGCTCTGCTTGACCTCAAACTAAGTGGCAATTTGTTCTAATCTTCTGGTTCCTGATTCTCTGGCTTCAACTAACCCTTGACCTTCACAGCATGAACTGCACAAACTGAATGGAACTCACTAACTAACAAACTCAACTGAACTGAAATACACTGACTGAACTCAACTGCATTCAACTAAACTTCACCAAATTCAACTCCACTGGTTGTATTCTACTTCTGACTCATTTTGTCAAATCTTTCTCTGATTCATCACTTTGTCTGCCCCTCAATTAAATGGTGTTGTTTGGGATTAACGGTGTGTACTAAAGACATATTTGTATTCTAGCCAGAGGGATTGCAGGTGTGTGGCATTTCTACATTCCAGCCAGATCACAGAGACCTTGGTCATTGGATGTTATCCATTACCACAGGAGTCATGTTGCTGAATTAAAATTCCTCTACATCTTCTTGGAAATCTATTGATATGTAAATTGTGTCTTGGGTATTCCGAGATTCTGGGTTAATATCCCCTTATCAGTGACTGCATACCATGTGTGTTCTTTTGTGACTGGGTTACCTCACTAAGGATGATATTTTCCAGTTCTGACCATTTGCCTAGGAATTTCGTGAATTCATTGTTTTTAATTGCAGAGTAGTATTCCATTGTGTAAATATACCACATCTTCTGAATCCATTCCTCCGTTGAGGGACATCTGGGTTTGGTCCTGGAAAGACTGGATGTAGGGGAATACCAGGACAGAGAAGCGAGAGGGGGTTGAATGGGGAACAGAGGGAGGGAAGAGGGCTTATGGGACTTTCGGGGAGGGAGGAAACGGGAAAGGGGAAATCATTTGGAATGTAAATAAAAATATAGAAAATAATAAAAAAATTAAAAAAAAGAAAAAAATAAAATTCCTCTATACTCCCCAGTCAACATACCTTGATTTTATTTTAAAATGTCCTTCACAATATTTTATGGAAAAAGATTAAGAAGGTTAATTTAATTCTGTTATTCTCTTTTATAGAGTTTCTACTGTGTGCTCATTGCTGCAGTAAGTTTTGTGGCCTTTACAAAGAGTATAATTCAGTAATTCATGATTAGAGTATTAAAGTTGTTAAAAAATAGTTGGTGTTGTTGGCTTAATACACAGAGAATCATTAAGACCTTATCTAAGCAAGTTATAAATTGGAACAGATCTTGAAATGAGGAATCATTTACCTAGGCTAGAAAAATGGCTTTGCAATGGAATGATATACTATATGCATTTGGCGTATTTGTCCTTTGGATTGTGGAAAAAAAAAACAGAGTATATTTAGAAATGTAGAATTAAATTTCATCTCCGAAGGTGATATATTAATCTAAACAGAAAGAAGGAAAGCACATGCTTGCAAGAATATTTACAAAAGTCTTTATAATCTGCAGTCAATGAAGTTTCCTTAGTACAAAAACATTAACTTCACTTTTTATAAGATGTGGGGAAGGAGATGACTGCCAAATGGCTTTGTTCCATGTCCAGAGAAATATAACAAGACTAACATCCAGATATCTATTGCAGAAGTCTGACTAGAATTTTCCATTATGAATTCATTGCATGTAAATGCTGAACATATGGCGCCCACCAGTGATCTGTGTGGAGGTGATGGAATCTAGGTTACAGAAGGCAAGAGGAAGGCCAAGCCTTGGACTCTTAAATGAAAGGCAGCTGGACACCATATGAGTCTCTTTAGACTTAGAGCCAGCTTTATGTTGAGGGAGTAGGCAGTCACCCAAGCCTTGTAATTTGTAGGGTGTGGAGAAACAAGTTTCATTTGCCAAAATTTCCCCTACAGTCAGGCCCCAAGTCCTGAATTTCCCATTAGGAAAAAAAGTCAAAATGCTGTTTTTTACTTCTGCATCTCTTCTTTGCAATATAAGGAGCTTGATGAAATAATGAGATACAAACCCACAAAGCTGGAAACAGCTACTAGACCCTTGATATAGAATTTGTCTGATTAGTAGAACTGGCAAAATAAGATTTACAGGATAGATCTGTATTTCCACAGGCCAACACAGGTCTGTGCATTGTGCATACATACTGAGAGTCAGTATGTTTGCAGAAACCCAGACCCATATAGTAAGAATGATAGTACTGACTGCACATAAACATCTTCTAACTCATTGGCTGTATATTGGGTGCCTATAATAGTTTGTTCCCCAAGGGGGCAGGCCTCTATAGTATTAAGTAGAGTACAGGTTGATCTTAGAGATCTGTTAAGACTATAAGAAGAAGATAGTCCTCTTGTGGTAGTCTTTGCCTGAATATCCCAAAGACAAGCTTATCTCCTTTTTCTTCATCCCTCCCTCCCTCCCTCCCTCCCTCCCTCCTTTTTATCCTTCCTTTCCTTCCTTCTTTTCTCCCCATCTCTCTTCTACTACCCTTCCTACCTCCCCCTCCCTGCCTTGCTTTGTTTTCTTTTTCCTTTTTTTTTTGGACACAGGATCTTGGTATATAGCCTAGGCTAGACTCAAAACTCTTCTTACATTTTAAAAATTCATTATTTAAATTCCATATAAGTGTTCTATATTTACATTGTTTTCACCTTCTTCCCTCTTATCCCCTCCCTCTTGGGTCTCCTTCCTTTTACGAAAAATCAAGGCATTTTTATTATACACACACACACACACACACACACACATATATATACATATATACATATATATTATATGCATAAATATATACATGAAATCTGCTGATTTCATTTAGTACTGCTTGTATGTATGTGTTTTCAGGGCTGGCCATTTGATATTGGATAACAAATTAGAGGAGGGGGAGGCTCATCCTTGTGGAAGACAGATTCTCCCTCTCAATATTCAATAACTGCCCATTGCTCTAGAAGTATGGCCTTGTGAGATTTCCCATGATTCATGTTAGCGTGTCAGCTGTGTTCTTTGTTCTGGTTTTGTTTAGGTAAACTATATTGTTGAGATTTCATGGTTATAACTTCCCTGTCTTATCTAGAAGATACAATCTTACAGAAGATTTCCTGGTCCTCTGGTTTACAATCTTTTCACCCACTCTTCCACAGCGTTCCCTGAGCCTTAGGGGTAGGGGTTGTGTTATAGATATATCTTTTGGGCCTGGTCACTTCACTATTAGAGTTGTTTTCTTACATGTGGCCACAAGGGTCTTTAGAATGCAGTTAGAGATTATACTGGTTTGGGAAGGACTAGTAGTGTACCTTTAAGGATGTGAGTACTAGTACATGTGAGTACTAGTAGTGTACCTTTAAGGATATCTTGCCTGGCTGGTTATTGTTGTGTTTCATAGGTGTCAGAGTTGGGTTGGACTGTTCATTGCATTTCTTTTTTGGCAGCTTTCATAGCACCTTGAAAGCCAGTCCTGAGGGAAGAGGCTTTTGGGTTAGATCTGGCTCTGTTCCTACAAGTACTATGTCTGAAGTGTGTGGTATCTCCAGCAATAGGAACCTATCTTTAATTCTGGGAGGCAACCAAGGGCAACAGCAATAGCCTATATTATTTTTTGGAGTTTCTTAGACTCCCATGGCCAACACTCTAAAGGAGGTTCCTTATGCTTGGTACTATTTATTTATTTATTTATTTATTTTAAGATAGTCTATGGCTCTTGGATGTCAGTAATCACCTCAAGTGGTATAAGTTTATTTAAATCACACACACATATGTATATACCTACACTTAAATGTATTATATATAGTTTTAGATTAACATAAAATAGTATGATTCAGTATGATTTCAACCCTCCTTAGGGTTATTTATGTCTCCCATACAGTTCTCTTTCTCCCAGTTGAGTTCCCCCTATCCCAGTTCCTCCCCCCACCCCGCCCCTTTAGCTCCTGTAGCCTGCTATTCTCTTCTCTATTCCTCTTATTCCCAATGGTCCCTTGTTACCTTTCTAGTTTCTGGGATTACTCAGGATAATGTACTCACATCTGAAGAGTTGGAACTAGTTGGAACTCACTTAAGAGAGAGCACGAAAAGTATGTTTTTCAGTGTCTTAGTTGCTGCACTCAATACAGCTAAGGCTGTTGAAGGCTTTTTGAGTTGTTTCTAAGTGATTTTTATTTCTTCTTTTGGGAACTCTCTGTACATACCCATAGCTCATTTTTAAATTGGGTTGTTGGTTTTCTTGACTGGTGGTTTTTTTTTTTTGAGTTCTTTATATATTCTCAATATTAATCCTCTGTCAGATGTATAGCTTGAAAAGATTCCCACACTGTGGGCTTCCTTTTCACTAAACTGATTATTTCCTTTGTGTTGCAGAGCCTTTTTAGTGTTATGAAATCCCATTTGTCAGTCATTGCCCCTAATTCCTGTAGCCTCCAACTCCTTGATTCTCCTGCTTCAACTTGCTGCGCAGTGGCATTTAGGCATGTATTGTCACACCCAGATTCCAAAGGGCTTTCTTAAACATTTTCTAGTTGGCTGCCACAGAAAATGGAAGCAAGGCTGGAGGTGTGAAGCCTAAGATCCAGACAGAGAGATGAGGTGTTAGGGTTTTTCAATTCTGTGGAAACAATTGGAGCAGGTCTGTCTGGTGTATAAAATAAAATACAAGAGTTGTATTGGTGATTAGCATATAAAGCATCAGGAAGAGCAAGGCTTCCTGATTGTGTCATCTAAGTTCTGCACCCTAGGTCTTGCCTCACATCCTCAAAATTGACCTTTCTTGTAAAAAAAAAATGCCCTTTTAGTCTTCTTTGCAAATTACTTTTGGCAATCAATCCAGTCTTGGTAAGCTGCTCATACACTGTCCTCTGAGTTTAGCACAACCATGACCCTATTATTTGGAGCAAGTATGACTCACTGTATGCTGACTTTCACAACTTCAGGACTGTTGCCACTCTCTCATGAAAGGAGGGCTTGGGGGAGGGGGTGTGGTGCTGATCATTTGCTCACCAGAGTAGCCAGTCATTTCCTCTTTCTTGCAGCACACCCTGTAGCCTTGTCTGCCCCAGGTCCATATGATCTCAGGAAGTACAAATGCAGTGCAGCTTTTTTTTTCTTTCTCTCTTTCTCTCTCTCTCTCCCTCCCTCCCTCCCTCCCTCCCTCAATCCCTCCCTCCCTTCCTTTTCTTCCTTCCATCTATCTTTCCTTCTTTCTTTCTTTCTTTCTTTCTTTCTTTCTTTCTTTCTTTCTTTCTTTCTTTCTTTCTTTCTCCTTCCTTCCTTCCTTCCTTCCTTCCTTCCTTCCTTCCTTCCTCTCTCTCTCTCTCTCTCTCTCTCTCTCTCTCTCTCTCTCTTTCTTTCTTTCTTTCTTTCCCATGCTCCTGTAGGTCTAGGAGCTCACTGATTTGCTAAGCAATACTTGGGTGGAGCCACTTCCTTGCTTGGTCAATTGGGTCCAGTGTGAAGTACCTATATGTTTGTTTATGTCTTCCAGAAAAAGTCACGTAACAGCTGGTAAAATATATAAAAATCACTTTACTTAAAAAAAAATGAAGGCCAATGTCCTCTAAGAGGCTATGAAGGTGGCTAAAATTTTGATAAATGGCTAACTATGTGAAATGGGTAACTGAAATCAGTTCAGAGACTAACTATACCCTCAGAATATGAAAGAGAATTGGCCCAGAAAAGAAGAGTCTTGACAGATCTTCAAGTCTAAGGTCATAACTCTTTGATGTAAAAGTGCCAGTGTAGTTCACAAGCCCATCTCATTTTGGTAATGCCATAATTGATCCTTTTGTATTCAGAAAGAAAAGTACTTTCAGATTAGTTAGGGGTAAAGAAAACCAATAAAACCTTATGTGGGTGTGGTATCGGCTTTTCTGAGAAGATTGTTAGATGGAAAATTCAGACTAGTTCTCAGCCTGAGTCACTTAAAAAAAACTGGATTTGCTCATTTGCAAATGGAAAGAGTAATTCTACCTATTAATTCCTTTAGGTGGTGACATTTAAAGGTGAAAACGATAATGATGCTGGGAGGGTAGACCTGAGGAGCAGGGTCTATATGGCACTGTACAAAGAGTTGCCTTTGTGGTTCTGTGAATTGGCTTTGGTTAAGACTCATAAAGCAAGATTCTGTTATGGTCTTACCGTAGATTGGCATCAGAAATTTCCCATTGTATCTTGTGAGCATAATTTGTATTAGAGAATCATAAATAGATTGTGGGGGGGGCATAAGACCTACTTTCTGCTGAACAAATGAGTGTGTGTAAATTATACCTAAGGATTGGGTCCACATCATCTTTCTGAGTAGCTTATACCCCTTCCATGGAATTTGAGAAACTATTTCTAAGTATGTCTCTACTACTTAAAAATTGCTATTTCTCCAGGAGACATATTCTTGAACAGAACACTAATAGCTCAGGCACTAAAATCAACAATCAATAAATGGGACCTCATGAAACTGATAAGCTTATGTAAAGCAAAGATTTTAGTGTACAGAATTGTTTTAGCTATCCTGTTTTTATCCATATGAAGTTGAGATTTGTTCTTTCAAGGTCTGTAAAGAATTGTGTTGGAAGTTTTATGGGAATTACCTTATTTGTAATAGCCAGAAAATGGAAGCAACCCAAATGTCCCTCAACCAAAGAATGGATACAGAAAATGTGGTTCATTTACACAACAGAATACTATTCAGCTATTAAAAACAAAGGCGTCATGAATTTTGCAGGCAAATTCATGAAACTTGAGAATATCATCTTGAGTGAGGTAACCCAGTTCCAAAAAGACACATATGGTATATACTTACTTATAAGTGGACATTAGCCATAAAGTCCAAGATAACCATGTTACAATCCATAGAACCAAAGAAACAAAGTAATAAGGAAGTCCCAAGGGACAGTTCTTGAATCTCACACAGAAAGTAAACTAGGTGGAAGAGGGAGTGAGGTTCTGAACAGGGATGGAATAAAGTTCAGGGAGAACGGCAGGAAAGGGCTGGAAGTGAGAATGGAAATTGTTGAGGTGCATCTCTGGGACTAGTTAGAGACCTGAGACAGGGGAGGCTCTGGAGAGTCTGTGAGATTGACCCTAGCTGAGATTCCTAGCAGATGGGGATCTGGAGACTGAAGTGGTCACCTCCTGCAGCCAGGCAGGACTACCAGTGGAGGGAGGGGCACATCAATCCACCCGCAAACCCTTCAACTCAAAATTGTTATTCTGATAAGATGTGCAGGGATAAAGATGGAGCAGAGACTGAGGAAACAGCCAACCAATGACTGCCCCAAATTGAGACTCATCCCATGGGAGAGAGTCAATCCTCCACACTATTTTTCCATTTATTTATTTATTCATCCATTTTACATCCTGATTGACACCCCCTGCTGGTACCCCCTCACAAATCCCTCCCACTTTACCCCCTTCTCCTCTGAAAGGGTGGAGGCCCCCCTGGCCATCTAGATATCCCCCAACCCTGGCATATCAAGTCTCTGCAAGGCTAGGTGCATCCTCTCCCACTGAGGCCAGACAAGGTTGGCCTGTTAGGAGAACAAATTCCACAAACAGGCAGCAGCTTTAGGGACAGTACCCGCTCAAGTTGTTGGGAAACCCTCATGAAGACTGAGTTGAATATCTACTACGTATATGCAGGGATGTAAGTCCAGCCCATGTATGCTTTTTGGTTGGTGGTTCAGTCTCTGAGAGCCTCCAAGGGTTAAGGATGACATTATTAATGATACTGTGCTTTGCTTGCAGACAAGAACTTAGCATATCTGTCTCTTGAGAGGCTTCATCCAGCAGCAGATGGAGGCAGATGCAGAGACCCACAGCCAAACATTAGAAGAAGCTCTGGGTGCCTTGTGGAAGAGTGGGAGGATAGAATTGATCAAGCCAGAGGGGCCAAGAACACCACAAGACAACCTACAGAATCAACTAACATGGGCCCATGGGAGATCACAGAGACTGAACTACTAACCAAAGAGTGTTCATATAGTGTCTGAACTTAAGCCCCCTACACATTTGGAGTAGAGGTGCAACTTGTTTTCATGTGAGCCACCTAACAATTGGAGTAGGGGCTGTCCCTAATTCTGTTCCCTGTCACTGGACCCTCTTCCCTACCTGGACTACCTGGCCAGGCCTCAGTGGGAGAAGAGGTGCTTAGTCCTGCTGGAATTAGGTGCCTCAGGGAAGGGTGGTACCCAAGGAGGGGGCTTCCCCTTCTTTGATACAAAGGGGGAGGAGTAGTAGGGGAGGGACTTATATGGATAGGACTGGGAGGAGAGAATGAAGGCCGGCTATTATCAGGATGTAAGCAAACCAATTGCCGTTTCTTCTTGGTCCACATTTCACTTACATTGAAAATAAATTCTCAGCACTGTTCTTGTCAAACTCTTTTATGGATCGATTGCTCGAGCACAGTCCTTAGACCTTCTCCTGGCTTAGAACTTTAAAGTCTTTTTTTTTAAATTAAAAGATAATTACAGGGGCTAGAGAGATGACATCAGTTAAAAGCATAGACTGTTCTTGCAGGGGTCCTGAGTTGGATTCTTGGTAGCCACATAATGAAGCTTACAATAACCCAAGACTCCAGCTCTGGGGAGATCTGATGCCTATAACCTTCATGGGCATCTGTATTCTTGTGCCCATGCCAACACACAGACACACAAATATACATATAATTAAAAATTAAATTTAAAACCTTAAAATATATAATTTAATTAATTTTCTTCTTTTCCTCCTAAAGAACGTTCTGTAGTGTTAATATGGGTTTCTTTTAAAGCATTCCAGAAGAAATAAGCCTTTACACCTCTTGCTTATGCAGTAACAATCAGGATATTAATTGTTAATGATCATTATTTTACATTTATCCACTGTTTACTAATTCCCAGGCAATATGCTAAGGATTTTATATGTATTCATTCATTAGATTCTCTTGATAATCCAATAAAGAGGGAAATGATTGTTTTTCCATTTTAATGATTAGAACGTTGAAACAGAATTAATTTTCCCAGGTTCATAGTATTAATTAAAACTCTATAGCTTCCCTGATCATAATATTATTATGGTATTTTATATGTTTACTTGTGTATATACACATATATGCAGATATATATACAAATATGCATACATATGCATATATATATATATACACTAACATATTGAAAATTAAGTGTGGGTAAACTTGCTAAATGTATTCAGTCGTGTGGTATTAGCATTTTTTAAAGGAAGGCTTAGCTGACCTTCAGTTATACTAAAACTATTCCCCCAGGAATACTTCATTTCTCTTTTCTATTAATAAGCTGCTTTGAAGAGCAAATTAGTCCTATGAAGGATGCTACATTAAGTTTCAAAGTACTAAAACGTAAGGAATTTAATATTTCCTCCTTTACTCATGTATTTCATTGATAATGATACAATTTTCTATCAGTTACTACTCTGAAAATTGCCCCTTAGCCATACTAGGAGTCCATCAAGTGGTAGCTCAGGAGAACCATTGTGTGACCACTCTCAATCAACTTTTGGCCACATTGTTACCCTGTATTTGACTATATGTAAAAATAAGTATACCTTACAGATGAAAAGAATTCATCTTTGTGTTAGTTTTTGTTGTTATTTCAAGACAGGGTTTCTCTGTGTAGCCCTGGCTGCCTTGGAACTCACTCTGTAGACCAGGCTGGCCTCCTTAGTGCTGTGAATAAAGGTGTGTATGTGTGCGCTGCTTCCACATCTGGCTTATGTTTGTTATTTTTTTTTTTTTTTGGTTTTTTCGAGACAGGGTTTCTCTGTGTAGCCCTGGCTGTCCTGGAACTCCCTCTGTAGACCAGGCTGGCCTCAAACTCAGAAATCCTCCTGCCTCTGCCTCCCAAGTGCTGGGATTAAAGGCGTGCGCCACCACTGCCCGGCTATGTTTGTTATTTTTAACATTGCTGTGACCAAATATTTGATATGTCGTTCTACAGTTTAGGAAAGGATACTGCTTATCATGATAGGGAAGGCATGGCGAAGGAGGGTGAGGCAGTTGATCACACTGTGTCTCCAGTCAGGAAGCACAGATGAATGCAGGTGCTTAGCTCATTTTTTTTTAATTTATATTTTAGTCTGTGGTTCCAGCCCACATTTAGGATGGGCATTCCAACCTCAATCAACTTAATGGAGAAACCCCTTTCACAGACATGCTCAGAAGCTTGTCTCCAATGTGATTATAGATCCTGTCAAATCGACAATATTAACCATCACAGTGCTGAACTTGACACTGCCATACTAAACCCCTGTGCATCTGGTCCTTGGAGGATGGAGGGATGCAGACAGCAAAGTTTAATACTGTCCCAAAGGTCAAGGTACCAGAGTATATTATTCTACTTAAGATTTGAAGTCTGCTGGGCAGTGGTGGTGCACGCCTTTAATCCCAGCACTTGGGAGGCAGAGGCAGGCAGATTTCTGAGTTTAAGGCCAGCCTGGTCTACAGAGTGGGTTCCAGGACAGCCAGGGCTACACAGAGAAACCCTGTCTTCAAAAACCAAAAAACCAAACCAAACCAAACCAAACCAAACCAAAAGATGTGAAGGCAAATGCAGTAACACTTGGATATGAATCCTGACTACCACTTTGTAAATGTATAATCTTCAACAAGTTAAGTCTTCCTCCTTGACCTCGGCTTCCACATTTGTATAATAATGATATTATATCTGCTTCATAGACTTCTTGTGATCAGTGAAAAGGTTAATAATCAGGAGACTGCTTTCTGTCCAGAGAGAACATTAGAAATATCAGTAATTGTTAATAATTGTACCTTAGTGGTGTCATTTTCTATATGAAATTTCTTGTTTGTCATTTATTTTTCTCAGAAATAAGTCTATCACTTTCTCAAGTATGCCTCAAAGCATGGAATTAGAAATACTGCTTTTAAACACATGACAGTATGAAGATTACCCACTGATTCTAGTTTCCTGCATTTCACTTCTAAGCAGCCCAGAAATGGGACTTCCCCAGGTTGAAGGCAGAGAGGGAGCTTCTTGCATTTGTATGCTGCCTATGACTAACCCAGTTAACTTGGTTTCACAACTCATGCCTTACTGTTAACCTGCAGTCATTTAACTTAGTTCAGTGGTCTCTGAAGTACAGGGTAGATGGGATCCCAGAAAGACGCAAGATTAATTATTTTGCTGTGAGGAAAATGTTAAAATTTACACTCGCTTTTTACCTAGTTTGTGGCTGACATTGCCCACACATCTCTCCGTGTTGGACACAGCAAATTTGTCTGCCTGGACCTTGATGAAAGAGTGGGTGTTTCATAATGGGAAGTGCTGTTTGTTGAAGGCCTCACTTGTTGGAACATGCTGTGATTTATCTGTACAGGGAGATTTTTGGCTTAGGTACCTTGTATAATCTTAGTTATCGAATCTAATATCGCAAGGAAATGGCCTGCAGAACTCATTCAGCTGTGCCACTGTCTGTGACACCCTAGAGGGCTCACTAGTTATCTCAAGGGAAACATTTTAAAGCTTGGTGTGCTTAGAAATGAATCATACTCTACTCTTTAAAATAAAGATAAATATTTCAAAATTGCTGACGTTCTCTTGCTAATTAGTTCACAATAGACTGTATCTTAGTTTTACTGCTGTGAACAGACACCATGACCAAGGCAAGTCTTATAAGGACAACATTTAATTGGGACTGAATTATAGGTTCAGAGATTCAGTCCATTATCATAAAGGTGAGAGCATGGCAGCATCCAGGCAGGCATGGTGCAGGAGGAGCTGAGGGTTCTACATCTTCATCTGAAGGCTGCTAGCAGAATACTGGCTTCCAGGCAGCTAGGAAGAGGGTCTTATAAGACCACGCCCACAGTGACACACCGACTCCAACAAAGCTACACCTCCTAATAGTGGCAATCCCTGGCCCAAGTATATACAAACCATCCCAGAAGACATTTGAAAGAGAAAGCCTGACCTGTTCCTTCAAGATGGTCTTACCAATGAGTGAAAAGCAACCAGGTCTATTACTTAGGAGGCTGAGACAGGAGGATTGTGGGTTCAGGGCTTGCTTGGGCTACAGAAATAGGCCCTATCTCAATACATTATTAATGTATAAAAATGTAAAATGCTTTACAGTATATGCCTTTTAATCTGTTGTGAGGCTTATTGCTTTGTCACCTAAAGCATCTGGAGTTTGGATAATGTTAAAATTCGAAAGAAATAGTTCTAAATTCATTAAATGGTTTTATGTGAAGAATTTTTTCTTTGACAATTTATCACTCAGTCGTGAGTTGTTTAATCTTCTTGTGTTTATGCACTTAATATAGATTTGTTTGCTGTTCATTTTAGATTTTACTGCACAATGATAGGATAGGCTATATAAAATTACTTCAAGTTATCTGGATTTGTTAAATCGTGTGCGTGTGTGTGTGTGTGTGTGTGTGTGTGTGTGTGTGCACGTGTCCAGGTTGTAGTCTATTTTACAGAAGCTTCTGTAGGTTTCTGTGCTAATTGTATATTTTTGGTGTTTGTATGTGATATTCTATCGTTATCTCTTAGGTCCATTTGAAATAGAATATCGTTTAATTCTGAAATTTCTCTATTTTATTGTCTAAATGACCTGTCAATTGGAGAAAATAGGGTGTTAAAATTGCTTACTATTATTTGGTTCATGTTAGTGTATGTTTTAAATTCCATTAGTACACTATTTATGAAATTGAGTACACCAGGGTGTGATGCATATATATTTAGTATTGTAATACTAATGTAATGTTTTTTCCAACATAATATTTTTCTTGCATATTTGGGAATTTCACATAATGCACCCTGATTACACTCACTTCTCGGTCTTCCCAGGTCCACCTTGCACCATGTGATCTCCACCGGTTCCCCCCAAAAAGATGAAAAAAACCCCCTGAAGTCCAATTTTGTTGCCTATAACATTCACAAAGAATGACACCACAGTTTTGATTATTTTTAGTCTGGAGTCTATTTTGTCAGGTGGAAAATTTTTTAGTGCTTTCACTTTAAGGTGGTGCCTATTCTTAAAGATGAGTTTCTTGTAGACTACAGAAAGATAGATTTTATTTCTTAGTTCATTCAGCTAGAGACTATGCCTTTTGAGTGTAAAACTGAGGCCATTAGTATTTAAAATTATTACTGAAATATGTGTGTTGATTACAGTCATATTTTGACTTGGTTGTGTTCTTACTTCTGCTTAGTATTTCATTAACTATAACTTTATTTTCTTTCCAGTGCCTCTTGCCTGTGCTTATTCCTTTTTTTTTTTTCAGTTCAAAGTACTGTTCACAGTATTCTCATTTAAGGTTGAAATTTTTTTTTTTTTTTTAGGCTGTTTGTATCATGGACAACTTTTCTTCCTCCTTTCACTATGCCAGGTAGCTTTGCTGGGCATGGTCATTTAGGTTGGCAATTGTGGTCTTTTAACACTTAGACTGCTCCAGATTCTTCTGACCTTTGAAGTTTTCACTGACCAATCTGTTGTTATTCTGGTAGTTTTTCTTTCATATGTGACTTGTGTTTTCTGTCTTACAGCTTTGAATATTCTTTTTTGGTTCTGTATACCTAGTGTTTTAACTATGGTGTGTAATAGGGAGTTTCTTTTCTGGCCTTGTCTATTTCATGTTCTGTGTGCTTTTTGTATCTGTGTGTATATGTTTTCTAACTTTGAGGAAGGTTTCTTCTATAATTTTGTTGATGATCTGTACCATTGACTTGGAATTTTTCTCCCTCAGCCATGCCTATAAATTGAAGGTCTGGCCTTTTCCTGGATTTTCATGTTTCTTGTATGTTCCTTTCTTGGCTTAAAAAAGTCAGAATCTATGCTTGTGTTGTCTAATTCCTCTTCAGTATCTTCAGTTCCCGATGGTCTTATCTTCTCCTTGATCCTTTCTGCTTGTAAATCTTTTCCGTGAGTTTCCTACTGGAGTTGGGGAGTTTTTCAGTTATATTTTTGTTTCAGCTGCTGCTCTCCTTATTAGTTCTAACTCTATTGACTTGTGATTTCCAATCCTGAATTGTCTTTGTTATTTCATTCACCCACATGTTTCTATTTTTTTGGACATCACTCATTTTGTTGTTGTTGTTGTTGTTTTTTTTTTGTTTGTTTTTTTTCGAGACAGGGTTTCTCTGTGTAGCCCTGGCTGTCCTGGAACTCACTCTGTAGACCAGGCTGGCCTCAAACTCAGAAATCTGCCTGCCTCTGCCTCCCAAGTGCTGGGATTAAAGGCGTGTGCCACCACTGCCTGGCCAGATGTTTATTGTTATCATCTTGAAGTTCAATTAATTGTTTCTTTTTATGCCTTCTTTAAACTCATGAACTCTTTGATTAAATTTATGATTATTCATCAAATTCTGTGTCCTGCAGTTTGTCTAGGTAATTTCATTAGATAATGCTTCTATAGGCCTACTGGGTTTGATAAGAGGCATTCTGTCTTAGCCATTCATATTGTTTTCTGATGTGACCTGTGTACATAGACTTCTTTCTTAGCTTGTTGTGTGTCTGATGTGAGAATCTGGCCTGCCTTAGGTTGGTCCAGTGCAGGAGCTACATGGCTAGAGCTAGGCCATGAGTGTGTAGAACTAGTACATGAGCTGTTTGATTGGATCATGCAAAGATGACTCCCAAACTACGGATCTGTAGCTCGGCTGTAGATGCAGAGATGATAGTGGGTAGAGGGAGGAATTAGAGAGGGAAGGACATACTTTGCAGGCAGAAAAGGCTACGGAACAAAACTAGTTTATGGGTCACAGGTCTGAAGCTAGGTCTTTGGGTGTCAAGGATGCATTCTTTTTGTTTGCATCAACCAAGATACTCATTAAAACCTAGCACTAGTGTAACCTAACTTAGAGTTTAAATACTTACTGAACTATTATATCATGAGATTTTAAAAATTCTGGGCTGATGTTTAGTCATAGTCTTCCTAAAAATTTTGGTGAATAATAATTTTAGAAAGAAAAAGAGTTTGTTTTTACCTTTTATAAAACAGTCTTGCTTTAAAATATGGAAGATATATTTTTTCTCTATTCTTAAAAATGTTTATGCATCCTCACGTCATAATAAGTTAGTTTGGGGGCGATATCTGCCCTTCATAAGAAATTAAAAGCCACCAAAATAGATGAGTTGTTCTCAGTTCTTAGTGGAGGTAACTTTGAATTGTTTGCTATGGCTGATACAAGCAGCCTGAGTAAGGGAACTGGTATTTGGATGAGGGGAATGTTCTTCTTGCCTCTTCGCTCATCCTCTGTAGGTATTATGAGTTCTCATCTTGGCTCAAGGTAGATCAATAAAAGTCTATCTGAATTTCCTAAAATTGGGTCAAGGGGAAAGAGAAGCTCTGGGAAAGTTCTAATGGGTGTATGCAGGTCAATAGCTTGAGAGGAAGAAATGAATCAAAGAATGGAGTGATCTAACTTTTTTTTTAAAGATTTATTTATTATTATATGTAAGTACACTGTAGCTGTCTTCAGACAGTCCAGAAGAGAGAGTCAGATCTCATGACAGATGGTTGTGAGCCACCATGTGGTTGCTGGGATTTGAACTCAGGACCTTCGGCAGAGCAGTCAGTGCTCTTAACTGCTGAGCCATCTCTCCAGCCCAGTGATCTAACTTTTAAGGCACTCCTGTCCTCAGTTTGAATCCAACTTCAGGCCTCAAATGTTGTCACAAGGTAATGTCCTATGACATACATCATTCTCCATATGGACCTGCTACTAGTCATGCAAAGCATGCAAAATGATAGAGAGGAATGAGAAGTGCTGAAGAGTATTAGCTTCTATTGTTCCTCCACACGACCCCCCCCCCAGCATGTAAACTGTAAAAAATGAGGTATACATTAAAAGCAGGAGGAACATTAGATAAACTTAATGTTAATCTTCATTCTATTGGTTGCGTTCTGTAACTCAGGGCAAGTAGTTTATCAATTCTTTTGAGTTAATTTAATCTTTCTCAGTCTTAAATGTGTGTGTGTGTGTGTGTGTGTGTGTGTGTGTGTGTGTGTGTGTAGTGGGGAGGGGTGGCCTTTGCCACAAAAGGAACATAGTTTTACCTTCAGAGTGATTGAGAAGATGAAATTCATGGAAAAGCATTTAGCAAGGAGTTCAAGTTTGTTTCTTGTTGCTGTGATAAATACTTGATGGAAATCAATTAAGAGAGAAATGGGTTTGTTTTATCTTACACATGCAGATCATAGTCTATTATTGAGGGAAATCAGGGCAGGAACTCAAAGCAGAAACTACAGAGAATGTTTATTCATTTGCTTACAGGCTCATAGTCAACTAGCTTTTCATAAACAGCAAGACTCACCGGCCTAGTGATGAGGCCACTCATAATGGGTTAGGCCTTCCCATACCACTCATTGATAAAGACAATTTCTAGCTTTATTTTATTTTATTTTATTTTATTTTATTTTATGTGCATTGGTATGAGGGTGTCAGATACCTTGTAACTAGACTTACAGACAGTTGTCAGTTGCCATTTGGATGCTGGGAATTGAACCTGGGTTCTTTGAAAGAACAGACAGTGCTCTTAACCACTGAGTCATCTCTCCAGCCCTAAGGACAATTTCTTCCAGACACTAGCCTGAGGCAAGTCTGATCTGGGTATCTCAATTGACACTCCCTCTTCCCAGATGATTCTAGGTTTTCAGGTTGATAATAAAAAGTAACTAATTCCTAAGGAATCTAGACTAGAACACATTCAACATTAATGGACTCTAGACTAGAATACATATTTAACATCATTAGAATCACTCATCAGATTATCACCTCTTGGTGTTCCATGGCTTACTTATTATTAGTGTATATTAATTATACAAATTAGTGAGTTTCAGTGTGACATTATCATACATGCATATATTCTGTTTGGACCATAATCAACTCCTATTATTTTCCTTATCTTTTCTATATCCACAGTATTTAACAGAGGCTTAAGCGTATACTAGATACTCAGTGCTTGTTGAATTGAATTAGTTGAAAGACATATTAGACACAGCTGATTTAGAATTCTGTTGTAACCCCATGCTTGAGACTTCCAATCACCTTACTTTCTCTTTTCTGAAATACTTTAGTTTTGAAAGGTATAGTTGATGTTTCTTGTCCTAATTCTTATCAAAATAACTGTTTTAATATATTTAACAGTTTCAGCTTTTTAGGGAGAAGACAAAAACTTCTAAATCTCATCATTATATTTATATTGTCTTCATTAATAACACTGAACTCTTTGACTCTATCCTGACCTTTAATACCAATAGAATAATACTGCCAATACTATCATGCTTCTCTGCCTAAATACCATTCATAAATGTTTTTTTCCCATCTGTCAATCAATGTGAAATTCAAGAACCTGGCTTTAAAGACCTGACACCTAATCATGCCGCATTTCAGCAATTCAAGTATTTTCCATCTAAACACTGACCACAGGCCAGATTGTCAGCTTTTTCCTTTGCTGTGATATCCCATTCCCAAATTTGAACCTTTACCAAGCTAAGGCTCAATGAGTTCTTCAAGGATACCTCACCCATCTTGGTTAAGTGTCAAATGTATGTTTCTACAAATGAGATTGGACCCACACAAGGTTATAGAGAGGTTTTTTTTCTCCAGTTATTTTTCTAACAAGTGTTATGTTTTGCCAAATAGATAGTTAAGTGGTTAAGATGTAAGTATCCTGAAAGTTCTTTGTAAATCTGAATATAAGGGATTATGACATGCCTTCATATATATGCTAATCACTTTCTGAGTACACACTGTATTATAAAATGTGGATGGATCTAAGAACCAGGTAAGTATCCTTGGGGAGGGGAGTTTGCTAAACATTAAATTTTCATTCAATTACTTTAGTAATTTAATCTGCCAACAGCAGGGTACTTCCTGTTCAAATTCTCTCTGTCTCTCTCTGTCTCTGTCTCTCTCCCACTCTCTCTCTTAATTATCAGGCAGTTATTAGTTACTGGGCTGGGGGAGATATTTCTTTAGTGAGTCAACCACTGGTATTTTGCTGATGTTTCCATAAATAATCCCTCTCCCATGCCACTCTAATTAAATTCACTGGGCTGCCTAAAATATACAAAGACATTAAAGCAGAAGTTGGGCGAGGTAGGAAGACACCAGCAAGAGTTGGGGCAGAACAACTCTGTGTGATGGGATGAATATGATCAAAATACATTATAGATATGTATGAAAATGTCTCAGTGACATTAATATGCATATTGTTATGCATAATTAATTATCACATGTTGTTATATGATTATTATGCATAATTAATTATTTGTAGGATTAATATAGGCAAATAAAAACCTTAAAAATAAAAATGAGAAATAGGAAAATACTAGATTTTTTTTTTTCAGCAAATGGCGCGAATGCTTGAATTTGGCCTTTAAAGGGTTGTGTGATTGCGTAGACTTGTGAAATCTGAGACATTTAGGTTGTCTGTGTATAATCTAGCTGAAGATAGAATGTGCTGGTCAGGAACTTGTTAATATATTCACACTGCTTACTGTTACATCTTGGTGCCTAGAATGCAAGATCTGGCACATAGAAGGGTTTTGACACTTTTGAAGAAGAGTGAGAACTTCTGGGAGATTTGGATTTACTCTGATGTGCTGAGAAAGTAAGGTTTATAAAACACCAAAAGTCAGACAATGGTAACTTCACCAAGTTCCCACTCTTTCAAATGAGTTCTTAGAAAATATCCATCTAGCCCCCCCCCTTACCTCAACAGCCCTTAGTCTATTCTTTACTATTTGAAACTTTCTATTAGAAAACCCTCCTTTTGACAATACTAACATCTTTTTCTCTTATCTGGAAACTAAAGTAATTTTATGTGTTTTTTTAAATACAGCACTAAAATACTGAATCTTACTTTATCTTCTTTTACATATCTGGCCCACATTTGATGTGTTACATTTTTTACATCCCACCGTGTAACAACCAACGTTAGTCAGTCTGCATCTCTTGTGGTATTTGACACTCAAATTTTCAGTTGGCCACCTTCTTTACTTTTAGCAACTTCATAGTAACCACACCAAACTGTGAGAAAACAGTTGATCATTCTGTCACCTCAGATAGGAGGTGATTTAGAAGACAGTTTGGAGTCTGTTTAAAAATATCCTCAAATGAAAATGGGTTTAAAACAATCTGGCACTCTTGTTGCTGCATTTTCTAGGGAGGGCAAGATCCCCAAATGACTTAACTTTCATTCTCCTGACCATAGCCAAATCATCTGGACTGTACGCTGAATTTAAAGAAATATTACTACATATATTCTTTCAGCAACAAGCCAGGGAAAGAGGATCTGAAACACCACAGTAGGTTTTTGGTGGGAACTTCTTGAGAGCAGCCTCTCAGAAAACCATGTTCGCAAAGCTCTGCTCCCTAACTACAGCTTCAGTGTGTTCTCTTATGGCACTAGCCAGAATCTATTTTTCTTCTGTTCAGCCTTTAAAGCTGCTGCCTTTCAGTGAAAAGAACATGGGAGGAAGCATGGAGTGGGGACTGGTATTGTGGCAGTTAACTGGACTTTTTAATTGACCACATCATCCTTGATACTCGCTCTAAGACCTGTGTTTTACTCCGTATGTTCTTCTCTTGAACCTTGGTATTTATAACTTCTTATTTCTCACATCTCAGCCTAGTGACACTTCTTCTGTCTATTTAGAATGTAACCTCAGTACAGGCAGGGATCATGTTTGTTTTGTTTAGCTGTTGTATATACCCCAACAAATTGCCTTCTTTCTGGAGAGTACAGTCTCAGAACAGAGTCTACCAAGATCTGCCAAGCATATTGACCTATATCTGCTGATTTCTGTGAAAACAAATCTATAATGGAAAAGGATGGAATTGCTTCTTTAGTGAATCTAAATTTGGGTATGTAAGTTGAGGTGTTTAAGAATATAAGAATAAGCAGTTGATCACATACTTTTTATTTTGAACTGGGTTTTTAATTTAATGTAATTTATTCTTTAGCTAAGCACTTGTAAGAACTCTCAAATGCCTCTTTATCAGTCTTGTTTGCATTTTCTTTTTTTCTCCTCTATTTATTTGTATTGAATTTTTTTTCATACAAAATATTCTGGTTATGGCTTCCCCTCCCACAACTCCAAGATCTTCCCCCTTTCCCCTTTCATCTGAATCCATTCCCTTTCTGTCTTTCATTAGAAAATAGACAGGCAGGCAAAGAAAAGTAATAAAATAAGACAAGACAAATAAACTAGAATAGAACAAAACAAACAGAAGAAAAAGATCCAAATAAAATGTACAAGAAACACATATAGATATAAGACACACGTGTTTGCATACATAGGAATCCCATAAAAACACAAAACCAGAAGCCATAATATATGCAAAGGACCTATGAGACAAAGAATCTCCAAAGATGTCATTGAATTTATTTTTTGTTGGCTATCTACTGCTGAGCACAGGTTTGTAGCCCCAGTGAGACTCCATTGGAAAAAACTAGCCTTTTGTTTTCAAGGGTTTATCAATTGGAGATTGTTAGGCCTGGTAGTAAGTACTGTACCAACTGAGCCATCTTGCCAAACTTAGTGTCCCATATGTTGTCCTGAATCTCTATTTAGTGTTTTCACCCAATTTATATTCATCTGTGTTATTCACAAGACTGTTATAAGAATTTCTTTTATAAGACCTAGAACAAAACTTTACAAACCATTGAACTATTCATTGAACTATGGGGTCCGACTAATGTGACTATACCTTCACAAATGGTATTCAGAAAAGCCATACTACACATTAGGATATAAAAGGCTTTAGGATGTATTGTGGTAAGGACACCCCAACCCCACACTATCTTGTAAATTTGTGTCTCTTTTGTCTCTCCACCATGTCCAGGTAAATTATCCTCTTCTGGGATTCTTGTCCTTGTCTCAAAAGACCGGTCTCACTGAATGCTTTGACCCTAATTTGGGCTAGGTTCTGTACTAATTCAATTTATATTTCCTTTGCAGATAGAAAATATGGAAACACGATAACTGGGACAAGAAGGGACTTTTCTCATAGGTTGCTAGGGTCTCAATGCGTATTTTCTGACATTCAGGAGCTTGTAGCACATGTACCCAGCTCAGAACAAACATTGTAATGGGACTTGCTCATTGTTTTGGATGTATTTTGTTGTCATGGTTTTTATAATAGAGTACAGCAATCTTCTTGTAAAAACACTGCTATCCTAGGAATTAATACATGCATAATTTTCTAGGTGCAGTACAGAATGTATCTTCTTCAAAGGTAAACTTAATGACATTTGTATCGTAAATGCCATCATTCCTCACTGTCAGTCCTCTGTGAACACTGCAGCCTCTGACATTCAGTGAAGCAATAAAGAAATCAAACATGCCTACCTAACCTTTATGAAAATACTTCAAATTATGATTTAATTTTTAATCTCCCATGGCAGCAGTAAAATTAATGATATACATCTCAATGGTATAAGCTGCCAGCTTTGTAGTAATACTTATGGTATAGCCTAAACAGAGAAATATTCCTTTCCATCACAAATGGAGGTGACACTGGTCTGGCAAAGAGAGGGAGGTAAATGTTGATGTTTTATATTTCCAGGGTACCTGTCTACGTAATTGCCCTTCATGCAGAGTAGAGAATGGAGGGGTAGTTTTGAAAGATCCCATGCTAACTCTTTGTATTTGAATCGAATATTTCCTTTCTTTCCCCTTTGCCATTAATACAAAAGAGAACAAAGAAAACCCAGGAAAACTCAACACACACACACACACACACACACACACACACACACACACACACTACTAGGAAATCAAACCAACAGGAACCCCCCCCAAACTCCTGCAACCATGACCTTTCTAAAGTTTAAAAGGAAATAATATGCTCCATGTAAACAAATAGAATTTCATTTTATAGGATTCACTGCTAAATCTCTTAGTTGATGTCTAGAGCATTAAACCACAGGAATGGGACCTGAAAAATTTAGGGATGCTAAATTAAATAAGGTGGTTTATGGTGTTGAAATGATGCTAACACAATAAACTATAAATTGAGTAACTACTTTCTCAGTATTTCCACAGTTTAAAGTACTAATGCAAAAAACTTCACACCCCAGGAAGCAAATTTCTTAGTTTTCTAACATCTCATGTATGCTATGTATTACTTCAATATGTGAATTTGTTTTGTGACACTTGAGATGTGAACACTTTGAGGAAGACCAGAGCTTGACCCATAACTAGGTGCTGAATGCATGTGTGTCAAATCTATGAATATGCTAAATATAGCCACAGTTTCAAGACAAAGTAAGTAAACCCATGAATAGTTGACCATCTGATCAAATTTTCCTGAAACTTTTACAACTCAGTGGCTCTCTTAGATTGGATTGATAGATTTTTATCCCTCTTCAACCTTGATATTGCTGAGATTTTGGCTCAGATACTTGTTTTTGCTGTGGGTTTTATCTTTTGTATTGTTGAATGTTGAAGTGTTTCTGGACTCTAAGCACTAGAAGCTAATTGTGTGCCCCCTACTTGTGACAGCTGAAAATATCTACAGATATTGCCATGTCTTTGTAAGAGGGGAGCAGGATTACTAAACTAACTGTGTTAGAAGAGGATCCATGGTTATGTTCCAGAATTCCCATAATTATGCTTCAATCTCTTACTAATCATTTGGTTATTAGTTAGGACACATATTAGCAGATGGGTTCCAGATACTTTAATGGAAGTGTTAGGTAGTTCTTACATCACTGTGAACAAATACCTAAAACAAAAGCACAAGAAGGGAGGGCAGGTTTATTTTGGGTCATGGTTTGAAGGGCTATAGTCCATCATGGCAGGAAAGGCATGGCAGCCAGTGGCTATGTTTGACCACCTCTCACTGGACAGTCCTAACCTCTGGCAACCACTTCTGTACCCTTTGCTTCTATATGAATTTGACATTTTTTAGGTTCCACATATGAGGGAAATCATGCACTTTTATTCATATACATTCCTTGTTTCACTTAATGTAATATTCTCTATGCTCATTCACATTGTTGGAAATGGCAGGATTTCATTTTTGTGGCCGAATACTGTTCCATTGTGGAAATGTACTGTGTAAAATGGTTATGTTTTTATATGAATTTTCAGTCACTAAATTAAGCAAAGCTGGAAAATCACAAACGAGGCTCAGTCTAAGGCTAAGAGAGTGGACTAGGGCAAAGAGACTGCTCAGCTTTAAAAACTGCATTTCAGCACTAAGTGGATTCAGGAGGTTAAAACAAAAGAACACAGGAAGTTGGGAGGTAATAGTAATGGGAGGGGGAGGGGATGGGGATGGGGATGTGGATGGGGATGGGGATGGGGATGGGGTAGGTTTAATAACCTACATTACAAAAAAATAAATAAAAGCCTTGCATTCCATGAAGTGCTGAGGTTCTGGGGTGCTTCCTTTGGGCTACAGAAGAGGTACCCTAAAGTAGATAGGGCTCTACTTTCCTATACTCTCTTCATTTAGCCAGCTATACTTGGTGATCACTAGAGACATTTGGAGCATGACTTCCTTTCCAGGGTTGCTCTAAAAATCTAGTGAGATAATACATTTACTGTTGCAAGTGCAATGAAAATGTCCAGTAAACAGTGGCCTTTGTAAGTTCTAACTCTCCCTAGACAGACATCCTCTTGAACTTTCTACTTTCAAGGTCTTTTCCAATGATGTCACTTCTGATGTGTTTATAAAAAAAAAAGAGGTAGGGGTTATGTTCTATGGATAAAGAGATAGGGAATATGTTCTATGAGTTATTATCAGGTATGGGGGAAGGGGTTCCTCAGTGGGCCCATGAGGATACATCCCTTCCCCTTTGAGGGACCAGCCACACTATGGTATAGTATAGGATAAAGTTTATTTAGGGCATGGGGAGGGGAGTTAAGAGGGTAGTAGAGGCAGAGAAAGGTAGAAAGAGGAAGAGAGTAGAGAAGGAGAGGCCGGCCATGAACACGCGGAGAGAGGGGGAGGCAGAAGGGAATGGGAAGGGGGGAGTAAGCACAAGGGAGAAGCAAGAAGGAGCAAGAGTACAAGAGGCAAGAGAGGGAGTAGGGGGCAAACAGTCCCTTTTATAGTGGGTCAGGCCTACTAGGCTGTTGCCGGGTAACTGTGGGGAGGAGCAAACCTGGCTGTTGCCAGGTAATTGTGGGGTGGAGCTTAGACAGAATGCTAGCAATGTCTCCTTAAACTGGTTGTTAAGTTTATGTTGCAACCAGTCAGCTATGCCTCTGACTAAGGTGCAGGGTAGGCTTCTCATTGACAACAGGTAAAGACCAGACTTGATCATGCTATCCACTATCAGAATCACATGAGAGGAGCAGGCATAAGCCAATTACTAATTAATCAAGTGTCTCAATGGCACTAGAGTGTTGTTCAGCAGTTCTTCACAGGAAAAAAGGTATTGGGGTACATCTTCTTCATGAGTATTAGACATAATTATTTCATAAATATAGAAAAGAGGGAAATGGGCTACTTATTGTTTTAGGAATGGGATGAAATTTTCTTTTTTGTTTGTTTTTCCATAATGTTTTGATTCACATTACATTCCAATCACAGCCTCCTCCCAGTCCTACCCTTACAAGTACCTCCCGCCATTACCTCACCCCCTTTTTCTCAGAGAAGGGAAGCCCCTCTGGGGTACCACTCCACCTGGGACATCTAGTCCCAGCAGGACTAAGCACCTTTTCTCCCACTGAGGCCCAACCAGGCAGTCCAGGTAGGAGAAGGGGATCCAATGGCAGGCAACAGAGTCAGAGACAGGCTCTACTACAATAGGGGACCCACATGAAGACCAACCTGAACATCTGCTACAAATGTGTAGGGGGCTTATGTCCAGCCCCTGTATGGTTTTTGGTTGGTGGTTCAGTTTCTGTGAGGCCCCATGGGTGAGCCCAGGTTAGTTGACTCTGTAGGTCTTCTCATGGCGTTCTTGACCCCTCTGACTTACTCAATTCTATCCCCTACTCTTCCATAAGACTTCCGGAACTCTGCCTGATGTTTGGGTGTGGGTATCCGCATCTATTTCCATCTGCTGATGAATGAAGCCTCTCGGGAGACAGTTATGCTAATCTCCTGTCTATAAGCATAGCAGAGCATCATTAATAGTGTTTGGGGTTAGATGGCTCCCATGGGGTGGGTCTCAAGTTGGACCAGTTATTGTTTGGACATTCCCTCAATTTCTCTTCCATCTTTATCTCTGCACATTTTGTAGGCAGGACAAATTTTGTGTTGAAGGTTTTGTGAGTGGGTTGATGTCTCCCTCCTTCTGGAGGTGATGATATTTTCTACCTTGTAATGCTATCAGCCCCCTTAGCAAACTGATCAGGACTTGGAGTGAGAGATCAAGTACAATTTCACATACATGTAATCATAAATAAATGCTCACCTGATCCCTTGCTTGTCCCCCAGACTTTCCTTTCTTCATTTTTTTCTGTAGGAGTTAAAGTGTTGGCTTCATATCACATTAAGAAATTCTTGAAAGGAGCTGTGGACTGACTTTAAAATCATTTAAATAAAATCATTTAAATAAAATGATTAGCTATATCATATTTATGTATGAAATTCCTAAAGAATATATGATAAAATTTTAAAGTCACCTAATGAAAATATAACTTATTTTAGCAGCTCTAACATAGAAAGACTATAGATAAGATCTTTGACTTTTTATTTGAAAATTACACTTCATTGGATATATCAGTAACTTTTCTTGCTTCCATGAGCAAATATGTAACAAGAAACAACTGAAGCAAGGAAGGATTTATTTTGGCTCATGAGTTGAGGGGGCCCAGTCCATAATGGAAAGAAGGCATGGGAATAGGTAGATTCATAGTAGTAGAATCATGCTGCTGAGGCTTCTTTTAACCTCACCTATCAGTGGACCAAAAACCAGGGACAGGACGGGACCAGTAGGGCTGGGCTATAAACCTCACACTCCACCTCACCATCAGAGATCCACTTCCTTCAGCTATGTACACTCTGTCTCTCAAAGTTTCCACACCTTACCCAAACATCATCTGAGAACCAAGTGTTCAGATACAGGATTCTGCTGGGCAGTGTTTTACACCTGAGCTATAACAGGAAAATAGTGTGAGTCTTATTATCCTTAAAAAGAACTTCTCATCTCAAAGCAAAGGTTCCTTTAAAAGGGGGTTTGCTTTGGGGGCTACTCAACCTGTGTGCTCTGTAGAGTAGCAGTCTATGATATGGGCTAGTTTAGTAGAGACTCCAGTTTGCTCCAAGATATGGCTGCTGGAAACATGTGTTTCTCTAGCACTAAATAGACCAAATAGGAAGAAATTAGGCCTAGGGCAGGGACTGTTCCATGAGAGAACTGTAGAAACCTAAGTGAAGCTCTGACAGTTTGTCCTCAGGAGAGGAGAAACCAACAGGGTTCCAGTAACTATTCAGTTTCAGATGCAGATCCAAAAGAGGAAGAGGGCCAGGCCCCCTAATTCTTTTCTAGTTCAAGGAGAATTAAGAATGATTTTTAAAGGAAGGGTGCCCTGTACAAAAGAGTGCTTGACCCCAGAAAGGGGGGGGGGAGGGAAGAGGAAGCAGATGTTTGAGGAATAACAAAGGGAGCCAGGAGGCTATTGTATTGTGTCAATGATGTAATGCTGAATTGAAATGACTCCTAGCTAGATTTCTGCAAGCTGTCTTGTGCTCTGGGTGGGAAAAAAAAGAGCTCCCACACAGGTGCAGGTGCCTGAGTCCCAGACAGCAAGTCAGAAAAAAAAAAACTTATTTGCTTCAACCCACATATGTCTCTTTGCTCCAGTCTGGGTCTTCACTGTTGCTGATTACTCCAGGGACAGAGCCTTTGTAAAAAAAAAAAAAAACAAAAAACCTTGAAATAAGATTCAGGAAGAGGCAACTCCCCCAGGCCTGAGAGGCTTAATGACAGAACCCACCATTAAAGTTCTTCAAGCCTTGTATTACACTACACTCTGAGTAAATGAAGTCCCTTCTTTGGATAGGTCTCCAGATTTTTTCCATTCATATTTATTTATTCACTTTACATCCTGAGCACAGCTCCCACCCCCTACATAGTCCCTCTTCCTATTCCCCCTCCTCTTCTCCTCTGAGAGCCCCCCCCGCCCCCCTCACCAGTCAGTTTTTAAGTCCCCAGAATTTTTATCTTAGTTTCTCCTGAAAAACTTGATTGTGTATAGGTCTGCTCCAAGGGATGGGCTAAAGTTTATTCAACACTATCTTAATAGTGAGAACTAGCAGGATTCTGTCTAAGCTCCACCCCACAGTTACCTGGCAACAGCCAGGTAGGCCTGGCCTACTGTAAAAGGGGCTGCTCACTCCCTCCTCTCTCTCTTGCATCTCTTTTTTTTTTATTTTTTATTTTTTTTAAATTTACATTCCAAATCATTTCCCCTTTCCCGTTTCCTCCCTCCCCGAAAGTCCCATAAGCCCCCTTCCCTCCCTCTTTTCTCCATTCAACCCCCTCTCATTACTCTGTCCTGGCGTTCCCCTACATCCAGTCTTTCCAGGACCAGGGGTCTCTCCTTCCATCTTCTTAGAAATCTATTGATATGCGGATTGTGTCTAGGGTATTCCGAGATTCTGGGTCAATATCCCCTTATCAGTGACTGCATACCATGTGTGTTCTTTTGTGATTGGGTTACCTCACTAAGGATGATATTTTCAAGTTCTGACCATTTGCCTAGGAATTTCGTGAATTCATTGTTTTTAATTGCAGAGTAGTATTCCATTGTGTAAATATACCACATCTTCTGAATCCATTCCTCCGTTGAGGGACATCTGGGTTCTTTCCAGCTTCTGGCTATTATAAATAAGGCTGCTATGAACATAGTGGAGCATGTGTCCTTATTGCATGCAGGTAAAGCCTCTGGGTATATGCCCAGGAGTGGTATAGCCGGATCCTTCAGGAGTGTCATGCCCAGTTTTCTGAGGAACCGCCAGACTGCTTTCCAGAGTGGTTGTACCAGCTTGCAATTCCACCAGCAGTGGAGGAGTGTTCATCTTTCTCCACATCCTCGCCAACAACTGCTGTCTCCCGTGTTTTTGATCTTAGCCATCCTGACTGGTGTGAGATGGAATCTCAGGGTTGTTTTGATTTGCATTTCCCTAATGACTAAGGATGATGAACATCTCTTTAGGTGCTTCTCAGCCATTAGATATTCTTCAGGTGAGAACTCTTTGTTTAGCTCTGTACCCCATTTTTAAATAGGGTTACTTGGCTCTCTGGAGTCTAACTTCTTGAGTTCTTTGTATATATTGGATATTAGCCCTCTGTCGGATGTAAGGTTGGTAAAGATCATTTCCCAGTTAGTTGGTTGCCGCTTTGTCTTTTTGACAGTGTCTTTTGCCTTGCAAAAACTTTGTAATTTAATGAGGTCCCATTTGTCTATTCTTGATCTTAGAGCATAAGCTATTGGAGTTCTGTTCAGGAAATTCTCCCCTGTGCCCATATGTTCAAGGTTCTTCCCTAGTTTCCCTTCTATTAGTTTCAGTGTGTCTGGTTTTATGTGGAGATCTTTGATCCACTTAGAATTGAGCTTAGTGCAAGGAGATAAGGATGGGTCAATTTGCATTCTTCTGCATGTTGACCTCCAGCTGAGCCAGCGCCATTTGTTGAAAAGGCTATCTTTTTTCCACTGGATGGTTTTAGCTCCTTTGTCAAAGATCAAGTGACCATAGGAGTGTGGATTCATTTCTGGGTCTTCAATTCTGTTCCATTGAACTACATGTCTGTTACTGTACCAATACCATGCAGTTTTTAACACTATTGCTCTGTACTACAGCTTGAGGTCCGGGATACTGATTCCCCCAGAGGTTCTTTTACTCTTGAGAATAGTTTTAGCTATTCTGGGTTTTCTGTTATTCCAGATGAATTTTTGAATTGCTCTTTCTAACTCTATGAAGAATTGAGTTGGGATTTTGATGGGGATTGCATTGAATCTGTGTATTACTTTTGGTAAGATGGTCATTTTTACTATATTAATCCTGCCAATCCATGAGCATGGCAGATTTTTCCATCTTCTGAGGTCTTCTTCAATTTCTTTCTTCAGAGACTTGAAGTTCTTGTCATACAGATCTTTCACTTGTTTGGTTAGAGTCACGCCAAGATACTTAATATGGTTTGTGGCTATCGTGAAGGGTATTATTTCTCTTACTTCTTTCTCAGCCTGCTTATCCTTTGAGTATAGGAAGGCTTCTGACTTGCTTGAGTTGATTTTATATCCGGCCACTTTGCTGAAGTCGTTTATCAGCTGTAGGAGTTCTCTGGTGGAGTTCTTTGGGTCGCTTATGTATACTATCATATCGTCTGCAAATAGTGATAGTTTGACTTCTTCCTTTCCAATTTGTATCCCTTTGACCTCCTTTTGTTGTCTAATTGCTCTAGCTAGAACTTCAAGTACTATATTGAAAAGATATGGAGAGAGAGGGCAGCCTTGTCTAGTCCCTGATTTTAGTGGGATTGCTTCAAGTTTCTCTCCATTTAGATTGATGCTGGCTACCGGTTTGCTGTAAATTGCTTTTACTATGTTTAGATATGGGCCTTGAATTCCTGATCTTTCCAAGACCTTTAGCATGAAAGGATGCTGAATTTTGTCAAATGCTTTCTCAGTATCTAATGAGATGACCATGTGGTTTTTTTCTTTGAGATTGTTTATGTAGTGGATTACATTGATGGATTTCCTTATATTGAACCATCCCTGCATCCCTGGGATGAAGCCTACTTGATCGTGGTGAATGATCATTTTGATGTGTTCTTGGATTCGGTTGGCAAGAATTTTATTGAGTATTTTTGCATCGATATTCATAAGAGAGATTGGCCTGAGATTCTCTTTCTTTGTCGGATCTTTGTGTGCTTTTGGTATTAGTGTAATTGTGGCTTCATAGAACGAGTTGGGTAGTGTTCCTTCTGTTTCTATTTTGTGGAACAGTTTGAAGAGTATTGGTGTTAGGTCTTCTTTGAAGGTCTGATAGAATTCTGCACTAAAACCATCTGGACCTGTGCTTTTTTTGGTTGGAAGACTTCCAATGACAACTTCTATTTCTTCAGGGGTTATAGGATGGTTTAGATGGTCTATTTGATCCTGATTTAATTTTGGTACTTGGTATCTGTCAAGGAAAATGTCCATTTCCTCAAGATTTCTAGTTGTGTTGAATACAGGTTTTTGTAGTAGGATCTGATGATTTTTTGAATTTCCTCAGTTTCTGTTGTTATCTCTCCCTTTTCGTTTCTGATTTTATTAATTTGGATACTATCTCTGTGCTCTCTGGTTAGTCTGGCTAAGGGCTTATCTATCTTGTTGATTTTCTCAAAGAACCAACTCCTAGTTTTGTTGATTCTTTGTATGGTTTTATTTGTTTCTACTTGATTGATTTCAGCCCTGAGTTTGATGATTTCCTGCCTTCTACTCCTCTTTGGTGTATTTGCTTCTTTTTGTTCCAGGGCTTTCAGGTGTGCCATTAAGCTGTTAGTGTATGCTGTCTCCTGTTTCTTTTTGGCGGCACTCAGGGCTATGAATTTTCCTCTTAGCACTGCTTTCATTGTGTCCCATAAATTAGGGTATGTTGTGCCTTCATTTTCATTAACTTTCAAAAAGTCTTTGATTTCTTTCTTTATTTCCACCTTGACCAAGTTATCATTGAGTAGAGCATTGTTCAGCCTCCATGTGTATGTGGGTTTTCTTTTGTTTTTGTTGCCATTGAAGACCACCCTTATTCCATAGTGATCTGATAGGAGGCATGGGATTATTTCTATCTTCTTGTATCTGTTGAGGTCTGATTTGTGACCAATTATATGGTCAATTTTGGAGAAGGTACCATGAGGTGCTGAGAAGAAGGTGTATTCTTTAGCTCTAGGATGAAATGTTCTATATATATCTGTTAGTTCCAGTTGGTCCAAGGCTTCAATTAGATTCACTGTGTCCCTGTTTAGTTTCTGCTTTCCTGAACGATCCATTTCAGAGAGCGGGGTGTTGAAGTCACCCACTATTATTGTGTGCGGTGCGATGTGTGCTTTGAGTTTTAGTAAAGTTTCTTTTACGAATGAGGGTGCCCTTGCATTTGGAGCATAGATATTCAGAATTGAGAGTTCTTGATGGTGGATTTTTCCCTTGATCAGTATGTAGTGTCCTTCTGTGTCTTTTTTGATGACTTTAGGTTGAAAATCAATTTTATCCGATATTAGGATGGCTACTCCACCTCGTTTCTTGGGGCCATTTGCTTGTAAAATTGTTTTCCAGCCTTTTACTCTGAGGTAGTGTTTGTCTTTGACACTGAGGTGCGTTTCCTGCATGCAGCAAAATGCTGGGTCCTGTTTACGTATCCAGTCTGCTAGTCTATGTCTTTTAATTGGGGAATTGAGACCATTGATATTAAGAGAGATTAAGGCATAGTGATTATTGCCATCTGCCATTCTTGACGCTATCTTTATGTTTGAGTGGTTATCTACTTTTGGGTTTGATTCAAGAAGGTTATTATCTCATTTTTTCCAGGGTGTTGTTTCTCTCCCTGTATTGGAGGTTTCCACCTATTATCCATTGCAGGGCTGGATTTGTGGAAAGATATTGTGAAAATTTGGTTTTATCATGGAATATCTTGGTCTCTCCATCTATGGTGATTGAGAGGTTTGCTGGGTATAGTAGTCTAGGCTGGCATTTGTGCTGTCTTAGTGTCTGCATGAGATCTGCCCAGGATCTTCTGGCTTTCATAGTCTCTGGTGAGAAGTCTGATGTGATTCAGATAGGTCTTCCTTTGTATGTTACTTGGCCCTTTTCTCTTACTGCTTTTAATATTCTTTGTTTAGTACATTTGGTGTTTTGATTATTATGTGACGGGAGGTATTTCTGTTCTGGTCCAGTCTGTTTGGAGTTCTGTAGGCTTCTTGTACGTTCATCGGCATCTCTCTCTTTAAGTTAGGGAAGTTTTCCTCCATAATTTTGTTGAAGATGTTTACTGGCCCTTTAAGTTGCAAATCTTCACTCTCATCTATACCTATAATCCTTAGGTTTGGTCTTCTCATTGTGTCCTGGATTTCCTGGATGTTTTGGGTTACACGTTTTTTGCATTTTGCATTTTCTTTGACTGTTGAGTCGATGCTTTCTATGGAGTCTTCAGCACCTGAGATTCTTTCTTCCATCTCTTGTATTCTATTGTTGATGTTTGCATCTATGACTCCTGATTTCTTCCCAAGGTTTTCTATCTCCAAAGTTGTCTCCCTTTGTGATTTCTTAGTTGTTTGTACTTCCTTTTTTAGATCCTGGATGGATTTGCTGAGATCCTTCACTTGTTTGTTTGTATTTTCCTGTATTTCTTTAAGGTATTTTTGCATTGCCTCTTTCAGGATTTCTTCCTGATGACCCACGTTCTCCTGCATTTCTCTGAGTGATTTTTGTGTTTCCTCCTCATGGGAATCCATCTGTTGATCCATTGTCTCCTGCATTTCTTTAAGCAGTTCTCGTGTTTCCTTTGTAAGGGCATCTAACCGTTGATTCATTTCTTTAAGCAATTTTTGTGTTGCCTCCTTATGGGCATCCGTCTGTTGACCCATATTCTTCTGCATTTCTTTATGCCAATTTTGTGATTCCTTTGTGAGTGCATCTACCCGTTGATTCATCTCATTAAGCGATTTTTGTGTTGTCTCCTTGTGCGCCTCCATCTTTTGATCCATGTTCTCCCGCATTTCTCTAAGCGATTTTTGTGTTTCCTTTGTAAGGGCTTCTAACCGTTGATTCATGGTCTCCTGTAACTCTTTATGAGATTTATTTGTGTCCTTCTTGTGATCCTCTAATAGCATCATGAGAAGTGATTTTAAATCCAGATCTTGTCTTTCGGGTGTGGTGGGGTATCCAGGACTTGCTGTTGTTGGAGAGTTGGGTTCGGATGGTCCCACATTACTTTGATTTCTGTTAGTAACATTCCTACGTTTGCCTTTTGCCATCTGGATACCTCTGATGTTAGTTGGTCCTGCTGCCACTGGCTGTTGGTTGGACCTCCTGTGGGCCTGCAAATCTATTTCTGCCCCCCCTGGATTGCCAGGATTCCCCTGGCACCGATTTCTGGGGCCTGCCTGCTCCTGAGTGATTTTGGAGCCCTAATGTGCCTTGCCCCAAGTGATCTTATATTGGGGAGGCCTTGCAAATCCAAAGGCTCAGCCTAGTGGATGCCTGGAGCAGAGATCGCCAAAGGGAGGCTGGTAGGCTCCTGCCCTGTGCAGGGGTGAGTGATCTCTCCTGGGGGGGGGAGGGGGCGTCCCTCTGCCAGGCAGAAGTCCCACAGCAGAGCTGGCGTGCTGGTTACTGCAGATCAGCCCCGCACTTGGGAGCCGATACACACAAGCCGCCCGAGACCCAAGCGATATTAAGCCTGTCTGTCTCAGAACCTGGCTGTCCCAACTTCCCAGTCACTGGAGCAAAGATGGCGGAGTGCAATCTGCACACTCTCCGTGGCGCCGCTCACCCTGCAGACGCGATGGCCTGCCGATCTGGCACCCAGACGACCATAGCGCTGACCTGTTCTCGGGCACAGACGGAAGCCCAAACAGGCCGTGTCCCAAGTGATGTTATATTGGGGATAGGGAGCTTGGGGTACCTGTCTCTTCAGCGCAGTCTGCGGGAACAGAGGTCGCGGAAGGAAAGCTGGTAGGCTCCCGCCCAGTGCGGGGTCCCTCTGCCAGGCAGCCCACTAGCCTCTTTTAACATCAGCACTACCAGAAACACACACACACACATACACACACACAGAGGAAATAAACAACATGAACAATGTTGACAGGCAAGCATTAGTTTATAAACACGATTGAGAAGAAAAAGAAGAAAAGCATCAAGAAGATCAAAAATCAAAATGGCAACCAAATCAATAAAAGAACAGGAAAAGGAAGGGCACAGGAAATAGAAAGCAGGAAGGGGCAATAAAGAGAAAACACACTCAGCCTCATCATTAGCCAAGGAATTTCAATTAACAACAAAATGTCATTTTATACCTAGCAAACTGACAGAAATCAAAAGTCTGACTGAGTTTTAGTAAAACATGGAGTAATTAAACTTCTTATTCATTATTGGGTAAGGGTATAAATTGACTTTAGATAGTTGAGAGAGGATTTTGACAGTATCTATTTGACAATGTACAAACCACACAATATCTATACTTTTGTGTATACACCTATACTCTTGTACATGTGGACAAAGGGCCTCCATGTTGGTGGTATTTCTCATATTCTAGTATTTTAGTGGTAAAAATCTGAAAGAGTATAGGAACCCATCAACTGGAAAATTAATCAATTAAAAATGAGGTATTTTCCATAATAACCTCCTATATACTGTATGAAAGGAATAGTGTAAAAGATCCATGTAAAAAGTGTTTGATGAGTGAAAAAAGCTGTATATATGTACATCTTAAAAACACACCCAAACAGAATTCTGTTTTGTTAATTGGATGCAAGTTGAGGCATTTAATGTCTAGAAGATATGTTAGAACAGTTCATACCAAATGAATTCATTCAATTACATTCATGATGTAATTGCCTCTGAGGACAGGGAAGGTGATTAGGACTGAAAATGTGGGCCCATGACACTGGGATGGTGTTGATAAGGTGTGTTTCTTTTATATATGAGGAACCATGTACAAATAAATGTTTATCAGCTGGTTCTCTAGAAATGGAAAATGCCGACTTAGAGAATCTGAGGACTTCCATGGTGTAATAGCACAGGGCTAGCAACCAGCTGGCAAAATTCCTAAAATTAATAACATATGGCTCTCAGGAATAAAGAAGATCAGTCTGTGACTCTCTCTTCTCTCACCTCTCACTTTGTATAAAAACTTGTAGTACTGGTGGAAATATTAATAATCTTCCTTTCTAATACTAGGAAGATAATATTTTTTATACATAGGCAGTACAAATTACACTTAATGGACTAAAAAAGTAGGTCATAAAGTTGGGTGGATAGGGAAGGTGACATGATCTGGGAGGAGTTAGGGGACAGGATGAATATAATAACAATATATAATAAGTATGACAATTTCAAAGAACTAATAAAAAGGGAAAAGATTAACCTTTGAAGCTTCATGTGCCTGTGACATTTTTGCATAAAAGAAACAATTCTATAAGAATCAGAGTGGTTAAAAATACCTGACATAAAATTTGAATTGATAATTGTGTAAATCAGACTTTTGTATGAGATACACTCACTAATGTTTTATACTTAAATCACTTATTATTTTTGAATATATTGAATAAATGCACATATGTAAAGTGTATCCCTATCTGCTTGTTGTGTTTCTATGAACCAGGATCAGCTTTAAGAAATAGCTAGTTTATTATCAATTCAAAACTAACCTGTGAGATTAAAAAACCCAACTCAAGCCCTGGAGATATAGCCAATGGTAGAATGCTCTCCTAGGAAATGTGCTAGGTTCCATTCCTAGAGCTGTAAAACATAAACAGAACCTAAAACTTTATTCAATTGAACTGAATGCTTTAAACGATCCCCAAATACCTTTCAGAGGGCCTTGCACTTTGTTGACATGCTATTAGAATGAATTTCACTTCTTTGACAGTCTATGAAAACAACTGCTAAATCATTTTGACAATATATTTTTAATGAGCTTCAAAGTCTTAGAGAAGTGATGATGTATTATGCTACTGAATATAGGCTGTTAACTGCTTCCTGCTCCCACAGCTGAAAGGGACAAAACTATTAGTGTGGAAGGAACAGAACAGCTGAAGGTAATAATTTTCTCAGTTCCAAATCGGTTAGTGAGTCCCCAGAATGAACCCAGTTCTATGGAGTTAGTGTCCACTGAAGCAACTAAAATAATCGTGGTATTGTTTCTAGACTGAAGGAATCTTTCGGCAGATCAAAATGAGAAAATGAATCCAGAGGGAAATGTTTCAAAATGCATTCTTTCTGAAACCCTCTTTCCTTAATCATTTATAAAATGGGTTGGAATAAAATTACATCCAGAAATCAACTTTATATATTTTATATAATATCTACATTATAAAATAAATTTATATGCATAAACAGTATTTTATAAGACAATATCTTCTTGACCCTCTGTACTTCTCTACTGTCTCTTCCCATACCAGATCCTGCCTCCCTTTTTTTCCTTCCCCCTCCTCTCCCACTCAGGTCCCTCCCTCCTGCTACCTCATGTGATTATTTTGTTCCCCCCTTTATGTAGAATTGAAACATCCCCATTTTGGTCTTCCTTGTTCTTGAGCTTCATGTGGTCTCTGGGTTGTATCCTGGGTATTCTGGGTATTTCGGGTGGCTGAGTACATACCATGTGTGTTCTTTTGTGTCTGGGTTACTTCACCCAGGATGATATTTTCTAGTTCCATCCATTTGCCTGCAAATTTGATGAAGTCATTGTTTTTAATAGCTGAGAAGTACTCCATTGTGTATCCATTTTTCCATCGAGGGACATCTGGGTTGTAGCAATGGTGGGTGGGGAACTGGGGGTAGCCACTAGAAAGTCTCAGGTGCCAGGGAAGCAAGAGTTTCCCAGGATCCAACGGAGATGACTTTAGCTGAAATACCCAACAAAGGGGAAATAGAACCTGTAGAGGCCACCTCCAGTAAACAGACAGGGCCCCTATTGGAGGAATGGGGCCACCCACTCATCTTAAAATTTTTAACCCAGAATTGTTCCTGTCTAAAAGAAACACAGGGACAAAAATGGAGCAGAGACTGAAGGAAAGGCCATCCAGTGACCGGCCCAACTGGGGATTCATCCCATGGGCCGGCACCAAAACCTGCCACTATTACTGATGTCATGTTGTGCTTGCAAACAGGAACCTAGCATGGCTGTCCTCTGAGAGGCTCTGCCAGCACCTGACTAAGACAGATGCAGATACTCACAGTCAATCTTTGACTGAGCCTGGAGACCCCAATGGAAGAGTTAGGGTAAGGAATAAAGGAACTGAAGGGAATTGCACCCCATAGGAAGAACAATATCAACTAACTGGACCCCCTCCCCCAGAGCTCCCAGGGACTAAACCACCAACCAAAGAGAACACATGGAGGGACCCATGGCACCAGCTGCATATGTAGCAGAGGATTGATTGTCTTATCTGTCATCAATGGGAGGGGAGGCCCTTGGTCGTGTGAAGGTTTGATGCCCCAGTGTAGGGGGCTGTTAGTTAGGGTGGTGAAGAAGGAATGGGTGGGTGGGTGGAGGAGCACCTTCATAGAGGCAAAGGGGAGGGGGATGGGATGGGGGGTTGCAGGGGGGAGACTGGGAAGGGGGACAACATTTGGAATATAAGTAAATGAAATAAACAATAAAAATACAAAACAAAACAAAAAACCAAAAAGAAAATATTTTATAAACCATACTTATAAAAGTATAAATCGATTAGAGTAAATTTATATTAGATTTATAATACATTTTATTAAACACTTATTTTAGGCATTTTAGCACAGCAATAGAAAAGTAACTAAGAAAATCTAAAGTTCTCCATGCCAATTCCTTGAACAATGATTAACAAAGCACAGTTAGCTCTCAAAATCATGTTTATTTTGGAGGAAAATTACAAAATCATTCTAATTTAAACAAGTATCTGTTCATTTATTTAATCTTTTCCACAAGACAGACTTTGGGATAAAGATGTTCTTGTTCAAAGTGTAGAAACATATCCTAGGATTTTTGGTACACAAAGGAAAGTTGTATTTTCAGAAATAAGTGCCATTTTATATTTTAGCCAGCAGTATATAATAAAACAGTCTATTGCATAAATTGTCTATGTAGTAGTGACTATTACATCTTATATTTTTCTCTTTTTTCATGTTAGTACTTGACAATCTGATAAGAGAAAAAGAAGATATATCAATAGTTTGATTAGTAGCTCTTTAATTATTAGTAAGCCTGGATGTTATTTTTATGACTTTGGGGATTTACATTCTTGGTTGTCAATTTGACTATGTCTGGAATTAACTAAATAAAATCCAAGTGGCTGAGGACACTGGTGAGGGTTGTTTTTCTTAGTTAAATCATTCGAAGTGGAAAGGCCATTTATTTCAGATCTTGTGAGGTAGGAAGATCCACCTTTAATCTGGGTCACACCTTCTGCTTGCAGCCTATATAAAGGACATGAAGAAGGAAGCTTGTTTTCTTTGCCTTCTTGCCCCCTCTCTAGCTGGGAAGTCAGTTCCTTCCCTGGCATTGAACCTACTTCTTCAGGATTCCACTGTATACTTAAGACCAGCTGAGACATACAACCTCATGGACTGGATTCTTGGGCCTCCTTTCATTGATAGACACCCACTGTTGGACTAACTGGACCATAGTTTGTAAACCAGTCAAATAAATCACCTTTATATATTCATTCTATCACTTCTGCTCTCCTAGAGAACCCTGACTAATCCAATACTATTACACATATCACTGGTAAATATTCTTTTGTGGATTTTTTTGGTGTGTTATATGCATGTGTATGTGACTGTCAGCACACATACATGAGCATGTGGATGCAAGAGGTTGATTTCAGGGTCTCTCTCTGCATCTGGACCTTACTATTTCAGCTAGACTGCGTGGCCACCAGGTCCCTGGCTTCCCATTTCTTCTTCTGCAGCACTGGAATTGCAGGCACACAGATGCTTGCTTGACTTGTACACAGGTACTGTGAGTCCAACCTTAGTGCCCACGCTTGGCCAGCAAATACATTACCTATTGAACTATCGCCCTAGTCCTATAATTTCTGTTTATTCAATCCCATTGCACATTTCTTGCCTTTTGCATATGAATCCTTTATTCCACCATATTGCAATTTTTTCCTGCTTGCATTGTTTTATAACTTTACAGACTATGACTTCAGTGACCTTAAAAAAATACTTTTTGTTATTTTCCCATGGCTTCTCCGCTTCTATCCTAAAATCAGATTGATATTTAACCTTATATTTATAATCCACATTAAATTATCTTTGATACCTTTTAAGTTTCTATTTGTTTGCTTTTTTTCCTCTTTTGAAATGGGTCTTTTCATGTTACCATGGGTGGTATCTAACTCTCAGGATCAAATTATCTTCCTTTCCCAGTCTGTCAAGTAGTTAGTACTGCAAGTACAACTCTCCATGCCCATATTTGATTTTATTATTATTATTTAAAAAAAATCCAGCAACATGTTTGTGACTCACTTAGGCATGAACTTTGAAGAACTGTCCCTTTGGTTGTTTCTCTAGTAGTTAAACAACTTTTCTTCACGAACCTGATTGAATTGCTTTACTTGAAATAATTTTAGGGAAGAATTGACATCTTAATAGTTATTTGCCTTGTTTACTATACAAGCACTTCATATTTTTCTCCTTTTTATGCTAGGGTTTTAAAAATTTATCTTTGAGCTAATTCATGTTCTCTTCAAATGGGCCCGGCTTATTTCTTGGATTTTTTTTTTCTAGTTGCTTAGTTGCTTCATGTTATATACTGGTATACAGCTAAAGGAGTAATTTTCTTTTGTTTCATTTTCTCTCAGTTTGTTGCCATTATATAGGAAGAGTGTTGGTTTTGTATGCTTAGTTTATACACTGCCACTTATTAGCTCTCTTAGACTTTTAGTTGATTGATTCTACTGGTACTTTGAGGACGGCAAACATATAATCTAGAAGAACTGTAATTATGAATCCCTTTTAACTAGCAATGCTTTGAATTCATTTTTCATGTTTTACTAGTAGCAGTAAAATAAAATGCCCATAATGTTGATTGTAGGGAGCATTCTTGCTTTGTCCTTGACATTAAAGTGCATGGGCTTCCAGGCTTTTACCCTTAAAAATGATACTGGTGTTTGGATAAAAAAAAAAATAGGTCCTTATGTTAATATACATCTTTCTATTCATGTTCATTAAGAGAAATTGAATTTATTCAAATGAAAATTTCCATTTGTGTTTATAAATGCAACATTTTTTCTTTGCTGTAATGCTCGGATGAATAATATGAATAATTTTCATTATGTTGAAATGTACTTATGTGTTCCCTTTTATGCCATGTTGGATGCATTTTGCTGGGACGATCCCTGGCAGTCTTCCATCCACACTCATAACTAAAACTGGTCTGATGCTTGTGTACAAGCCCTTTCTCAGCTTGGAACAAAGATTATGGTAACAGAAAAATTCATCGGAAGGTTTCTGATTTTAACCTTGATTTAAAATGTCTTAACTATCATTTGGATTTCTTGCTGCCCTTTTGTTATCTGCTACTTCTTTATTTCTGTTTTATCCAACATTCAGGATAACTACTTCCTGCTATTTCATTGGACTGTCCTCTCTAAAATGGTGGAAACTGAGTTTCTATTCACTTCTCTTCCTATCTTCAACTTCTTGAAGCATAGATATAAGAAAATGAATATGTAAATAACCAGTTTCATTATTGGGAAACTTTGGTGGCTGGCTCCAGCTTCTAGAATTATTCATTTATGTTCCATCAAGGTTTTCTCACTAGCTCACATTTATTAATTGTCCTTTTATGGACTCTCTTGTACATCACACTCCCAGTGCTTCACAGAAGCTATTTAACTCTGTGTTTTCCAGTGACCTTTTAGTTGCCAAGTTGACTTTTTCTGTTTTCATGTTCTTTCATGTCTCTAGTTCAGTGGTTCTCAACTTGTGGGTTTGTGACCCCCTTGGGGGGGTCCAACAACTCTTTCACTGGGGTTGTCTAAGACCATTGGAAAACCAAGATATTTACATTGTAGTTCATAATAGTAGCAAAATTACAGTTAAGAAGTAGCAATGAAAAAATAATTTGTGGTTGGGGATCACTACCACATGAGGAACTCTGTTAAAGGGCCACAGCATCAGGAAGGCTGAGAACCACTGCTACTGGAAATACCATTAAACCTCTGTTCTTGGTTTCTGCCTCTGTGTATTTTCCATTCTTGCTTAATCATTACATACTATTCCTGGCTCATGTTCTTCAAATCTCATCCATTCTAAAACTGTTTACATTTGTGTTTCTAATCTTCTACCTTTGTGTTCCCCCTTAGACATTATTAGTGATTGAATTTACTTATTCGTGTTGAAATACACAAAAGCCAGCTGTGGAAGTTGTTGATATGATGATTATTACATGATAGATGTTCAAGAAGTGTTATTTCTGTTGGGCTTCAGATTTGAATTTCTACCTGCCTAATTGAACATTTTGTTGCAATAGCCTTCTGAAACCCCGGACTTACTATGTAAACAACTGAACACATAAATTTGCTTCTATTAATTTTTCTCCATTTTCCCTGATTTCTCATAGTTGTAAATGTTTATTATTCTCCAATAACTCACTGGTTTCAAGCAATACCATGTCCCATGGTAGGAAATGAAGAGAATGGAGAGTACATACTTTGTTTTAGAGAGTTCAAAATATTGACTCAAAAATGTTGGCTTACAACTTGAGATCCAGTCCATGGGCAAGCACCAATCCCTGACATTATTAATGATACTCTGTTATACTTACAGACAGCAGTCTACCGTGACTGTCCTCTGAGAGGCTCCACCCAGCAGCTGACTCAGACAGATGCAGATACTCACAGTCAAACAATGGATGGGACTTTTATGGATAGATAGGAGGAAGGGTTGCACATTGAAGGGGATAGGAACTCCATAGAAAGACCAACAGAGTCAACTAACCTGGACCCTTGAGGCTCTCTAAGACTGAATTACCAACTAAAGAGCATACAAGGGCTCCCCACACATATGTAGTAGATGTACAGCTTGGTCTTCATGTATGTCCTGAATAACTGGAGCAGAGGCTATCCCAAAAGTTGTTGCCTGTCTGTGGGGTATGTTCTTCTAGCTGGGCTGCCTTGTCTGGGCTCAGTGGGAGAGGATGCACCTAGCCTCACAGAGATTTGATGTGCCAGGGTTGGAGAATGCCCAGGGGATTGTGGGACGTGGTGACTGGGAGGCGGGCAGTTAGTGGGATGTAAAGTGAATAAGTCAAAATAAATAAAAAAATAAAACCAAGACAAAACCAAAAGCAAACTGGCCTAATATTGCAAAATCTGTTTGTTTTTCTCTATCAGAGGCTAGATTAAAACACACACACACACACACACACACACACACACACACAAAACAGGCCTGGAGAGATGGCTCAGAGGTTAAGAGCACTGGTTCCTCTTCCAGAGGTCCTGAGTTCAATTCCTAGCAACCACATGGTGGCTTACAACCATCTGCAATGGGATCCAATGCCCTCTTCTAGTATGTCGGAAGACAGCTACTGTGTACTCATATACATAAAATAAATAAATCTTCTTTTTGGATATTTTCTATTTTTTATTTACATTTCAAATGTTTTCCCCTGCCCAGGTCTCCCCTTCAGAAACCATCTATCCCCTCCCCCTCCCCCTGCCTCTATGAGGGTGCTACCCTCCTTCCCTCCTCCTGTCTTCCCTCCTGGGCTTTCCCCTACACTGGGGCATTGAACACTGTCAGGCCCAAGGACCTCTCCTCTTACAGATGTCCAACAAGGCCATTCTCTGCCACATATGCATCTGGAGCCATGGGTCCCTCCATGTGTATTCTTTGGTTGGTGGTTCAGTCCCCAGGAGCTCTGGGGGAACTGGCCTGTTTACACTGTTGCTCCCTCCATGGGGCTGCAAACCCTCTCAGCAATTTCAGTCCCTTCTCCAACTCCTCTATCGGGGATCCCAAGCTCAGTCCAATGGTTATCTGTGAGCATCTGCTTCTGTATTTGTCAGGCTCTAGCAGAGTCTCTCAGGAGACAGCCATATCAGGCTTCTATCAGCAAGCACTTACCAGCATCCACAATAGCATCCAGGTTTGGTGTCTGTATATGGGATGGATCTCCAGGTGGGGCAGTCTCTGGATGGCCTCTCCTTCAGTCTCTGCTCCACACTTTGTCTCTGTATTTGCTCCCTTGAGTATTTTGTTTACCCTTCTAAGAAGCACTGAAGCGTCCACATTTTGGTCTTCCTTCTTCTTAGGCTTTATATGGTCTATGAATTGAATCTTGGGTATTCAGAACTTTTGGGCTAATATCCACTTATGAGTGAATACATACAGTGTGTGTTTTTTTGTGACTGAGTTACTTCACTCAGGATGATATTTTCAAGTTCCATCCACTTGATTAAGAATTTCATTAATTGATCTTTGCTCCAGTGGCCAGGTAGTTGGGACCGCCAGGCTCAGAGACAGACAGGCATAATATCACTTGGGTCTCAGGCGACTTGTGTGTACCCTGCTCCCAAGAGCTGGGAAGATCTGCAGTAACCAGCACGCCAGCTCTGCTGTGGGACTTCTGCCTTGCAAAGGGACCCCGCACTGGGCGGGAGCCTACAAGCTTCCCTTTCGAGACCTCTGTTCCCGCAGACTGCACTGAAGAGACAGGTACCCAGGCTCTCCCCAATATAACATCACTTGGGACACGGCCTGTTGGGGCTTCAGTCTGCTCCCAATGGTCAGAACTTGAAAATATCATCCTTAGTGAGGTAACCCAATCACAAAAGATCACACATGGTATGAAGTCACTGATAAGGGGATATTGACCCAGAATCTCAGAATACCCTAGACACAATCAGCATATCAATAGATTTCTAAAAAGATGGAAGGAGAGACCCCTGGTCCTGGAAAGACTGGATGTAGGGGAACGCCAGGACAGAGTAATGAGAGGGGGTTGAACGGAGAAAAGAGGGAGGGAAGGGGGCTTATGGGACTTTCGGGGAGGGAGGAAACGGGAAAGGGGAAGTGATTTGGAATGTAAATTAAAAAAATAAAATAAAATTAAATAAAAAAAAAAAAAAAAAAAAAAAAAAAAAAAAAAAGAACGGGACAGCGCTGTGGTCATCTGGGCGCCAGATCTGCAGTAGGCCATCCCCTCTGCAGGGTGACCAGCGCCACCGAGAGAGTACAGAGTACACTCCGCCATCTTTGCTCCAGTGGCCTGAAAGTTGGGACTGCCAGGCTCAGAGACAGACAGGCATAATATCGCTTGGGTCTCGGGCGGATTGTGTGTACGTGGCTCCCAAGAGCTGGGCAGATCTGCAGTAACCAGCCTGCTAGCTCTGCTGTGGGACTTCTGCCTGGCAGAGGGACGCCCCCTCCCCACCCCACTCTAGGAGAGATCACACACCCCTGCATGGGGCAGGAGCCTACCAGCCTCCCTTTGGTGACCTCTGCTCCAGGAATCCACTAAGCTGAGCCTTTGGATATGCAGGGACTCCCCAATATAACATCACTTGGGGCAAGGCACATCACGGCTCCAAAGTCACTCAGGAGCAGGGCAGGCCCCAGAAATCGGTGCCAGGGGAATCCTGGTAATCCAGGGGGGCCAGAAATAGCTTTGCAGGCTCACAGGAGGTCCAACCAACAGCCAGTGACAGCAGGACCAACTAACACCAGAGATAACCAGATAGCAAAAGGCAAACGTAGGAATGTTACTAACAGAAATCAAAGTAATATGGCACCATCCGAACCCAACTCTCCAATAGCAGCAAGTCCTGGATACCCCACCACACCCGAAAGACAAGATCTGGATTTAAAATCACTTCTCATGATGCTATTAGAGGATCACAAGAAGGACACAAATAAATCTCATAAAGAATTACAGGAGACCATGAATCAACGGTTAGAAGCCCTTACAAAGGAAACACAAAAATCGCTTAGAGAAATGCAGGAGAACATGGATCAAAAGATGGAGGCCCACAAGGAGACAACACAATAATCTCTTAAAGAAATGAATCAACGGGTAGATGCACTTTCAAAGGAATCACAAAAATTGCATAAAGAAATGCAGAAGAATATGGGTCAACAGACAGATGCCCATAGGGAGGCAACACAAAAATTGCTTAAAGAAATGAATCAACGGATAGATGCCCTTACAAAGGAAACACGAGAACTGCTTAAAGAAATGCAGGAGACAATGGATCAACAGATGGAATCCCATGAGGAGGAAACACAAAAATCGCTTATAGAAATGCAGGAGAACTTGGGTCAACAGGCAGAAATCCTGAAAGAGGTAATGCAAAAATACCTTAAAGAACTACAGGAAAATACAAACAAACAAGTGAAGGATCTCAGCAAATCCATCCAGGATCTAAAAAAGGAAGTACAAACAACTAAGAAATCACAAAGGGAGACAACTTTGGAGATAGAAAACCTTGGGAAGAAATCAGGAGTCATAGATGCAAACATCAACAATAGAATACAAGAGATGGAAGAAAGAATCTCAGGTGCTGAAGATACCATAGAAAGCATCGACTCAACAGTCAAAGAAAATGCAAAATGCAAAAAACGTGTAACCCAAAACATCCAGGAAATCCAGGACACAATGAGAAGACCAAACCTAAGGATTATAGGTATAGATGAGAGTGAAGATTTGCAACTTAAAGGGCCAGTAAACATCTTCAACAAAATTATGGAGGAAAACTTCCCTAACCTAAAGGGAGAGATGCCGATGAACGTACAAGAAGCCTACAGAACTCCAAACAGTCTGGACCAGAACAGAAATACCTCCCGTCACATAATAATCAAAACACCAAATGTACTAAACAAAGAATATTAAAAGCAGTAAGAGAAAAGGGCCAAGTAACATACAAAGGAAGACCTATCTGAATCACATCAGACTTCTCACCAGAGACTATGAAAGCCAGAAGATCCTGGGCACATCTCATGCAGATACTAAGAGAGCACAAATGCCAGCCTAGACTACTATACCCAGCAAACCTCTCAATCACCATAGATGGAGAGACCAAGATATTCCATGATAAAACCAAATTTTCACAATATCTTTCCACAAACCCAGCCCTGCAAAGGATAATAGGTGGAAACCGCCAATACAGGGAGAGAAACAACACCCCGGAAAAAATGAGATAGTAACCTTCTTGCTTCAAACCCAAAAGTAGATAACCACTCAAACATAAAGATAGTGTCAAGAATGGCAGGTGGCAATAATCACTATGCCTTAATCTCTCTTAATATCAATGGTCTCAATTCCCCAATTAAAAGACATAGACTAGCAGACTGGATACGTAAACAGGACCCAGCATTTTGCTGCATGCAGGAAACGCACCTCAGTGTCAAAGACAAACACTACCTCAGAGTCAAAGGCTGGAAAACAATTTTACAAGCAAATGGCCCCAAGAAACTAGCTGGAGTAGCCATCCTAATATCAGATAAAATTGATTTTCAACCTAAAGTCATCAAAAAAGACATAGAAGGACACTACATACTGATCAAGGGAAAAATCCACCATCAAGAACTCTCAATTCTGAATATCTATGCTCCAAATGCAAGGGCACCCTCATTCGTAAAAGAAACTTTACTAAAGCTCAAATCATACATTGCACCTCACACAATAATAGTGGGTGACTTCAACACCCAGCTCTCTGAAATGGATCGTTCAGGAAAGCAGAAACTAAACAGGGACACAGTGAATCTAATTGAAGCCTTGGACCAAAGGGAACTAACAGATATATATAGAACATTTCATCCTAGAGCTAAAGAATACACCTTCTTCTCAGCACCTCATGGTACCTTCTCCAAAATTGACCATATAAATGGTCACAAATCTGACCTCAACAGATATAAGAAGATAGAACTAATCCCATGCCTCCTATCAGATCACTATGGAATAAGGGTGGTCTTCAATGCAACAAAAACAACAGAAAACCCACATACACATGGAGGCTGAACAATGCTCTACTCAATGATAACTTGGTCAAGGTGAAACAAAGAAAGAAGTCAAAGACTTTTTGAAAGTTAATGAAAATGAAGGCACAACATACTCTACTTTATGGGACACAATGAAAGCAGTGCTAAGAGGAAAATTCATAGCCCTGAGTGCCGCCAAAAAGAAATGGGAGACAGCATACACTAACAGCTTAATGGCACACCTGAAAGCCCTGGAACAAAAAGAAGCAAATACACCAAAGAGGAGTAGAAGGCAGGAAATCATCAAACTCAGGGCTGAAATCAATCAAGTAGAAACAAATAAAACCATACAAAGAATCAACAAAACGAGGAGTTGGTTCTTTGAGAAAATCAACAAGATAGATAAGCCCTTAGCCAGACTAACCAGAGGGCACAGAGACATTATCCAAATTAATAAAATCAGAAACGAAAAGGGAGAGATAACAACAGAAACTGAGGAAATTCAAAAAATCATCAGATCCTACTACAAAAACCTGTATTCAACACAACTACAAAATCTCGAGTAAATGGACAATTTCCTTGACAGATACCAAATACCAAAATTAAATCAGGATCAAATAGACCATCTAAACCGTCCTATAACCCCTGAAGAAATAGAAGTCGTCATTGTAAGTCTTCCAACCAAAAAAAGCACAGGTCCAGATGGTTTTAGTGCAGAATTCTATCAGACCTTCAAAGAAGACCTAACACCAATACTCTTCAAACTAATCCACAAAACAGAAACAGAAGGAACACTACCCAACTCATTCTATGAAGCCACAATTATGCTAATACCAAAAGCACACAAAGATCCGACAAAGAAAGAGAATCTCAGGCCAATCTCTCTTATGAATATCGATGCAAAAATACTCAATAAAATTCTTGCCAACCGAATCCAAGAACACATCAAAACGATCATTCACTACAATCAAGTAGGCTTCATCCCAGGGATGCAGGGATGGTTCAATATAAGGAAATCCATCAATGTAATCCACTATATAAACAATCTCAAAGAAAAAAACCACATGGTCATCTCATTAGATGCTGAGAAAGCATTTGACAAAATTCAGCATCCTTTCATGCTAAAGGTCTTGGAAAGATCAAGAATTCGAGGTAAAACAGTAAAACAGTAAAAGCAATTTACAGCAAACTGGTAGCCAGCATCAATCTAAATGGAGAGAAAATTTAAAATCAGGGACTAGACAAGGCTGCCCTCTCTCTCCATATCTTTTCAATATAGTACTTGAAGTTCTAGCTAGAGCAATTAGACAACAAAAGGAGGTCAAATGGATACAAATTGGAAAGGAGGAAGTTAAACTATCACTATTTGCAGACGATATGATAGTATACTTAAGTGACCCAAAGAACTCCACCAGAGAACTCCTACAGCTGATAAACAACTTCAGCAAAGTGGCCGGATATAAATTCAAGAAGACAGCAGAAGATTGGAAAATCTGCCATACTCATGGATTGGCAGGATTAATATAGTAAAAATGACCATCTTGCCAAAAGCAATATACAGATTCAATGCAATCCCCATCAAAATCCCAACTCAATTCTTCATAGAGTTAGAAAGAGCAATTCAAAAATTCATCTGGAATAACAGAAAACCCAGGATAGCTAAAACTATTCTCAAGAGTAAAAGAACCTCTGGGGGAATCAGTAACCCGGACCTCAAGCTGTACTACAGAGCAATAGTGTTAAAAACTGCATGGTATTGGTACAGTGACAGGCATGTAGATCAATGGAACAGAATTGAAGACCCAAAAATGAATCCACACTCCTATGGTCACTTGATCTTTAACAAAGGAGCTAAAACCATCCAGTGGAAAAAGGATAGCCTTTTCAACAAATGGTGCTGGCTCAACTGGAGGTCAACATGCAGAAGAATGCAAATTGATCCATTCTTATCTCCTTGCACTAAGCTCAATTCCAAGTGGATCAAGGACCGCCACATAAAACCAGACACACTGAAAGTAATAGAAAGGAAACTAGGGAAGAACCTTGAACATATGGGCACAGGGGAGAATTTCCTGAATAGAACTCCAATAACTATTGCTCTAAGATCAAGAATAGACAAATGGGACCTCATTAAATTACAAAGTTTTTGCAAGGCAAAAGACACTGTCAAAAAGACAAAGCGGCAACCAACTAACTGGGAAATGATCTTTACCAACCCTACATCCAACAGAGGGCTAATATCCAATATATACAAAGAACTCAAGAAGTTAAACTCCAGAGAGGCAAGTAACCCTATTAAAAAATGGGGTACAGAGCTAAACAAAGAGTTCTCACCTGAAGAATATCTAATGGCTGAGAAGCACCTAAAGAGATGTTCATCATCCTTAGTCATTAGGGAAATGCAAATCAAAACAACCCTGAGATTCCATCTCACACCAGTCAGAATGGCTAAGATCAAAAACACAAGAGACAGCAGCTGTTGGTGAGGATGTGGAGAAAGAGGAATACTCCTCCACTGCTGGTGGAATTGCAAGCTGGTACAACCACTCTGGAAAGCAGTCTGGCGGTTCCTCAGAAAACTGGGCATGACACTCCCGGAGGATCCGGCTATACCACTCCTGGGCATATACCCAGAGGCTTTACCTGCATGCAATAAGGACACATGCTCCACTATGTCCATAGCAGCCTTATTTATAATAGCCAGAAGCTGGAAAAACCCAGATGTCCCTCCACGGAAGAATGGATTCAGAAGATGTGGTATATTTACACAATGGAATACTACTCTGCAATTAAAAACAATGAATTCACGAAATTCCTAGGCAAATGGTCAGAACTTGTAAATATCATCCTTAGTGAGGTAACCCAATCACAAAAGAACACACATGGTATGCAGTCACTGATAAGGGGATATTAACCCAGAATCTAGGAATACCCTAGACACAATTTGCATATCAATAGATTTCTAAGAAGATGGAAGGATAGACCCCTGGTCCTGGAAAGACTGGATGTAGGGGTTTGCCAGGACAGAGAAGCGAGAGGGGGTTGAATGGGGAAAAGAGGGAGGGAAGGGGGCTTATGGGACTTTCGGGGAGGGAGGAAACGGGAAAGGAGAAATGATTTTGAATGTAAATAAAAAAAACTTAGAAAATAAAATTAAAAAAAAAGAATTTCATTAATTCATTGTTTTTAATAGCTGAGTAGTACTCCATTGTGCAAATGTACCACATTTTCTGAATCCATTCCTCTGTTGAAGGACATCTGGGTTCTTTCCAGCTTCTGGCTATTATAAATAGGGCTGCTATGAATATAGTAGAGCATGTGTCCTTATTACATGTTGGAACATCTTCTGGGTATATGCCCAGGAGTGATATAGATGGGTCCTCAGGTAGTACTATGTCCAATTTTCTGAGGAACTGCCAAACTGATTTCCAGAGTGGTTGTACCAGCTTGCAATCCCACCAACAGTGGAGGAGTGTTCCTCTTTCTCCACATCCTCGTCACCATCTTCTGTCCCCTGAGTTTTTGATCTTAGCCATTCTGACTGATATGAGGTGGAATATCAGGGTTGTTTTGATTTGCATTTTCCTGATGAGTAAGGATATTGAACATTTATTTAGGTACTTCTCAGTCCTTCAAGTTTCATCAGTTGAGAATTCTCTGTTTAGCTCTGTTTCCCATTTTTAAATAGGGTTATTTTGTTCTCTGCAGTGTAACTTCTTCAGTTCTTTGTATATATTGGATATTAGTCCTCTTTCAGATGTGAGATTGGTAAAGATCTTTTCATAATATGCCGGTTGCCATTTTGTCCTATTGACAGTGTCCTTTGCCTTATAGAAGTTTTTCAATTTTATGTGGTCCAACTTGTTGATTCTTGATCTTAGAGCATAAGCCATTGGTGTTCCGTTCAGGAATTTTTTTCTCCTGTGCCTATGTGTTCAAGTCTCCCACCCCTACTCTCTCTTCTACTAGATTCAGTGTGTATGGAGGTCCTAGATTCACTTGGACTTGAACTTTGTACAGGGTGATAAGAATGGATCAATTTGCATTCTTCTACTTGTTGATCAACAGTTGAACAAGCAGAACTTGTTGAAAATGCTGTCTTTTTTTCCACTGGATGGTTTAACTCCTTTGTCAAATATCAAGTGACCGTAGGTGTGTGGGTTCATTTCTGGGTCTTCAATTCTATTCCATTGATCTACCTGCCTATCACTATACCAATACCATGCATTTTTTCCCTCAGAAGTTCTTTTATTGCTGAGAATAGTTTTTGCTATCCTGGGATTTTTGTTATTCCAAATGCATTTGCAAATTTTTCTTTCTAAGTCTATTAAGAATTGAGGTGGAATTTGAAATGTAAATAAAGCAAATATCTAATAAAAAAGTTTTAAAAAAAGAATTGAGGTGGAATTTTGATGGGGATTGCATTGAATCTGTAGATTGCTTTAAGCAAGATGTCCATTTTTACTATATTAATCCTGCCAATCCACGAGCATGGGAGATTTTTCCATCTTCTGAGATCTTTTTCAATTTCTTTCTTCAGAGACTTGAAGTTCTTGTCATATAGTTCTTTCACTTGTTTAGTTAGAGTCATGCCAAGATATGGCTGGAGAGATGGCTCAGTCATTAAAGGATAGGCTCACAACATAAAATATAAAGAAATATTTTTTTTAAAAAAACATTTAATATCAATTCTCTAATTTTGCCAAAAAATTCAGGTTGAAAAAAAATTGACTGACAAAATACACCTGTGGACTGATTTTGATCCATGAGTTTGGGACTCAAATCTCTGGGTCAGAGAATGTTTTGGCTCTCAGTTCCAATGCTTTTTTTTCCCCATAGGAATTAAAACAATTAGCACTATTGACATGTGAAATATAAACAATAAAATAGCTTAAGTGTAAAAGTCAATACAATTTTCATTTGTTTTACCAGTGTGCACATGCATATAGTCACTACCCCAATCAAGAAGAATCACCTCTTCTTCTTCCTCTTTGGTACAGCTTTCACTGTCCATAGCCACTATTCTCATTTATGTGATTTTAGTTTAGTTTCTTTTAACAGACTTCATATAAATGGAATTAAAAACCAGTGTTCTGATTTATGTGACTATAGCTTAGTTTCCTGTAATAGACCTCATACTAGTGTAATTAAACATGGCACTCCTCTATGTCTGGCTTATTTCAGTTAGCATGATGATTTTTGAAATTCTTTCATTTTCTTATACATTTCTGTAGTACGTTATTTTTATAGATGTATAACATTTCACTTTGTAAATATATTGCAATTTTCTATCCAGGCTTTTGTTAATGGGTGTTTTGAGATTGTTTCCTATAGGATTATTTTTTAATTCAGTGAAAGCATAATTAAAAACATAATGGTAAATGTACAATTCGAAACCCTGGACATTATTGAGAAAATTCAGCTTTGGATAACAGCTTTTGTTTGAGACTAAATTGCTTTCATGGTTTGTATATGCTTGGCTCAGGGAGTGGCACTATTTGGAGGCATGGCCTTGTTGGAGTAGGTGTGGCCTTATTGGAATAGATGTGTCATTGGGTGTGGGCTTTAAGACCCTCATCATCATTTGTAAGGATTTTTTTTCTTATAAAGGACAACATTTAACTGAGGCTGGCTTACAGGTTCAGAGGTTCAGTCCATTATCATCAAGGTAGGAGCATGGCAGCATCGAGGCAGGCATGGTGCAGGAGGAGCTGAGGGATCTACATCTTCATCTGAAGGTTGCTAGTGGAAGACTAACTTCCAGGCAGCTAGGAAGAGGGTATTAAAGCCCACACCCACAGTGACACACCTACTCTGACTCAAAGGTTGATTGGAATATTGGTATACTCATTTGTTTCCATATTATTTAAATCTATTATTAAGCTACAGAAACAGCATTGAATAAATGTGACAACAACTTTATTATTCAAATAGTTCAAAATATTTCTCTGGTCTTTCACGGAAAAAGCTTTGTGATCCTTACCTTTGGGTGCTGTTTATTTCTAAAAGGGATAGTCATTACCACTTCTTTCCTGTCATAGGAAAGAGGAATGGAGAATGGAGACCAACCAAATTCCTTTCAGGGGATACAATTTCTTCATCTATCACTGGCCAGAGCTTATTTTTTATTGCTTTAATTTCTTCAATATTATTTTCCAGATTTACTTTTCTTCTGCATGTAGTTATACCGTTTTTTCACTTATAAAAGCCTGTGTGTGTGTGTGTGTGTGTAAATGTTCCCTTGTTTTATAGACCCATGAATATATCTTTTACTATTTAGTTGGTTTGAGACAAGAGATAAGGCTTCATGTAGTTCAAATGTGCAATGTAGACAAGTATGACCTCAAACTTCTTATCATCTTGCTTCCAATTCTAGATTACAGGTCTGTGCTACCATGCCTAGTTTATGCTATCCTACAAACTGAATCCACTTGCCATAGATCTACAACTCCTTTCCTAGCTTTATCAAAGTAGTATCTTCAATACAGGAAAAACAAAACCAAAGTCACATCATTTTGGAAAGTGTTTTTGTTTGTTTGTTTTTTTAATGAAAAGGAACACATGCAGAAAACAAAGAGAAAAAATGTAAGCAGCTTAATGGACTATTGTGAAAAGAACCATTTTTGAAATTGTCACCCAGGTTAAGAAATAGTACTCTGCCAACCTCTTAGAGGATCTTCTACATTCTCCAGGTTACCACAACTCCCCACTCCTCATTATTTACCACCATGCTGACTTCCAGTGTAATTGTTTCTTTGCATTTTAAAGGACATCTTTACCATTAAGATGTATACATTACCAGTGGGTTCACATTTCATTTTTTTTAAAGATTTATTGATTTTTTTTAAAAAAAGATTTATTTATTTTATGTGAGTACACTATCACTCCCCTCAGACATACCAGAAGAGGGCATCGGATCCCATTACAGATGGTTGTGAGCCACCTTGTGGTTGCTGGGAATTGAACTCAGGACCTCTGGAAGAGCAGTCAGTGCTCTTAACCACTGAGCCATCTCTCCAGCCCTCATTCATTTCTTTAAAAGTTAACTCTTGATGAAACCAGAGAGTAAATCTATAGTTTCTCACAGTCTGGTGTTTAAAGAGATGACACTTATGGTGGGCTCCACTATGTTTCTCTGTCCACTGTACTTCTAGAAAATTGGCCAGTGGGTCCACAGTCTGGATCAAATTCTGGTTTGGTTCCATAAAAAAAAAATATAAGTGGTGGTTGACAAGATTATTGGGTCATCTCATTCTTTTATTTTTATTGATACTTAATGCTGTCCTAGCACAACAGCCATCATTGTCTTTATTAGAAGTAGCTGCGACTTCTCCTCAGTGACCCTCGACATTCCATATTCCCTCATGGAAAGTGTGGGTAAGAACCCTCACCTGAGAGCTCAGTCACTTTCTACTTTATCCCCTTGCAGGCTATGCATAATTCTGCCCTTAACTGGGCCTCAAGGTCTTGGGAGGTGCTGGAGAATATAGAGTGTGGAAGGAAACTGAAAGGGAAGATTTCAGCTACACAGCTGTGGTGAAGTCAGCATTTGTCCTGGTTGAAGACTGCTGATGTAATAGCTGATTTGAGGTGAACTCACACTTCTGTAAGAAAGCCTGAGTTGGTTCACGAAATTCAACTTTGGTAGATATGGGTACTTTGTTTGGTGCTCTATGTGGTGGGGCACAATCCTTTGTTCACACCTCCTCAGGATGTTTATGTGACATGCCCGTATTTATTAAGTAATATAAGCTACAAAGCTGATGTGTAAATTTCATGGTTTCTTTTCAATTGTTTTATTGCTATATTTTCATAAAGGCCAGCGTACTATTGGGTTATCCAGTGGTACAATTCATATGATTTAAACAGTTTAAAATGGGCTTCCTTTCTTCATAATTAAAAAAAGTCAGTCGAGCTAAACTTGAGTTATCACTTCCAACCCCCTTTCATCCTATGGCATGAGGCTAATGGGTGTGCCAAAAGATACATGTGTACAAGATTTAGAAAGCAGAATAAAGCAGCTATCTTGTCTCTGCTTGTTATTGCAACATTCAGTCAAAGTCAGATGCAGGTTCCTGTGGGCTCCAACTTATAGTTTCTCTGTACTTGGATGCAGACTCTTCTGTGCGGGCAGCCTTGCTGACTGAGAGCCAGTGATCCCAGGTAGTGCTTCAGGTTTTGAGATGAAATGAAGGCTATGCAGTTAAATTTGAATTTCAGACATTTAACATATATGTATGTGTATGTTTTGCATATCTGTTATACATTTACTTTAAATCGGTGCACATATACATATTGGGGTGTGTGTGTGTATGTGTGTGTTTATGCCCGAATGAGCTAGCTTAAATTTGTCGATCTTATACAATACCAGTTGCAAAGGAAATAGCCATCTTCAGAGTTCTCCGTCAGAAAGCACTTCCTCCCTCACTCCAGCAACTGGTTATGCCAGGCTGGTTAGTGACTTACTTCTGTTCTTCAAACTTTCTGTGATACTTTGCCAACATCTTCCAAAATTTTGCAATTTTAGTCCTAGAAGCAAGACCTTATTCTGTAACATTGATAATGATTCAGCTTTCCTGACTCTTGACTAATATAACACCACCACCAAAGCTTTCATGCCTTGTCAGCAGGCTGACTCCAAAATTAGAAAAAGTACATAAAGCACCATATATATGATAGCGTAATCATTGTTCACTGTTGAGTCATGTAATTTGCCAAGAAATGTCAAGCCAGTAAATGTGCTAAAATTACTTCACCTCCTCTAATGGCTCCTCGTATTAAAGTGAAATGGATGTTCTCTCTGTGACTATTTCATTGCATTTTCTTATAATCCATCAGTTGAATAAAATCTATTTCAGTTTGCTGATGTTTGGAACATGGCTTTTCTGTACTCTCAAAAAGTTTTCCTAGTTTTAAAAGCCGTGTTTATTACCTTCACTCCATTTCTTTCCTTGTCCCTCCCTCCCTTTGGTCATTATGAAGAGTGGCTGGGGACCCTCACCTGAGATCTCAGTCACTTCCTCCTGTACCCCTGCCAACTGAATGAAGTTCTGCCCTGTGTGCACATGACCTCCAGGTCTTGGGAAGTGCTGGAGAACAGAGGCTGCAGAGGGTTAATTGAAAGGGGATGACTCTATACAGCTGTGGTGAAGTCAGCACTTGTACTGGGGTGAGACTTCTGACACAGCCTCTTTGGGGGTGAGGGTGATTCACAAAGTTCATGGATACCATTTGAGGGTTGTAGTAACTTGTTAGCATTTATGTTTTTGAAATAGGGTCTCATATAGTTCAGGCTAGCTTCGAACATACTATGTAGCCAAGGATGACATTAAACTTCCGATCCTTACTCCTCTACCTCCTGAGTGCTGGAATTAAATCTGTAGACTCTCACATCCAACATTCATAATAATTCCCCCATTCATTTTGAAAACAAACCTTTAGCATTCTTTATTCCTTTTTGTGAATATATGTATATGTATGTGTGTGAAGTAGTATATGAGCATTTGTGTGCAGCTGTGTTTGAAGGCACTAGTGTAGGTCAGAGGAACATAGGGAGGGTTACTCTCTGCCTTATCTCTTTGGAGAGGGGTTGCTAGGCACCAAACTACAGCAGCCATTCAGGAGTCATCTAGGATAGGCTAAGGTTATTATTAGGTGGCCTTTCTGGAGGTGGCCCACCATTATTTTTGCATGGTCTGCGATGGGTGAGCTCTATGAGGCAAGGTCCTAAAGAGACTTCATTTCAGGATTTCTTCTTGGAGCTGATATGCCTTTCCTGTCATTATTAAATTAATATAATAATTGCTAGAGTTAGCCCACCCCATTGATGATATTTCCTGCAGATCAACATAAAGATGAACTTTCATGAATTAGTGCTGTTTAGATGAATTAATGATTCTATAGAATTCATGGTTTGATTCAAATAATTTTCGAAAGAAAGTTTTAAGAGATGGTGTCAGTTGCTTTGCTAGAAAGATGTAATAAAGTCAGAATCAAGAATAGAATGTGCCCACTCCTCAGAATAGTAAGTAAAGGCTGCATAATAAGAAATACAATGAGCTTTCATAATCACACTGAAGAGAGAAATAAGCTTGGGACATATTTGCCTTGTAAAAGATTTTAAATATTTTCCTTTCTTTCCTCTTTGGTTCATAAAGAGTTAACCAGCTTAACCAGAGAGACTTCTGGCTCCCTGGCCAGAGAAGGGAGCTACAGCAAAAATATTCTTTACTTAACCCCCTGCTAGGCAACAGGTGTTAATTCCCCAAGCCAGTGGTTTTTTAACCATAGTATAAGCACAAACTTATTTCGGATTTTTTTTAGAAGCTATCAGCAAGCATTCAGTATGGTTAGAGAGCTAGAAGACCAGAGACCATCAGTCTTTAAAGCTACCTCTGTGTCCAATGCTGTGTCCCATCTCAAACATTTGGGATCCAGCTGGCTCCCTGCAATCCCCCATAATACTGGAGTTATAGGTGCATGTGTGTGGCCCCACTATTTTTAAGCATGGTATGGGGATCCATAATGTCCTTATGCTTGTGTAGCACGTGATCTCACCCACAGAGTCATCTCTCCAGCCCCTCCAAGCATTATTTTTTAAACAAACATTGCATAATGGGAACTTTAATGTCTGATAGTGCCTTCCTTATCTCTTCTAGAAGAGAAAAGAATGCCACAAATATGACTCAGTGGGTCAAAGAATTTGCTGTCAACTTGATGGCCTGAGTTTAATTCCCAGGACACAAAAGGTGAAAGAAAAGGACCAACTTCTGAAAAGTTGTCTTCTGACCTCCATGTGTGAACCAGGCCACATACACACATATTCCCTCTCTCTCTCTCTCTCTCTGTCTGTCTCTCTCTCATATATATATGTATATGTATATATATATATATGACTATATACATGAATGAATAAATGTGAATTTAAAAATTACTAAATCAGAAAAAATATTTTCAAATGAATAATGATTTGTATTATATGAACACTATTTAAAACATTTGTAATGTTCATGGGAATTTGACACACGAAAGTACAGATTAGCTTTATGACTGAAACTGATATTTTTGACTTAAAAGTAAGAAAAAACTGAGATTGTAAGCAGCATTTGGATATTTACACAGATAAGATTCACCAGTATTTATACATTTCATTCATTATATTTACTAGAATTGTCAAAGCATTAATTTAGATTGTTTAATTGTTCAGTGAGTGCTAGAGGCATTTAAAGTATTTAAAAAGAAAATTAAATATATTTCCTAGTTTAAAAGTCTAAGATGATTTCATTTATAATTTGGATTGATTGTAATGAGAATAACATTAGTAAGCTGAAATTAGAAGTTTAGAATAAAGCTAGTTTTCAAGGTTCCTAATCTACATAAATCAAAACAAATAAACCTGTGTAATCATCTTTCTTGTATGCATTTGTTGAAATCACCTCTTTTTATTTTTATTGAAATAAGGTCATATGTTGCCCAGGCTGGCCTTGAACTCATTATGTAGCTAAGGATGACCTTGGTCTGATCCTCCTTCCTCTATCTTCTAAGTGCTGGAATGGAATCACCTTTAATAACACTAAGTTTTATTAAGTGGAGCTTGGGGAATCCTGAAAAAGAGGGGAAAGGGAGGCTTGTAAGATTCAGAGAGGTCAAGAAAACCCACAGAACCAACTAATCTGGGCTCATAGGGTTTCACATAGGGCCAACGAGGGAGACTGCATGGGATGGGCCTAGGCCACCTGTACCTATGTTACAGTTGTGTAGCTTGATCTTCATGTGGGACTCCTAACAGGGGGAACAGGGGCATGTCTCTGACTGTGTTGACTGCTTTTGGGACTCTTTCCTCCTACTGGGCTGCCTTGTCTAGCCTCAGTTGGAGAAGAAGCAGCTAATCATACTGCAACTTGGTATGCCTTGGCTGGTTGAAATCCATGAAAGGTCTCCCCTTTATTGAAGAGATGGGAAGGAGAGGTGAATGTGTGTTTGTGTGTGTGTGTATGTGTGTGTGTGTGTGTGTGTGTGTGAGACAAAAGAGGGAGGGACTGAGAGGAGAGGAGGGTGGGGAATCTGCAGTCAGAATGTAAAGTAAATAAATTATAAAAAAGTTTGTTTTCCCATTTTTTTCTTTCTTAAATCTAATTACTAATTAATTTTAAATCAGCATACAAAATAATGATTTTCATTATGACAGCTTCATGCATTATATCATGCCCATATTCACCTTACCATTTTCTTTAATTTTCATCCTGGTTCCCTTCATCTTCCCCAAACTACTCTTCTACACATACACACATAAACAGACACAAACATAATGTTGTCCATAACTGGTAATGTTCTGCTTGATCAGGCCATTCACATGTTTCTTATTACATTAAAGTAGATATAACATAAAGGTTTTACTTGAATATATAACTCAGTGATCATAAATTCACAAAGCTCTGCAATTAGCATCCATATCTAATCCCAGGATAGCTCAATAACTTTCCCAAGCTAACTTTGCATCCATTATGTAGTCACAATCAATTCATCACTCCCCATAAGCACCACACAGCAATCATTAACCTGTTTTCTGTCTCACGGATTTGTCTAGTTTGGAATTTCCTATCAATAAGATGATAGAATACACGGCCGCATGTTTCTGCCTCTGTCCTTCCTGTGCATCATTTTAAAGTTTATCTAAGATGTAGCATGTGTCGGTGATTCATTAGTTTTTATACTTACCTGCATCTTATCCAGTCATCAGATGATAGATATATGAACTGTTTAAGCTTTCAGGCAATTATGGAAAATGCTGCAGTGAAGATTGATTCCAAGTTTTTGTGTGAACATACATTTTCAGTTCTCTTGTGTGTACACACACCTGCCAGGGGAAGGACTGTGTCATGAAGTAATTCTATAGGAATGTTACAGAAAAGACCATGTTCTGCAGTGACTGCATTTTCATCCTAACTGGGAATGTATACGGTTGCTAATTTCTCCATGTCCTTTTCAGCTGTTTTCTTTCCCCATTTGTCTCTCTCACTTTCTTTTATAGTCAGCTAGTGGGTAAGTGTGAAGTATTTCATTGTGGGCTTTGATTTATATTTCCTGAGTAACTAATGACATTGAACATCTTTTCTGTATGGTGTGTAATAATGTTCCTTTCGTTTCTGATTTGAGTGATTTGTATATTCTATCTTCTTAGTCTGTCTAGACAAGTTTGTCGTGTGTGTGTGTGTGTGTGTGTGTGTGTAAGCCAAAGGCGGATGCTGGATGCTGAGTGTTTTCTTCAATTGCTTTCCACTTTATCGTTTTAAGACAGGGTCTTTCACTGAACCCAGAACTCATAAACTGAATTCAAGTATGTGCTCTTGGTACCTGTCTGCCTCTGCCCCTACTCCACAGCATGTGCCACAGCTTTTTATATGTGTGCTGGGGATGTTTGTGTAGCAAACATTTTGTCCACTGAGCTACCTTCTACCATCTAAAAGTATTTCCTTACTTTCCTGACATAGTAGTTCAGAATGGGTTGTTTAAACTTGATGTATCTCCCATTTTCCTTATATAGATGATTGCAAGTCCCATTCTTTTGGACCTAGATGCTATGTTTGGTTTCAATATTTTAAAATTTATTCAGAATTAGTTTTTAGCACACTATATAGTTTATCCTAAGGAATATTCCATACGGCACTCAGAAATATATGTATTCTACTATTTTTTCATGGAATATTGGTCTGAGAGAGTTAATTGATTTATATTAGTAACCACTATTCTTTTGTATAATTCATTTTTATCTAGAATTGGAAGTGGAAGCTGGATGGTTTTTTTTTATTGGATATTTTCTTTATTTACATTTCAAATGTTATCCCCTTCCCAGTTTCCCCTCTGGAAACCCCCTATCCTATTTTCCCTCCCCCTGCTTCTATGAGGGTGCTCACCCACCCACCCACCCACTCCAGCCTCCCCACCCTCGATTCCCTTACACTGGGGCATCTATTGAACCTTCATAGGACCAAGGGCCTCTCCTCCCATTGATGCCTGACAAGGCCATCCTCTGCTACACGTGCAGCCAAAGCCATGTGTACTCTTTGGTTGGTGGTTTAGTCCCTGGGAGCTCTGGGGGGTCTGGTTGGTTGATATTGTTGTTCTTCCTATGGGGCTGCAAACCCCTTCAGCTCCTTCAGTCCTTTCTTTAACTCCTCCATTGGGGAGCCAATGATCAGTTCAATGGTTGGCTGCGAGCATCCACCTCTGTATTTGTCAGGCTCTGGCAGGGCCTCTCAGGAGACAGCTATCCCAGGCTCCTTTCAGCAAGCCTTTCTTAGCATCAACAATAGTGTCTGGGTTTGGTGACTGTATCTGGGATGGATCCCCAGGTGGGACAGTCTCTGGATCGCCTTTCCTTCAGCCTCTGCTCTGCACTTTGTCTCCATATTTGCTCCTGTGAGTATTTTGTTCCCCTTTCTAAGAAGGACCATATCTTAATCTCTTATCTCTTAAAGACTGCCCTCTGGGTATATGCCCAGGAGTGGTATAGCTGGGTCTTCTGAGTTTTCTGAGGAACCGCCAAATTGATTTCCAGAGTGGTTTTACCAGTTTGTAATCCGACCAGCAGTGGAGGAGTGTTCCTCTTTCTCCACATCGTCGCCAGCACCGGCTGTCTCCTGAGTTTTTGATCTTAGCCATCCTGACTGGTGTGAGGTAAAATCTCAGGGTTGTTTTGATTTGCATTTCCCTGATGTCTAAGGATGTTGAACATTTCTTTAGGTGTTTCTTAGCCATTAGATATTCCTCAGGTGAAAATTCTTTGTTTAGCTCTGTACTCCATTTTTTAATAGGGCTATTTGGCTCTCTGGAGTCTACCTCCTTGAGTTCTTTGTACCCAGAGGACTATCCAACATGCAATAAGGACACATGCTCCACTATGTTCATAGCAGCCTTATTTATAATAGCCAGAAGCTGGAAAGAACCCAGATGTCCCTCAACGGAGGAATGGATACAGAAAATGTGGTATATTTACACTATGGAATACTACTCAGCTATTAAAAACAATGAATTCATGAAATTCTTAGGCAAGTGGATGGAACTGGAGAATGTCGTCTTGAGTGAGGTAACCCATTCACAAAAAATCACACATGATTTGCACTCACTGATAAGCGGATATTAGCCCAGAAGCTTGAAATACCCAAGGAACAATTCACATATCAAAGGATACCAGGAAGAAGGAAAGAGAGGCGCCTGGTCCTGGAAGGGGTCAATGTGGCAGTGTAGGGGAATACCAGGAAGGGGAGGCGGGAGTGGGTTGGTTGGGGAGCAGGGGGAGGGAAGAGGTCGTATGGGACTTTTGGGGAGGGGGGGAACCAGTAAGAGGGAAATCATTTGAAATGTAAATAAAGAATATATCTAACACAAAAACAAAGACTGCCCTCTAGTTCCTGCTTGTTTATCATATAAGTATAGACTGCCTCAGCCTTACTTCATGCATGGGATGAGATGGGAAGTTCACCCACCCATAAGTGAAAATTAATATTGTCTGCACACAGATTTGGCCTTAGGCATATTCATGGCTTTTGCACTTCTCTAGTATGCCTGATTGTTTTTTTTTTTTTTTGAGGTTGTGTTTTAATTACATTTCCCTTTCCTTTTCTCCCCTTCAAACTCTCCCATATACTCATCTCTGCTTTCCTTCTTCATCAACTAATATTGCTTACATCTATGTATTTGTGTGTGTGTGTGTGTGTGTATATATATATATATATATATATATATATATATATATACATACATATATGTGTGTGTGTGTGTATGTATATTCTGAAATAAAACCTGGTGAGTCTGTATTATGTTACTTGTTTGTATGTTTTTCAGGTCTGTAGTTCCTTTTGTAGTGTTGAGGACTCCTTGGCTTCTCCATGTACTCTGTCATGTTTTGGGTGTGCTCTTTGTTCAGCTCATGTTTGGGTGGTGACAACTGGTGTGATATTATGGGTGTAGCCTCTGATGTTAGGAGGCACTATCTCAGAGAGAGCTCTTTGATCCCCTGGCTCTTTGTATTTTCCATTTCCTCTTCTGCAATTTTCCCTGAGCCTTAGGTTTTGGAGTGTTGTGTAGCTGTATCCACTGGGACTGGGATTCACAACTACACATTCACTGGTTACTTTTAAAGGCCATTTTGTCCACAGCATTCTGCCTTCCTACACTTTTTGGTCTATCTCTTGCTTTTCCCTACTTTTGTGTCTTGCCAATTTTTATAGCCAATTCATGTGTGTTTAAGTGCTGTCCCACAAAATTTTTTAGTCCTGAAAATACACAGAGTCATGCTAAAGAAGCAAGCTCTTGTATCTGATTTTTTGCTTCTGAAATGTTCCCCAGATATCATGTGTTGAAGGTGTGATTCCCAGTGGAGCAGTGTTGAGAGGTCAGCTTTTTGGGAGGTAAACCATGAGAATCCTGCCCTCATCAATGGATTATTAGCTCATTGTTGGGTTCATCTCTCAATGGGCTATAGTTTATAATATTCAAGAGATAAGGTCCAGTTGGAAAAAAGAGATAACTGGAGTTATATCCTTGGAGGGTGTAGTCTGACCTCTAGAACCTTTCTCTGCTTTTGGATGGCCATGTACTGAAAATTCTGAAACTGTAATCTAAATATTTTTTTATCCTTATAAGTTGTTTGCCTCAAATGTTTTGTTACAACAATGAAATATTGACAGTACAGTAACTTTACTCAAGTATATGACTGTGAATCATTTTTGATTAGGACTGAGGTTATTTCAGGATTCTTCCCATGTGGGCCATCTTTTCAGTCAGTAGGATGTATCAGTTGGCTCAGGTCTGGAAAGTAGACTAAGACTCATGATGTTTCAAATAGAAGAACTGTCCTCCAGTTCCTGCTGATTTATCACATAAGGAAAACTACATGCCAATGTACATGTACTGTACTCTTGTAGCTGTCTGTTTTGAATCTAGAGATGCTATTCTCCATTAAACCTTTTTCCTTCTATACGTGTCTTCCATCAGAATTCCAAACAATGGGGCCAAACAATCATGGATGAAGACGTTTGAAACCATGAGCCAAGTAAATATCTTTTCCTTTGAGTCGATTTTCTTGGGTATTTTCTCACAGTGATGAAAAGTTGACTTTATATCATAGAAATGAACAACCATAATTTTGCGAGTGGAAGTTCTCTATTGCTCTGCCTGGTACTGAAAACATGGATCAGAAGTTCAAGTTGCAATCATAGATCTTTGGCTGGCATGCACACTTGGGGGGATGATAGTAGGCAGGCAATTATCCCTCTCTTACCACAGATTAGTCATTTGTTTTTTTCTTCAGACCTTTCAAGGCTGTTGTAAGCATTTAACAAGATTCCAGAGTCTGGCAACACAGAGGTGACAGGTTTTATTTTTTTGTCCAGTTAATATTTATAAAGCAAGGTCTCACTATGCAGCTCCTGGTTGATCTAGAACTTGCTATGTAGAACAAACTAGCACAGAGGTTTCCTGATTGCTGGGATTAAAGACATACTACCATACCTGGCCTGCTTTTGAAGGAAGATTACTGAAGAGATAGTGTGGATTTTTCCTTTGCTGCTGTGTAAAACAGGTTTTCCAGAAAAGTTTTCTCTCTTCTGGTAGCTAACTGTGATTTTTAATGAGTAAATCTTTATTCTAGGGTCAGAAGGGTGGATTAGTTGGGAAGTTTTCCTTTGTGGTGAGTTGGGAATTGACTCTCTGACCCAAAGCCCTGGAATTCTAAAGATGGGCTTGAGAAGCTAATATATAAAATTACATATTTTATATATTATAAATATCTTTATATTATAAATATGTAATAAAATAATAAATAAAAGTGGAAATCTTTACTCTTTTCATAGCACAAATTAAAAAAAAAATCCTGCTTCCTGCACCCATCTTCCCTGCCCACTGAGTTCTCTGGGGCACCCCCAGCTACCCTGAGCAGCCTGCTCTCCCCACTGGACCTCCATTCTTCCGCAACCTCCCAGCACACTGATATCAGATCTGCTGATCCAGAAACATATAGCCACACCAGCATCATTGATATTAGGCTCTTTCCTAATACTTATTACGACACTAACATCCAGGGACTAAAGCCATCCAGGTGGCTAAAGACCCTCGAAAGAACGCTATCAACAAAAGCCAGGGCAATATGACACCTTCAGAGTGCAGCTACTCTACTACAGCAAGCCCTGGATACCCTAACACAAGCAAAGCACAGGAAAATGACATTAAATCCAATCTTACAAATCCCCTACAGAAATACAGGAAAATACAGTTAAATGGGTAAAGGAAATAAAACTGTTCAAGACCTGAAAATTGAAATAGAAGCAATAAAGGAAATACAAAATGAGGGAATCTTGGGGATGGAAAACCTAGGGAAGAGAACAGGAACTACAGATGTAATCATCACCAATAGAATTTAGGAAATGAAAGAGAGAATCTCAGGTGGAGAAGATACCATAGAAGAAATCAATACATCAGTCAAAGAAAATGTTAACTCTAATAAATTCTTTTTTGATTTATTTTATTTTATTTTATTTTATTTTTTTGGTTTTTCGAGACAGGGTTTCTCTGTATAGCCCTAGCTGTCCTGGAACTCGCTCTGTAGACCAGGCTGGCCTCGAACTAAGAAATCTGCCTGCCTCTGCCTCCCAAGTGCTAGGATTAGAAACAGAAGGAACACTGCCAAACTCATTCTATGAACCCACAGTCACCCTGATACTTAACCCCCACAAAAATTTAGCAAAGACAGTTTCAGACCAATTTTTCTCATGAACAGTAGTCCTCCTTTATAAGAATGATAAACAGGGTTGTTTTGATTTGCATTTCCCTAATGACTAAGGATGATGAACATCTCTTTAGGTGCTTCTCAGCCATTAGATATTCTTCAGGTGAGAAATCTTTGTGGAGCTCTGTACCCCATTTTTTAATAGGGTTACTTGCCTCTCTGGAGTTTAACTTCTTGAGTTCTTTGTATATCTTGGATATTAGCCCTCTGTCGGATGTAAGGTTGGTAAAGATCATTTCCCAGTTAGTTGGTTGCCGCTTTGTCTTTTTGACGGTGTCTTTTGCCTTGCAAAAACTTTGTAATTTAATGAGGTCCCATTTGTCTATTCTTGATCTTAGAGTATAAGCTATTGGAGTTCTGTTCAGGAAATTCTCCCCTGTGCCCATATGTTCAAGGTTCTTCCCTAGTTTCCCTTCTATTAGTTTCAGTGTGTCTGGTTTTATGTGGAGATCTTTGATCCACTTAGAATTCTCACACCAGTCAGGATGGCTAAGATCAAAAACACAGGAGACAGCAGTTGTTGGCGAGGATGTGGAGAAAGAGGAACACTCCTCCACTGCTGGTGGAATTGCAGGCTGGTACAACCACTCTGGAAAGCAGTCTGGCGGCTCCTCAGAAAACTGGGCATGACACTTCCGGAGGATCCGGCTATACCACTCCTGGGCATATACCCAGAGACTTTACCTGCATGCAATAAGGACACATGCTCCACTATATTCATAGCAGCCTTATTTATAATAGCCAGAAGCTGGAAAGAACCCAGATGTCCCTCAACGGAGGAATGGATTCAGAAGATGTGGTATATTTACACAATGGAATACTACTCTGCAATTAAAAACAATGAATTCACGAAATTCCTAGGCAAATGGTCAGAACTTGAAAATATCATCCTTAGTGAGGTAACCCAATCACAAAAGATCACACATGGTATGAAGTCACTGATAAGGGGATATTGACCCAGAATCTCAGAATACCCTAGACACAATCAGCATATCAATAGATTTCTAAAAAGATGGAAGGAGAGACCCCTGGTCCTGGAAAGACTGGATGTAGGGGAACGCCAGGACAGAGTAATGAGAGGGGGTTGAACGGAGAAAAGAGGGAGGGAAGGGGGCTTATGGGACTTTCGGGGAGGGAGGAAACGGGAAAGGGGAAGTGATTTGGAATGTAAATTAAAAAAATAAAATTAAATTAAATTAAAAAAAAAAAAAGAATGATAAACAGGCTGAGAAAGAAGTTAGGGAAACAACAGCCTTTACAGTAGCCATGAATATTATAAAATATCTTGGTGTAACTCTAACCAAGTAGTTGAAAGATCTGAATGACAAGAACTTCAACTCCCTGAAGAAAGAAATTGAAGAAGACATAAGAAGATGGAAATATCTCCCAGGTTCATAGATCGGTACGATTAACAAAATGAAAATGGCCATCTTACTAAACACAATTTACTGATTCAATGCAATTCCTATCAAAATTCCAACACAATACTTATAGACCTTGACAGAGCAATTCTCAACTTCATATGGAACAAAAACCCAGCATAGCTAAAACAATCCTGAACAATAAAAAATCTTCTGGAGGTTATCACCATTCCTGACCTCAAGCGGTACAACCCAGAAGTAGTAATAAAACCTGCATGATGTTGGTATAGGAACAGACAGGTTGATCAATGGAATCAAATCAAAGAACCTGAAATAAACTTACACATCTATGAGTTTGCACAAGAATCAAGTCCAAGTGGACCAAAGACCTCAACGTAAAACCAGATATACTAAATCTCAGAAGACAAAGTGGGGAATAGTTTTGAATGCATTGGTACAGGAGACAAGTTTCTGAATAGAACACCAATGATTCAATTTCTAAGATTAATAATTGATAAATGGGACCTCATGAAGCTGAAAAGCTTCTGTAAGGCAAAACACACTGTCATTAGGACAAAACAACAGGCTATACATTAGTGAAGAATCTCCACCAACCCCACATCTGACAGGAGGTTAATATCCAAAATTTATAAAGAACTCAAGAAGTTAGATGCCAACAACCCAAATAACCCAATTAAAAATGGGGTACAGAACTAAACAGAGAATTCTCAACAGAGGAGTCTTGAATGGCTAAGAAACACTTAATGAAATGTTCAGAGTCCTTAGTCTTCAGGGAAATGTAAATCAAAATGACTCTGAGACTCCATCGTATACCGATCAGAATAGCTAAGATCAAAAACTCAAGTGATAGCACATGCTATCACTTCCAAGAAGGCAGATCTTCATGTCTTTTCTCGTTTCTTCTTAATATATTTTAGTCTGTGGTTTATTCATCTGTTTCAGCTGCCAACTTAGTTCATACCCACTCTCCTCCAAGAAATGTATTTAGGAACCAAAACCACCACCACCCCTTTGGGCAATTTCCAGCTTGCTCTTTTGCCTCTTAGAGGTTGATTCCTTTGTATTTTTATTTGCTGTTTTACTTTTATTTGAATGGGGTCTAGGAGAGATTGGGAAAAATTCATCTATGTTCTCACCATCTTAAATTCAGACTAAGAAGTACTTGGAATCATGCCAGTATGTATTATTCACAAAGAAGGTAGAAAGGCATGGCTTTCAAAATGCATTCTAGACCTCTTCATCTATCACTTGCCTTTAAGGTGTATGTGAGAAAACAGTGATTGCTTGAGAGGAAAATGGTAGATAGATGACTTTGAAGAGAAGTGTGGTATTGGCAAGGAGCTTCTCCTTCACCTCAAAGAACAAAGGCAATTAACTTCACATATATGGAACATTGCTACATAGTTACAGCCACCAAGAGCTTGCCATAAGTTTCCTGTACATCCACAGCTTCAAGAAGTAGCAACTGACTTATACCTAAAAGGAAGGTCTGAAGGTGAGAGAGGAGATGTTTAATACACACACACACACACACACACACACACACACACACACACACACAGAGGCATGTGCACTTGTTTGTAGGTGTTTGCAGAGGGCAGAAGCCATGGAATCCCCTGGAGTTGGAGTTACAGGAGGTTGTAAGCCACATGACATGGGAGCTAGGAAATGAACCTGGGTCCTCTGCAAGAACAGTAAGGACAACCTGTCATGTAGCTCTCTCTCTAGTTCTGAGAGAGGGTATGGCTACAATAGCCTATGAAACCGAGGAAAGAGAGAGCACTGTATTTGCAGGGGACATGTGTAACTGTTGATATACAGGCAAATTGACCTTTTTTCCAAAAGCCAGATAAATGCACACAGTAGGAAGTTAGAGTTAAAGGAGATTTCTCCTAGAACAATTGCTCAGAGGTTTGAAGTGACCCAGCATAGGAATTGAGTGATACAAAACTAGGATAAAGTCTGAAACAGGTTGGCTAAGGGGTGGGGTGGGTATTACTCAAGACAAGGATACTAAAATGAGAGATGATGGGGGACCTCTAAGAAACTATAGAAAAAAATCCATCTTTGGAAATCTGCTACACTATTTAATCAATGTCAGAATATACTTGAACCTGTATTATCATTTCTTAATTTAGAGCCCCCTCTATGTTTAAACCCCAGAAAAAAATAGCTGTAGGCAGTTCTCTCTCTCTCTCTCTCCCTCTCTCTCTCTCTCTCTCTCTCTCTCTCTCTCTCTTTCTCCTCATTTGACTGGACATTTTCTTGTTGAGTCATACATGAACCAGGGGAATGAATGATTTTTGAAATATGGGCATTGGATTGAAGCGTTTAGACTAGACTGGAAATTAATGCCAAAAAAAATTGAAGACTTTTTGTAATATCTGAGAATGAGTGAACAAGGTAAGAGGGCTGTCTGAAATGTCATGAAGAGATTGGGAAAAATGACTCTTCTGAACTTATGGTGTGGAATGATGGTGTGAAAGAACTCTATTGGATTTTGCTTATACCCTGCTATGTCTAGTTCATTCAATAAACTAGTTTATATAAGGCAATACCATATGTATAGTCAAGGTTCAATGAATGGTACCATATAGAAGAAAGCATTAAACTCTCCTAGGAAAGCCAGAGGAATCAGTGCTATCTGGCGAGGGTTTTGCTCAGGAAAGATGAAGTTGGAGTCCTGCACAGTGAGAGGGAAGAGCAAACACAAAGGTCTGAGATGTACATGGGGAACAGCATGTGGCTTAGCATGTCTCAATCATTCTTAACCACTTCTTCGTGGGGCGAGAAGAGAGATACATTTAGGACCATATTTAGAAAATATGACTTTTTCTCTAGAAGTGACTTACAAAGCTACATGTTTATTGTAGGGTCATATTTACTTTAAAAATAATCACTGTGCTCTGGAGTCTTAGCTACAAAAAGAGACTGCATTCTTTTTTTTTTAAGTGACAAACAAGAATATTCCTTCCCTCCATCAAACATAACCATTCAACCACCACCACCACCACCAACAACAACAACAACAATAACCCTACCACCAGCACTACCACCACCAAAAAACCCTACAGCACAATGGGCTGGGGAAATTGGTGACATTCATGGTGACTGTGAAGTAATGCCAGGTTAAGACTGACCCAGTCAAAGAAAGCTCTTGATTACCTATGTAAACCTAATTATAGTATCAACTGATTTACTTTTAAGAACATTATAGACAAATATACAAGAATTCCCAGTCTGAGTCATGACTTGGATTTGGGTTTGCTCAGGCTTATACCAATGCAGTGTTTATTCAGGTATAAGTCTTCTAACCCTAACCCTGTAAGGATTGTTGAAAGACAAGGTAGTGCTTCTTAGCCCAAGGTTCATGAATAGAATTCATGGGAACCATGAATATTTTTGAAATTCAGCATTTACCTTAATTATATTGTACATAGGCAACAAATCATGATAATACTAGCAAATTTATGAATCTGTCATAAATAGAAACCACAGATATTTGCATATCCCATTATATTTAGATGTATCAAATATTATTTATTCATATGCTATTTAATTGTCATGTTAGATGTGATGGTTGATTGTATAATATGCTAATATGAGGCACTTGCATTATCCTATAAAAATTTTGGTTTAAAAGTAGATTAACAATGCCCAGGATCATAAGATCAGAAGTAAGGAGGACTCAACATCTTTCCCAACAGTGGGAAGAACTGGGACCGGCAGGACTCAGGCACATAGGAACTCTGCCAGATCAGTGGCATGGGTTCCTACCAGTATGTCTAGGCTGGGGCCCTGAGCAGACCTTGGGTGCAAACTCCACAGCCAGTCCCACAACACCCAGAAGAAGCTCTCATGCCAGGTGCTCTAACTCACCCAGGATCACAGGAGCCCAGGATCCCAGGAGCTTGGTCACACCAGGATCTCAGGGTCCCAGAGGCAGCTTGACTCCCAGGAACTCGGACACACCCAGAATCTCAGGATCCCAAGATCCCAGAATCACAGGATCACAGAGACAGCTTGACTCTGAGGAGTTCTGACACAACCAGGATCACAGGAAAGACAGGCTCCAGTCAGATATAGTGAGGGCAGGTAGCACTAGAGATAACCAGATGGTGGGAGGCAAGTGTAAGAACATAAGCAACAGAAACCAAGGTTACTTATCATCATCAGAATCCAATTCTTCCACCATAGAAAGTCCTGGATACACCATCACACTGGAAAAGCAAGATTTGGATCTAAAATCACTTCTCATGATGATGATAGAGGACTTTAAGAATGACATAAATAACCCCCTTAAGAACATACAGGAGAGCACAGGTAAACAGCTAGAAGCCCTTAAAGAGGAAACACAAAAAGCCCTTAAAAATTATAGGAAAACACAATCAAACAGGTGAAGGAAATGAACAAAACCATCCAGGATCTAAAAATGGAACTAGAAACAATAAAGAAATCACAAAGTGAGACAACCCTGGAGCTAGAAAACCTAGGAAAGAGATCAGGAGACATAGATGCAAGCATCAGCAACAGAATAGAAGAGACAGAAGAGAGAATCTCAGGTGCAGAAGATACCATAGAAAGCATTGACACAACAAAGAAAACACAAAAAGCAAAAAGCTCCTAACCCAAAACATCCAGGAAATCCAGGTCACAATGAGAAGACCAAACCTAAGGAAACTATACCTTCTATAATAGGTATAGAAGAGAGTGAAGATTCCCAACTTAAAAGACCAGTAAATATTTTCACCAAAATTATAGAAGAAAACTTCCCTAACCTAAAGAAAGAGATGCCTACATATAAGAAACATATAAGAAACCTACAGAACTCCAAATAGACTGGACAAGGCCAGAATGTCCTCCCAGCACATAATAATCAAAATACCAATACACTAAACAGAGGAAGAATATTAAAAGCAGTAAGGGGAAAAGGTCAAGTAACCTATAAAGGCAGGCCTATCAGAATTACACCAGACTTCTCACCTGAGATGATGAAAGCTAGAAGATCTTGGGCAGATGTCATACGGACTCTAAGAGAGTACAAATGCCAGCCCAGGCTACTATACCCAGCAAAACTCTCAGTTACCATAGATGGAGAAACCAAGATATTCCATAATAAAACCAAATTTCCACAATATCTTTCCACAAATCCAGCCCTATAAAGGATAATAGATGGAAAACACCAACACGAGGAGGGAAACTGCACCCTAGAAAAATCAAGAAAGTCATCTTTCAATAAACCCACACAACAAAAATAACAGGAAGTAACAATCACTTTTCCTTAATATCTCTTAATATGAAAATTAATATTACCTAATTGAAATTCAAAAACATGAGGAATTAGAAATTTGTTGGCTGTCACTCAGTGGGTCTCTCTAATTTGGTAATTGGAGAAATATGTCCAATATTGTACAATCCATATACATTCTCTGCTTTTTTTGTACATGACAGTGTCTTGCTGTGTACCACATAATGGTCATGCAATAATGTTTCTCCTATCTCAGCCTCTCTATAAGTAGGATTGTTTATTTGATGTTTTTACACTATACTTTGGTTTTCAGAACATCTTGCATATTTCAAAATTATTTATATAGCCAAAAGAAAAATAGACAATGAATTTGGGAGGTGGCTTGTAAGAGAACAACAAAGATTGAGACTAAATGTTTTTGCTTGATACTTATAATTATTGTATCAATTTTGAAGAAGATGACCTAATAAGTTACTCTTTTTCTGAGATGAATGCTTTTCAAAATCATCACAGCCAATGAACCAGAATCTTACCCTCACCTAATATCTGTTCCACCCTCTAAGCAGAACCATTGTTCATTGAAACAGTTGATGAATGACTTCATAGATAGACCATCTTAATACACACACCGTTTCTTAAATGGATGTAACCTGTTCCCTGTGGACTGAGAACGATGACAATCACTCAAGTCAAATAGCTTTGACCATAGCAGGAAATCTGTTTCCAAATAATTGTGCCTACAATTCATTCCTTGGCACAGCAGAACTGTCAACTCTTAGCTTAGCTACTATGGAGGTAAAATCCTTTGATGATGTGAGGGACATTGGAATACAGCCTTATTACAATGAACTCTAATGTCTAAAAATTGTTTTTATTTTGGGTTTCTACCACAGTAAGAGCCAAGATTTTAAGCTCTATTGAAAACAAACCAAACAAACCAAAATACTTTATCTTTTTATGTTCATTTAATAACATGTCCAACATTTTTATGATTGGTATAAAAAATATATATATATAGTGTTGAATATAATAAAAAAGAAAAAGAACCAAAGAAGAAAAGCCAAAAATAAAAAAATGGGCTACATTAACCATTGGTGAGAATGTGAAACAAAGGATGATTATTTACTGCTGATAGAGGACTGAGTTAGTCAGAGCTGGGCTGACTCCATGACAGGCTGCACACTGACAGTTTGGGAGACTTAGGCCTAAGTTTCTGTTTCCTAGAAATGAGAACCTGGATCCAGGAACCTGTGATCAGCCAGTCACAGCTGCAGACAGTCAATCCAAGGACACCTTGTCATCTGGCCTGAAGTAACTATAGGAATGAGTAAGCAACTCCCTGGAAGTCTCCAGAGCTTAACCAATTGTAGCATCAGTCAGATCCCTAGAGATAGAGCTAACCAACCAAGGTAAAAGGGCAAATATCCCTCCATGGGATTCCCCTAACTGACAATAAAAGTTGGGCCTATAAGTCCACCAGGGGTCTCCATTCCTTAATGGGGAGAGCCCTGCATGCAGGAAATTCAGCTGAATGAACACTCTTTGCTTTTGCATACTAAAAAAATAAAAAGAAAGTAGATAGACTACTATATTGACTGTAACTGGCTTCCTTTGTAGTTTTATATATTTTGTTCAAGAATATTAATCTAACTCTGGAATGTAAGTTTTACAGTCTGCTATAGGGATGCATGGTTTACAGAAGGGTCAGAACATCATATTTAAGGAAAACGATCTCTCCAGTTTGTCTCCTTGATCATTTATATGAGACCAAGTGGCTTCTGGGGCTTCTATTTACTTTATTTCACCTTACTTTTCTTTATTTCATGGAAAGAGATAACAGTATAAGGAGTATCTCTCTCACTTTTCAGCACAGCAGAAGGCAGATTCGACATCTTTAAACTTCAGTGCTTAATAATTAAGGAGATAGTCTGGAGGCTGGGTGAGATGTCAGGAGATGCTCAAGTAGGTGCTTGTGGTACATGGCTGATGCCATGTTGTCAAGTTAAGAAAGTGGAGAGGTTTGATAAAGATATCCCATTTAGGGCCGAGTGCTCCAAAGTTTCTTACTCTTTGCACACTGACCAGTTTTGCATTTCTATGTTAATTACCATTAACTGGAAGAGGAAGCTTCTCTTACCAAGGTTGACTGAGGCACTTAACTATAGTTATCCCAATATATTATTTGGAGCCTTGTTGTGTCTATGTTACTTTAGTAGCGTAATAGTAGTAGGTTTTCCCCTAGTGCCTATAGCCTGCCTAGTCTCAGGTTCTTAGCTAGTTTATAAGTGTCAGGTATGGATTCCGTTTCATGTAGTGGGCATAAAATCCAATAAGAATTTGGTTTGTTACTCCTATTACATTCGTGCCACTATTGTACAAGTATATCTTACAGACAAGTCACTGTTGTAGGTCATAGGGTACATAGCTGGGTGAGACTGGTGTTTACTTTTTTCCTTTGGTAGTATGCATAGTACCTTCAAGCACCATAAATGCCAATCAGTAGAGGTGCATCTTTTAGCTGTGCACCAGCTTGATTTACCCATGTTTGATGACATATGTAAGTGGTGATTTAAACAACAGGGCATCACTGTCAGTCAGGTAAATCTTGGCCATAGCTTGTAGTGTTTGGGAGAATATATGAGACCTCTTGGGGCAATAACTCAACAAGATGTAACCCATTCCTGGCACTGAAGAATTTACTTAAAGCATAGGGATTTGTGTGGGAGAGGATATTGGAAAGATTGTGAGAAAAGAGGTAATCTTCCAAACACAGCAGGGCTGAGATAATCTGAACTTACAGAAACTGTGAGAGCATACCCATGACCTGCACAAGTTGGACACAGATGGACACAGATCCCGACACGGAGAAGAGGAAATGGGCACAAAGTCCCATTGTGGACCACAAAGCTCTAATTGGTACATAACAGGAGAGGAAAATCAGTTTTCTCTAACGGAGTGATACCTGTTATGCCAATCACACTCCAGGGCAGACCATATGTTCAGGAACAGTTGTCCAACACACAGAGGAATCCATACTTTTTGTGTGTATATGTACTTTTTGTTTTGGTAGGTTTTTGTCTTTGGGATTTTGCTTTGTTGCTCTTATCTTTCTTTTTCTAATTTTAAAAGAGAGATAAAGAACATGGGTTGGTGTACTAGTTAGGGTTACTGTTGCTGTGAAGAAACAGCATAACCAAAATCAGGTTGGGAAGGAAAGAGTTTATTTGGCTTACATATCATAGTCCATCATCAATGGAACTCAAACAGGGCAGGAATCTGGAGGCAGGAGCTGATGCAGAGGTCATGGAGGAATGCTGCTTCCTAGACTGCTTATCATGGCTTGTTCAGTCTGCTTTTTTATAGAACCCAGGAACACCATCCCAGGTGTGTCCCCACCTACAATAGTCTAGGCCCTCCTATATCAATCACTAATTAAAAAAAATGCCTTATAGGCTTGCCTACAACCCCATCTTATAGAGTCATTTTCTCTCTCTTTTTTTTAATTGGTTATTTTCTTTATTTACATTTCATATGTTATCTCCCTTCCTGGTTTATCTCTGCAACCCCCCTTTCCATGCCCACCCCTGCTCTATGAGGGAGCTCCCCCACCTACCCACCCACTCCCACCTCATCACCCTAGCATTCCCCTACATTGGGTAATCAAGCCTCCACAGGACCAAGGGCCTCTCCTCTCATTGATGTCCAACAAGGCCATCCTCTGGTACATATGCAGTTGGAGCCATGGGTCCCTACTCTTTGCTTGGTGGGTTAGTCCCTGGGAGCTCTGGGGGTACTGGTTGGTTGATATTGTTGTTCTTCCTATGGGGCTGCAACCCCCTCCAGCTCCTTCAGTCTTTCCCTAACTCCTCCTTTGGGGTCCCTGTGTTCAGTCTTGGTGGTTGGCTGTGAGCATCCCCCTCTGTATTTGTCAGGCTCTGGCAGAGCCTCTCAGGAGACAGCCATATCAGGCTCCTGTCAGCAAGCACTTGTTGGCATCCACAACAATATCTGTGATTGGTGACTGTATATGGGATGGATCCCTAGGTGGGGAAGTCTCTGCTCCACTCTTTGTCCCTGCATTTCCTTTAGACAGGAGCAATTCTGGGTTAATGTTTTTTGAGATGGGTGGGTGGCCCCGTCCCTCAACTGGGGGCCATGCCTGACCTCTGGATATGGTCTCTACAGGTTCTCCCTCCCCTTTGTTGGATATTTCACATTAGGAAAAATAATCAAAATTCATTGTATAAAAATATTATTAGATCTAATAAACAAAAACGTTAAAGACAAATAAGGGAAGTGAAGAGGGACAGTGAAAGAACCACAGGGCAGTGAATTGTGCTAATAGTATATAGTCACTCTCCAGGAATGCCTAGAAACCCTTAATATGCTTTCTATTTGAAGACAATAGGGCATTGGTGTATCAAATTCAAAGAATGGTAAAACTTGGTGATTATCACTAATAGAAATCCTACAGTATCAATGTGCTGGAGAAGATTAAAGTGATTTGGGTTATGAAAGACACTGACTGTGGGAATAAAAGCTATCACTTGGTTTTTATTATTTGGGAGGGAAGATAGGTGTTTGTGCACTCAGGCTCAATTTGGATTTGTTATGTAGTCTATGCTACCTTCAAACTTGAGACCCAATTGCCTTGGCTTCCTTAATTCCAGACTATTATTATTATTATTTTGTATAAAAAGGAAAAAAGCCAAGTGTATGCTCCTTTGAGTAGTTAATATTCCCTTAAATATCCTTTATATGCACTTAAAGAAATATTTTATTATCTAAGAATAATGAATAATTTCAGAGACTGACCTCATACTTCCTTTAGCATTGACTTTGGAGATTACATGAATAATTAGTGCCCAGCTTGCAGAACAAATCTTAGTTTTCTTTAGCAGCAGTATCAGTGGTCATTCATTGATATCCATTTGAATTAAAAAAGGGCCAGATGTTTCAATTTATCTTTAACAAGTTTACAATTACACTATCAGTAGTTTGATATTGATTTAGGAGAATAAATTGGTTTGCTCATTTGTTTTATGCACAAAAAAGTAATTCTATAATTCTCTGGCATTTGCAAATGTGCTACTAGAAATGCTATTACCCCATGGCAAATAAAAAAAAAATACTGAGTTTGCTATCAACTTTGCCCATGAAGATTTACCACTTTTAAGAATTAAAGGTCCTTGCATTGCAAATGCTGATTTGCTCTGAGCATTGTGGTATCAAACAAAGTACTGAATGGTTTTTTTTTTTAGCCCACAGTACATAATAAATATTTGTTATCATTGTTATCCCATCCCACCCAGGAAGGTTAGACTTGAATATCTATCTGAAATGACTGTTCTATGTAGAGTTTGCATATATGAACCCAAAGGCAGAGCAGGGAAAGAATTACAGAGATAAGGAAAATCTACCTGGGTGTGTCCTGGTTTATATGGTTGTAAATTTCAATATAAAAGAAGATAAACTAAATAGAACAGTTTGATAAGCACTTAGTTTGTTTAATATGACATTTCAACTTTTTTGTGTGTGGAATATTAGTTCTTCAAAGTCACTAGATAAAACAGGGGCAGTTATTTTTGTCAAATAAGTTCATGAAGTTCTCCTACAACATCTTAGAGGTTGCCATGAACCTTAAAACAAGGTAGTAGTCCTCCAATAATGTAACTTAACTTTTAAATCTCAGTGCGTGGACTGGAGTGATGTTTCTGTGTGCAAGTGTGGTGAGGACATGAGTTTGAATTCCCAGAACACACACACAAGTATGAAAGCTTGATATGATAGTATGCATCTGTAATTCTAGTATTTCCATTGTGAGACGTGAAGCAGAGATATGAAATTCCTTGGAAACCACTGGTCTTGCTAGCCTGGCATATGTAACAGTGAATTACCAACAGATCCTGTGTTAATACAGGATAAAAGACAAAGATTCTGACATATACATCCACAATATGGCACTTGTGTGCCAGTACTTACACAAATATGTACGCATGCACACATATGCATACATAAAGATTTTTTGAAAAGCCAGGTTAGTTTGACTCCTTTTTCTTCTAAACTTCTCAATGTCCTCAGACACTAGTGTTTTATGTTTAGTAGGCAGGCCTATCAGAGATAATTAGTTTTGCCTTCTTCAGTGAAAGGAGCTACCAGTTATTCTCTGTAAAGGCAAGAATTAGAAAGGCATCATGGAACAAGTCTTTGAGCAGCAATTTCAGTTATGCAGATGTCACCAGTCAGCAATTCAGCAGTTTGGAGAAAGAAGAAGCAACTCATTGTAAAAAGGAGAGGTCCTCTACCTCCTTTGTTCTGAGATGTAGAATTAAGGGAATTGATCAAGGTAGAATAAGCAAGTATCAGAAAACAGCAATAGGGCATATGAAATTATCAAATGTAAAGATACTAGGAATAATGATGTGCTCCACTAATCCTGACATTTAGCAGGTTGTGGCAGAAGGAAGGACCACTATTTTCAGGAAACTTGAAGCCATCTTGCACCTGTCTCAACATCTCCCACCCTGCCCCCTTGAAAATGAGTAAATGAAAGAAAGAAATGAAGGAAGGAAGGAAAGAAGAAAGAATGAAATAAAAAAATTTGTTAGGTAGACTGGTGCTCAGCATAGAGAAGGAAACAGGATGATGGTGGTACTTACTATATAGTCTGTAGCATCCAGTGAAAATAGGCCCCTTTTATTGAATTAAAAAGACCTCAAGAGATGCATCAATAAATCTAAAACCAAGTGTGATTACAAGTTTACACCTTTGTAGCCAGCCCTAGATTGTGGTCTTAATTTTCTGAGGTTGTGTACAAAACACGTGTTTTGACCTTGACTCATCTAGAACTGCTTAAGTCTTGAGGAAGTAGTTAGGTGTGAACTGAAATTTTGGATCATGAAATGGTGACAAGATGCATTGAGATCAGTTTCTTTGCAGCAATGACCCAGTTTGTTTGTATTTTACTATTGCTGTAACAAATGACCATACACTTTATTGAGTGGCCTAAAATAATTTTATTATCACTAGGTTTCAAAGGTTTCTTCTACCCAATGAGATATGAGTGATCAACAATTATTGGAGGGGAGAGACTTGTGTTTGGTGTTGTAGCTGCCTGGAAGCTTCGTGCTGTGTAGCTTTCTACCAGTCTAATGGGTAGACCTGAGAAAAACCTAGCAAAGCATATCATCAGAATGTAGCTTGGACTTGTGTAAGTGATACACTGCATCGATTGTAATATCACTGGGCAAACCTTTTGTGATGCCATTTTTGAGTATCTTTTTTTTTTTTTGAGACAGGGTTTCTCTGTGTAGCCCTGGCTGTCGTGGAATTCACTCTGTAGACTAGGCTGGCCTCCAACTCAGAAATCCACCTACCTCTTGCCTCCCAAGTGCTGAGATTAAAGGGGTGCGCCACCACTGCCCAGCTGAGTATCTTACTGAGTAGAACTGAGGCCAGGTCTGAAAATTCTGTAGTCTATTAGGCAACTGGGTGATCCTAATAGTCATTTAGACTTAGGGACTACTATTGTCTTAGTTGCTTTTCTACTGCTGGGATAAAACTCCATGACCAAGGCAACTTATAGAAAAAATTTTTAATTTGAGGCTCATGATTCTAGATGGTGACTCCATGACTATCATGGGATGGAGCATGGCAGCAGACAGGCAACCATGGTGTACGGGAGTGGTAGCTGAGAGCTCACATTCTCATCTTCAAGTAGAAGGCAGAGAGAGCTAACTGGGAATGACCTAGACTTTTGAGACCTCAAAACTGACTCTCAGTGACACAGCTCCTCCAACATGGCCCCACCTCCTAATCTTACATAGCTCTACCAACTGGGGATCCAGCTTCAAATATATGAGCATATGGGGACCCTTTCATTTAAACTACCACAACTATCTTTTTTTAAAAAAAAAAAAGAAAATTTCACCTCAAACTCACCAGCTTCCTCTCTCTGAGTACTGAGATTGAAGGTCTACATTTCTTTCTCTGGCAGGAACCATCATCATCTTATCTTTCTTAAGTATCAGTTGTCATAAACGTGCTATGATTTTGAATATGGTCATCTTCAGTGTCTTTGTAGAGTACAGAAATAGTATTGGTAATGAGACCGAAGTGTAACTTTGTAAGATCATTGTGCAAACAACTTAGTAATTTATAAATTGCAAATTTACATAGATAAAACACATAGATATGGAAACCTACTTTTAATTATATTATTCATATATATGAATAATACTTATATATGAATATACTTTGAATGAATATATTTATGAATATACATTCAATCATATATTATTCATATATATATGAATAAAATAAAACAATGTGCAATATTGTTAATTGCAATGATGGCTAATTGTTAAAAAATCTGTTAATAGCCTAAATGTGTATTTAAAGAGTAAAGTCTTAAAGAGTACCTCAAGCTGTACTACAGAGCAATAGTGTTAAAAACCGCATGGTATTGGTACAGTGACAGGCAGGTAGATCAATGGAACAGAATTGAAGACCCAGAAATGAATCCACACTCCTATGGTCACTTGATCTTTGACAAAGGAGCTAAAACCATCCAGTGGAAAAAAGATAGCCTTTTCAACAAATGGTGCTGGCTCAGCTGGAGGTCAACATGCAGAAGAATGCAAATTGACCCATTCTTATCTCCTTGCACTAAGCTCAATTCCAAGTGGATCAAGGATCTCCACAAAAAACCAGACACACTGAAACTAATAGAAGGGAAACTAGGGAAGAACCTTGAACATATGGGCACAGGGGAGAATTTCCTGAACAGAACTCCAATAGCTTATGCTCTAAGATCAAGAATAGACAAATGGGACCTCATTAAATTACAAAGTTTTTGCAAGGCAAAAGACACTGTCAAAAAGACAAAGAGACTATGAACTAACTGGGAAATGATCTTTACCAACCCTACATCCAACAGAGGGCTAATATCCAATATATACAAAGAACTCAAGAAGTTAAACTCCAGAGAGGCAAGTAACCCTATTAAAAAATGGGGTACAGAGCTAAACAAAGAGTTCTCACCTGAAGAATATCTAATGGCTGAGAAGCACCTAAAGAGATGTTCATCATCCTTAGTCATTAGGGAAATGCAAATCAAAACAACCCTGAGATTCCATCTCACACCAGTCAGGATGGCTAAGATCAAAAACACAGGAGACAGCAGTTGTTGGCGAGGATGTGGAGAAAGAGGAACACTCCTCCACTGCTGGTGGAATTGCAAGCTGGTACAACCACTCTGGAAAGCAGTCTGGCGGTTCCTCCGAAAACTGGGCATGACACTCCCGGAGGATCCGGCTATACCACTCCTGGGCATATACCCAGAGGCTTTACCTGCATGCAGTAAGGACACATGCTCCACTATGTTCATAGCAGCCTTATTTATAATAGTCAGAAGCTGGAAAGAACCCAGATGTCCCTCAACGGAGGAATGGATTCAGAAGATGTGGTATATCTACACAATGGAATACTACTCTGCAATTAAAAACAATGAATTCACGAAATTCCTAGGCAAATGGTCAGAACTTGAAAATATCATCCTTAGTGAGGTAACCCAATCACAAAAGAACACACATGGTATGCAGTCACTGATAAGGGGATATTAACCCAGAATCTCGGAATACCCTAGACACAATTCGCATATCAATTGATTTCTAAGAAGATGGAAGGAGAGACCCCTGGTCCTGGCAAGACTGGATGTAGGGGAACGCCAGGACAGAGAAACGAGAGGGGGTTGAATGGAGAAAAGAGGGAGGGAAGGGGGCTTATGTGACTTTCGGGGAGGGAGGAAACGGGAAAGGGGAAATGATTTGGAATGTAAATTAAAAAAAAAATAAAATAAAAAAATAAAAGGAAATATAAATTAAAAAAATTGCAAATTTACATAGATAAAACACATAGATATGGAAACCTACTTTTAATTATATTATTCATATATATGAATAATACTTATATATGAATATACTTTGAATGAATATATTTATGAATATACATTCAATCATACATTATTCATATATATATATGAATAAAATAAAACAATGTGCAATATTGTTAATTGCAACGATGGCTAATTGTTAAAAAATCTGTTAATAGCCTAAATGTGTATTTAAAGAGTAAAGTCTTAAAGAGTAGTTAAAAATGAATGATATATATGATCTCATTTTATATTGGCCAACTACTCTTGGGTATAGGGCCTGCTCTGGAATATGTTTTATATACCTAGTGTTACTCCATTAGAGAAAACTGATTATTTTTTTGGTATTTTTGTCTTATCGTTTATTATTTATTTTTATTTGTTTGACATTTGTTTGTTTGTTTTGTGTTTTGAGATTGAGGACATTAAGTTATGTGGGCTGGGATGTGGGGAAGTGTTGGGGGAGAGGAAATACTATGATCAAGATAGGTCATATGTAAATTTTAAGAATTAATTTAAAAAAGAAAAAAGACTGAAATGCCTCACCAGTTTTAACATAGCAATATCTATATGAAGTGAGAAGTACTACTATTCATTATACTCCTAACATTACATATTGCTTTTAGACAAATGCATATTTATAAAAATATATATGGAAAGGTCTGTCCCAACTTGTGTTATTTCTGTGGAAGGAAGGAGAAGAAGGACAAGAGAAAAGTTGACAAGCATTAAACAGGTTTTAGAGAAAAGGATCAAAAGCCTTCACAAAATCTAGCTTTACCACACCTAGATGTATGATGAGCACATTACTTAAAGTTCACGAGCCCCCAGTATCTTGGTCTATAAAATAGGATAAGTATACCTTTAGTTCACTGACTTACGTTGATGATCAAATGATGTCTTTTTTCATCATTACCACTGAGGAAACCATCCTGAAATCCTACTTATTATTATGACAAGCAGGAAAATTATCAAACGTGTTTATTCAGTTGTAAGTCAATAAGGTCAAATGAGAAAAGGTACAATTCAGAGAGAGAGATGACATCTGGCACTTGAGAGCAGAAGCACCTCTAGTGAGGGTATAGTGTTCTGAGTATGCCTTTGGGCAGAAAGAGCAGAACTGAAAGTTGCTTTTTTATTGTGCTGCCCTTTTAAGAGTGAAATCTGTCTGCCCTGCAGGGCATATGTGAGCAAGCTTGTGTTTATTGGGGTGATGGGTAATGAGTTCACTGTGCTGTCTGGATTCATCAAAGCTGTAGTCAGTCTTAACTTATAAAAGAATGAGGTGGCACCCCTGTCAGTCAGTTGGCTAAAGCTTAATGTCCCAGAGTCCCAGCCTCCTTAAGTCTTCTAGGACACCTTGGGATATAAGCAGACATAAGACACTGTTTGTGAGAGCATGTTTGTGTTAGCAGTTGGTATAGAAAGGCTTAAATTCATGAATGGATTCAATGAAAACATTTGAGTGATGATGTTATAGAGATACTTAATATCTAAGAAGGAGAGAAGAAATAAAAAAAATAGAAAAATGAAATGCATGTCTGTTTTACTCTCTACAGATACTTCTTTCTATCATATTCACAATAATAACTATTCACGTTGTCAAAATGGCCACCTGAAATTGATTACAAATTTTGTTTGCTTATAATGTGACATTGTGCCACCAACAGCGTCCAGTCATGTGTTTTGCTTACATGAAAAGAGAAAATCAGGGAGCATTATTCTGGTATTTCTGAGAGGAGCTGCTAAGCTTCCTCTCTTTCATTGATCGTTAGATTGAAAAGGTCACTGTGGTACACAGTACAAGAAAAGAAAGCAGCATATGTAGTAAGAAGAGTAAAATTTCCCAAAGCAACATGAAACCTGTTCCCCCGAACTCAGCATAAGTAGCTTATATTTACTATATATGCCTTTTCTTGATTCAATGTATCACTTTTTTTTGGCTGGGAGATTAAATCTGCACTAGTGTAGCTACATACTAATGTGATGAACTTTAAAATGTTATTTTCCTTTCTTTATCACTAATGATTATCACTTAAAGTTGTTTTGAAGGCCCGGTGACAGAAGTTTTAGTAAAATTGAAAGTATATGAACTTACTGAAAATCATGTACAAATAAGCTATGTTTTTAATGTGGTTTCTCAGATCGATCAATTTATACAATTGAATTGTTCTACTTTCTTGTAAACATACATTCACACTTTGCAAACTTGCTCACCTGCAAAGTGAAGGGTGCTAGTATTTTTTTTTATACTGTCATAGTTTTATCAAGAACAATTTCAGTGAATTTGCTTTTTAAGCTCCATTTTTCCCAGATCATTGTATATCACCTTCCTGTTTCAATGCAGTGGAAATTGGTTCCACAAGGATCTCAAAGGCCAAAAATATTTTAAGCTTAAAAATGTAAAAAGTCACATTCTATTTAAAAGTTTTTAATTATATTTGTCTTTAGATGTTTTTACACATGTGTATAATGCATTCTAGTTACTCTTAACGCCTTTTCCTTCTACCCTCCTCAATAAGTTCCTTTCTAACATTTATGTCTTTTCTTCTGTTTTGTTATCCATGGGATTTAACCAGGGCTGAATGACTGGTTTGGAACTATCCATTGGAACCTATGGGAACATAATTGATGACAATGACTGCCCCAGCACCTGCAGGTAACCAATAGTTAATCAGGGAGGGATAGGGCCCCATGAGCCCCTCCCTGGTTCCTGCTTTACAGATGACAGTCTCAGTCTTCCACAGGCCCAGTGGAGGCAACCAGAACTTCTGGGAGATAATGATTCCAATGGCTATGTTATGCTCCGAATATAGATAGCATCTCACAGCTCTTCTCCCTATCTTTGTTTTATGACATTTTTTCCTACTTCTTTTTCATGATATTCCCAGAGCCTTAGAAGAAGGTGGTAAAACCATTCTGTTTAGGGCTCAGTGTTCAACTGTCACTTATTCTCAGCACCTTGAGCAGCTGTGAGTCTCTGTATTCATCATCATTCACTGCAGAGAGGCTTCTCTGACTAAGGTTGAAAGTGGCATTTGTTGATGGATACAAACCTAAGTGTTAGAGAGCAGTTTGGTGCCATGAAAATTCCCCCCAACAACAGGAGGAAACTCCCTGCTTTCACAGAGTTTGTGGTATCAGTCAGGAATACCCTATGGAGGAAGTTTCGAATCCATGTGGAGAGCATTTGGTTTTTCCCATAAGTGATGTCACATTTGTACAAGTTGCACACCGTCTCTCTTCAAGTTTATATTTTTCTTTTTACTTATGTAGACGTGTGTGTCTGTGTGGGTATAGGTGCAAACAGTTCAGATACCCCTGGAGCTAGGGGTTACATGAAATTGTGAACAACCTGACATGGCTGCTGTGAACAGAGCTCCAGTTCTCTGCAAGTGCAGTGCTGCTCTTAACCCCTGAGTCATCTGTTTGGCCCATTAGTTGGCACATTGTGCCTAGCAGGCTAGTATGGCATTCATAGCATTCCTATATGGTTAAGACCATTGATATTCTTTCTCCTCCAGTAGCTTGCAGAGTACCTTCTGGGACTATGAATGCTAGCAAGCTTGGTAGAAATTTCCAGCTCAGTTCTGGATTGATTTCTTTATATCTTGAGAGGGATGGCATATGATATCTTTTGAAGTTTAAAAATTTAAATCCCATTGCTCTTTATCAAACTTTGTTACCTTAATTTAGAAACAGTTTAATATTGTTTAAAACAACAATAACAACATATGAAATTACTTTATCAAAAAATTTCACTAATTTGGATATGATGAGGTATTTTCTTCTTATTGTTTTTGTTGTTCTTTAAGAAACATGTATATTTTTTTAAAATTTACATTTATCTGGGCTGAAGGCATGACTTGGATTTGCCTTTATATTTGGGTCTGACTTTTAAGTAGAATTACAGATAACTTTGTTTTATGTCCTTTCTTTCCTTTTTTATGACTTCTGTTTTATTTTTGCTGCATGTAACTAGAATCCTGTTAGGATGAAACAATACCAAGTTTTAGTCTGAAAAAATTAAGATTACTTGGTGAAATAGAACTAAAAACAGCAAAATCAAAAAACAAAACAAAATAAATAACGAAAATGCTAATTATAGGTCCGAAGAGATGACTCAAGGTAAAATATCTTCCGTGCATATATGAATACCTAAGTTTGGATCCCTAACCCCCATGTAAAATCTGGGTATGCAACTCATTTGTAACCTCAGTCCTTGTGGGAGTACAAAGACAGAATGGTCTTTTGGGCTCACTGGTCAGATCGTCTAGTCACATCAGTGAGCTCCATGTTCAGCAAGAAACCTTGGCTCAAAAATTAAGTTGGGCAGTAATTGCACAAGACACCTGATGTCAATATCTGGCCCCCATGGGCATATACACAAATATGCATACATTCCCACACACACATGAGCAAATATATTGTGTGTGTATCACATGCACATATATGATAATAAAATAAAACTATAGACTAATTACATTTTGATTACATAATGTTCATTTTCTAGAGGAGATAGTAGTGGATAGGTAGGACAAACAATAACTGAGAAGGATATTAAATTGAGCTTATTTGTGATATTAATGGTTTGAGGTATGAGACCTCCCTTCACATAAAAATTGTCAAGATAGAGAATTCCAGGGTTCTATCCCTCCATAAAAGAGTTAGTTAAAATGCCTGCCTGCCTGCCTGCCCGCCTACCCGCCTGCCCGCCTGCCCGCCTGCCCGCCCGTCCCCTTCCCAACCTCAGCAGACACCTTTTTGCCTTCTCAAAAGGAAACCTTCTGTCCTTCTTCCACTTCCTCACCATCTTTTGTTCCCCTCCAGTAGTCTCCTCTCTCATTTCATAACCATTTTTGTACCCCCTCAACGTGGAAGTTTTCTCATTTGAAATCTAGGTTCTCTTGGATCATTTTTTTTAATGTAAACTTTTGAACTTGTTGATATTTTAGTCACTTCAATAAGTTTGGGTTTGCTTCTTGGAGGGTTGTTAATATTATGTGACTTGTTTTTTATACTTCTTTTGTGTTTAAGATTTGGCAGCATACACCAGCTGATATGAGGCCCCAGCACACATACAATAGAGGACTGCCTGGTCTGGCCTCAATGAGAGAAGATGCACCTAACCCTCGAGAGACTTGGGGTCCCAGGGAGTGGGGAGGTCTCGTGGGGTGGGGGCTGGGGACATCCTCATGGAGATGGGGGAGGAGATATGGGATGTGGAACAGTTGGAGGGTGGACTGGGAGGGGAATAAAGTCTAGACTGTAAAAAAAAGATTAAAGAATAAACAAAAAAAAAAAGATTTGTGTATGTCAGGAAATAGATCTCTTCCAGTTTAATATGGAAGTTCTTAATGAACACCCTGTTCTTGAGGGCTCAATTGCCAATACCACTCAGAGAAGAGTAAATAATAACACTTAAACATACCATATATAGAAACATAATATACAAAAACCCCCAATGCCACCTACAAAAAAGAAAAAAAAAAACAGGGAAAACTTGATGTAAAATAAACTATGAAGGTAAAATGAATTAAGGTTTACTGGGCCACCAAGGAAGTTGTTGTGCCAGAATTTGTTTCAATGTACATGGCCTAAATACTCAGAGGCCACTGTAGCTGTAGTTGAAAGGCTAGTGATTATGTTGGTACCAATCTTGGCCTCATCCATGTGATAGTGGTTTGGCAAGTGTACAAAATTCAGTGTTAAAGGATCATGGAGGCATCTAACCATACTTCAAAAGAAATCATGGGAGGCCAGGCAATATGTGTAAAGGTAAGGTCCCTATAGGAGACCTATAGGTTAGGAGTGAAACTATGAGAGTGAAAATGTAACTGAAATGTATTTTCTCAAAAAGAAATGCCAGGAAGGTGGAATATCTTCCAAGGAAAACTGCAAGCAGATTGTGGAGCGAGATGCTGGTGGGCTGCAAACACTAAAGTCACTCATGTGAGACTCCCCAAGTTCTTTGGAGCATATAGTATGTTAAAAGACTTTATTTAGAGCAGGGTTTCTTCAACTTTTTCCATTACCAACTCATTTTCCCCCAAGAATTCTTTCACAACCTGGGTGGCTATGTAAAATATGCATACAAAAATCAAACATCTACTGATAATAAATCAAAAAGAAGTGTATTTTAAAACACTTCTTTGGTAGACATATAAATTGATCATTTATTAAAGATGAAAAGCAAATTTACATGGTAATGAGATGGACGTACTTGATTATTTTTACATGAAGAATTAAATCTTGGCTGAATAGTTGATACTGTGGAAGAGAGAGCATCTTCAACACTTTCAGAGTTAATTACTATTTTTAATTTATAACCATCAATGCTGAGGCTACCACTTCACATAAATACATAGTATAAAATGTGAGAAATATATTTAGGGCTATTTCAAAACATCAAAATGATCATTCACTACGATCAAGTAGGCTTCACCCCAGGGATGCAGGGATGGTTCAATATAAGGAAATACATCAATGTAATCCACTATATAAACAATCTCAAAGAAAAAAACCACATGGTCATCTCATTAGATGCTGAGAAAGCATTTGACAAAATTCAGCATCCTTTCATGCTAAAGGTCTTGGAAAGATCAGGAATTCGAGGCCCATATCTAAACATAGTAAAAGCAATTTACAGCAAACCAGTAGCCAACATCAATCTGAATGGAGAGAAACTTGAAGCAATCCCACTGAAATCAGGGACTAGACAAGGCTGCCCTCTCTCTCCATATCTTTTCAATATAGTACTTGAAGTTCTAGCTAGAGCAATTAGACAACAAAAGGAGGTCAAAGGGATACAAATTGGAAAGGAAGAAGTCAAACTATCACTATTTGCAGACGATATGATAGTATACTTAAGTGACCCAAAGAACTCCACCAGAGAACTCCTACAGCTGATAAACAACTTCAGCAAAGTGGCCGGATATAAAATCAACTCAAGCAAGTCAGTAGCCTTCCTATACTCAAAGGATAAGCAGGCTGAGAAAGAAGTAAGAGAAATGATACCCTTCACAATAGCCACAAACCATATAAAGTATCTTGGCATGACTCTAACCAAACAAGTGAAAGATCTGTATGACAAGAAATCAAGTCTCTGAAGAAAGAAATTGAAGAAGACCTCAGAAGATGGAAAAATCTGCCATGCTCATGGATTGGCAGGATTAATATAGTAAAAATGACCATCTTACCAAAAGTAATATACAGATTCAATGCAATCCCCATCAAAATCCCAACTCAATTCTTCATAGAGTTAGAAAGAGCAATTCAAAAATTCATCTGGAATAACAGAAAACCCAGAATAACTAAAACTATTCTCAAGAGTAAAAGAACCTCTGGGGGAATCAGTATCCCGGACCTCAAACTGTACTACAGAGCAATAGTGTTAAAAACCGCATGGTATTGGTACAGTGACAGGCATGTAGATCAATGGATCAGAATTGAAGACCCAGAAATGAATCCACACTCCTATGGTCACTTGATCTTTGACACAGGAACTAAAACCATCCAGTGGAAAAAAGATAGCCTTTTCAACAAATGGTGCTGGCTCAACTGGAGGTCAACATGCAGAAGAATGCAAATTGACCCATTCTTATCTCCTTGCACTAAGCTCAATTCCAAGTGGATCAAGGACCTCCACATAAAACCAGACACACTGAAACTAATAGAAAGGAAACTAGGGAAGAACCTTGAACATATGGGCACAGGGGAGAATTTCCTGAACAGAACTCCAATAGCTTATGCTCTAAGATCAAGAATAGACAAATGGGACCTCATTAAATTACAAAGTTTTTGCAAGGCAAAAGACACTGTCAAAAAGACAAAGCGGCAACCAACTAACTGGGAAATGATCTTTACCAACCTTACATCCGACAGAGGGCTAATATCCAATATATACAAAGAACTCAAGAAGTTAAACTCCAGAGAGGCAAGTAACCCTATTAAAAAATGGGGTACAGAGCTAAACAAAGAGTTCTCACCTGAAGAATATCTAATGGCTGAGAAGCACCTAAAGAGATGTTCATCATCCTTAGTCATTAGGGAAATGCAAATCAAAACAACCCTGAGATTCCATCTCACACCAGTCAGAATGGCTAAGATCAAAAACACAGGAGACAGCAGTTGTTGGCGAGGGTGTAGAGAAAGAGGAACACTCCTCCACTGCTGGTGGAATTGCAAGCTGGTACAACCACTCTGGAAAGCAGTCTGGCAGTTCCTCAGAAAACTGGGCATGACACTCCCGGAGGATCCGGCTATACCACTCCTGGGCATATACCCAGAGGCTTTACCTGCATGCAATAAGGACACATGCTCCACTATGTTCATAGCAGCCTTATTTATAATAGCCAGAAGCTGGAAAGAACCCAGATGTCCCTCAACGGAGGAATGGATTCAGAAGATGTGGTACATTTACACAATGGAATACTACTCTGCAATTAAAAACAATGAATTCACGAAATTCCTAGGCAAATGGTCAGAACTTGAAAATATCATCCTTAGTGAGGTAACCCAATCACAAAAGAACACACATGGTATGCAGTCACTGATAAGGGGATATTGACCCAGAATCTCGGAATACCCTAGACACAATTCTCATATCAATTGATTTCTAAGAAGATGGAAGGAGAGACCCCTGGTCCTGGAAAGACTGGATGTAGGGGACTGCCAGGATAGAGAAGCGAGGGGGGGGGTTGAATGGGGAAAAGAGGGAGGGAAGGGGGCTTATGGGACTTTCGGGGAGGGAGGAAACGGGAAAGGGGAAATGATTTTGAATGTAAATAAAAAAAACTTAGAAAATAAAATTTAAAAAAAATAAAAGAGTATGAGGCTGAGAGATTAAAAAACACAGAAAAAAGTGTCTGTCTTGAAATTGACTTACTTCATTCCCGAACTATAATCATCCCTATGAATTTTTTTTTTTTGATATAAGGTCGCACTCTATAGCTCAAGCTACCCTAGAACCCTTTGTAACCTTTCTTCCTAAACCTCCAGAATGCAGATGTCAGTCACCTAGGCTGGCTTAAAAGAATACTAAGTATCAACCATCCTTACTGCACTTCCGATGAAACCCAGAACCTTCTGCTACCTAATCCAGGGCAAGCTCTCTACCACTGGACTCTTAACAGCAAAACTTAAACCACAGTAAAACAGCTTGAGAGTCATAGATGAACTATGAGCAGCCCTTATGCATTCATATTCAACTCTAATGCGTGGCTGTGAATTCTTTGCAACATCTTGGCTAATTTCTTTCAAGCTCATGTTAACCAAGCAGGTGGCTGGTGGCTCATTGCTGTCATTACAACAGCCGCCTGTAGGTGGCGCTGTGCCAAGGGGCGCGCTCTCTGTGACGTTTAAGCTGGTGAGTTCTAAGGTTCTAAGTTGACTGGTTATCTGTCCCAGTTGCCACTTTGTCGCCATTAAGGTCTGTGACCGCTGGTGGTCCTCGATGTCGGACTGAGGAGGCCGAGGTGGTGAGAGGATCGGCTTTGCTGTTTTGTGAGATTGGGCAGGAACTGTTTTAGGACTGAGCCAGTGGGAAGAGGGGAACAGGACTAGTGGCACAGCATGTATCTGTGACAGTTAAGAGACAGTGGCAGAATTCTGTCAGGCGTGCTGGCGTGACTAGGCCGCATTGACTAAGGCAATGGACTTGGGCGACCCTTCCAATGGCTTTCGCCACAGTGAAGTAATTCGATTTATTAACAATGAAATCCTCAGGAACGGAGGTGGGCCAGAATTCTACATGGCTTTCCACCTGCAGCCCTGGAATGAGATAGAAGACCAACTTCACGCCACTTTGATAGATCCTCAGGTGTCACGTCCTCTCAAAAGGGCCTGTGCCTGGAGTGCCCTGGCGCTGGGTGTGCGAATAGCTGCAAGGCAGCATGAGCAACAGGCTAATATGGTTGGGTTGCTACAGGATTCATTGGGGCAGTGCCCCTTGGCTCCAAGGGCCTTACTATCAGAATTGTGGCAGCTCCGTCAACAGCGAGAGGAGGCGGTCACCCAGTTGATTTCGACTCAAGCCACCCTACAGCAGGCGATGAGGGAGTGTGATGTGTTGCGCTGGAGGCTGTACCATGCTGAAAGATCAGTCCAGATGGCTCCTATGGTTCATGAAATAGTGCCTGGTATTCAAACCCAACAGTTTGGGGCTTCAGTGATACCCTTGAGTCCAGATCATGCAAGAGTTATGGGTGCGGTGGGTGCATATGACAGGCCATATTTGGAGACACAAATGTCGGCTTCAACAAATGTCTTTTACATGCCAGGAAGCAAAAGTCCCTGGCCCCTGGCCATGCAACCAACTGTGCCAGTCCAAATGCCATGTCAGCTCCCACCGCATCCACCATTCCTAATGGGATCTCCATTCTTGATGCCCTTCTCACCTTCAGTAGTCATGGAAACAGAAACAGGCATTGTAGTTCCAGTTCAGATGCCACCTGTGTATCCTTCTGGTACTTACGCTGCACCGTGCTACCAGGACCCAGCCAATCTGTGGGACCAGAGATGTTACATGGCTACTGAAGGTCCTCTGGTCATCCAGCATACTGTTCCCGTAGAGGATATTAGAGACTCCAGCCAGGAGGGAAACTCAGAGAAGGGCCAGGGGACAAATACCTTGGGAGACATCAGAAGTCATGTTCAAGGGCAAGATCGACAAGGAATCCAGGATAGGGCTACCCTAGTAGACTTTGAAAATAATAATAAAGAAGAAAATGAAGAACCAGAAATAACATCAGCAGTAACAGCAGAAGCAGCACCAGAGGAACTAGAAGAAGCAACGGACACAGCAGAAGAATCAGAGGAAGAAGGGAAAGAGGAGGCGGCGGCGGCAGCATATGACAACGATGTAGATCTTCAGAATCTCCACGAATTACACCTTCCTGAGCAAGGTGAGCGCCATAGACAAAGTGAAAAGAGTCCCCAAACCTCAACTCCAACTTCCAGGTACTCCAGAAGAAGTCAAATCAAGGAAGGTGTGGAGGAGGCCCCGCCAACCCCTGTGTGGGAGAGCTGGAGCCAAGCGATGAGAGAAAGTCCAAAGAAACAGGAACCTCAGCTGCCAAGGAAGGACAAGAAGCCACAAGTGGAAGCAGCTTCTGAATCCCAGCACAGCTCACCCTTTCAGATGAATTGGGTCTGCCCATGGTGTAAGGCGGTGAGTTTTTCATGGCGCCAAGCCTGCTATAAATGCAAGAAAGTTTGTATGCCAGCTGATTGTGGAGGACACACTCACTAATTCCAGAAGGTAAGCAAAAGAAACCAATCTCCTAACAGCCCCCAACCCCATCAACAATAACTTGCTTTACAGACAGAATAGCCTGTTAGGCCTTTATACAAATTATCTAAATTGTTATCCTGATAGGTTAACACATAAAAATGTCTTTTGTAGTTTTTGTTATCAAAAATTATCTTGATTATATTGTTCAGTAAGAAAGTTAAAGGGCACTTTATATAGGTTGATGTTGCTTTGTTTAAATAACTAAAACTATAAATATGTATATATTTTTTAAATTTATTTGGACAAAGGAGGACTGTTTTGAAAATTGTACTCCTTAAAGCCAAGATTTCTTCCTAATAGTATTTCAATTTTGATGTTTTTCAGGAGGCGGATTCCTGATGGCTGTTCCTGACGGGATAACACTCTTAAGAAGAAGAACAAGAAGAAATTATGAAACCCTTCCCCCCTCATTTGTTTCCTTCTTAATTTTCTTTTCCTGAAAAACCTACATATTTAGAAATAGAACTTCTTCTCAAAAATGCTCTTTCCTTTGTTTGCTTTTTTTATTTTGGCTTTTAAGTTTATAGGTTAAAGTGGTGTTTAGATATTTCAGCTCCACAAATTTGCTTGCTGCTGAGGAAGCCAAACTTGCTCCATTATAATACCATCCAAGAACCAAGAGAAACATCTTAATTCTCATGGGCCCCATAGATCAGTGAGACCCCCACTAGTGGAAGCAAAGAAAAGGCTACTGGTGCACATTATGGGGACACTGAAGAACAATCTAGTTTTGTTAGATTTCATTTTTTAACTAGGATGATGAGCTAGCTTTAACGAGTTGGGAAGTTGTAATGTTAAATTCTATATGATAACAACTTTGATATATTTCATGTAATTCATGAAATAGTTATTATTTAGAGACTTTCATCAGTGAATTTGAATAAACTATTCTTTTATATACTCTCATCCCAAGTGAAGTAAACTAGTCAGGAAGGAGCCAAGGATGGGAATTTAGCTTTTTCTCCACTCTGAACTAAAGCTCTCACTTAGTTCCAACGTAACCATATTCTACCGTTTCAGGGTTTTCTTTTTTTTTTTTTTTTATCTTCTGCTACCAACAATAAAGAGTGTGTACTTTCATAATGTGCCTTTTGTGTGGTTCATATTTTGGGGAGGGTTGACTCATGGGTAGCATCTTAAACCTTCTTCCATCCCATTGAACTGTAGGACAGTTTAATATTATCCACTATTGGAGGGTTCTTCCTCCTGGTAAAGATCCAGGGATTGGATGCACTTTTGTGGAGCTTCTGGGGGTGGGGTGGGGTGAGTGGAAGGGACAAAGGGTCAGAACTTGGAGTGGGTGCTTCTGCCTAAATTGGAACTCTGGTACAGGGAATTCAGTCCTGCTCCGTACCAAGAATCTCTGTACTCAAAGAAATGACTGAATTTCTTTGAGTAATTTTTTTTTTATTCTCTGATTCCAAATGTGCTGGCTATTTTTTTTTTGTCAACTTGACACAGGCTAAAATCATCGGAGAGATGGGAACCCCAATTGAGAAAATGTCTTTATAAGCTTGGACTATAGACAAGTCTGTAAGCCATTTTCTTAATTACTGATTGATAGAGGAGTACAAACTGATGGTATGACTGCTCCTTGGTATGGTTAAAGGGAAGGTTTTTATTGTAGATTTGAGAAAGACAGCCAGAGGCATCTGGAAGAGTCCAAAGCAGAGAGAGAAAGACATAGACTGAGCATGACCAGGAGACAGAGCTATTGGAAAGAGGGGTGAGAATAGAGGGGGATAGAGACTAGAGAAAACATAATGGGAGAAGCAAAGCAGAAATAGATGGTAGGAAGAGAGAGAGAGAGAGAGAGAGAGAGAGAGAGAGAGAGAGAGAGAGAGAGAGAGAGAGAGAGAGAGGAAGACAGGGAGGAGAGAGGAGGGAAGGGTGGTGGGAGAGGGAGAGGGATGAGGGGAGAGGGAGGAGAGGGAGGAGGGAGAAGGAGGTGGAGAGGAAGAGGGAGAGGGAGGAGAGGGAGACAGAGGAAGGTGAGGGAGAGGGGAGAGGAAGAGGGAGAGGGGGAGAGGGAGACAGGGGTAGAGGAGAGGGGGTAGAGGGGAGAGGAGAGATGGGGAGAAGGGAGAGGGGGAGAGGGAGTGGGAGGAGAGGGAGAGGGGAGAGGGAGAGTGGAGGAGAGGGAGAGGGAGGAGAGGGAGAGGGAAAGGGAGGAGAGGAAGAGGGAGATGGAGGGGAGAAGAGGGGGAGAGAGAGGGAGGAGGGAGAGGAAGGGGAGAGGGAGGAGGAGGAGAGGGGGAGGGAGAGGGAGGAGGGAGAGGAAGGGAGGGGGGAGGAAAGGGGGAGGGAGAGGAGGGAGAGGGGAGAGGAAGGGGGAGGAGAGGAAGAGGGAGAGAGAGGAGGGAGAGGGAGAGGGGAGAAGGAGGGGAGGAGAGGAAGAGAAGAGGGAGGAGGGAGGAAGGAGGAGGGAGGAGGGAGAAGGAAGAGGGAGAGGGAGAGGGAGAGGGAGAGAGAAAGAACACATAGGCTACTGTGGGGGGGGGTGGCGGGAGGTTCTAAAGATAGTGAGTAGCTGAGGGGAGGGAAGCCCATGAGCTGGAGGGAGTTTAGTGTAGGGGAGGAGGTGAAAAGGGGTAGGTTGCTAGCTTGGTAGTCCTGACACAAAGGGAGCCTGAAGACATATGCTGATAGATATCACAGGTACCCTTATGTTTCTTCTGCCAGAGAGAAGGGAAATGATTCCTTTTGGTAAATGGGTACCAGTTTCACAAGTTCCCAAGGAATACTAACTTTTATCTAATCACTGGAAATCCTCCCATAGGTTAAGCTCACCGGATTGTTTTTTTTTTCTTTTCTTTTCTTTTTTTTTTTTTGAGTTTGGGGTGTTGAAGTTTCCTTTGGACCTGATGGGGGAGGGCCCAGTCCATTGTGGGTGGGAATGTCTTGATCTGGTGGTTCTGGGTTGTATAAAAAAGAAGCCTGAGCAAGCCTTCAGTGGTAAGCCAGTAAGCCATGGCCTCTGAATTAGTTCCTGCCTCTAGGTTCCCACTTGGTTTGTCCTGTTCTGACTGCTGATAAGCTATTATATGGAAGTATGAGTTAAATAAACCCTTTCCTCCCCAACTTGATATTCTTCATAGTGTTTCATCACAGCAGTAGTAATCCTAAGACACCCAACATGTCTTGATTCTATTTACCTACCATTGCATTCTAATCTGGCTGTTACAATAATAAGCATAAGGGCTCATTCTGGAGTAAATGGAAAGAAACCATCCAGGGCCTGCTACGGCTCAGTTTCATTAAGCATATAATGTCTTTTGGTTTTTATAGATATGATGGGTTCCTCTATTAATATATATATATATAATATTTTTATGTATAAAATGTATATACTATATAATCTACAATACTATATTAATATATAATATATAATACTTCAAAGTAGGTCCTATCACTCCCATTTATTCTATTTAAAAATATTTATTTTATTTATTGAGATTATAGTATAATTACATCATTTCCTTCCTTTTTCTTTTCCAAACTCTCCCATATACTCCTCCTTGCTCTCAAAGACATGGTCTCTTTTTTCATTAATTGTTGTTATATACTTATATGCATGTATGTAATATATACATATATATATATTTCTAAATATATATTTCTAAATACATATATATTTTTAAATACATAAGTACAATCTACTCAGTCTGTATAGTGTTACTTGTATAGTTTTCTCCAAAATGAGCATACCAATTGATTATGTACTGTGAAATGATCATCCTTGAAAATGTACAACATTCCTGTTTTATAAATTTGTTTAGCCAATACCCAAATTTGGGGCTTAGTGAGACCTGACTTCATAATATAATTTTGGTTCCAGAATCTGTTCTCCTTCCACTGTATACTACCTTAATTAGTTACCTATACCTTGTAACATATTTACATATTAATGGGGATTAACAATACCTAAATTAAAGGAAATGACCTTGTGGTCTGTGTATGTCACAGAGCTTTGAGGCATAATGACTGACTGTTGGTAGGACTACTTTTAGAGCTCTAATTTTGGAACTTGTTATAACTTAAGCTGTCAGCACATTGGGCCATTTATTGTAATTATTTTCACTGTGGAAAAGGAAGGGGTGGGGTGGTAACTTAGGCAATGGGAGTGGCATGTTTGACTGAGCAAACAGATCTTTTTTTTTTCTTTTTTCTTTTTTTTCTTTTTTGGTTTTTTTCAAGACAGGGTTTCTCTGTGTAGCCCTGGCTGTCCTGGAACTCACTCTGTAGACCAGGCTGGCCTCGAACTCAGAAATCCGCCTGCCTCTGCCTCCCAAGTGTTGGGATTAAAGGCATGTGCCACCACTGCCTGGCTGAGCAGAGAGATCTTATAAAAAGTTTATATCGGAATTTAATGTGATTAAGTAGAAGACATCTTGATTGCTTAGATAAAGCCTGAACTACTTGGGTTTTGTTTTGTTTTGTTTTGTTTTTGGTTTTTTTTTTTTTTTTGAGACAGGGTTTCTCTGTGTAGCCCTGGCTGTCCTGGAACTCACTCTGTAGACCAGGCTGGCCTCAAACTCAGAAATCCTCCTGTCTCTGCCTCCCAAGTGCTGGGATTAAAGGCGTGCGCCACCACCGCCCGGCTGGGTTTTGTTTTATGTGGATAAATTACTAACTGTAGAAGTCTAAGTTTACATATTTGCTAAGAAAAATTTGGGGGGACAGATTTCAAAAACTTCAGACTCATGTCTCAGGGGATAGAATTGATACTTTTAACATCAATCATGTTGCTAAGTGCAAAAACATTTTATCTTGAAAAATCTTAATACTGTTGCTAGTGGTGTCTATGTGGTCCAGGCACTGTGATTAACACTGGAGTGGTTTTCTCACATCTGGTACATGATTGAATGGTTGTATCAACTGACACTAAATTTCACATGATACCACATATCGCTAGTATGTAACTTTGTGAAGTTCTATTTCTGTGGTACTAAAGATTCAACTGGGGACTTTGTATATGTTTTACCAACTAAGCTGTATTCTCAGCTTAGAAGCTTACTTTTCTCATCCACTATACTGTTTACTTTTTAATGTCCAGAAACACAGTAGAACAATTACAGAGAGTAATTTCCTACTATTAAATATCTCCAAGTCTTTTGTACAATTCCTTAAGTATTTTTTCCCTGTTAGTTAATCATTGAAAGCACTTTCTTCAGTGTACCTAATGATTCTTGTAGTAGATTATATCTTGACCTATCTCACCTAGCCTCTTGAAAGTATAAAGGATTGTGGAATGAGATTATATCTTTTCACTGGTGGTCACTTTTAGAGGTAAGCAATGCCAACAGGAATCTCATTTCCTTTATTTCTTTAAAGATAAGTGAAGAGCAGGCATTTGGGGCAGTCTTGCTATGAATTGATCAATGTCCTGTACTTAGTGAAGGTACTTGTTATTCTATAAAGAAAGTACCAAACAGTAGTGTCCCACCTCTTCATTAATTGTCCCTCCATATTCTTAACCTGTAGGTTTCAAGTCTTGAAAGATTATAGATCTTGAATGGCATCAAACAGTAAGTGATTATTCTTCTCTTTTAAAATTGAGAGTCAACATAAAATTTCATCATACAAAGTAAATGTAATGCGAACAAAAAGTCATCATTCTGCCATCTTATATAATTCTTTTGGTAACAGTCCAGTTAATTTTGCTATGCACAGACAAATCATATACTAGCTCACCATTTTCCTAAGCTTTTTACAATTGAAATTTGCCAACATTTCCATCTTTTTGTATTTTTTTTGTATTTGTTTTTGGTTGTTGTTAATTTTGTTTTTTGAAACGGTCTGACTCTGTAGTCAAAGATAACCTCAAACTTGTGGCAATCCAGTCTCAGGCTCTCAAGTATAGGGTTTACAAATACAGCAGATCCTTTAAGAGAATTGTTATAAAACATTCTAAAGGATTGAGATACAAGTTGGGATCAACTTATGCAAAAATCTAGTAGTTTCATCACATGCTAAATAACAGTAAGTGTAGATTGTGAAGAGTCCAGTTTCAGTAAGTATGTACATTTTAAATTGCAAGGCTTCTGTGGTAGGGCAGATGGCTTGATTGTGACCCCAGTTCACAAAAATGTTGCCAGGAAAGTTAATTTTGCTTTATTTCAAAAAAAATGCATTATTAGTAATATTACAGCTTTCCTTGACATATTCTATAGCATTTTTATGTTTATATGTACTGTTTTATCTATCATTTGGTTCTACATGACAAAATAATTGATTTCAAGACAGAAACTTGTAATTACTTTTGTGGTGTACACTATTAAACTATGTCACAGAATAAAATGTTATAAAAATGTTGAAAAACTCTTCGAGGGTTTTGTTTGTAGTTTTTTTTAAAGGTGTATTTATTTTATGTGTGTGAGTACACATTCACTGTTTTCAAACACACCAGAAGAGGGCATTGGATCCTATTACAGAGAGTTGTGAGCCACCATGAGGCTGTTGGGAATGGAACTCAGGACCTCTGGAAGAGTAGTCGGTGCTCTTAACCACGAGCCATCTCTCCATCCCTATTTGTAGATAATTTTAAAAAAAGATTTAATTATATTGGTTCCAAGAAATAGAGGAAGAGATAAATAATTGTATATCTCATACCATTACCACTAAAATGTTCTGATACTACCTAGACAATTTTGAAACATCAGAGCATATATAGCCAATTTTAAAATTGTTGTTAATATTTTATGAGTGTCAGTGTATATACATGTGGGTACCCCTGGAGGCAAGAAGAGGGTGACAGTTCCCTGGAGCTGAAGGTACACGTGGTACCTAAACCACCTGACATGGGTGCTAGAAACTGAACTTGAATCCTCTGGAAAAATAGCAAAAGTTATTAAGTGCTCAGTCACCTCTCTGGGCCCCATTAACTGTTTTTTTTTCTTTTATGCGTATTGTATGCAGGAAGTATGTATATTGGTATATATGCATGTTTGTGTATGTGTGGGTATACATGCTTAGATGAGTATGTGTGTGCGCACGCACGTGTGTGTGTGTGTGTGTGTGTGTGTGTACACAGGAGTTTGACACTAGGTGTTTTCAGTGATTGCTCTCTATGTAGACAGGGTCTTTCACTGAACTGGAAGTTTGCAGATTCTACTAGTTTAGCTAGCCACCTTGCCTGGGGACTCCCTGTTTCAACTGCCACATGGATAATAGGTGGCCACTATAACCATTGGTCTTTTATGTGGCTTTTGGAGATCAGAATTCTGTTCCTCACACTTGAGGTAAGCAATTTTATCTACTTAGCTACCTTTTCAAGCTATAATAGAATACTCATGCTATTGAACTCTTTGCTGATAAAAGATGCCAGGATTTTTCCAAGAAATATTACTGAGAAGAAAGAGAAAAACAATGTAAATGTTGCATATATAACTACTATTATTTGCCATTTGGAATTCTGTCTTTAGCTGTTTTGTTTACAGGGCTACAATATTTGATTTATACCTAGAAAAATATATAGTCTATTTCATTTTTTGCCAACTTTTGGTATCTGTGATATGTGGAGAGATGGCTCAGTGATTAATAGCACCAACTGCTCTTCCAGAGGTCCTGAGTTCAAATCCCAGAAACCACGTGGTGGCTCACAAACATCCATAACGAGATCAGATGCCCTCTTCTGGAGTGTCTGAGGACAGCTACAGTGTACCTGCACGTAATAAGTAAATAAATCTTTAAGAAAATAAATAAAAATAACTTTTACTTTTTATTTCATCAGGTTTCCATTCTGAAAATTCCTATATCGTTAGATTTATTTCTATTATTTAAAACAATTTTAAATTTAAATATATTTTGATCATATTCTTCCCGTCCTCCAAAGTTTGTTGTGGTGATTTGAATATGCTTGGCCCACTATTAGGAGATGTGGCCTTGTTGGAGTAAGTGAGATCTTGTTGGAAAAAGTATGCCATTGTGAGCATGGGCTTTGAGAGCCTTCTCCTAGCTTTCTGGAAGTCAGTCTTCACTTTTCTGCCTTCAGATCAAGATGAACCTCTGAACCTGCAAGCCAGCCCCAATTAAATGTTGTACTTCTAAGAGTTGCCTTGGTTATGGTGTCTGTTCACAGCAGTAAAACCCTAACTAAGACTTTCATCCAGATCCTTTTCTGTATCCTACCCACTTGACTTTAAAATCTTTCTTAAAATAAAAACCAAAAACAAACAAACAAACAAAAAAACCAGGCAAAAATGCAATACTACAGCAAAACATCCAAAATACAGAATACAAAATACATCACCCCAAAACAAACAAATAAACAACAAACACACAAACATTCCACCAAACTGTAACTAAATAAAAACACACACAAAAAAACCTGTGTACTCTGCTATTTGTTAGTCAACAACTCCTGAGCATGAGGCCTGCCCTGGAGTGGTTGATATTCCCAGTGTCAGTCTATTGCAGAAAACTGATTGTCTCTCTCTTAGCAGGTATAAGTGACAGTTCTGTTGTTAACCTTTACCCTAGTGACTAGGTTTACATTCATTCTTTTTTTCTTGGTAAAATTTAACAAACTAAAATATAAGATAAAATACAAAATTATCACATTGAAATTGGACAATATAAACTAACAGAAGGGAAAAAACCCAAGAGAAGGCATAAAAATCAGAGACCCACTCATTTCCAAGTTCAGGAACCCAACAAAAACACCAAACTGGAAGCCATAATATGAGTGCAGAGAACCTAGTGCAGACCAGTACAGGCCCTGTGCTTGCTGCTTCAGTCTCTGTGTATTCTCGAATGTGTGTGTGTGTGTGTGTGTGTGTGTGTGTGTCTGTGTGTGTGTGTATCCTTTTAATTCAGAGGGCCTTGTCCTCTTCATGTCTTCCATCCCCTGTGACTCTTACACTCTTTCTTCTTCCTCTTCCAGGGAGATTCTCTGAGCTTTGAGGGGAGGGATTTGTAGAAGACATTGTATTTAGGGATGAGGATTGCAAGACCTTTTTTTCTCTAAGTAATGTCTCTGAATTTGTTCTAATCTGTTGCAGGAGGAAGCTTCTCTGATGATTGCCAAGAAAGGCACTTATCTGCTTCCCTGGCAGGAGTTGATAATTCATTTTCTAAAATATCAGAGGATTTTTAAAAATGTTCAGGCAAAAATATATGAACAAAATAACAGGACCTTGCACTTTAATCCAGTTTGAGCTCTGGTGGTGAAAATCTTATAGTTTCAGAGAGGGGGGGGAGAGGGAGGGAGGGAGGGAGGGAGGGAGGGAGGGAGGTAGAACAGCTTCTCAGATGGGAATTTATTTAGTTTCATGTTGTTGTTGTTGTTGTTTTAAAGATACCTCATCTGGAAATAAAGAGTGCAGAAAGATGACTCAATTATTTACTACCTGAAAGTAACTGGGATAATGAAGCCAAAAAGACACAGGAAGATTTATTTATGAGTTGCTAAGGAGAGGTGTGTAAAGAGTTCTTTCTGCCAGCAAGGACGAGGCAGACCACTTGATAAACATTGGTAAATGATTGTGTAAAAGAAATCAATGATGAAAATGTTATACCCTTGGAATTGAATTAGAAACCACACTCTGTAGGAGGTTCTGTCTATATAGGGAAGGAAAGAATAATGTTAACCAGATGTCAGGTGCTGTGTTTGGATAAGCATGCCCTAAGAGGAATATGGCATCATCCATGTCTCCCAGGGTTTCACAAGCTCATAGCAAAAAGCTCTTGAGCATCTGTTAGGTTTTAGGCAAGTAGAATATGCTATCGTGTTTATACTCACTGAGCAAACTAAGATAAAAGTGCCTATGACTTGCCTTCATTTCATCTAGAAAAGAAGAATTGAGCAATAAGACTTTGTGTAGCAATTTCTGACTTGTATAGAAGACACCTAGATTATTTATTTTCCAATTTTTAAGAAATAATTTTTCTATGGTTGCCGAGGCTGAATCTACATTTCTGGGCTCAGTAAATTCTCCTAAAATTGCTCAGCTACAGGCACATGCCATTGAACCTGGCTAGATCACTTTAGCAATAGATTATTCTCTGAGTACTGTTATTTTGGATGGATGGATGGATGGATGGATGGATAACTGATGATCCATATTCTAGGCCTGAGAACCCGAACAACAAACCATCCAAGCAAGATCTTTCCAAGGCATACTATCAAATAAAGCATAGAAACTAAAAAAACATACCATTTCAGCTAGAACTAAGTTTCTTTGAATTTAAGATGGAGGTGAAAAATCAGGCAAACTAGAGGAAGTAACTATACATAGCAGACAGACAAAGATAAAAGACATTGTCGTGTCAAGTACGTTGTATACATTCAGAATAAAAATCAAGCAAACTGTAGTATTGCTGTGCTGTGAGAACTCCACCCTCTCCTCTATCATAGCTTGTATTAGTTACTTTTGTAGTACTATGATACAATCCTTGCCATAAGCAATTTACATCAGGAATAATTTGTTTTATGTTTCCAGAGGACTAAGTGAGGTGCAGCATTCTGGCAAAGAAGGCAGGGAGGAGGAACACTGATTTGCTAGTGGTGGCTGGGAGTGGGGAGTGAGATGGTGAGGAAGATGGAGAAGTAGGGAGGAAAGGGAGAGGGCAGGTAGGGAGAGAGGAGGAGAATCTGTGACTTGGAAGTAGGTGTACCTTTCAGAAGCATATGCTCAGTGAGTTACTTCCTCCAGGTAGGGCCCACGTCTTAACTTTTCTACCCTGTCTCAAAATAATGTCACCAAATGGGCTCTAAGCATTCAACACAGGAGCCAGAATCTAACTGTTTGCATCCTACTATGAGCTACTTGAGACAGGTATGAACTATGGTTTTCTTCTTTCTAACTTAATAGTTCCAACTATTGGATCTGATATACAATAGAAGGTTATTAGTAGCTGTAAGAATAATACATATATTTAACAGGTTTAAACAAATATCCGCAGCAACCTGTGTCTGAATTCTCTCTTTGAAGAGGGCATTTAGAAAAAAAAATAGCCTTATAAATAAACTCAGGTGTTATTGAAAAGAGGCTCTCTCTCTCTCCCTCTCTCTCTCTCTCTCTCTCTCTCTCTCTCTCTCTCTCTCTCTCTCTTCCCCTCTCCCTCTCCCTTTCCCTTTCCCTCCCCCCCTCTCAAAGACTGTTTTTTTCTTACTTTTGTAAAGGAAGTAAATTGAAGTGCCAAGAGTATGTGTAAACTCACCACATCATAACGTGGTCACAGGAGAATTCACACATTTTAGATAAACTGGTAGGAGAACAAAGGTAGTTTTGAAAGGTTAGAGAAAAAGATTCTGAAATGTCCTATCTACTCTACAGAGCTGAGCACCCTTGGCATCATGTTTTTCTTCTACCTGGGCTCTGGAATAGCCTAGGGCATTTGGAATACAGACAATTAGCACCTCAGACAGGGTATCCACGTGCAAAACCCTGTCACTGCTCAGAGATCTCAGGAGGTGACAAGTTTAGACAAGAAGACCCTTTCAACCTTGCCTGACAGGTTTTCTTGCTTTCAATGTTTTTGTGTTTGATTAAATGGCTTCTATATTCAGAAAGTTTTCTTTAAAAGATAAAGCTCTCTTCCTCTACGATGAATTTTATTTCTGAGATTATTTTAAAAACAATGAGAACAAATGCCTCCTCTGGTTGAGACTCCAAGATCTTGCCTCTTCCACAAAAATAGCTACCCCTATGTTTTTCTCCAAAGAAGCTTGCTTGTATCATTCATTCATTCATTCACTTACTTATAGCACAGAATGTTGCGGCTGGAAATGACTACTTAGGGTTCACCTGGCTCAATTCCATTTGACAGGTTGAGAAAATAAGACTCAGAGAGAGGAAACCATTTAGTGGTAAAAGGTGGAGTGCAATTTGGACCTCATAATTATTTCACTAATGTGCTTTCCAATTCCCATTGCTGTTTCCAAGGGGAACCAAAGGCATGGAAAAGCACTGTGAGTGTGTGTGTGTGTGTGAGTGTGTGTGTGTGTGTGTGTGTGTGTGAGAGAGAGAGAGAGAGAGACAGAGACAGAGAGAGAGACAGAGAGAGAGAGAGAGAGAGAGAGAGAAAGACAGAGAGAGAAAGACAGAGAGACAGAGACAGAGACCGACAGAAACAGACATACAAGGGGGAGAGATAATTTCAGACTGTTTTCTTTACAGCTTTAATCTCAGCCATTTATTTATTCACTAAATCCATCCACTGTGTGCCAGTCTCCAAGGATACAGTGGCAAACAACGTATATAAAACCCTGCTGATATGGGCCAAGTGGCAGAGACAGGTAACACACAAGTAGATTCTTCCTCTCATAAATGGGGCCCATTCCTTAGCTCTTTGTCTGTTGGTGCCACTGTTATCTCCCCTTCTCTGCTGTATGATCTTTGTCTTCCTGTACTGTGGGTACAGGGACAGAGAAGGAAGAAAGCTATTTCAGTTCCTCTATTCTCTACACTTCAAGCTCTGTGTGAAGTTTGAATTTGCCAAAGTCAGGCTTAGTGCCTGCATAGCAGCCGGGCAAGGATGTCAGTATTTTTCATCAACACTGCACTGGTGGGCTGGCTCACTTGTCAGTTTGCTTGTGAGATGACAATAAGGTACTGGATGTGAGACTTGTACTATTACCTTATAATTTAACTGTTCTCTTTTGATGTGATTTTCGTGGTGCTGAAGGCCCTCCCCCCCCCCCCCCCCCCCGGTACCTGGCTGCTTTGACAAGCGTGCTATTTTAGCAATGCAGAATGAAAGAGAAAGAAAAGAATGCATGGGATGCTTGTTCCATCAGATCCAGGTTTCTCTGTTCCTGTGTTTGTAGATGATTTGTTCAGGGTTGTTCAGAGACCAAAAAAAAAAAAAAGGGTTAGGTTTTGTTTTTAACCTATGGAACATTGAATGTTCTAGCAGTTACACTGTAGGTGGGGTACTGTCCATATGACTCAATTAAAGAGGATCCCCCTTTCTTTCTTTTCATATTTAAAATGCCATCATTGTAATTGACTTCCAAATAGAGTCCAGGTTAGGCTAACCTCTGATGTTTTTAACATTGATGTAGGTAGGCATTTATGTATGAGAATAGAAGTCACAACACACTTATCAACACCTGTGCAATGATGTAAAATGGATTTTATATCCACAATGATTCTGGCCTAGCCCCATACACCAAAGGGTACATGGTACATAGAAGTTTACGTATAACACCAATGGACACACAAGCCAGCAGCTCTCCGGGAAGAACTACAGGCAGCTGAGTAAAACCAGAGGTAGAGGAAGCGGTCATCCCTGGGAAGAGCACACTAATTGATTGTCTAGTACCAAATGGCTAGCCCTGAAAACATACATACAAACAGCATCATACAGACACAACTGGTTGTGTTTAGGAATTACACCTATAAACATACATGCATGCAATAACAATGTTGATGGAGAGCAGGGAGGGGTTCATGGGAGGGTTTCAAGGGTGAAAAGGGAAGGAGAAGGGAGAAACGCTGTGATTATATTGTGATTTTAACAATAATAAAAAACAAAGGAGCACCAATAAAAGGTTTTGCTCTTCTTAAGCTCTTCAGCTAGAGTCATCTGCAATATTTTTTTTAACACGATGACAATTGTGCGTGTGTGTGTGTGTGTGTGTGTGTGTGTGTGTGTGTGTGAGAGACTAAACTGATACTTTTGGATCTTGGACAAAACATTAAGGTAAAAATATTTGTTTTGGCCTAAGCGTATTCAAGGATTTGGCATATGGCTTTGTAGTAGAAGACCTCATCTGGAAGGTCCCGGATTCCATCATCAGCACTGAAGAAAAGAAAGCTGTTTCAGGATCGTCTAGTCCCAAAGTCTATAGTTCAGTAGCACTTGGTGATCCTGTGGAAGCCTCGTAGTCATGTTCTGCTGTGGTCTGGTAGCTTGACTGCTTTTATGCTTTTGTCAGTTCCTCTCATGATATTGCAAGGCCACCGAAATGGGGAAGCCCCTCACTCACGTCTTGGGATAGCGAGAACCTAAGAACTCATAAAGACCAGGTCTTGATGCAATCAGGTAAGAGGTTTATTCGGGAAGTCAGAGTTCTGAGATCGACACGAATCTCACGCAGATGGAGGAGTTGACCCCAAACTCAGTTAGGGGGACATATTTATAGGGAAAACTACATAGGCAGATAGCAACAGGTGCGTAACAATTTCATTGGCTTATTTAAATTGGCACACTCTGTCTGTTTTTGGATATGATTCAACTCCAGGCCACCCTGTTTTGGGGCACGCTGACCTTCATACTTGTTTTTCTCTGGACCACTGAGTCAGACTTTGTCAACACCAGACGGTTTGTGGTGTCTGCAGTTAGGCCATTTCTCAAAACATGTTATGTTATTCTTAGCCTTGAGGCATACTTGCCCTCAAGGCAGTGTTAGTGGGGCTTGCTTAATCACGTACCATTTGCCTCTATCACCAATTTTTTTTTTTCTTCCGAGAAAGGTTTTCTCTGTGTAGCCCTGGCTGTCCTGGAACTCACTCTGTAGACCAGGCTGGCCTCGAACTCAGAAATCCGCCTGCCTCTGCCTCCCAAGTGCTGGGATTAAAGGCGTGCACCACCACTGCCCAGCTTTCAACAATTCTTTTGTACCCTAGTTAAGCCAAGTCATTGCCGATGGCTTTGCTGGTTGCAGGAACCACACAAGAACAAAAGTACTATCAAGTTTCTGATCTTTGTACAAGCTCTGTCTGCATTGCTGGCACAGCTCAAATACTGCAAGTGTTCACTTTTCCAGTGCGCCCCCTCCCCCACCACGAACCCTGTGTTGGAGAATAAATGATCAAACTCATGACAAGTTTGAAGCTGTTAAACTGCTGAGCTGGCCTTAATTGAAGTGTGAGAAGAGGTTTTAAGGCAGGTAGACAACATCCTGTTGTTAGGGTCTCTCTCTCTCTCTCTCTCTCTCTCTCTCTCTCTCTCTCTCTCTCTCTCTTTTCATACTGGCTGCCCTGGGAGTCAGGTGGCCGATTGTGCTCAGCAAGTCACTGCAGCAGCGACAGCAACAGCAAAGTCTCCTTTCTACCATCGTTCTTCTGGGCCCATTGAAGACTTTGCTAGGCATGGATGCAGTGACTGTGTACCACGGCAAAATCAGCAGGGAGACCGGAGAGAAGCTCTTACTAGCTACGGGGCTGGATGGAAGCTATCTGCTGAGAGACAGCGAGAGTGTCCCTGGCGTGTACTGCCTGTGTGTTTTGTGAGTACATCTCGTGGTAGTGGCAGGCCCTTAGCATGTGTAGCCTGCCCTTTCAGGGGAGGGCTGGGAGGAGTGGCAGAGGTGCCCAGGGAATACAGGCAGCAGGAACTGAGTATTCTTCTAGCTCTTATGTGTGGTCCCAGGGCTCATCCCAGGGCGGTGGTGGGCAGTCCTTGTGTGTACATCCCTCACTGCATTTCACCAGTGCATTTGTGGCAGCTTCACCGAATACCCTTCAGAATGGGAAAACATGGCCTAGAACTTCCCGTTACTTTGAGAAACACTCTGAACTTGGGCTCTGATTCCAAGTAGATGCCATGATGGTGGAGCCCTGAGGTACTGGACTATTTGTATTCTGGGTCATGAATAAAGGCAAAGGAAGATCTTTCTCTACAATTCTCTACAAATATGACTGAAAATGGTACCCTAAAAGAAAAGCATCTAGCAAATGCTTGGAGAAGTGGCCAACCAGGAAATGGAATCCATTACTTTCGGAAGGCAGCACAGGGAACGCAGAGGCAGACAGATATGTGTGAGTTTCAGGTAACTAGCCTGGTTTACATGGCCGACCAGGGCTACATAGTATAAGCTCCTATTAAACAACAATAGCAAACAACACTAAAGCAGTACGGTATTGAAGACGATGTATATGAAAGAGTAGGGACGCCTTTCTGGTGCTGCTGAATTGGCTTGCTTTATAAGAGGGGTGATGAGTTTAAAAACGTTGTGTGTCCCGTAAAAGATAGGACTGACAATAATTTTAAAGAGCAGAGATAGAAAACACCATTGGAATGATCCCCCTTTGATCTTTGCCTAGACTGTTCTCAGTCTCTTGCTCCATTTTGAACCAGGTACAGCTGCATCTTGGCTCACAACCTCTAAAGCTTGTTATCTCAAACCATCAATCTCTTAGCCCTTGATTTTAAATGGGTTTCATATTCCAAGGGACTATGAAGATTAAATACCTCAATGTATTTTTGTAATGTTTTTTATTGGATATTTTCTTTATTTACATTTTAAATGTTATCTCCTTTCCCTGTCCCCCCCCAATCCTGGAAACCCCCTAACCCATCCTCCCACCCCCTACTTCTAGGAGGGTGTTCCTCCATCCACCCCACTCCCACCTCCCCACCCTCTATGCCCTTACATTGGGGTATCTATTGAGCCTTCATAAGATCAAGGGCCTCTCCCCCCATTGATGCCTGACAAGGCCATCCTCCACTACATATATAGCTAAAGTCATGTGTACCCCTTGGGTTGATGGCTTAGTCCCTGGGAGCTCTTAAAAAAGAAAAAGTGAACACTGGGCTTGACACTTAGCAAATGTAAGTCTGGTTTATTATTAGTCTCTTTTTGGACAAATTATTTCAGTATTCCTTGAGGCAGTCTACAGAAGGACTCAGTTCAAGCACTACTGTAAGCAGGGTCTATCTATCTATCTATCTATCTATCTATCTATCTATCTATCTATCTATCTATCTATCTATCTCCCCACAAAGCCTCACTCTACTACATTAGAGTACATAAAAGCAAAACAAAAATGCTTGGTAGTGAGTTCTGTACATGATGATACACTGAAAAAATTTGAAGTACTCTCTGGGTTAAGAAATACAGATTAAATTGAGGCTGGTGTGAGAGGATTGTCATTGTATATTGATTTTTTTTTTAAATGGCCAAGCCTTATTTTTGGCAGTTTTCAGACCATGTTAAATACATTTATCATAAAGGCTCCAAGGTAAATATATGGAAAAATAATTTTTTGTGTGTTGGGAACAGAATCCAGGATTTTATATGTGCCTGAAAAAAATGTCTTTTTTTACTAGCTAGACACCCAGCCCTGGACTTGGACCTTTATGTTCCCAAGTGGAACCCTTAGAAAAGCTAGGAAAGCCAATGACAATCCTTAGGGTTTTTTTTTTCTTGTCAAATGATGAAGGATTGTGAGTGAAATGGGCTGCTTTGGGCACACCGATAATAGAGGCAGTGTGCTCCTTAACCAAAAGGGAAAAATAAAGGTTCACATGAAGCCTGTATAGGGGAGAGAGGGCTGGAAACAGTATACCCCAGACTTGGACTTTTCATACCACCTGGTTACCCCTGAAGGTAACTAAGCCTGCTCCCTACTCAGGATTTTACACCTTCTGTTCAACATTATATCTCTTGATCATTCCCACAAATGTAAGTGCCCTCTCTGCATTGCTATCCCATTTCTTTTATTCAAGGAACTTCACACTTACTAATATGAGCTTGTTTACTTATATATGGGCTCTACCACAAAACTACCTTCACAATGGAGCAAACATTGTCTCCAGTACCAGGACCATATCTTGGTACATAATAGGCACTCTGCAAACAATTTGGAATTAGACAAACTGTTCAGGCAGATTGTAATCTTCACTACGAAGAGCATCTGGCTGTCAAGAGGCCAGCGTGGGGGCTCTAGGAAGTCACTCAAATTCTCTGGGCTTCACCTTACATCCATGTAAAATAGAAACCTGCTGTTTCCTCTGTTATAAAAGATGGCTGTAAGTGAAATCTTGAAGAGAAGAAACCTTAGTATTTGGGCATGTAGGCCGGAACCACGTAAGGAAATTCTCAGCCTTCTGGTTTTCACTGACTGGGGATGCTGTATAAATGTAAGGAGTTTGTTTGTTTGTTTGTTTTGTTGCTGTTGACTAATTTCTCTTTGATAACCTCTTCCTATGAAAATAGAGAAGTGGAGAATTCTCCTCCAGTCTTTAGAATGATGCCCTGTTGTACCGATTTTCAGGGTTATGGCCAGACAACTGTGGAGGGAAGAGACAAGAATGCCTTCCTAGCCTTTGATAAGTGCTTCAGGTTTTTGTTTTGTTTTGTTTTGTTTTTCTGAGCTGAGTGCCCCTTTTGCTACACACAGACATTTTATTCTTTCTTACTGGCACTATGTGGTACGTGCAAACATGTTATTTGGAACATAACCTACATTGCTTACTCAAAGTACTGATTCATAGGCTATAGAATACAAAGAAAAAATCATATATGCATGAGAAAATCTACAATAATGGCTGTTTATACAGAACTACCTTATTCTATGTTTTGTTTATCCCCATTAACCAAGAAGGTTTGTGTAAACTTCAATTTACCCTATTTTTATTGTATGGTTCAAACTATGCTTAAAATTGTACTTTCAAACCATATGTGCCTTTTTCCCAGATTAAATCTCAGTCACATAGGACCTTTTTCCCTGTTAGGTTTTCGAAAACAGAAAGATTCAAACATTGAAAAAGTCTTCCATTCCTAGGATGCTACCCTTCATTTAAAACAAGAAGCTTTTATTTCAGTTGTTTCCTCTAAATAAAATTAGAATTAAAAGTGTCCATCAAAATAGTCTTTTATACTTATTTGGGTTATAAAGTTTGAAAACATAATGGAATTTAAGGAAAAAATCATCTATAATATTATGACTTAAAGACAACTACTATTAAGTTTTAAATAAAGTTTCTTTAGCACTAATAAAATGAATATTTTTGAACATGCACATCCTTTCATAACATTTTGCTGCAATTTCCACTTAGTATGAAAAAAGCTGACTCATATGCAATATTTTCATGAATAAATTCAAGGCATTATTGTATAAAAGCTGTATTTTAGTTCAGCTAAGTTGTAAATTAACCATATTTTTCTGGACTAATCTCTTCTTTTACTCTTTGTTGGCTAATTTTGTTTTTGGATGATTTTGTACATGTACATCAGCCTCTTATTTTGACAACTGAATCATTCAATACTTTAAATTATGAATTCTACATATAAATGATCACCATATATTTTTGCCTAAATGAGTATTCTAGTTTATATGTGTACTTTCCCTTACCAATGAGTATTCTTGTTAAAAATAGTTCCCTTTGAAATTTTATGTCTAATTTTTATTTTATTATATTTACACACTATTTTTCATATTTTAGCTTTTGTTAGTGGCACTAAATGTTTTCTATGTGGTTGTTGAACTATTTTTCTCCATTTGTGAACTGGCTATTTACATACTTTTATCACTTGATGATTTTGATCTTATTGCTTTACACACGCACACACACACACATGGACACATCTTAATGTGTTGTATATATCCTTTATCAGTTTGGGGTTTGTTATTTAATACTTTTAGTACTAAAATGCATCACACAGCTTCTTTATGCTTGATTTTTTTCCTTTGCTTCTCAGCTTAGAAAATCTTTTCTCCTCCACAGATGCATAAAACTCCACTTTTTTGTTTTAAATATATGGTTTTACTAATTTATATTCTACTCTTTAATTCCATTTGAATTTTACTTCTATGTGCATAAAAGATCTAATTTGATTTCTTTCCAAGTGGTTTTCAACTCCAACATAATTTACTAAATAAAATTTCCACTTTTCATTTGTTGGGTCACTTTACCAAAAACTAAAAGAAATAAATAGTTATTATATGGGTTTTGTTTTTGACTATTTGGTTCAATTTATCTATTTGTATGTATATTATTTGAATTAATGTGTCAGACTTTTCAAACATCTTCAAAAGTTATTAGGTATTCTTGTCTACTGGCTCTTTGTGATGAAATCTAAAATAATTCTGTAAAATTAGATTAAATTAACATCAATAATAAATTAAGGAAAAACTATCATCTTTAGAGAATTAACCCTTTTCAAAGATATGGTGTAAGATTTTATTCTCTTCTTTTCTTCTGGGTATAACAAGTTTCTTTTATTGAGGTACACATTATACCCTCACAAGTTTTTGCTTTTTACTCTAAGATAAATAGCCACTTCCCTGGATTGGCTCACAAGAGGAAAATTAATTATTTTTAAAATAAACTTGAAAAATATCATATATTCACAATTAGCATATCTCTGTACATAGCTGACTTTATGCTTCTCTGATGAAAGATTTGGAAGAAGAAATGCATTTATAATTCTTTAGCCTTGAAGACCCAGAATGATGTCATTGTCATATATGTCTTTGGATAAAAGAGTTATCTTTCTGTCCCCTTTTGAGGGGTGAAATTGATGATTACATTTCTCCTCTGATAGTGTGCATAACACCTTCCAGCACTATGGATTAGCCTATATAGATGAAGCTTCCATGTCTGTACCTGCTTGATTTTGCTGTGTTCTATGCCTCAAGTGTGTGGTGTCTTCTGTCTTACTGTCAAGTTCTGGAGGGTAATCAAGAACATTGGCAATGGCCTGTAATGGTGGTCTATGGGACCTCATTGGCCAACAATTCAAAAAGTCATAATCCACTTTTCCTGGTACTAGGAATTCTATTTGGTAACATGTGATGTCTAGTGGTTGCCCTGTTGTAGAGTAACTCCACTTTAACAATTTTTATATATGTGTACATTTATTTATTTTAGTAAATGTCTACATTAGTAGGTTTACATATGAGCTTTTCGAGAGGGTTTTACTGTTATTTATCTTTTCTTGTATTCTGTCTTTTGCCCAATTTGACCCTTCCTGTTCTAGTATTCCTTTTTCATTCTTTTTCAAATCTTGCATACTTGTGCATCCCCTCTCTCCCTCCTTGAAAACAGCCACCCATGATCCCTGACCTCTATGGGTATTCCAAATGAAACACACATATCTCAAAACTCAAAGCTAACAATCACAAATGTGAGAACACACATGACTTTTGTAGGTCCCTCAGAATGGCTGTATCCAATTCCATCCATTTACCTGCAAATTTCATAATTTCATTTTTTGTTAATAGCTGAATATCACATTCCATAGGTAAACATATCATATTTTTGCTATCCATTCATCAGGTGAAGGGCATCTAGGCTCTTCCTATTTCCTAGCTATTGTAAATAGAGCAGCAACAAAAATGAATGAGCAAATATCTCTGTAGCAGATATGGAGTTCTTTGAACTGGAAATAAAGTGCCCACCACACAACTGAATTCAAGAAGTAAAAGCTATAAAATTCCAGCTAATCAGTTGTAATATCAGGGAACAACGTGGCAAAGGAAAGTCTGACAATGAATTTAAGATTATAAAATTTAATGAGAAATCACACTTTAGTTCTCATCATTTCAGATTCCTCATTTAGTTACCTATGCAGTTATGTATTTATATGTGTGTGGTATGTTTGTGTGAGTACATGTATGTTGGTTCTCTCCTTATTCCGTGTGGGTTTCAGTCATTGTAGTATCCCATTGAGTACCCACTGTACCCATTGTAGTACACACTGAGACATCTTGCTTGCCCAGATACCTGGTTTGTAAATTCTACCTGGTAAGTTTATTGCTGCCACACATCTTCACAATAACCTTGGTCACTAACGTTATTTTGGATTTTCTTGTTGGAAGTTATTAGTGGTAGAATGAACACAAAGGCCATGCTGGTATTAAATTTGTTACACATCAACCACAAAATGGGCAATTCACAGACAAAATATGCTAAAGTCTGATTCTGGTTAACAATGTAAAATTGAAGCCTCATGGTTGGTCTGAAGTTGCCATTTAGTTTAAATGTAGAGGAAGTTTGTGCTGACTTGTTCGCCACCCTCCCATATCTTGGGGTCTCCTCAGCTGATTTATGTTCAGCTGCCTCTCCTGCCCTGTCTTCAGCAGAACATTCTAGCTCTGTCTTTACAGACTTATCTTTTTTGTGGAGAATTATACTTCCGAAATTGCCATTAAGACCAAAATGTTCATTCATTTCCACTAATCTAAGAAATGCATCACACAATGAGGATTAAGAGTAAATATCTCCCTTCAAAACCCTCTGAGCACACAGTGTAACTTTGCTCCTTTTCTTCTTTTTTAAAGTAAAATCTTATAGATGATTTTTATATTTATGCCAGAAGAGGATATCGGATCGCATTACAGATGGTTGTGAGCCACCATGCGGTTGCTGGGAATTGAATTCAGGACCTTTGGAAGTGCTGAGCCATCTCTCCAGTAACTCTGCCTCTTACCTAGTAATTTTTTGTCAAGTTCCTCAAAGTTTCTTTTGCCCTGGATTAACAAGTGGTGGTGGGAAGAATAGGATCTTTACATAGTTTTACCATTAGTCTGGATATTGAATGACTTTGGATTGTACTGGAAATTCATATCCACTCCAAAAGAATGAACAGAAAATTATAAACCTTTTAAAGGAGAATACAGTTTTAATAATGAAGATGTTGTATGTATGGGACAGTTACTATGGCTGTAATATATTTGCTCAAAATTTAGTTACAGCATGTATGGTGACTCCCGCTTGCAATTTCAGCACTTAGTAGGTAAGGTATGAGGATCACCAGGAGTTTGAAGTATAATGAGTTTCAACAAAGCACCGAAAGTCCCTCAAAATCTGGTTCATAATCCTGTCTTACAAATGTTGTATATATTTGTAAATATTTTATGTAAATATATTGTGTAAAGGAGACTATGAGAATTAGCTTGCATTATTTGCACTGTGAATATAGAAGACAGATGTACTTACAGCTTTTCTTTTGAGAAGTCCTTTAATTGGCATTCAGAAAGTTGGTGTGGGTTTGTTGGTTTGAAGCAGAGTCCTACCCACTGTACTGACCCACTGAGAAATTAAGAAACAAACTGTGTGGCTTTGTACCTGCCCATTGCTAGTCTGAACACCTTGAAACCTATGAAAGCATAGGGGGCAGCTTTAGAAGAAATAAAGTCAAATTTTAGAATCAGCAATGAATAAAACACACTTTTTGCACATGTTACTTGCAAAAATAAATTAACAACAACAATTTAAACACTCCACTGTTTTTAATTGTAAATGCTGGGCTTATGATCAATTTCAAAAAGCATCTCAGTGGGAGAAGGAAGTGAAAATTGATCCATTTCTTGATTTGTCTATCACAGAGGAAGTCGGAAGCATGTAGCAATTTTAAAACAATGAACTACATTTTTTTTTCTAATTTGTGATTAACAAAGACACAGCAGTCACAATTTCTGTTAATTCAGTATTTTTAGATTCTATTTATAATTGAGATCTTGTACTATTTGTCTTTCTGTGCCTGTATTATTTCATTTACCATAATGTCTGTCCTTCAGGTTCTTCCCTATTGTTAAAAATAGAAACATTTTTGTTAAGTTTGAATGGTATTCAATTACACATATATTTCAGGTTTTGTTTTTCAATCATTAATAATTAGCACATATTGTACAAAAATGGATTTATCATACTAGCTTCTTACATGTAGAATATATTTTGAACATATTTGCCCTATAACCCATTTTGTCTTCCTTTCTTCTGGTCTTTTTTTCTCAGTTAGTTCATTTCTGTGTCTTTGTTTGTCTTAAAAATCTAGATCCCTCATATGAAGTGCAGCACGTCTCTACCACACTTCCTTCCTTCATCATTCATCCAGTCTCGTACAGTAATGTTGCTTTCTTATCTTTTCTATTGTAAATAGTGTTACACTGAACAGGGGAGCACAGACTCTTCAATATAATGACCTCATTTGGATATGTGCCCAGTCATTCTATTGCTGAGTCATGCCATTTTAATTTTTTTTATTATTTTTTATTTTGTGAGGAACCACCTTCCTGTTTTCCATAATCATTTTACTAATTTGCATTCCCACCAACAGTGTGCAAGTGTTCTATTTCTCCACACCCTTACAATACTCACCTTTCGTATTTTTGGTAAGAGCCACTTGAACAGGTGTGGTTTCAATTTGCAGTTCTCCAATGATGAATGATGCTGAATTTTTTTTCATATATATATGTATAGCACATTTTGTATGTATTCTTTAGTGAAAAAATCTGTTCAGATCCTTTGCCAATTTTCAATCAGTTTGTTTTCTTATTGAGTTTGTTTTCAAATTTTTGATATTTTGGATGCTAAGTCTTCTCGGGTTGATGGGTTGCAAATGCTTTTTCCCATTCAGCAGAGATGCTTCTAACTCTATTGATTAGTTCCCTGCCTGTGAAGAATTATTTTATTTTGATGTAATTTTTATTTCTACTTTAATCACATACATTTTTGAGGGAATATCTAGAAACTATTCTCTTATTCTGAGTAATGTTTACTTGTTTGGAGTAGTTAAGTTAATTTTACTTTACTATTAAAAACTTATTTTTTTTCTTTCGACTTATTTCCTTGGAGTGTATGATAATGAGCAAGGTTATTTGGTTAAAGGCATGTACTTTTATTAACTCATTGCTTTTTCCTTTAACAGTGATTTCCTAAAGATAGAGCATCTATGTGGTTTTAAAAAGCATATTTTGTAGTTAAAAGCATTTGATGCTCTTTCCGAGGATCTGAGTTTGGTTCCCAGCGGGTGCCTCACAAATGGGACCTTAACAATGCCATCTGAGTTGTTCTGCTTTAGATTTCTCCCATCCATGGCATATTATTATGAATGTCATCTATGGAGGATTAGTAAGTTACGTGACTGAAAACAGAAGTCACACACTTCTGGTTTTTTGTGAGAGAAAAGTTTGTTCATTCAGAATTCAAGGGTTTGGGGTGGGGGTAAATTGTTAATATCAGATACCTTAATCATGAGAAAATGTATATGCCATTGACATCAGCTTGTTTGGAGACTGAAGAAGGTAAGAGCTTTTGAAGTGGTACTCAGGTTCCTGCTGCTTAACCGAAAGTGAGATAAGATCAGATTCGTTAGGAAACAATTTTCAAAACATACTCATTTATTTTGACTAAATGAAGCTGAATGATGGTAAAGAAGTATACCCATTGTGTATTTATTTTAGATAAATGCTTTAGAATCTGGAAGATAACTTGCTTACCATTTTGCTTAAATTATTGAGATTTTATTTTTTTATGTTTTTGCCTGTAAACGTGTGTGTGTGTGTGTGTGTGTGTGTGTGTGTGTGTGTGTGTGTGTGTGTGTAAGTGCTTGTAGGTATGTGTACATGTGTGTATGGAAACCAGAGAACAACTTCAGGTGCTAACCCTCAGGAGTTGTTCATCTTAACTTTTTGAAACGGGTACTCTCACTTTTCTGAAGCTCACCGACCTTGGTTGGCTGGCTGGCCAGTGAGCCCCAGGGATCTGCCTGCTTCTGCCTCTTCTGTGTTGGAACTACAATTGCATAGTGTCATGCATAGAATGGTTTGAGGGGATTGAACTCAGGTCTGGTTTGAGGGGATTGAACTCAGGTCATCCTGCCTGTACACAAACACCTTACCAACTGAGTTATCTCCCAACTCTATTGTTGAGATTTTAAAACACTGTTTTTTCTATATCATCACCCTTAAAGTTACTGTGAATTATTCACATTAATTGCTTCCCAAAGGGAAAAATAGAACTAGGGGCCCTGCTTCCATCTTCATTTTTCTGGAGAGCTTTTAGGAAGTCCTTTGAAACATGTTTCAAGTTCCCACAGTGAAAAACAGAAGTCAAAGCTCTTGTCTTGTTCCCCGTTGTGTACTTACTGAAATTGGTGTACTTTAAGGTAGATCTCAGTGACTTAAAAGGAGACCTTACCAGTAAAATAGTTGATTCAGCATATTACATCTAAGCACATAGTAAGTTATTTTGTATATGATTTGAATACTTTTTGGTAAATCTATGTTACAAAAATAAAACATTTGTTTGGTGATCGCAGGAACATTTAAATTGGCCTTTTGTTCAATTTCCCAAGTCAAATGAACCCGATTAGAGTGTTTTAAATGTCTTTTGTAGTTCGTTAGGTAATTAGTGCTGATGGGTATTGATTAAAGGAGTCACAATTTAATTCAAATATTTAAAGGCTTTTTAATTCTAAAGGGACTTAATGCCAATGTAAGCAATGACCTAAGCATAGCCTTCTCTTTGTAAGATTTTACTATCATCTACTCTTTTAAGTTTAAACACAGTGATTTAAACAGACTTTAATATATTTCCTAACCAAAGATACCTATTGATCCAATCCTGTGCCTAAAAACAACAACAGAAAATATATTAAATGAGACCATGATAATTTATTTATATTCAAATTCAAAATTTGTTTGAAAATTCAGCATTTCTATTAGGGAAATATTTATTAAGAAAATTCTGAGAGGTTAGAGAGATGACTCAGTGGTTAAGAGCACTGGCTGTCCTTCCAGTAGAGCTGGGCTTGGTTCCCAGAACCTATACAGAGCCTCACAACTCTCTGTAGCTCCAGTTCCACGGGAGCCATTGCTCTCTTCTGGCCTCCACACATAATTCACAGACATAAATGCAGGCACAAAGATCAAACACATAAAATAAAAATAGAATAAATATTTTTAAAAAGGAAAGTAATGAAAAAAATGTTCAGTACACTGATTACCAGGGAAATAAAACTCTAAATGACGAGATTATTCCATCACTCCACTAAAAATAAATGAGCAAACAACAAATAAATAATAAAAAGCTATTATCAAAGAAAGTAAAGATAACAAGTAGAAATGAGGATATGGGAAAGGGGAAACATTGCACATTGTTGACAAAAATGTAAATAGGGCATTCATTTGGAATATTCCATATTCAATATGGAAAACAACATAGATGATCCTCAAACAAATCAGAACTACCACATTATTCAGTTATCCACTCCTGAGTATGCGTCCAAAGAAAATGAAACCAGTATGTTGGAGAGATAGTTGAACACTCAGATTCATTGCAACAGTACTTATGAAAGCCAAGAAATGGAAATAGCATGAGGATCCATCAATTGAGGAGCGAGCACAGAGAAGGGAGACATAAACAGAATGGAAGTCTGTTCAACCGTAGAGAGAACGAAATCCTGTCATTTGCAAAAATGTAGATATAACTAGAAGTCATTATGCTAAATGAAAGAAGGCAGACACAGAAAGTCATGTATCACGTGTTTTTATTCATATGTGGAATATAAGAAAATCATTCCCATGGAGAATGAGAGCAGTATGGCTGCGGAAAGCACGAGAGGTGTAGGATAGGTAACTGCTGAGCGGTGGGCCCTAAGTGTTCTGTTTTGCTTTCTGTTGTGCTAAACAGTGACTTAAAGCAACTTGGGGAGGAAAGGGTTATTTCATCTTCCAGCTTAAAGTTCATTATTGAGGGAAGTCAGGGCAAGAGTTCAAGGCAGAGAGAGGTAGGAAGTAAAGCAGAAGCCATGAAGAAATGCTGCTTTGTTCCCCATGTCTTGCTTGCTTTTTAAAATATAATCCATACAGGGGAAGCAGCACCAGCAGTGGGCTGGGCTCTCCCACATCAATCATTAATCAAGAAAATGCCCACACAGACCAGTGTGATAGAGTCATTTTCATAATTGAGGTTTCCTCTTCTCAAATGACTAGTTTGTATCAAGTTGACAAGGAATTAACCAGCACAGTGAAGTAGGAACCAAAATGTCTGATTTGCTTATGCACAGTCAGATGATAGATAGTAATAATGGGTTGCACACACACAAACTAACGAAACTACAGCTGCAACACTCCGAAGAACTGGCCCCACACTTTGCCTGGACAGCACAGTAGAGCTGGACCTGGTAGTGGGGCATAAGTGAGCCAGCTCTGAGGGCATGAGAGCAGGAAAGCTGGCTGTGTCCCTTGCCTGGACAAGGCAGGAGGGCTAGTCCTAGTGGCATAGCATAGGATTGCTTGTGGGCTGACCGATGTAGCTTCCACCGAGGTTCAGATCCAGGTTCAGGGTTATGGGCATGCATTACCACACTTGAATGCAGATCCCTCTTTTATAACACATTTTCACACATATTTTATGTCTGAATGTTTTGCCTGCATGTATGTATGTGCACCATGCACTTGGTTGGTGTTCATGGTAGTTAAAAAAAAAGGAGCATTAGGTACCCTGGAACTGGAGTCACAGATGGTTGTGAGCTACTGTGTAAGAGTTGGGAATTGAAGCTGGGTTGTCTTCTAGAGTCAAAAGTGTTTTTAAATTTTTAGTCATTTCTCTAGCCCCATAGTAACCACCATCCTATTCTGTATTTCTTTGAGGTCAACACTTTATCATCCTCATGTAATGGAAGTAGGTACCTTTTGTATTTTGGTTTTCTGTGCCAGAATTATTTGACATCCTATCCTCCAGTTTTATTTATGTTGTTGTAACTAGCAGAATTTAATTATTTCAAAGGCTGGATAGCATTCAATGCTACAGTACTCCTTGTTAAAATCCAATTACTATTACTGCTATACTGCAATATTATACAATGGTGTAGTAATAGTATATTACTATTTATTATAATAGTAATAGAAGAATACTTAGATTTCATAGCATAATATGCTTACTTTAATAATTAATACTATCAGTATTGCTGTTAATTTAATTGGGTCTTATTTCAGTCAACCACTTTTAGCTTAAGACTCTGTATACTTAAAAAACAATAAGAGTCTGTTTTGTTAAAGGTGTTTTATAATTTATGTTTTTTGTCAGTGATGCAGGTCTATAGCTTTTTTTTTGTCTAGTCTCTCTACTAGACAAATACTTAGGTATATTAATCCACACTAAGTTAAAGAAAAAAATCACTGGAAATTGTTTAATTGGGTTGAAATAAAATGTAAGTAAATTAAGTCCGATGGTTTTGCTTCCTGAGACTGCCAGGAAACTGTCCATGTACATTCAATATATGTAGCTTTTTTTTTTTAGATAAAAATAAGATCAAGTTTAGAGCATTCATGGTGCTTTTGGAAACTATTAGTAATGGAAATGTACTCTTTCACAGGTATCAAGGTTACATCTATACATATCGAGTGTCCCAGACAGAAACAGGTTCTTGGAGTGCTGAGGTACAGCTTTTTATTTATTTTTGCTTCTCTGGGTATCAGAAAAGTGCTTGAAATCTAGGTTGGTTTAAAAAAGAGAAGTCATACCATACACTACCAAGATACTAATCATATTTAAATCACTAATGCTCAATTCTATAGTTATTGATGTTTCATTTAGAAGTTTTGAGAAAATTTTGGTTCCAGACCTTTTTAGCCACCACTGTGTGAATGAAGTAAGATCATTTTGGAAAAATGAAATTTGAAGGATCACATGCAACTTACAGTGCAGTGTCTTCACAGACTCTTAGAAAGCATATAATTAATAATAATAATACAAACTTAAAAACTAAAAAAAGGAAAGCATATAATAAATGATACTGATGATAAATGATTGGTTCTGTTGTGGATAAAAGCATACAAACTGAGATTTCTATTTCCTAGTCACTACTACCTTTTGGAGAATTATACTATAGCGTGAAATCCTGGGCCACGTCAAGTGCATCCAGACTCCATGTGTAGTTCTTCCTATAATCACTTTTGACGGGAACAATTTGTAAAATGGGTCTACAGACATTTATTAAGAGGACTCATTCCAAGGAGCATAAGGCAATACAACTAAAGCTCTTAGCTGTAGAGACTGACAGACAGTGAGCATCCAAAAATGTGAACTACTGAAATCTTCTCAACAATATGATTGTGTGTTCTCTAGTGCAAAGTTACCAGGCACAAGAGTTTGAACACAGGCATTTTCAAACATCCAGGCAATTGTTGCTGCTCTGTATGCACAGGCAAGATTTTCAAAAGAGCCATAAAAGGGCCTCTGGATAGCTGGAATAGAGAAGAGGGAAAATTGTAGTTTTTATTTAATAAAAATATTCTTTGCAAATTTCAAACATATATACACAATGAATTCCTATCTGCTATTGTAGTGGTTTAAAAGGATGTTTTATAGAATCACAGTTCTCTTCCATCTTGGGACTCCCTGGGAAAGGGGATGCAGAAGAAGAGGAGGAGGTGAGTGGGTGTACTTCTGCGTACCTATCTTGGCTTCAATGGGTAAGATCCCTTTAGTTTTCCTTATGAACTAGGACTTTGAATAACGTTTATTCAGAATGAAGGTTTCTTATAGCTTTGAAATATTTGGACACCACTGTGTCAGTCTAAGAAATTATTGAAATCTTTCTACAGAGCAGGGTGGTATAGAACAACCCATCTCATGAATCAATTCATGATTCTACAGCTGTGGTTTTCAAACTTTGGGATTTAGTTGGTTTCTGACCTTATAATAGTACATCCTGAAAGTGGAAATGCTTCACAATGATCTTTTAAAAGCATAGATGTTAATATCAATGTCTATTAGTAACTTAATAAATCTGCGCATTTACAGAATAATGAAGTCTAGGCAAAAGTTTTAAGAATGTCTTACAAATTTGTCAATAAAAGCAAAGTATAAATTACAAGCATTTGAATTACCAAAACAAATTAGAATATATTCAAGTACACTGTTATCTTATTAATTGGTTAATTTTATATTTTAAGTTTTATCTTTAACTTCCAGGTTCTTAAACATAGGATGAGGGATGAAACCCAGGGTCTCATGGATTTTAGACAATTGCTATGCTATTGAATAATATCACCAAATAATTTTTTTTATTGCCATGTATTCGATGTACATAGTAATGCATTTCATAAAACAAGTTTATAATATCCTTGGATTATGTTCCTTAATGTAATACTATATCCCTTTGTGGCCATGTTGTTATTTTGTGTCAGGATAATTATTACAGTGATACTATCCAAGGGAAAATCAGTACCAATTCTCATGAAAACTATACTTCTTAAACAAATATATCACTTCAAATAAATAAACAATTTGATTTATCATGAAGAATTGTTATGTATAGCTGATACATATGAATTTGTGTATGAGATGTCTATATATTATCTTTTTCCCCTTAAGAGATATCCTTCAGATGAGCAGTAGAAAATTTTAATGGAGAGCCTTTGATTTTTTTTGACTTAAAAAATCAGTTCTTTGAGAATTTTGTACAATATGTTTTGATCGTATTTACCCTTGTCCTCCAACTCCTCCCAGATACACCCTTCCCTCTTTATTCACCCACATTTGTATACTCCTGCTTTTTTCTAAATCTGTCAATGCAGTTTGTGCTACCCAAATATTCCTGGATGTGTGGCCTTCCACTGAAGCATGATTTACTTACCAGGGGCTATTCTCTTAAAGAAAACTGGCTCTTTTCCTGGTAGCTATTAATTGCCAATAGTTCCTTGGCTAGAGGTGGGACTCTGTACATACTTCCTCTCTCCATGTTGGGCTTTGGTCCAGCTTAGGCTTGGACAAGTCTTGTGTATGCTGTTATAACCTCCATGAATTCATATGGGAAGATGCCCTGTTGTATCTGGAAGACACTGTTTCCTTGGAGTCATCCACCACCTTTGGCCCCACACTCTTCACCCCTCTTTCTCAATGATGCCTAAGCCTTAGGAGGAAGGGGTAGACATGTTTTACAATTTGTTTTCTCCCATCTCACATATAACATCATATCACATTGTTACACATATGTCATCATTTTAAGAAGGAAGGAGAGGGCTTATTTGAGCATAAATATCCTTTATGCTGTCTGATTGGATCCTTCTTACTTAATAACATTGTAATTATTTGCAACACAAGTACAGACAATTGGCATGGGTTATCCCCAAATGTGAAAGGGGTAAAACCATCTTTGTTTTATGAAATGTGTATGACATTTTTTTCTGTCTACAACATTTGCTTTCTTGTTAATGTGAATATTAAACTAGTGCATATTCTCAGAATTTAATGTTACCTGACTAGTAGAAATTTCTCCAGAATGCATTGAAGACCAGCTGTGATTTAAAACATTTCTGTGGATAACTAAGAGGTGTCAGTCTGAGAAATATACAAATTTGAGTAAGAAGCGAATTCACTGACAGAATAGTGTTGTTAGTGGCGATTTTTGTGTGTGATAAATGTCTTTCCAAAATTTGGTAAGTGGTACTGTACTACATTTAGGAAAACAAAAACATTTTAGTATGCCACACTGTAAGAAAAAGTCATGTCAATGGCTTTCTATCCTCTGCGCATAGACCATTTGAAAGCTAGGTAAGCCTAAGATAGAGATTATGTTGAACCTTGAATCTATGAATTATAGAAGACAAATAAGAATGTTTCCCATTTTAGGAAGAACACTGCTGAGGATATTAACATAGTCCTTGGAGACTAAATTTATGATGTGTTGTTGATTATCATTTATTAATGTATAGGTTGTCTGCAGTGCATTATCAAAATCCCACTGTTCTCTCCCTGCCAATTTCTGTGCCTTTGGACCTTTCTGCATAGTTGGTCATCAGGAGATCCTTACTAGTAAGCAAATTACTTATTGGCCTAAGCCAAGCACCATAAATTAGGTCAGTCATTTGCTAAAAATACCACTGCATCTCAAGTTCAAATTGCTTCTATATGTCCAGTGCTATTAGTCTTCTCTCTCAGCATGGAAAATCAAGTGTTAACTATCAGTCCCTGTAGAAATGATGCCTTTGTTGAAAATGCTTTTATACACCACAAAAATTTAGTCTAAATGAAGTTTGCTTTAGAAATGGTTCCACTCTTAGTGAATATGTACATTTTTCTTCTGGCTGGTGACTTTAGCTTCACTAGAGACTTCTTGGTCTAGTCCTAGTCTGAAAGGAACACAGCGATATATGTATCTACCAATCCGAGAGGAAATAGTGAAGGTGAGAGATGGGAAAGTGTTTGAAAAGATCAAGAAATGCCCTAAGAAAGACCCAAGGTAGTATTTTGTACACATTGCATGCCCTTGTAGTTTGTAGGGTCTACCTTGGAGCAAAAGGGCTATTTGCAAGCATGGCTACTGCAAGAATGGCCTTGTTATTTTTAGATGAGGCCTCAACAGAAATTTAGGAAGGTCTTCTGATCTTACAGATAGAGATGGGTGGGAGATGGTTTCTTTCTTTGACAGTGTACAGGTGGGCACTAATTTACAGGGAACAAGAACTTCTACAGTGTACTGAAAAAGTCCTTGCTTCAAAGTAGGCAGTGACTGAGAGTAGCTTTGGATAGTCTGTTATCTCTAGCTTATGGTCTAGTTGACAAAAGTCTGTGTGCCAGGCTTCATGTTCTCTCATTAAATACTGAAAACCAAGCAGTTCCCATCTCAAAAGCCTTCCAGATGGAATATCTGAAAAACATAATAAAATAGAAAGAAAAAAAAACCAAGAGTAGTCATTGTTCAGTTGCTCATAGCAATACTATTTTATTTTATGTAAAATGACAGTTTGGAGCTGGTGTCTAAAGCTTGCCTCAAAAGCTTTGTGGGGAGTGTTGATTTCAGGCAGCATCTTTTTGAGAGCACAGATGTCAGGGAAAGAATGCACTCCTGGCAGCCACCTGCAAATGTGATCTCTTTAAAAACTAACAAATATATAAATAAAGGCAACCTTCTATAGCCTTTCATTTTCATGTCACAGAGGAAACCTTGTCATGGCATAGCGCTGACAGTGAGAACAATTGGGGAAAGGAACACAAAATTTACAGGAAGGTTGAGTTAGTATGGCTTATGATGTAGAAAAGTATACGTGATAGCCAGCCATGCATTTACATGTATTATAACAGACAGTTTTTAATTTTCTGTCTAGTATTTTATATTGTGAAAGGTTGTTAGTTATTTCGGTTGCTTGGGCTTTTCATTAATGACCTGTAGTATCTGTGCTTTTGTGTGTGTATGTGTGTAACTGCATCCTCTCTGTTACTGAATTCACTGTGGGTAATGGCCTGTACACCCTTAAAGGTTCGGGATGTATGATGGGTACCAGTCAGGAAGGGCAGGGCTATGAGCAGGAGCTTGTACGAACTAATTCTACCCTTGGGAGAGCTGAAATGACAGCTCATTAGCTCCTCTTGCAGGGAAATGCAGCCAAGCAAAGTAAGCTCTTCTGGATGTTGTTTTGCTTTCTTCCTTATGTTTTCAAATATTTCAGCAAGTTGCACAAATGTTACCTTTCAGCATCCTTCTCACATCTTTTTTTTTTTATTTTATTTTTTTAATTTACATTCCAAATCACTTCCGCTTTCCCGTTTCCTCCCTCCCCGAAAGTCCCATAAGCCCCCTTCCCTCCCTCTTTTCTCCATTCAACCCCCTCTCATTACTCTGTCCTGGCGTTCCCCTACATCCAGTCTTTCCAGGACCAGGGGTCTCTCCTTCCATCTTCTTAGAAATCTATTGATATGCGAATTGTGTCTAGGGTATTCCGAGATTCTGGGTCAATATCCCCTTATCAGTGACTGCATACCATGTGTGTTCTTTTGTGAGTGGGTTACCTCACTAAGGATGATATTTTCAAGTTCTGACCATTTGCCTAGGAATTTCGTGAATTCATTGTTTTTAATTGCAGAGTAGTATTCCATTGTGTAGATATACCACATTTTCTGAATCCATTCCTCCGTTGAGGGACATCTGGGTTCTTTCCAGCTTCTGGCTATTATAAATAAGGCTGCTATGAACATAGTGGAGCATGTGTCCTTATTGCATGCAGGTAAAGCCTCTGGGTATATGCCCAGGAGTGGTATAGCCGGATCCTCTGGGAGTGTCATGCCCAGTTTTCTGAGGAACCGCCAGACTGCTTTCCAGAGTGGTTGTACCAGCCTGCAATTCCACCAGCAGTGGAGGAGTGTTCCTCTTTCTCCACATCCTCGCCAACAACTGCTGTCTCCTGTGTTTTTGATCTTAGCCATCCTGACTGGTGTGAGATGGAATCTCAGGGTTGTTTTGATTTGCATTTCCCTAATGACTAAGGATGATGAACATCTCTTTAGGTGCTTCTCAGCCATTAGATATTCTTCAGGTGAGAACTCTTTGTGTAGCTCTGTACCCCATTTTTTAATAGGGTTACTTGCCTCTCTGGAGTTTAACTTCTTGAGTTCTTTGTATATCTTGGATATTAGCCCTCTGTCGGATGTAAGGTTGGTAAAGATCATTTCCCAGTTAGTTGGTTGCCGCTTTGTCTTTTTGACAGTGTCTTTTGCCTTGCAAAAACTTTGTAATTTAATGAGGTCCCATTTGTCTATTCTTGATCTTAGAGCATAAGCTATTGGAGTTCTGTTCAGGAAATTCTCCCCTGTGCCCATATGTTCAAGGTTCTTCCCTAGTTTCCCTTCTATTAGTTTCAGTGTGTCTGGTTTTATGTGGAGATCTTTGATCCACTTAGAATTGAGCTTAGTGCAAGGAGATAAGAATGGGTCAATTTGCATTCTTCTGCATGTTGACCTCCAGCTGAGCCAGCACCATTTGTTGAAAAGGCTATCTTTTTTCCACTGGATGGTTTTAGCTCCTTTGTCAAAGATCAAGTGACCATAGGAGTGTGGATTCATTTCTGGGTCTTCAATTCTGTTCCATTGAACTACATGTCTGTTACTGTACCAATACCATGCGGTTTTTAACACTATTGCTCTGTAGTACAGCTTGAGGTCCGGGATACTGATTCCCCCAGAGGTTCTTTTACTCTTGAGAATAGTTTTAGCTATTCTGGGTTTTCTGTTATTCCAGATGAATTTTTGAATTGCTCTTTCTAACTCTATGAAGAATTGAGTTGGGATTTTGATGGGGATTGCATTGAATCTGTGTATTACTTTTGGTAAGATGCTCATTTTTACTATATTAATCCTGCCAATCCATGAGCATGGCAGATTTTTCCATCTTCTGAGGTCTTCTTCAATTTCTTTCTTCAGAGACTTGAAGTTCTTGTCATACAGATCTTTCACTTGTTTGGTTAGAGTCACGCCAAGATACTTAATATGGTTTGTGGCTATCGTGAAGGGCATTATTTCTCTTACTTCTTTCTCAGCCTGCTTATCCTTTGAGTATAGGAAGGCTTCTGACTTGCTTGAGTTGATTTTATATCCGGCCACTTTGCTGAAGTCGTTTATCAGCTGTAGGAGTTCTCTGGTGGAGTTCTTTGGGTCGCTTATGTATACTATCATATCGTCTGCAAATAGTGATAGTTTGACTTCTTCCTTTCCAATTTGTATACCTTTGACCTCTTTTTGTTGTCTAATTGCTCTAGCTAGAACTTCAAGTACTATATTGAAAAGATATGGAGAGAGAGGGCAGCCTTGTCTAGTCCCTGATTTTAGTGGGATTGCTTCAAGTTTCTCTCCATTTAGATTGATGCTGGCTACCGGTTTACTGTAAATTGCTTTTACTATGTTTAGATATGGGCCTTGAATTCCTGATCTTTCCAAGACCTTTAGCATGAAAGGATGCTGAATTTTGTCAAATGCTTTCTCAGCATCTAATGAGATGACCATGTGGTTTTTTTCTTTGAGATTGTTTATGTAGTGGATTACATTGATGGATTTCCTTATATTGAACCATCCCTGCATCCCTGGGATGAAGCCTGCTTGATCGTGGTGAATGATCATTTTGATGTGTTCTTGGATTCGGTTGGCAAGAATTTTATTGAGTATTTTTGCATCGATATTCATAAGAGAGATTGGCCTGAGATTCTCTTTCTTTGTCGGATCTTTGTGTGCTTTTGGTATTAGTGTAATTGTGGCTTCATAGAATGAGTTGGGTAGTGTTCCTTCTGTTTCTATTTTGTGGAACAGTTTGAAGAGTATTGGTGTTAGGTCTTCTTTGAAGGTCTGATAGAATTCTGCACTAAAACCATCTGGACCTGTGCTTTTTTTTGGTTGGAAGACTTCCAATGACAACTTCTATTTCTTCAGGGGTTATAGGACGGTTTAGATGGTCTATTTGATCCTGATTTAATTTTGGTACTTGGTATCTGTCAAGGAAATTGTCCATTTCCTCAAGATTTTCTAGTTGTGTTGAATACAGGTTTTTGTAGTAGGATCTGATGATTTTTTGAATTTCCTCAGTTTCTGTTGTTATCTCTCCCTTTTCGTTTCTGATTTTATTAATTTGGATACTATCTCTGTGCTCTCTGGTTAGTCTGGCTAAGGGCTTATCTATCTTGTTGATTTTCTCAAAGAACCAACTCCTCGTTTTGTTGATTCTTTGTATGGTTTTATTTGTTTCTACTTGATTGATTTCAGCCCTGAGTTTGATGATTTCCTGCCTTCTACTCCTCTTTGGTGTATTTGCTTCTTTTTGTTCCAGGGCTTTCAGGTGTGCCATTAAGCTGTTAGTGTATGCTGTCTCCCGTTTCTTTTTGGCGGCACTCAGTGCTATGAATTTTCCTCTTAGCACTGCTTTCATTGTGTCCCATAAATTAGGGTATGTTGTGCCTTCATTTTCATTAACTTTCAAAAAGTCTTTGATTTCTTTCTTTATTTCCACCTTGACCAAGTTATCATTGAGTAGAGCATTGTTCAGCCTCCATGTGTATGTGGGTTTTCTTTTGTTTTTGTTGCCATTGAAGACCACCCTTATTCCATAGTGATCTGATAGGAGGCATGGGATTATTTCTATCTTCTTGTATCTGTTGAGGTCTGATTTGTGACCAATTATATGGTCAATTTTGGAGAAGGTACCATGAGGAGCTGAGAAGAAGGTGTATTCTTTAGCTCTAGGATGAAATGTTCTATATATATCAGTTAGTTCCAGTTGGTCCAAGGCTTCAATTAGATTCACTGTGTCCCTGTTTAGTTTCTGCTTTCCTGAACGATCCATTTCAGAGAGCGGGGTGTTGAAGTCACCCACTATTATTGTGTGCGGTGCGATGTGTGCTTTGAGTTTTAGTAAAGTTTCTTTTACGAATGAGGGTGCCCTTGCATTTGGAGCATAGATATTCAGAATTGAGAGTTCTTGATGGTGGATTTTTCCCTTGATCAGTATGTAGTGTCCTTCTGTGTCTTTTTTGATGACTTTAGGTTGAAAATCAATTTTATCTGATATTAGGATGGCTACTCCACCTCGTTTCTTGGGGCCATTTGCTTGTAAAATTGTTTTCCAGCCTTTTACTCTGAGGTAGTGTTTGTCTTTGACACTGAGGTGCGTTTCCTGCATGCAGCAAAATTCTGGGTCCTGTTTACGTATCCAGTCTGCTAGTCTATGTCTTTTAATTGGGGAATTGAGACCATTGATATTAAGAGAGATTAAGGCATAGTGATTATTGCCATCTGCCATTCTTGACGCTATCTTTATGTTTGAGTGGTTATCTACTTTTGGGTTTGATTCAAGAAGGTTATTATCTCATTTTTTCCAGGGTGTTGTTTCTCTCCCTGTATTGGAGGTTTCCACCTATTATCCATTGCAGGGCTGGATTTGTGGAAAGATATTGTGAAAATTTGGTTTTATCATGGAATATCTTGGTCTCTCCATCTATGGTGATTGAGAGTTTTGCTGGGTATAGTAGTCTAGGTTGGCATTTGTGCTGTCTTAGTGTCTGCATGAGATCTGCCCAGGATCTTCTGGCTTTCATAGTCTCTGGTGAGAAGTCTGATGTGATTCGGATAGGTCTTCCTTTGTATGTTACTTGGCCCTTTTCTCTTACTGCTTTTAGTATTCTTTCTTTGTTTAGAACATTCGGTGTTTTGATTATTATGTGACGGGAGGTATTTCTGTTCTGGTCCAGTCTGTTTGGAGTTCTGTAGGCTTCTTGTACGTTCATCGGCATCTCTCTCTTTAAGTTAGGGAAGTTTTCCTCCATAATTTTGTTGAAGATGTTTACTGGCCCTTTAAGTTGCAAATCTTCACTCTCATCTATACCTATAATCCTTAGGTTTGGTCTTCTCATTGTGTCCTGGATTTCCTGGATGTTTTGGGTTTACACGTTTTTTGCATTTTGCATGTTCTTTGACTGTTGAGTCGATGCTTTCTATGGAATCTTCAGCACCTGAGATTCTTTCTTCCATCTCTTGTATTCTATTGTTGATGTTTGCATCTATGACTCCTGATTTCTTCCCAAGGTTTTCTATCTCCAAAGTTGTCTCCCTTTGTGATTTCTTAGTTGTTTCTACTTCCTTTTTTAGTTCCTGGATGGATTTGCTGAGATCCTTCACTTGTTTGTTTGTATTTTCCTGTATTTCTTTAAGGTATTTTTGCATTACCTCTTTCAGGATTTCTTCCTGATGACCCACGTTCTCCTGCATTTCTCTGAGCGATTTTTGTGTTTCCTCCTCATGGGATTCCATCTGTTGATCCATCGTCTCCTGCATTTCTTTAAGCAGTTCTCGTGTTTCCTTTGTAAGGGCATCTAACCGTTGATTCATTTCTTTAAGCAATTTTTGTGTTGCCTCCTTATGGGCATCCATCTGTTGACCCATATTCTTCTGCATTTCTTTATGCAAATTTTGTGATTCCTTTGTGAGTGCATCTACCCGTTGATTCATCTTCTTAAGCGATTTTTGTGTTGTCTCCTTGTGCGCCTACATCTTTTGATCCATGTTCTCCCTCATTTCTCTAAGCGATTTTTGTGTTTCCTTTGTAAGGGCTTCTAACCGTTGATTCATGGTCTCCTGTAACTCTTTATGAGATTTATTTGTGTCCTTCTTGTGATCCTCTAATAGGATCATGAGAAGTGATTTTAAATCCAGATCTTGTCTTTCGGGTGTGGTGGGGTATCCAGGACTTGCTGTTGTTGGAGAGTTGGGTTCGGATGGTCCCACATTACTTTGATTTCTGTTAGTAACATTCCTACGTTTGCCTTTTGCCATCTGGATACCTCTGGTGTTAGTTGGTCCTGCTGCCACTGGCTGTTGGTTGGACCTCCTGTGAGCCTGCAAAGCTATTTTTGCCCCCCCCCCGGATTACCAGGATTCCCCTGGCACCGATTTCTGGGGCCTGCCTGCTCCTGAGTGACTTTGGAGCCCTAATGTGCCTTGCCCCAAGTGATCTTATATTGGGGAGGCCTTGCACATCTAAAGGCTCAGCCTAGTGGATTCCTGGAGCAGAGGTCGCCAAAGGGAGGCTGGTAGGCTCCTGCCCTGTGCAGGGGTGTGTGATCTCTTCTGGGGGGGGAGGGGGCGTCCCTCTGCCAGGCAGAAGTCCCACAGCAGAGCTGGCGCGCTGGTTACTGCAGATCAGCCCAGCACTTGGGAGCCGCATACACACAAGCCGCCCGAGACCCAAGCGATATTATGCCTGTCTGTCTCAGAACCTGGCTGTCCCAACCTCCCAGTCACTGGAGCAAAGATGGTGGAGGGCCTCCTTCTCACATCTTATAGGTCTTTTTTTTTAAGCATTAGGAGGCAAATAAATAACGATTTTGGTCTTTTATTTTCCAGACAGCACCTGGGGTACATAAAAGATTTTTCCGGAAAGTAAAAAATCTCATTTCAGCATTTCAGAAGCCAGATCAAGGCATTGTAACGCCTCTGCAGTATCCAGTTGAAAAGTCCTCAGCTAGGAGTCCACAAGCTACCACAGGTGTGCCTAGCTGCCCAGTTTGAAAGTGTTGCAGAGTGTTTCAGGGATGGGGGCTGGTGTGGGTCAACCCATTCATAACCACATCATAAACAGGAAGACCTATAAGAAAAATGCAACAAGGAGGGAGCTGGAGTCAGCCAATCACTTGAGAGATGAGGACACAAAGGGGCCATAAGATGCTCTAACACACACTTTTCATAAAACTGTAGAACTATAGAAAGTATGATCCCAGGATATTTTAATCTCTTTATTTCTAGCTTACAGTTCCTCTTCCCCTTTGTAGACAGTAAATACCATTTTACTTCAGTCACCCATGCATGTAAAATTTGAAAGATGGAACAGCAAGGTTAGAGTTAGCTTAGTCCCTGTGATTCTGATTTCTGAACTGATGATGTTTGAATGAATGAATGAATGAAATTTTTACTGTAGCAAAGGAATTCAAATTAGCAAGCTTGGCCGTTTTACTAGCATGCATGATTCTCTTGAGCAAAACTATTTTTAGTGGTTGTGTTGAACTCAGGAGTGAACACACCAGCGAACTGATGTCTCTGTTGTTCTTTTATGAAAAAGGGTTAGTGTTTTGTTTTGGGTGAGAAGATGTGCCATGATTGATGCAGTTAATATTTATGATAAAATGAGTTTTTTTTTTATAATTTTGAGGACAGAGAATCAGGCTTAGGCATAAGTTGATAATTAGACTCAAATGTGAATTAAATTAACAAATAGCTAGCCTTTGAAAGAGAAATGTAGTTAGAACTCCAATTTAGAATGCAGCTAACTTTCCTTCCTGTCCAGTACTCTATTCTTTATGGCTGAATTTTAAATAATAGTTGCTTGAGGCACAGAATTAGGTTCAATATTACAAATTTGAGTTAAACTATTATTTTAATACTGAACGACTTTGTCCTGATATTTGCTATTCTTTTTCTTTAGGGAGAAGAGATTCTGATATCTGCATGAAAGCGCCATGAGGAAGAGTAACTCACTCTGTACTTTATTTCCAATAATTTAAGTATGTGCCAAGTCTTGTATATTGTAGATAATACAGTTCAGGGAGCTGCAAATGCCTTTTAAACATGACTCTAGTCCTGTAATAGCATCTTGCCTGATGTCAAAGCTGCAAGTGGACGCGGTAGATAACAAGTGCTTTAAAGTGAGGATTGGAAAACAGAATCCCTTGGGGTATTTTTCGTTGCTGTATTTACAAATGAGAAACAATTCAAAAGCACAATGAAAACTTTACACAAGATTAATGTCGATTCTTGCCAAATGTAAATAAAAATAATCTTTTTTTTTGGTCAGAAGCAGCATTTTTTGTGACTTATTTCATAGCTATTGATTTGCAAGTATCTTGCTTGACTTCATGGTAGCAAGGTGGTTGGTGTGCAGATATAATAGCTATGGTGCCTGAGGCTTCTTTTGGGATTTATGAAGGCGTGCTAAAAGAAGTACTAGCTAAAGAGAAAAGACTATTTGTTTAAATTTGAAATCGACCTTCTTGCCTAGAGTTCTTCTGCTAAGATAGTTAAATCATTGGGACTAGTGGGGTGTGGTAGGGTGTACTTTTCACTCCAGCACTTGGGAGGAGGAAGCTGGGCGATCAGGAGTGTAGTATCATTTGGCCACAGGACATCCTTCTTCAAAAACAAAATAAGCCCGCAGAGCAAACTGGAATTTACAAGCCTATGTTTCCAAGTAGGCTCTAGTTGTTTATTGTCCTTGATGCTACAGATTTTGAAATTATGTGAGAGATCTAATGAAATGATGAAATGAATTTTTTCTTTTTCACATATCTGTGCCCTAGTTGTTTCGACCTCGAGCAGAAAGGTATTTGGACGGGAACTCCTGTGGCTACGTCTCATGATCAGCTGATCTGTAATTAGGCAACCCCACCAAAGCTTGTGGGTTCATTAATTTTCAGCAGTTCCGAGTCATGCGAAGCCTAAGTTAAGAGTGGGATTGTAGGCAGAGTTGTCGTCTCACATTTATATTTCCATGGCTTTTGTGATTGATAGTATGCCAAGTTGCTTCAGGGCTCACAGAATTCATTCACTCAAAGAGCATAATAGGACACTGGGGGCACAGAAGTAGAAACACCTGTTTCATGCCTTCAGGCAGTGCACTGTCCTTTTGGACAGGAAAACAGTAAGGGTCAAAACAATGAAAAGAAAATGTCAGAGGCAACAATGACTGTAAGAGTTGATACATATGTAGGTGAAGTTCCTAATATGTAGGTGTATTTGTATTTAGTGCTAGATTGAATCAGCATAAATACTCTGGTCTGAAATCCATAGGCAAACTAATACATTAGAACTCTTGAGCTGTCCCCAGATCTTGTGTCCTAGGAGACAGGTTATGCATCTGGAGCATTTGACAAGGATGCTTTTGAGCATGCAAAGATGGAGTATGGTGACAGTGACTCACCCCGGGGACTGCTTGCTATTTGTTGAAATAACCTCATCATTAACTTGCAAGGAAGTTAAGTAGCTTACTTTTAAGATAAAACAAAAATACACATGTTTTAAATATTTTATTTAAAGATAGGATGTCGTGTAGTGCAGGTTGATCTCCGGCTTGCCATGTAGCTGGGGATGACCTTCAAGTTTGGATCCTTCTGTTTTCATCTCCTGAATGCTTATAATATAGGCATGTGTCACCATACCTGATGTGTACAGCATCATGGCTTTAACCCAGGGATCTGTGTGTGCTGGACAAGCACTCTACCAGCCAAATTACATCCTCAGTTCCTAAAACTATTTTTAAAATCATTGAGTTTGAATTTAGATTTCAATGTGTGTTTTTAACTCTCTGAAATCTGTTCACTCTGGAATAACTAAATATGTGAGTGGTATTTAAGTGTTCCTTTATAAAACTCTGTTTTGAAAATGCTTTCTGACACCATTAGTGGCTTTCACCTTTTAATAAAGTATTTGAAAATTTTATTTACTGAGTTTGTTTTTAAATATTCATTTAAAATACAGAGACAGTCTCATATATATAGTGAGGTCTTGGTCAGGTAGGACTACATGGAGAGATCCTTTCCCTGTCTCAAACAAACAAACAAACAAACAGATAAATAAAACATAGAGACAGTTGCTGTTAATAAATTAAAGCACCGAAGAAGACTATCTTACTTTATTAGAATGAATCCCTGGGAAAATTAAGAACTTTTCTGATTTTTCTAGGTCAAACTTTCTAGTTTGTGTGTCTCTATCCATCTCTTCTGGTTGGACTTGACTCATAAAGTTGATTCCATTTCTTTTCTTTTCTAACACGAGTAATTTTGTTATCTTCCAGTATGTAAAGGGGGTGTACTTTTTTTTTTTTTGGTTTTTCGAGACAGGGTTTCTCTGTGTAGCTCTGTCTCTCCTGGAACTCACTCTGTAGACCAGGCGGGCCTCGAACTCAGAAATCCGAGTGCCTCTGCCTCCCAAGTGCTGGGATTAAAGGCGTGTGCCACCACTACCCAGCTTAGGTGGTGCACTTTTACAGAAAGATCACACACCTTTAAAAAAAATATATATATGTATGTATATTTGTTTATTTTATTTTCTATATTCTTTATTTACATTCCAAATGATTTCCCCTTTCCCGTTTCCTCTCTCCCTGAAAGTCCCATAAGCCCCCTTCCCTCCCCCTGTTCCCCATTCAACCCCCTCCTACTTCTCTGTCGGGGTATTCCCCTACATTCAGTCTTTCCCGGACCAGGGGTCTCTCCTCCATTTTCTTGGAAATCTATTGATATTCGAATTGTGTCTTGGGTATTCCAAGATTCTGGGTTAATATCCCCTTATCAGTGACTGCATACCATGTGTGTTCTTTTGTGATTGGGTTACCTCACAAAGGATGATATTTTCCAGTTCTGACCATTTGCCTAAGAATTTCGTGAATTCATTGCTTTTTTTTTTTTTAATTTAATTTAATTTTATTTTTTTAATTTACATTCCAAATCACTTCCCCTTTCCCGTTTCCTCCCTCCCCGAAAGTCCCATAAGCCCCCTTCCCTCCCTCTTTTCTCCGTTCAACCCCCTCTCATTACTCTGTCCTGGCGTTCCCCTACATCCAGTCTTTCCAGGACCAGGGGTCTCTCCTTCCATCTTTTTAGAAATCTATTGATATGCTGATTGTGTCTAGGGTATTCTGAGATTCTGGGTCAATATCCCCTTATCAGTGACTTCATACCATGTGTGATCTTTTGTGATTGGGTTACCTCACTAAGGATGATATTTTCAAGTTCTGACCATTTGCCTAGGAATTTCGTGAATTCATTGTTTTTAATTGCAGAGTAGTATTCCATTGTGTAAATATACCACATCTTCTGAATCCATTCCTCCGTTGAGGGACATCTGGGTTCTTTCCAGCTTCTGGCTATTATAAATAAGGCTGCTATGAATATAGTGGAGCATGTGTCCTTATTGCATGCAGGTAAAGTCTCTGGGTATATGCCCAGGAGTGGTATAGCCGGATCCTCCGGAAGTGTCATGCCCAGTTTTCTGAGGAGCCGCCAGACTGCTTTCCAGAGTGGTTGTACCAGCCTGCAATTCCACCAGCAGTGGAGGAGTGTTCCTCTTTCTCCACATCCTCGCCAACAACTGCTGTCTCCTGTGTTTTTGATCTTAGCCATCCTGACTGGTGTGAGATGGAATCTCAGGGTTGTTTTGATTTGCATTTCCCTAATGACTAAGGATGATGAACATCTCTTTAGGTGCTTCTCAGCCATTAGATATTCTTCAGGTGAGAACTCTTTGTGTAGCTCTGTACCCCATTTTTTAATAGGGTTACTTGCCTCTCTGGAGTTTAACTTCTTGAGTTCTTTGTATATCTTGGATATTAGCCCTCTGTCGGATGTAAGGTTGGTAAAGATCATTTCCCAGTTAGTTGGTTGCCGCTTTGTCTTTTTGACGGTGTCTTTTGCCTTGCAAAAACTTTGTAATTTAATGAGGTCCCATTTGTCTATTCTTGATCTTAGAGTATAAGCTATTGGAGTTCTGTTCAGGAAATTCTCCCCTGTGCCCATATGTTCAAGGTTCTTCCCTAGTTTCCCTTCTATTAGTTTCAGTGTGTCTGGTTTTATGTGGAGATCTTTGATCCACTTAGAATTGAGCTTAGTGCAAGGAGATAAGGATGGGTCAATTTGCATTCTTCTGCATGTTGACCTCCAGCTGAGCCAGCACCATTTGTTGAAAAGGCTATCTTTTTTCCACTGGATGGTTTTAGCTCCTTTGTCAAAGATCAAGTGACCATAGGAGTGTGGATTCATTTCTGGGTCTTCAATTCTGTTCCATTGATCTACATGTCTGTTACTGTACCAATACCATGCAGTTTTTAACACTATTGCTCTGTAGTACAGCTTGAGGTCCGGGATACTGATTCCCCCAGAGGTTCTTTTACTCTTGAGAATAGTTTTAGCTATTCTGGGTTTTCTGTTATTCCAGATGAATTTTTGAATTGCTCTTTCTAACTCTATGAAGAATTGAGTTGGGATTTTGATGGGGATTGCATTGAATCTGTGTATTACTTTTGGTAAGATGCTCATTTTTACTATATTAATCCTGCCAATCCATGAGCATGGCAGATTTTTCCATCTTCCGAGGTCTTCTTCAATTTCTTTCTTCAGAGACTTGAAGTTCTTGTCATACAGATCTTTCACTTGTTTGGTTAGCGTCACGCCAAGATATTTAATATGGTTTGTGGCTATCGTAAAGGGTATTATTTCTCTTACTTCTTTCTCAGCCTGCTTATCCTTTGAGTATAGGAAGGCTTCTGACTTGATTGAGTTGATTTTATATCCGGCCACTTTGCTGAAGTCGTTTATCAGCTGTAGGAGTTCTCTGGTGGAGTTCTTTGGGTCGCTTATGTATACTATCATATCGTCTGCAAATAGTGATAGTTTGACTTCTTCCTTTCCAATTTGTATCCCTTTGACCTCTTTTTCTTGTCTAATTGCTCTAGCTAGAACTTCAAGTACTATATTGAAAAGATATGGAGAGAGAGGGCAGCCTTGTCTAGTCCCTGATTTTAGTGGGATTGCTTCAAGTTTCTCTCCGTTTAGATTGATGCTGGCTACTGGTTTGCTGTAAATTGCTTTTACTATGTTTAGATATGGGCCTTGAATTCCTGATCTTTCCAAGACCTTTAGCATGAAAGGATGCTGAATTTTGTCAAATGCTTTCTCAGCATCTAATGAGATGACCATGTGGTTTTTTTCTTTGAGATTGTTTATGTAGTGGATTACATTGATGGATTTCCTTATATTGAACCATCCCTGCATCCCTGGGATGAAGCCTACTTGATCGTGGTGAATGATCGTTTTGATGTGTTCTTGGATTCGGTTGGCAAGAATTTTATTGAGTATTTTTGCATCGATATTCATAAGAGAGATTGGCCTGAGATTCTCTTTCTTTGTCGGATCTTTGTGTGCTTTTGGTATTAGTGTAATTGTGGCTTCATAGAACGAGTTGGGTAGTGTTCCTTCTGTTTCTATTTTGTGGAACAGTTTGAAGAGTATTGGTGTTAGGTCTTCTTTGAAGGTCTGATAGAATTCTGCACTAAAACCATCTGGACCTGTGCTTTTTTTGGTTGGAAGACTTCCAATGACAACTTCTATTTCTTCAGGGGTTATAGGACGGTTTAGATGGTCTATTTGATCCTGATTTAATTTTGGTACTTGGTATCTGTCAAGAAAATTGTCCATTTCCTCAAGATTTTCTAGTTGTGTTGAATACAGGTTTTTGTAGTAGGATCTGATGATTTTTTGAATTTCCTCAGTTTGTGTTGTTATCTCTCCCTTTTCGTTTCTGATTTTATTAATTTGGATACTATCTCTGTGCCCTCTGGTTAGTCTGGCTAAGGGCTTATCTATCTTGTTGATTTTCTCAAAGAACCAACTCCTCGTTTTGTTGATTCTTTGTATGGTTTTATTTGTTTCTACTTGATTGATTTCAGCCCTGAGTTTGATGATTTCCTGCCTTCTACTCCTCTTTGGTGTATTTGCTTCTTTTTGTTCCAGGGCTTTCAGGTGTGCCATTAAGCTGTTAGTGTATGCTGTCTCCCGTTTCTTTTTGGCGGCATTCAGGGCTATGAATTTTCCTCTTAGCACTGCTTTCATTGTGTCCCATAAGTTAGGGTATGTTGTGCCTTCATTTTCATTAACTTTCAAAAAGTCTTTGATTTCTTTCTTTATTTCCACCTTGACCAAGTTATCATTGAGTAGAGCATTGTTCAGCCTCCATGTGTACGTGGGTTTTCTTTTGTTTTTGTTGCCATTGAAGACCACCCTTATTCCATAGTGATCTGATAGGAGGCATGGGATTATTTCTATCTTCTTGTATCTGTTGAGGTCTGATTTGTGACCAATTATATGGTCAATTTTGGAGAAGGTACCATGAGGTGCTGAGAAGAAGGTGTATTCTTTAGCTCTAGGATGAAATGTTCTATATATATCTGTTAGTTCCCTTTGGTCCAAGGCTTCAATTAGATTCACTGTGTCCCTGTTTAGTTTCTGCTTTCCTGAACGATCCATTTCAGAGAGCTGGGTGTTGAAGTCACCCACTATTATTGTGTGAGGTGCAATGTATGATTTGAGCTTTAGTAAAGTTTCTTTTACGAATGAGGGTGCCCTTGCATTTGGAGCATAGATATTCAGAATTGAGAGTTCTTGATGGTGGATTTTTCCCTTGATCAGTATGTAGTGTCCTTCTATGTCTTTTTTGATGACTTTAGGTTGAAAATCAATTTTATCTGATATTAGGATGGCTACTCCAGCTAGTTTCTTGGGGCCATTTGCTTGTAAAATTGTTTTCCAGCCTTTGACTCTGAGGTAGTGTTTGTCTTTGACACTGAGGTGCGTTTCCTGCATGCAGCAAAATGCTGGGTCCTGTTTACGTATCCAGTCTGCTAGTCTATGTCTTTTAATTGGGGAATTGAGACCATTGATATTAAGAGAGATTAAGGCATAGTGATTATTGCCACCTGCCATTCTTGACACTATCTTTATGTTTGAGTGGTTATCTACTTTTGGGTTTGAAGCAAGAAGGTTACTATCTCATTTTTTCCAGGGTGTTGTTTCTCTCCCTGTATTGGCGGTTTCCACCTATTATCCTTTGCAGGGCTGGGTTTGTGGAAAGATATTGTGAAAATTTGGTTTTATCATGGAATATCTTGGTCTCTCCATCTATGGTGATTGAGAGGTTTGCTGGGTATAGTAGTCTAGGCTGGCATTTGTGCTCTCTTAGTATCTGCATGAGATGTGCCCAGGATCTTCTGGCTTTCATAGTCTCTGGTGAGAAGTCTGATATGATTCAGATAGGTCTTCCTTTGTATGTTACTTGGCCCTTTTCTCTTACTGCTTTTAATATTCTTTGTTTAGTACATTTGGTGTTTTGATTATTATGTGACGGGAGGTATTTCTGTTCTGGTCCAGACTGTTTGGAGTTCTGTAGGCTTCTTGTACGTTCATCGGCATCTCTCCCTTTAGGTTAGGGAAGTTTTCCTCCATAATTTTGTTGAAGATGTTTACTGGCCCTTTAAGTTGCAAATCTTCACTCTCATCTATACCTATAATCCTTAGGTTTGGTCTTCTCATTGTGTCCTGGATTTCCTGGATGTTTTGGGTTACGCGTTTTTTGCATTTTGCATTTTCTTTGACTGTTGAGTCGATGCTTTCTATGGAATCTTCAGCACCTGAGATTCTTTCTTCCATCTCTTGTATTCTATTGTTGATGTTTGCATCTATGACTCCTGATTTCTTCCCAAGGTTTTCTATCTCCAAAGTTGTCTCCCTTTGTGATTTCTTAGTTGTTTCTACTTCCTTTTTTAGTTCCTGGATGGATTTGCTGAGATCCTTCACTTGTTTGTTTGTATTTTCCTGTATTTCTTTAAGGTATTTTTGCATTACCTCTTTCAGGATTTCTTCCTGATGACCCACGTTCTCCTGCATTTCTCTGAGCGATTTTTGTGTTTCCTCCTCATGGGATTCCATCTGTTGATCCATCGTCTCCTGCATTTCTTTAAGCAGTTCTCGTGTTTCCTTTGTAAGGGCATCTAACCGTTGATTCATTTCTTTAAGCAATTTTTGTGTTGCCTCCTTATGGGCATCCGTCTGTTGACCCATATTCTTCTGCATTTCTTTATGCAAATTTCGTGATTCCTTTGTGAGTGCATCTACCCGTTGATTCATCTCGTTAAGCGATTTTTGTGTTGTCTCCTTGTGCGCCTCCATCTTTTGATCCATGTTCTCCCGCATTTCTCTAAGCGATTTTTGTGTTTCCTTTGTAAGGGCTTCTAACCGTTGATTCATGGTCTCCTGTAACTCTTTATGAGATTTATTTGTGTCCTTCTTGTGATCCTCTAATAGCATCATGAGAAGTGATTTTAAATCCAGATCTTGTCTTTCGGGTGTGGTGGGGTATCCAGGACTTGCTGCTGTTGGAGAGTTGGGTTCGGATGGTCCCACATTACTTTGATTACTGTTAGTAACATTCCTACGTTTGCCTTTTGCCATCTGGATACCTCTGGTGTTAGTTGGTCCTGCTGCCACTGGCTGTTGGTTGGACCTCCTGTGAGCCTGCAAAGCTATTTCTGCCCCCCCTGGATTACCAGGATTCCCCTGGCACCGATTTCTGGGGCCTGCCTGCTCCTGAGTGACTTTGGAGCCCTAATGTGCTTTGCCCCAAGTGATCTTATATTGGGGAGGCCTTGCACATCTAAAGGCTCAGCCTAGTGGATTCCTGGAGCAGAGGTCGCCAAAGGGAGGCTGGCAGGCTCCTGCCCTGTGCAGGGGTGTGTGATCTCTCCTGGGGGGGGAGGGGGCGTCCCTCTGCCAGGCAGAAGTCCCACAGCAGATCTGGCGCGCTGGTCACTGCAGATCAGCCCAGCACCTGGGAGCAGGTTTCACACAAGCTGCCTGAGACCGAAGCGATATTATGCCTGTCTGTCTCTGAGCCTGGTGGTCCCAACTACCTGGTCACTGGAGCAAAGATGGCGGAGGGCACTCTCCGTGGCGCCGCTCACACCGCTCTCCCTGTGGTCACGATGGCCCGCCGATCTGGCACCCAGACGACCACAGCGCCAACCCGCCCTAGGGCACAGATGGAAGCCCCAACAGGCCGTGTCCCACGTGATGTTATATCGGGGGGAGAGCCTGGGTACCGGTCTCTCCAGCGCAGTCCGCGGGAACAGAGGTCGCGGAAGGGAAGCTGGCAGGCTCCCTCCCTGCGCGGGGTCCCTCCACCAGGCAGAAGGTCCCACCGCGGAACTGGCGCGCTGGTTACTGCAGATCAGCCCAGCACCTGGGAGCAGGTTACACACAAGCTGCCTGAAACCGAAGCGATATTATGCCTGTCTGTCTCTGAGCCTGGCGGTCCCAACTACCTGGTCACTGGAGCAAAGATGGCGGAGGGCAGTCTTCGTGGCGCCGCTCACCCTGTGGTCACGATGGCCCGCCGATCTGGCACCCAGACGACCACAGCGCCAACCCGCCCTCGGGCACAGACGGAAGCCCCAACAGGCCGTGTCCCAAGTGATGTTATATCGGGGGGAGAGCCTGGGTACCGGTCTCTCCAGCGCAGTCCGCGGGAACAGAGTTCGCGGAAGGGAATTCATTGCTTTTAATAGCTGAGTAGTATTCTTCGTTGAGGGACATCTGGGTTCTTTCCAGCTTCTGGCTATTATAAATAGGGCTGCTGTGAACATAGTGGAGCATGTGTCTTTATTGCATGCAGGTAAAGCCTCTGGGTATTTGCCCAGGAGTGGTATAGCCAGATCCTCCGAGAGTGTCATGCCCAGTTTTCTGAGGAACCGCCAGACTGCTTTCCAGACTGGTTGTATCAGCTTGCAATCCCACCAGCAGTGGAGGAGTGTTCCTCTTTCTCCACATCTATCATACTGTGGTAGCCAGGTATACCTTTAGGAAGCCAAGTCAAGGTTTTAAAAAAAGCACATGCTGAATGAAAATGAGGACATGCGTGCTCCTAGATAGGGTTGAGGAGAAGTTTTTTTATGTTTTTTGTATATATGAGCTAGAGTTCAGCCAGAGGCATTTGGAAGGACCCAGACTGAACAGGGTGACGAGAGGAGAAAAAGAGTCGAAGAGCAAGAGAGGAAAAAGAGAGAGGAGAGAGTCGAGAGGTCAAAAAGGCAGAAGATCAAGCCAGTCAGGAGCCAAAAGACCAAGGGAGGAGGGCCGAGAGAGCATGGCCCTAATGGCTGAGGTGATATAGGAAAGCGAAGCTGGGGGATGGGAAGCCCGGCCCCAGGACAGGAGAGGTTTAGGGTGGGGCAGGGTGAGAAATACTGGGAGGAGCTACTGGGACTGAGTGAGACTTGTCCCGGGTTTCTTTGGGATCTGACACGGACATGTCCAAGAAAATATCTCCTTTTAAAAAGTGTGTCAGCAGCCGGGCGGTGGTGGCGCACGCCTTTAATCCCAGCACTTGGGAGGCAGAGGCAGGAGGATTTCTGAGTTCGAGGCCAGCCTGGTCTACACAGTGAGTTCCAGGACAGCCAGGGCTACACAGAGAAACCCTGTCTCGAAAAACCAAAAAAAAAAGTGTGTCAGCAAGCTCACAACACATGTGACAGCTTATCAAATACGTGTCTGTTTCTTAGGAAATTTGTTCTTAGAAGCATAAGGTCAGTAGGAAGACAAGCTTAGGTAATTGTCTGAGTGTGACAGGCAAAGAACCTTGTTTCAATTCACAAGGAGAATAAATCTACCATGAATATGTCTGATGAAGCCGTCTGGTATAAATAAAGGGCTGGATGGAAGGTATTCTTTCCTTAGATAGAGTGGATAATTTAAAGAATGTGAGCAACATTTTAAACCTGTTATGAATGTTATGACATTAGGCTATGTTTTATTTGATTCACTTTATTGAGCTCAGAATCCAAAGTCTATTAATAATAAAACCAACATTTGCCCTTGAGTGTTTCAAGGTTACATGAAAAGTGGTTTTCTTGTTAGGGCACTATAAATTCAACTGAGTCACCTGTGTTTGCCCTTGCAGGAAATGGGATCTTAGTACTTTTCAGTTTGCAGTAAGGGGTATAGTTAAACTATCCTACTTTGGAGACTTTCATAATTTGAGGTCACTGGCCAAATTTCTAGTAAAAGGCTGAAATTTTAGTAGGTCACTTGAATTTTTAGTGTGTGTGTGTGTGTTGTATATGAGTTGTATGTGTGCATAGTTGTTGAATGCCACAGGACAACCTCAAATGTCCTTTCTCAGGCACTGTCCACATGTATTTTTTTTTTTTTTTTTTAGAGATGTGCTCTCTTTCTGTGCTGGAGTTCACCAGTGCCGGCCAGGGTACTGCAGGAATCTGCTTGTCCTTGCTTCACCAGGACTGGGCTTACAAGTATGTGCTATCAATCGAAGCAAAAGAAAACAAACAAAAACAACCAAATATTTTATTAATTAATTAATTTTGGACATATTCCCCTCCCTTCCCGAAGTCTTCCCATAAGCACTTGCACCAGCCTCTCTACTCCCATTCCTTCCTACCCACCGATGAGGTTTTTTTTTCTTTTTGTCCATTTTTCTTTCCCCATCTAGTCCAGTATGTGTTGTCAAGCTAGGCTTGTGCATGGGTCCTGCGTTAAATTCCCAGCTTCCCCCCACCCCCATTATGTGTTGTGGGAATTGAATCTGGAACCTCATTCCTGTGCAGCAAACAGGCTACTGACTGAATTAGTGTTCTTGCCGCTCTTTTCGTTTTTTTTTTTTTTAAAGAACGTGTTTTGATGTAACAAATGTGACAAATTGGATAGATAGAACCCATCTCCATAACATACAGAACCCCCCACCCTGAACCCACACCTTGACAACTCTACCCAACCCCTGAAATTTGTTTGCCTTCTTACAGGACCATAGGTGATGATGCCACATTTGGTGGTGGAGTGAAAGTAGGAGTGCACGAGACCTGCATTTCCTTTTTATCTTTGTCCCTCATAGTCCGTGTGACCTTAGTAGCCAAGTCAATTCGATACCTTTATGGCATCTGCCAAGTTGCCAATTAAAATTTAGTCACTCACTGGATTATTGGAGCACTAGAATTCCATGATTTTCACGTAGTAATAGTACCAAATGTGTGCATGCATATTCAAATATTAAAGGGAAAGGTAGCAGTGAAGGAACACAGACAAACCTTTGTTAAAGTAGGGCTCTGGCCATTTTTTTTTTTCTTTTAGGTAGCCAGCTAGAATGCACAATTTGAAAAGTAAAAATCCTCAGGGGAAAGCAAACACTTTCCTCCTTTGTATTACGACAAGGTTATCTTCTGCTTCCTAAGTCATTTCCTCTCCATGTGTATGTTAGGTCCAAAGTGGCCCCCAAAATGCCAGTGACACTGACCATGTCTAAATTACAGTCCTGGCTCAGCTTAAGCTTAGGCTGAACTGTGGCTAAGCAGAAGGATTGATGACTGATGAACAAAAGCCTAAAATCAGCATGCCTTAGAAACTAGTGAAGTGTGAGTGTCTGTTGGTCTGGAGGAGCCCCAACTTCCCTTATTTGCTTGTACAGCTGGCTACCTCTGGCAGCAGGGCATCTAGTTCCCATGCTAGCCAACACCCAGTCCCTCACTCTTTCCGGTTCACACCCTCCTCCATCTACTCTAATGTCCAGGCTCCTTCTCACCGCAACACCAATCTCTTAAAAAATACTGTAAGGCTTTCTCTGCCCTTTGCTATTGTCTCTGTCTCTCAAGACATAGCTATGGCTGGCAGCCACCCAGGGAGTGGTCCAGTTTGCTTGTTTCCCTGTTCTCTTGCTTATAGTTTACATTGTATATGTGATGTCCTATATATGTATATGTAATATATATTCCTATATGTGTACATATAAATATAATGCCATATATCTATCTATATATATATAGATAGATAGATAGATATAGATATAGATATAGATTATATATAATCAACCGGTAGAAAAAGCAGGAGGGCATTTTGAAGTGTTGTAAATGGCAAATTTCAGTAAGGAATGTTATATAGGTCTATGGATGCCATTACTATCAAGTCAAACATCTGAAGTCCTATTGGCCAGATTTCCCAGTCTCACTTACAAACGTCTCTGTATGAAAAGTATGTAAAAAATGTTAATTGTCCAAACCTGTGGGGCAGGGCCTATGTGGAGCTGTTATTTCTTTTTATAGTCTATCGGGGTTGTCAGTTCTGCCTCCAACCATCATTTTGTTTTGGCAATGCATTAAGATATCATGGTCTTCTAGCTCTCTATTGCCAGGTTATGATTATTTTTTTATTTAATTTTTCTTTATTGCCGAGGAAGGCACCAGAAAAAGAGAGTAAGTCTTTTAAAAAGTCATAGCCTAGAGGTATTTAAATTCACTGCAGCCACTCTTGTTTTTTTATTAGGTCATCATTTGTGTCACTGATCCCATTTGTATGAAAAATAAAAATGAAGGGACTTCTGCCTAGGATTAGTGCCTTTCTGATTTCGGCACCCACATTTTCAAAATTATGTGGTCTTTATTGTTCCCTGCCAAGGAGCCCCCTTTCCTATCTCAGCTGAACAGATTGACTCCGGAGATGCAGTTTGGCGCGTGAAATAAAATGGGACACAATGTTCATTTGCAATTTTATTTTTTAAAAATGAAATATTCAAAGTACTTTTCTTTCAAATATTGACACATAATGTTTCACTTTAAGTATTTACAGCATGTTGTTGTGATGCTCTTGTAGAAAAAAATGCATGCTTCCGGCCTGAAAGCCAGAGCAAAATGCAAAAGACCATGGAACTGCAGTCAGAGAACGTGAACCTGTACAGTATCCAGTCACTTTTCAGCACAGGAGAGCAGGGATACAAAATTGGAACCTATTGTTTCCTAGCAACACGGCTCAGGCCATTAGAACACAATTTTCAGTATGATTAGAACCTCTAACTGTTGTTACATAGAAACTGAAAATCTTGGCATACACTGTAAACATCTTTACTTTTCATGAGAAAGGAAGCAGCTAAAAAGAGTCCTTTTCTGACAGAAAGGCTGGACTTCTCCTTTTCACCATTTCTCTTACTGATGTTTTTTTTGCCAGAAGAACAGTAAAGATTTAGACACTGTCATGATTCATACACGTAAACTATTTTTCAAGGACACAATCTGATATACTAACATTTATTTAAGAGGTTAAAGTCCACCACTAAATCTAAGGAAAGATTTTTTAACTGCCAAACACATTTCCTTTGACAAATAATGTAAGATGACAACTGCCAAGACAAAATCCACAGCAAGTTTAACTCTAAGTATGTTCAATTACTGTTTAGGAAGCAATTTCTTCTTACACACAGTAGTATATTTGGTCCTTAACAGCTTTCACACAAAGGACACACTGAGATAAGTCACTGTTTTGTGGTTGAATTATTACTGTTTTTTTTTTTGTTGTTTTGTTTTTCTCTTTTTTTCTGTTTTTGTTCTTTTGCTCTTTTTTTTGTTTGTTTGTTTTCTTTGCAGAATAAAGTACCTTACAGAAGGCTGTGGAAGTGCAGTCTGAGATCTGAAGTATTAGGCAGGTCGCTATGTATATATATGCGAGTTCCTTCAAGAAAACAAGAATGGTACACCCAATCTATAGCCACTTGTTTCCCTACAAGCTATAATACACTCCACTCCCTCCAATTGTTCTTGATACTTGATAATCATACTTCTGCTTCTCATCTCAATTGAACTAAATTGACCTTAACACAAACAAATCTGCAGAAATGCCAAAAACTCTGCCTGGACTCTGGTAAAATTACTGTGGGAACAGGTCTGGTGGGAAAGGAAGAGAAAAAGGAAATGCAGAAATTAGTGATGGAAACTAAAATTCTAAGTAAAGTCACAATGGGATGTTATACCTTTCTATGTAGGTAGTATGTGAATTTCAAATTATCCGTGGTCAAGTTTTCATATATTTGGCTATGCTGTATATATTATTTCATATATATGCAGTCTATATATTATAGAACTCCTAGGTGGCTTGCGAATAAATGACATCCTTATTTTATACATTATTTTGCTGGGTTAAAAAATAAAACATATACTTATTTCTATGGCAAGTGTTCTGGTGAAATAACAAATTGAGCTGTATTTCTCTTTCCTTCCAGCATCATGCTTCTAATCAACAGTATTTGGAATGACAACTAAAAATAGCTGTATTTAAATACCTCTTAAACTTTGAACTTTTCAGCTCATTTGGATCTCTAGAGTGCAACAGTAAAACAAATTAAAACCAAAAACACACTAGTGAAATGGGCCTAAGGAAAAGAAGCAATCACAGAGTATTTCCTGTATCCCTCCCAGAGTGTTCCTCACAGGAGCATCAAATACTGTCTTCTCACTTTAACCTGCTTGAGTGACATGCAGCTGTGTCGTGTGAGCCACCTGCCTTTTGTGTGTGAGAAATTTCATGAATTTTTTTTCCCTTCAAAGCTGCACTGTCATCAGGAAACACAAATGATTTGTCCTCTCATTCAAACTTCAGAACTAAAACTCAGTGAAAGCATCCTTCCTACCCTGCCAGCAGGAAGCAATATACTTAATATTTCCATGTTCTTTTTATGAAATGCCAAAATGTTTCTCTTAGATTTGCAACTTGTTAGTACTAAAAACCTTTTGGTTTTTCTTTTCCTCCTCAAAACTTTAGGAGTTGTAAAGAGAACAATAATATTTCAAGGCAGTATTAAAACCACAGTTGTAAGTGATAAAAAGTGCATTTCCTGAATATAATACAAATATAACTTTAGGTAACCAAAGGCACAAACTAACTAAATACATATTACAAACTAGAATTGCACAGTTCAAGGTAATTACTATGAAGGAATAGCTCCAAATATTTCTTTCTAATGGGTATTTAAATCAGTTTGAAAATGATACATCGCTAGTGAGTTGCAAAAGAGTGCAATCACTTAAAATAGAAGCAAAATAGACTCCAAGATTGACACATTGGGTTAGTGATACAAATACACCACATTTAAGAATGCACTTTTATATACAGTTAACAAATTATTTTCCTGTTGACTTAAAAGGTTCTAGGAACTTAAGATCTATTTTTAGGTTGGTGTGGAGGTATTCAAATTTTCAACATGTTTGTGAAACATGTATTCCATTGTGAATACTGTACTGATGACATAGCCTGATTCAGGAAAAACCCTATACTGGGATTTTAGTCTGGATTAGTAATATCTTGAGCTGCTGTGCTTCCCATTACAAAGATTAAATGATGAGTTCATCATGGATTCTCTCTTCCTCCCTTGCTCTCACCGCATGTATGTGATGATCTGAACCTGAAGGTTTTAACAATGAAATATTTCAATACACTCTCCCCTACTATCTGCTGGGGTCCCTCTCCTTAATTCTTTGTATAATGAGAGTCAGATTCTTTAAAAAAAAAATCTTAACATGAGCCTGGATTCTGACTTTGCATATTTCCAATGCAACAAGCAGGACAATGACCCCATATTGTATTTAGGTAGTAGCTGGAAAGAATCTAAATGAACAGTCTATCATAAATTCTCCTCCAGACATAGCAAATGTTCATCGGGTGATGCGAGGGTACAAGCTGGCTCCTGGGAATTTTCTACTGGGCACACTGTGCTGTCATGAATTTTCATTTGCGGCAACTTGCAATTACACAGCATTTTATAAACTGCCTCTTTGTCAATGGGCACAAATCTCTCAGCTCACCAAGTGGCTTCTTTTATTGCAGGGTTCATAAGAGATTGAGAAACCTGCAGCAGCTATTAATATTAACCTCGACATTTCTCTAAATTTTGAGCGACTATGGAACAAACAACCCCTCCTGAAAATAGTTATTTTCCTAGGTGGAAAAATTATTAAATAAACACACGTGGATTAAAGACAGAGAAGTAAAATAACCACATAAATCACATTGGTGATAAACTAGTCTGCCCCTCAGTAATTAGATGAAATGCTTTAAGTTGGAAAGGATTCACTTAATTCAATTTTCTGCATATGGCTGGGAGAGATTCAATACAAAATTGTACATTTGAAAGATGACTCTAAGTGGGAGGAAATGATGAGGCAGCAACTATTGTTATGTTGGCTTTCATCTCATTTTCACTGTAATGCAAGGTCCATTGTTTCTAAGGTTTTGGCTCTCAGGAATTTCTGCATCAGTAGTTAATATGTTTCTCAGCTTCACAGGCACACAGACCTGTTAAAGCCTCTTTTCTTGTATCAGAATCATCCATTTTAGTATATTACCTTTCATGTGCACAAACCACTGGATTAGTGTATAAATACTGAATTACTAATGTGAAACTATGACCAAAGCACATCCTATATATAAATGAGAAATTCCTACCCAGGTTAATAAAAGCTATGCTTACACGATGCCAATACAGCTGGGCAAAATGGAGAAAAAAAAATTGAATCAAAACAGATTACGTGAGAGAGGTCACATCGACCAGCTGCTTTGGTATCACGTACACACAAGCAAATCAGCAGCTCTTCAGCCTGCTTACCGCACCCACAGTAAGGTATGGTAGACCGAAGCCAGCCACCACACGCCAAAACACAGCACAACAACATGGCATTTACTTTTTAACAGGCAAGGAGGAAAAATCAGGAAAGGAGGGAAAACAGTTTCTGACTCCAGGAGATGGTGTTTGAAGACATTTTAGATTTCCTTTTAAGTTTCCTAGAACAGATCTGGACAATGTGAAAGGGCTGGCAGTCTTTTGAGATGCAAGGTTTAGATACTTTTGCACCACATTTTTAAGTAGCCTGTAAGTTCTGCCAACAATTAGATGTGAACCTTGGTGTCACAATAGAAATTGAGAGCCTTGGGTTCTTTTTATGTGGTTGAACATATGCATGGCTCAACAAATTGAAAGTGGTGCTTTCTGAAAACATTTGTGTTGGCTGTTTGAGTTCAGCTTGTGTTCTTTTCAATACTGCCACACAAGAACAAAAAATCTCTGTCATTTTCTTAAAGAGTTTAAACAAACAATATTAAAATACCATCTTCTGTCACATTGAAAGGCAGTTGGATATGTTTTTCCTCCATATTTACATATACAGAGTTCTGATCTAGAAAACCAATACAATAAACCATTTTTTGTTTTGTTTTGTTTTGTTTTAAAAACAGGCAGTCTTTGGTGACGCAAAGGCAGAGATTTCTTTTGTTACCTCCTGCCTATTTCACTCTGTCTCATGAAGTGAATATTGTTGGCACTGTCTGAAAGTTCTAAATACTGCTCAACAGACAAGACAAAATACCCATCATACCCCTGCACCCTCCCGGTGCCCAAAAGCTGCTGCTTTTCTCCCTCTGTCCATACCCGAGTCCCTTCTTCCCCTTCCTGTAGCCTCCTCTGCTCCTGAGTCCAAGCCTGGGCCACTGCGCGCTGTCTGGCCATCTCCAACACGTGGTTCTTCTCCTCTTCGACAGTCGTTCCGTACCGGATATTGAAGCACAGAGCTCCGTGCTGCAGTTGAATATCTGCAAACCGTCTAGTCCTCCCATTCAACACTGAAGTCATCTGAGACACAGTGACATTAACACCATTCTCCAGAATCCGCCTCCCCCCAGTGTTACCGATGAGCACCAGGTCTTCCTCCAGAGACCCGAGCTTAATGAAGTAGTGAGTGTCCCTCCCTTCTATGGTAAAATGCAGGTTTTCCAGGTAATGAGCATTGTTGAGAATGGCAGCAAGACGCCTGCTATCTTCATTGGCTACTCCTATAATATCAGCTGTCACTATGCCCTCCTTGATGGCAAATTTTATACCTTTGCCAAAGACAGAAGGGACAGCAGCAAACCTCGGCTGTTTCCCTCCTTCAAGGCACCGCCCCTCATTGTACTGAGGAGTCATAGGAAGCTGATCCAAGGAAATGAAATTCCTGAGCTGTTTCTGGAGCTCACACTGAATGCCCAGGATCATCTAGGAAAGAAGGCACAGGGCAAAGGCAACACAGGGTTAGATATCTGCTGTATTGCCTGGTGATTATTGGAAAGGAAAGGCTGGCAAGGGGTGATTCCTTTTCTAAAGTTATCACTTAGTCATTATTTTAAAAACAAAAAACCTGGAATATCAACATCAAAGACTGGGAAAACAGATGGCTAACAGGTACTGATTTCTCAGTTGTCTTACATCTTGTTTTAGTTGAGTGTAAGAAAATACATGTAAACACGGTATCCCACAATTTCACAGCTACAAGGAACTTTGCTTTTTTTTTCAGTTTCTGGAAAAAAATTCCCATTCAACATGAATATATTTTATGCTGATCAAATCCACTCCTTACTCCTCCCTTCCAACTTCTCCCAGGTACTTCCCCCCATATAATACTCCCAACTTATATCCTCTTACATTTGTATATTGTATTGAGTCCGACTAGTCCAAAGGGAGTTGCCCACATGCATGAAGGTATAGGGTCATTTCACCCCTGAGAAAAACTCACCCTCCGGTAGTCATTGAATGCCTATAGCTTCTCAACTAGGATTGGGACCTTGTGAGCCTCACCTCTATGCTGGAACACAGATAGACTAGATTGAGCTTGCATACGTCTGGTGTAGATAACCAGAGTCATTGAGAGTTTGAGATTGTAACTTCCTGTCATGTCCAGAATACACAGTTTTTTCTAGCAGTCCCCTCTAATCTCTGCTTCTTATGATCTTTGTGCCCCTTCTTCTGTGATATTCCTTAACCTTTGGAGGGAGGGACATAGAAGGAACTTTAAATAGGCCTGCCCTCTCAAAACATAGATCTTATATTCAGCAAGGTAACTGACACGAACCAGATGTTATTACTGCACATAGAGTGATACATTATATACTTTGAGATTGGGAAAAATGTATAAAGCATAGTTCTTGCTATCAGTCAATTATAGTCTTATAAATAACTGAGAAAAAACCTGAAAATTATGAGACACATGCTCATCTTTTTACATATACTCAACATATTTTTCTTATTTGGGCAACTTTCAAACTTGCTAAGAAACAAAGAAAAAAGGCTAATAACCCTCCTAGTGACCAATATTTTTTTTAAAAAATTTTAACATTTATTTATTGATTGACAGTTTTTAAAAATGACTTTGAGTTATAAAAACTGTGTATATATCATAAATTCTTATAAAAGATGTAGCTCTACAATATGTATCTACTTAGAATTTCCTTTCCTTTATAATTTTAACCTAAATGTCAAGTCTCTCTACCCAAACTTCAGTTTTATTTTCTTCCTTCCTTTTCCTTTCTATTTGTATCTCATAGTCCTCCTCTGCCAACACCTTGTTTCAGTGTCCATAGTTCTCCAAGACTTTATCACTATAAAATGTAATATCTTTGTTTATTATACCTATATTTGTCTTTCTTTATAAAAAACAGTTTTATTAAATTATTTCGCATTCTTAAGGTAGACTTCTTAATTTGTTTGGCAGTTTTTCTCCATAGAGAAACCATTGTTGCTGTTGCTAGCTGATTTTAGAACGTAAGACATTCAATTCCTTTGTGCCATCATCAGTAATCTACTAGTTTCTCCCTTCAAAGCTCCATTTTCCTGATCTTTTCCTTAAAGATGGCTCCTCATACATCATTCAAAAATCCCCTCAAAGAAATAATCATTTTTTTTTTGCTAAAATTTGTACTAACCTTTCCAGGATCCCACTCTTGGGTTTTTGTCTGAAGCTGAAGAAGCTCATAAGTTAATTCCATGTTTTCTAGTTCAGGTTTGGGAAATCCAGGTAGTACGTTATGTAACTGGAAACCAAAGAGCTCTAGCCAACTGCCAATGTCTGTAGGACACAAAATTTAAAAGAAAAAAAAAAACAATGACATTCAAAAGGCACTTCTCAACTTGAAAGATATGCTTCTGCTGTCAGTGTTTCGACCACGGGAAAAAGTAAGCATTCCCCCTTATTTGATTCATTCTAAAATAATACCCATTCCCATATGGAGGGAAATCTATGGGTCTGTGTGAAATCCTAGGAGTAGGCTCAGTTCATTGTAGTGAAACTCATAATCTGGTACTGGTTTTAAGACCACCTGGATTGTGATCCTGCATTTATTCCATGCAACACAATCCTGATTGTTTTCTGAGAGGACCTTGGCAAGCTTTTAAGGCTAGAGCACAGAAATAGCTTAAAGGGAAAGAATCAGGATGCAAAAGCATTACACCTGATGAAAAGTTCCATGCTTTTCTGATTCTAGAAAATGGGGCATGCAGAGGGAACATCTCTATAAAGATATTGAGACTATGTAATAAGATTGGCTAGCAGTAAGTTAGGTCAAGTTCAGTTTAATTGAATTCCACTTAAATACCTGTGGTATACTTTGCAACATCTTGAATTTTGCCAACTGGGTAGTTATTCTCAAAGGAGTAGAGGTTGAATGGTTTAGGAAGAAGATTCAACTGTTTCCATATGTGATGATTAGGCGTTGTCCATCTGCCAGCAACAACATCATAATCCCTTTGCCCTAGATGCACTAATTTGGTAAGAAAATCATAGAGTCCTCCATGAAAACCAATGATGACCTCAAAGTCAGGGTATGTATCATGATAGATGTCACCATAAGGTGTATACAAAATCTCTTTTATGACCTGACCCCGACTGCTGAACACAGCTAGTGGAGTGCCTGTATTATCACAGGCTACATAATATTCTTCACCACTGCTTAGCTCCATGGCAATAAGGTGACCTTGGAGATCATAATAAAGAGATGTAATCTCTGAGCTTGTGTGGTTGTACAGATGAGTAACTCTTATAGGGTTGGCAAGGTCTGCATAAAAGAATTGGAGATGCTGTCCTAGACTGGACTTACTGGCAACGCGTCGCCCAAGCCCATCATAGTAATACTGTACAGTCCAGCCAGAAACTTTATTGTAGGCTTTCTGCAGCAGACCATTAGAATTATACTCAAATATATCATTTCCCCTCTGTCTCAGAAAACCATCTTCATCCATTTTATACTGAATTTCCCCTAGTCTAGTGATGCGGTCTCGGAGGTCATATCGGAGAGGAGTAAGACGAGCACTATTCCCATGGCTCAAAAGGTTGATGTTTCCATTCAGATCATAACTATACCGCCACTGGGTTTTGTCATTCACAGAAACAGTTTGAAGTTGCCCATCAGCATCATATTCATAGAAGTACCTTGTGATATTGGCATCTACTCCTACCCTTATATCACATATGACCATCCGGCCCATGTTATCATACTGAATAGTCATCCAGTAGGCAATTGCCTTTAGGATCTCGTATTGGACTTCAATGACTTGTCCATTGGCATTGAAGATCTTGGTGTGCTTCATCACTGTTGTAGTTATAACCTGATTTAAGTCATAATTAATTACACTGAATTTTCCAAACTGTTCTGTTCTACCAGAAACATCAACATATCGGTACAGATCTATGGGCAAAGGGGTCTCATTGATCACAGCTTGCATGCTGGTGACACGAAAGTTGTTGTAACTGTAGTCAAACCGTGCATTCACAAGACCTTCTTCACTGAATCGGAAAATCTGGCGTCCAATGAGAGGTCCTGTAGAAACCAAAATAAAAATGAGAAATAGCCATCTGACAAACTAGGCATAATCACAGAGTTTTTGATTAAGTATTGATACTTTTATATTCAAAATCATATTGTTTTATAGATTGGTCTCTGATGTCTGATGCCTGGGCATGTCAGTGTGTGTGTATGTGTGTGTGTGTGTGTGTGTGTGTGTGTGTGTAGCATTTGTCACTAGACACAGAAAATACTGCATAGCACAGTTACAGATCAATTTAATTATAGAGACTATCAAAATAATAACCTATCCAGTAGCCTAGAGGGAAGAAACTGCTATTATGTTTATGCTGTTTTGCTATCATCACTGGAAAAAGGCATTCATTTTAGTTAACCTTTGCTACAAAGTCAGATGGTTAGATTCTCACAATGTCCAACATTCAAGTAACTGGCTTTGGGCATGTTATGAATACCAAGGTTGAAATAAATCCCAGAGATCTGACTTTTGTCATTAACTGAAGCTTATAGAGGTTATCCAGGGCTTGAGCTGCTTTCTGAGCTTCATGTCTTATACACAGATCTCTGGAAAGATACAGGGGTGGATATGAACAAGTATAGGACTAAGATAGGTACTGAAGCTGCAATTGTCTTGAAAGCTGAGAGAGACAGAAATATATGGTGTACTATTAAGGAATCAGCTTTCAGGTAGACTACAATATGTTTCAAATTTAGAATGGAAGATAGTATGAGAAGGAAAACAAAAATGTGTTCAGTCAAATATGAGTTAGCATAAGAGGTTAGCACTTCTTTCTACGAATGTGATCATAAAAATATAAAAGAATATGGGTACACTGCTACCCCGTTTCATAACAAACCTGTTTGCCTGTATCTGATTGTGCAGATGAATCCGTCATGCATCAGGTGTATTGTCTTAATCACTCCAGAAGACTCTTCATACGTTAATGTGACCTGAGTGGTGTCATAGAGAATCTCAGAGAGTCTTGCTTGCTTTGTGTACTTGTATAAAACTCTGCGCCCAGTCCCTAGATGCAGAGTCTGTAACAGTCGGCCATCTCTACTGTAGTCTTGGATAAAAGAGGTGCTACTGTCTGGAGGAGTGTAGATATTACGGTAGTAGCCCACTGAAAGCATGGTTTGTAAGCTGTGGCGCACCATGCTAGGCATGGTGACTGACAGCAGACAATCTGATTGGTCATACTCAAAGATGTAACGCCGCTGGCTGTGTAAGAGAAGCATCACAGACTGAAATGAGACAAGAACAAAATACTGTAATTTGTACCACTCATGTTTAAGAGATGAGAAGAAATACACATTCATCCATCTAGCACAAATTTTTCTAGCAATTACTATCTGCCAGTCACTGTGGCAGATCCCAGTGGATACAGTAGCACACAATAATGTTATCTACTATCCTGGAATTTGCAGTTTAATGGAAAAGAAAGACAAGTCACCAAGCAACTATAATACAGTGTGAAATGAGTTAAGACGGAGGAAGTATAAATGACTTCAGGAAAGTTGAGAGTGTTTATCCCAGACTTAGGAAGGAAGATTCAAATTGAAACCTAAATAATCTTGGGCAGGCAAAGACAGGGAGATGTGTTGTTCAGAAGGAAAGAAAGTACGTCTGGTAAAGTCTGCAGCACTAGGAGGGGCTGAGAATTAAGGAAGCCTATGAAAATGGCCTTTCCCTATAGACTGAGAGGAATTTTGTATGGCCGGAGTGTGTGTGGTTTCGGGGTGGTGATAATGAATGGTAAGAATGCAGTTGAATCTAGAACTTGTATGAATTTTTAAGACTTGGAACTTAAGCCCATTTGTCAAGTTCTAAGCAAGTCATAGTACAGACACTTGAGGGGAGAGAAACAGGAATACGAGGGCAAAGAGGCAGGTGTGGGTAGGTGGGTGGGGGACACCCTCATAGAAGCAGGGTAAGGGGGGATGGGATAGGGGGGTTGCAGAGAGGAAACCGGGAAAGGGGATAACATTTGAAATGTAAATAAATAAATAAAATATTCAATTAAAAAAATTAAATATATCCATTGAATGTAATTAGTGCTGCCCTGAGCATGGGTGTGGGACTAACACTTGGAGCATTCTCAATCTACCATGACCCATACTCCTAAAGAAAACTGACTCTCCCTCTGCTAGTAGCTATGAATCGTAAAGTGTTCCTTGGGGTGGAGGTTCATACGCCCTTCCTGGGCCACTCATGCATGCTTTGTGCATGTGTGTGTTTCACATGTGGCACCTTAACCAGTGGCTACACCACTGAAGAAAATGTGTTTCCCTCAGAATCATTAACTACATTTAGGTCCTCAAGGTATGTGGTGGCCTCCTGAGTGAGCCCTTCCCCTTAGCAACTATTACTTGCCTATGACTCTTCAGGAAGAAGATGAGAACTTTTTCTCCACGACAGGGTGTTGGTGTGCTCCACTTGTGCATGTCATTACAGCTGGTATGAGGATAACAGAGCCACAACCATGCTATGCCTGGAAGACAGTGCTGTACAACGCCCAGCCCTGCTTCTGCTCAATTTCTTAAAAGTGTATGAGCGTCACTAGTAATGTTTCCTTCATGATGAAATTCTTGAAGACGTAATTTTGGAATTCACCATCTTCATATGGATAATTCATCCATACTTTTAATCTGAAAACTTTCCCATTATTTCCCCTCTCATATATATGAAATTTGTGTGTGTCCCATAGTAAATATATCGATACTTGGAAACCAAACAATAAGGTGAAGAATAAGGTTTGTGAGTGTGATAAATTTCAACGTTATCCTTAACCCTTACTGGCTGTCTATGTGAGTTCTGTAGATGTGGTTCAATCACAAATGAGATGAGAATATATAAAAGGGCATATTTTAAATTAAAATACATTGATTTTTCACTTTTTGGTTATGCTTCTAAGATTTAATTAACTTAGTATACTTTTCATTGTTTTAAGTAAAAGCAATTTAAAATAATAAAAAAAATCATAAAAAGGCCACTGCTGCTTCTATTGGGGATGGATTGGAGGGAGGGAAAGTGAGGACAGGGTGTATCAAGTGTGAACCTTGATCCACTGAAATGCATTGATTTTATATAGTTGTTGAATATTATTGTACATGCTTTGCAATACATACTTAACTTTTTTCATTTTTCAGTCTGATTCATGTTTTAATACTAAGAGAGAGAGGCATTAAAAGTGAAGACTTCTTTACTTATATCCTGCCCAGCACACAATAAATTTGCATTTTAGGATCAGTTATTTGTCAAAGTATAATACTTTGTATGTAGCTGATGTTTAATAAATATTGGTTGATATAAACAGAAACGTGAGTCAGGCCTGTTGGTATAGGCCTATAATCCAGGCTATGCAGGAGGCTAAGGGCAGAAGGCTCACAAGGTCAATCAAGGCTTCCTGGGATAAAAGTCAGTTGAAGGCCAGTCTCAGTTATTTTGAAAGACTCTGTCACAAAATAATTTTTTAGAGGATTGAGAATATAGATCATTGATAGAGTACATACCTAGCATGTGTGAGATTGTAAATTCGATCCCCAGTACCACAGGAAAAGAAAGTCAGTATCAATTTATATACACAAATAGTACTATTTTATGAAACACTCTAATTCACTGACAATTAAAACTTATTTTTAAGAAGATTTTGCTTAATTTGTATGTATGTGAGCAAATGCATCTGTTTCTGTATGTGCACTTGTAGAGGCCAGAAAGGGCACAGGGTATCCTATTCTAACTCCCTGTCCTATTCTCCTGAGAAATTATCTTTTAATGAATCTGGAGTCATTCCAAGTCCTCTTGTCTCTGTCCCCTATAGCATTGGAGCTATAGGCAAATGTGAAGCTATGCATGCCTAGCTTATTTTGATGTGGGTGTTGGGGATTTGAACTCAGTTCCTTATTGTTGTGTAGCAAGCACTCACATACATCCTCAGTGCTTTTTGTCTTTAAGTAAAAATGAAAAATTCACCCAGGCACTCTAATATAATGCATTACAAGAGTTTCACCTGTCTAAGAATGATAAAACAACAAAAAATTTAAGTTCAACTTCTGAACTCTGTGTTGTGTACACAATATGTATCTTTTCATTTTCTACATGCAAATCACACACATAGTTGTGAATGTTAATTGCCTAAACGTATGCAATGTGAATTTTTAGAAAATGACAGAAGCATGATGCGATACTGTATGTTACACAAGGGCACATCCCTCCTTACTTGTGAGAATTCTTGATTTTTCAGTTGCTGGTCAATACCACAAAGTCAGTGTTATTTATTCATTTAGTTATCATTTCTTTCCCACCACCATCATGCTGGGGATGCAGAAGTAGATGCAGAAATCCTGTCATCTTGCTACCAATGGAGCAACTGCAGCTTGCCACATCTTGCAGTTCTACCACTGTGACCTACAAACCCTCCTGAATAAAAGGCACACTCTTGTGAAGGCCTGGGACAGGAAGAGAGGCCCTCTCTCCATCAATACAAAACTCCCCAGAACCAGAGGAATTGCTCCCGTGAATGGGACAGCAGGTGAGAGAACACTGAAGTGGGTGGGGTAGATGCAGTAATTGGTGAAAATACCTTCGTGTTATTTCCAACCCGAAAAGTCTGATTTTCCAACTCCTTTCCACTCTCTCTTGTCAGTTTGCCAAGAACAAATGACATCTGTCACTTGTGGTGTGGGCCAGGGACAATCACCATATGGCTGCCACACATTATCCAGCACCATCCTGCCTATTCCAGTCACTCTACTAGCTTTGCCAAAAATTTATACTGCGTTGCTATTGTATCCTTTTCTCTGTTCGCTTCCTCTAGCCTGTAGCAAAGCAGTGCCTGATCCCTGTTTCTCTGTGGTGCTGACTTGGAGTTGCCTTCAAAGTCACCCCCCTCCCCTCAGTCTGTTTTATTACCTTCCTGCTAATGGAAAAAAAAACGGGGAAGAGATGATTAGAAATCTCCAGCATGCTATTGTTTTGTTGTCACAATACCATTTAGCCCCATTTGGCTGCTTTTTCACTTCGGATTGGTATTATTAACGGTTTGTTCCAAAACAATGCTTATGCATCTATCCAGTGTCCACTGTGCTACTTACTGCAGGATAAAAAACTATTCCTTATTAGTGCGAATAATAGAGTGCGAGCCTTGTGTTTTTTAAAATAGATTATTATACTGTAAAAGAAATCTCAGTGAAAGGAAATAAAAGAGAACAATCATGGCTGTATACTTATTCGAACAAGACTGGAAACGAAAGTAGAAATGTGAAAAGGTATAGCATCCAAATGACCACCAGATGGCAGTGTGGGGCCACCTGGGAACCGAAGCCAAAGATTGAGGTCTATCTTGGCAGTAAGCCTTGAAAACAAGTCCAAATAGGCAATTTTGTGTAAATGCGTAAAAACTAAACCTTCTTATTAAATGATTATAAAATATATTTAAAGGCACTTTAAAAATGAGGCTTGTAAGAGTGATTTTAGGAAACTGAAAGATTTACATCAGATATTATACAAACTTACTTGCACTGGTCTTCAAAATATAATTAACTTAGAAAAGTGTCATAAATCTAGGCAGAAAATTAATGACTACAGAGAGAAAACTTAAGAAGTAATAATTGATTTTCTTAATAGAGAACAGACTATTTAAGAAGCCACAGCCATTAGCCAAATGCTTTTTTTTCCTAATGAGTACAAGGCATTGTTCACACAATGGTATGTGTAACTTAACTTTCACCTACTCTAGAGAAAGTGAAACTATTTTCTTTCTTTTTTTTTTTTTTATGAAATCGTTGCATGCTAAGATTTAAAAACGTGCGATGCTGATTTTAATATATCATGATGTCAGCACAGCAAGGAGCTTTGCAGATGTAATGCCAGCATATTTGGGGGGGGTGGTAAAGAAAAATATTTTTTAAAGTTTGAACATCCTTCCTGTATACTATGAGAATATGAGCATCCCCTATCCCATGTACCATTGGAAGAATGTGTTAGTAAAGTCTATGTTAAAAGATGGGATTAGAAAGAATGGAAGGAACAGCAAGCCACTGGAAAAGCACATAAAAATCCAACCTTCTTTCCCTAGTTTTCTTTGAATCCAAATTTCAAAGATGTTTTTATTTCCTTCATTTTCTTTTTTTCTGTTTGCTCCTATCTTGATTTACCATCAAGTCAAAGTAAGTGTCAGCTATTTTCAATTATCTAGTTTTTGTGATTTATATTAAATTATTTCATTTAGGCCATTCATTTGTTCTGTGGATTAGTTATTTATCACTGGTGATAATACTACTACTAAAAATCGATTTCAGAATGAATTAGGAAATTATGGCAAGAATATGGATTACGTGATTAGAAATCTCACGAATGCAACAGTTTTATAAGAAACCATTTCATAATTATGTATTTTGTAAGATTGGACTTTTGTGGTTATTCTTCTAGTTAAAGAATAAATTACACAGGAATAAAGGTACAATAAGTAAAAGGCCAAGTGATCTGGCTTGTTTCACTGCTCCGGAAACAACTGGAAGTCATTGAAATTTCTCTTATTATTCTAGGTCAGCAGGTCTTCTGTCTTTTTTTGTTCCCTTTTTGTTTGTTTTTGAGAAATGGTCACAGGATTTGTGAGCCTCTTGCCTCGACCTTGCTAGGGCTGGGGATACAGGTATGTGCTACTATGTTGGGCTGTTTTGCTGTTCTTTCTTTCTTTCTTTCTTTCTTTCTTTCTTTCTTTCTTTCTTTCTTTCTTTCTTTCTTTCTTTCTTTCTTTCTTTCTTCCTTTCTTTCTTTTCTTTTCTTTCTGGAACTAGTACCCACTAAATATTTTATTGTATAAAAAAGAACTGATATGAAGTTTCTTTTGTGTGATTCCCAAAGCAAATGTGATGAAATAAACAGTTACTTTGGAAAAGAGAGACCATATCCCCTCACTGGTGTCAGAGAAAACTGCATGCTGGGTTGAATTTTAACTTTTCAATAGATATTTTGTTATTATATAGATGGCATAAAAGGGAGAGTCTTGGGAAGCCAAGGTATTACTGTCTGCAGGCAATTAGCTTAGATGGTCACACTCTGGTGCTCTGGAGGCTATAACCCCCTACATGCCCCTAAGGACCGTTGGCTACTTCCCAACTCATGTGGAGGAGCTGGGGAAGGAAAACTAACTATAAGGCTAGTTGCATGATTTTTTTTTAAAAAAATAAACATATATATGTTTTTAAAATGTGCATATATACGAAAATTATTAGAAAAATTCCTTATGAAACATTTTGACTATGTGCAGATGCTACCAAATATTTGGATTCAGTTAATGTTTTAATGTATTCAATGTAGTCCTTAGCCACGGGATTTTCCCAGTCATTCTTTGTTGAAATTCAAAAGAGGAAAGATTGGCTCTGTGAGATGCAGATTTCCCTTGCTCAGAATACAGATTACACATTCTAAAAGCTTTCCCAGAAGGGAAGGACCCCGGGAGGCTGTAGCAGAGGACTGCCGCCTTCTGCTCTTGCTCCCAAGCACACTTTGCTTTACCACTTAGGCATTCTGGAGGAGGGACGTGCTTCAACAACTGACTCTGTGAAGTAATAGGCACACTACTTTTCGAAAACCAAACTTTGAGGGTTGTATCAGAAGCACACAAATTGTCCCCTTTTTGCCCTGTGTGCCATAATCTCTTGTGACCCTTCTAAGAGATACTGATTACCCTGGGCGGGGGGGGCGGGGGAAGAAAGTATCTTTTACTTTTCCTAGAAATGTATTCAGGAACAACAAATTCGACTGAAATGATTTAATTTGGAAGAAAACATTCAATATCTTCGGAGGGGATCAGACTTGGCAATGGCGGATGAAGGTTAATTGTTCTTCTTGTTTACTGGTAATGGTATCAGTGAAAACCTTTGTGTTATTTAGGGGCTAATGTTTCACCAGTGGTTCATGTGGTGGGATTATAATCCTTTTATTCCAGACAGAGCGCATCGGCTCCTATTATGGAGCTGCTGGAGACTTAGTACACACAAAAGACAACTACCAATTAGTACTCTCTGTCACCGTTCCCTCAGGCTAATTACTCTTGAGAATGAGTCCTCAAATGTGTACAACAAAAATTTCACTGACTATGGTAAGGGAAAAAAAAATCCTTATTTGTTGGGCAAGAGGCCTTTTACTGGAGCTGAGATACATTAACACAGAGGAGTGTTGGAATTTACTAGCTATTTTCTCTCAGTATGAGCTTTCATAATAATACAGACACCTTTTCAAGGGGATGAACAAATATGCTCAAATGAGTAGAAAGCTTAGCCATTATCCCGACTTCAGTTTGAAAAAAAAAAAACTTGGCAGCGGGTAGGGATAGGGATGTTTTCAGCTGAAAAGCAGCGCATCTGTACAGGTTCACAATGGAGTTTTGCTATTTATGCAATGAGAACATAGATTTTTCTCCCATAGGTCCTCATACAGTTGGGTGCTTAGGGTTACCTTCAATATTCTTACTCATTTTCCTGTCTATATACTTACCTTTTCTAAGTAGGTATAGCTCCAAATTTTCCCATCAGCCCAAGTTCTTGAGATTATTTTTCCACTCTGATCATACTCCATCTTTTCATTCCAGGTTCCCCTTTGAATAAATGTGACTAATCCTGAAGGGGAATACGTGATGTTTACTTCATTATATCTGCTCACAGGAGACCACAGAATGGGTCGCCCAGTCTGGTCATAAAGAATTCGAAGGGTGAATTTTCGGTGGTCATCATAGATCTTCCCCGTGCGGGTCATATGATCAAAATCAATGGAAAGTAGGTTTCTGTTATGGGCCTACAGAAAAGAAAGATGGAATATAATTTATGTATTGCTTTGATTCTTCATCTAGTGCATTCCCAATCCTGAAGTGTTTCTGGATGCTCCAATAATGAAGACTCTCTCTGCACTGATCCCTCATTGTTTCATATTCTTCATCTAATAGTTACCTTTATTTCCTCACCATAGTGTACAGTCATGGAAGGACAAGGCCGTGTTTTACTTCCTGGCAAAGTGCCCAGTATAATCTTAACCGTCATCATATTGCTAGTGGTTGTCTTTCTCAACTAAGGACTCATGTGAGCCACCACAGTTTTCAATGATCACATGACCCTATTTTATGTGAATTAGCTATGAGTCAGAATGGGGATTCCTGGCTCATTTCACCCTTTGTAACTAATCCAGTGGCAAATAAAGAAAAAAGAAAGAAAGAAAGAAAAAGAACACAATGAGCTCAAACTGCTTTGGATTTTTCATGTTCGTCTGGGCTCAATGAACTTCATATCATCCACTGAGGGGGACCCCATTCAACCACATTTCCAGGGAAGGCTGGCAGGTAAACATGGGGTCACTGATAGTAAGTGCAGCACCATGTACTGATTGAAGAATGTTACATTTGGATACAAGTTAAAAACAATCAAACAAACCAGCAACAACAACTACACTTAGTCCTGGTCACAGGAACCTTGAAACCTTACAGCTGACTCAAAGTGGGCTCTAGTCAAGGAACTTGATTAGACTTTATCAGTGACAACATTCAGTGGTGCCTGGCTTTGATGAAATCCAGCTAAGTCCACCTGAGAGATCCAGGAAGCAAAATAGCCTACTAAAAGAAAACTTAACAAAAAGACTTGGTGGCTGTTTGAAGCAACTGGACAAATGGCCCAGTTTTCCAGTTTTCATCTAGGAATGGCAGTATTTGGCAGACACACTATCACTTCTGCTCTGATTATAGCACAATCGTCCAGAAAACACAGTACTGAAACTGTGTGTGTGTGTGTGTGTGTTTCCAGGAAAGGTAACTCTTCTTGTTAAGCTCATGATTTTTATTAAGAGAGTTCAGTCCCTGAAGAAAAGGGGAACTCGCAAATAAGGGTGGGTAGAACTCTGGGAAGAACTTTTGGAATGGTTTTAATTTTAGTTAGTTTGGTGTGATTAACTTGTGAGTTTTAGTAGGCCTTCTGCCTTACTATAATATAACTTCATTTTGAACTAATTGATATATGAAGTTGAAAAATGGCAGAGTCATAATGTACTCCTCACCCAGATTCCAGTGATTTGGGTGGAGAAGGTTCAAGTGTATCTGTCAGAACTGAAGGCAAGAATAAAAAAGGAAAGAGATTGAGAAGAGTGAATGGGACTCGGGAGACTCAGTTACTGGTCTATGCACCAGTCGTTTTTCTCCCCCTACTGGTGCTTAATTTTACTATGAAATGGGAGTGGTATTTATACAACATTTTTCATTAAGAAATGTATAAAGAGATACCACTTTATACATCAGAGCCTTGCTAAAATGTAAACTTAGGAAACTGTAAAGTAGCAGTAACCACTATCTTAAAAATACACAGTATAAGGCTGACTTCTCTCATTTTATTCGGGCCTGTGAATAGGCCCATGTGTCAAATGCCAAGGTAATTTCAGCTTGGTTTAAAACATTTGTATGGGCAAGAATCAGCATGATCCCATACAGGATGTCAAATGACTGGTTAATGAGATAGGAACAAAAAATAAAACGAATTTTACATCAGGATTTGATTCTATTAAATATAGTCAGACTAAACTTGATCCATTAGTTCATTCAACTAAACTTTGTTAACTTAAAAAGAATATGTTTTTAGATTTATTTACTTTATTTGTATGAATGGGAACTATGTCTGGGAGTGATGGATGGTTGTAAGTGCTGTGACTTGATCTCAGGTCCTCAGCAAGAAGACAGGGTGCTCTTAACCATTGAACCATCTCTCCAGTCCTACTTTGGTGGTCAAGAATCCCTTTGCCTGAACATTATAAACTATGTTTCCACATAAAATTTCACAAGCACATACATGGACACTGGGATACAATCCCAGCTGGCCGTCACACCCTCCTGAAACCCAATCATGAAATTTCTATGGGTACTCAGGAATAAAAGTTTCAATTTCAGATAGACTTTTTATCTTAGTGGCATTAATGACTACAAAGTTCCCACTCATATATCAGAATCTTGTCTTTCTTTTCTCAGTAACTCGGTATACATTGGTCTTCAAAAATTATTAGCTTCATCCATATTCCATTAGTATCAAAGGAGATCTTTTTCCAAGGTTTCCCCACATTGGAAAATATAGAAATGTATACAGGAAACCATGATCTGAAATTTTCACCATCCAAGGAGAATTTCTATTCATTCTTACTGTATTTCCTTTCACTTATCTTACTCTGAGGGGCATATTTTTCATACATTTAAATATATACAATGAGGATGGCACTTAATGTTGTGTTCTTTTTCAGCCAATGTTTTACAGCTACCATTTCCACATTAATATGTACTCTTGATATATGGCTTTAAATGGTTGCATAATATTTTAACTACATGATAAATATCTGTGTGTTCATTCCCCCATAGTTGGATATTAGCATTCTTATTTTCATTTCTTTTTGCACCTTATGACTTGTTGAACATATTTTGTCAATAAATATTTCTATAACATAGATCTTAATAAAAAAATCATCGTATTAAGTGACAAGCACATATTAAAAGACTCCAGATGTGATTTGAGAGATTGCTGGATTGCGCCCAAGGTTGCCGGAGATTCATATCCCACTTGATTACTAGTGGAAGACCTATCTCATCTTATCCTTAGCAGTACTGTTAGTAAAGTTTTTCAGATGTGAGAATGAGAAAATGGTACTTTGCTATGAAATTTTGCATCCATTTGATTGATAATGAGAATGAGGATAATTTTTTTAAATTATTGTCTGCATGCATATCTTCCATAAATTGCCTGCTTGTGCTATTTGACAACTTTCTACAGGAATGTGGAATCTGTTCTTTTGAAAACATTTTGTCTCTGTTTCATCATCACTTAGCCAAGGCCTTAATTTTGAACTTCTGAAGAAAAAAAAAACAGACCAAAACCTTCCATGTCATGAATTCTAGCCAGAAGATCAGTGATTACTCAAATTTTTATTATTATTTTTTTGTAGAGCTGCTCTTGGTCTCAGAGGGTAGGTTTAACTCAGCTACCATAGGGGCAGATTTGGGACTTCTAAGTTTTTTAAACTGTCTGCAGCAAATGTGTGAAGTGTCAGATTGCAAAAATATACATACACTAGTCTGCTGTGATCACCTAAAAGGTGCTAGAAAAGCACATAGGTCCTGCCTTGTGATACTTCGGGCTCGGAAGCTTATAGGAAACCAGGTGTTCTTTCTTCAACTATCTTTCCTGTGGTTTTATAGTCACATATCTCCAACTGTAATACCGTTTATTTATAACAGCTGCAAAATACCTATGTACTCCCAGAGATAGTTCTAACCAACTATTACAATTTATGTTATAATGATAGTTAAAGAGCCAAAGTAACAAGCAATTTTCAATTCAACTAAATTTGGGGTTTTAGTTGTCTGAGAGATGAAGTTTACTACTCAAGAACACATTTCCTAATAAAGTCATTATGACTCTATAAGGGAAATCCACCACAAAATCATCGGAGGAGGACTCCATCTAATGCCCTTTCTCTCTGCCTGTTGGGATCTGTAGAGAAGTGAATCTCTGCTTCAGAATAGCATCCTGATATTCTAATTCTGCTAGTCAAATGCTCCCTAAACACTTATTTCAAAGTTGGGTTTGGAAGTTAAAATTCAGCAAGGACCAAAAGGGTTGAAAGAATCAAAGATGCCATAGGTTTCCTCTATTCATTTTCTGTGGAGACTACGCACAAGAGAGCTGCAAGGTAATTGCTTTCAGGTGAGCCTTCTTAACCTCTGTCCAGAGTACCTATATGCTGCCAGCCTCTAAGAGGGGCATTGGAACTAGGCTGAAAGACACTGACTGCTTAGGTCATGGGTAAGGTTGGAAAAATCCATATTTATTCACATGCTTGCTTTTCTCTAAGACAACAGTTCTTGATCCAAGCATGAGCCAACACTCCTTAGTTCTATTGTATTTCCAGACAAACTATACTGATCCCTCTCCTGGAAAAGAGGGAGTGAGAATAGTCCCAAGCTATAAAGGGGACTTTTTGGATAGTTGTACAGTGAATGACACCTTTGAATTTGGCAGCTGTTAACCAGTATTTTGTAGTAAGAAAGATGGGCATACTTAGTTTTTCAATAGAGGAAGATATACGTTGCTGCGTGTGTCCTCTGGTTTCCATTAAGGCTTTCTTTTCCAAACTATGCTAAGGAGAGGGACTTGATTTTTGTTTACAGTTGAATCAGAGAGAAAGGAAGGCAGAATGCACTCTGGTGAGCTGTGGAACATGATTGCCAGCAGAATTGAAAGGTTCTGGGTGTGTGGATTGCTGGAGGAGGGGGCCTTCCGAGGCAGCTGTCCTCTGTGTCTACCTACATCCTGCCTTTTCTCAAGAGCTTCTGTTTTAATTACCTAAGAGAAAATTTCAACCCTTCATATTTAACTGATTTATATAGTAGGTTAATGCTGTATTAGATTGATCTATGGACAACGGGAGATGTTTAATAGCTGTGCTCTACACAAAAGGAAATTTTCTGTTTTAACTGATGACACATATACACACGTGGACACACACAGGACACACACACAAGGACACACACACACACAAGGACACACACACACAAGGACACACACACAAGCACACACACACACACACACACACACACACAAGGACACACACACACACAAGGACACACACACAAGCACACACACACACACACACACACACACACACACAGAGCTTCAATCACGGCAGTTGATTTTCTTTCCTCTGTAAGGAGGAGAAGGTTGTCAAGGAGACTATCTAGCATTTCAGGTCATAATACAACCTAATTATGTGTTAAATTTTGCTGAAGACAGAAGGTGAAAAAGAGACAGGCCAAACAGCATCAAAGTTTAAAAGTTGTACCACATTGCATTTTTATGAGGTCAAGGAATGGACAGAAAGCTCACGGCTGATTTTAAAGTAGCCCATGCTAGTCTATTCTCACTAGTTTTAAGGTAATTAGTATTGGACTTTTAAAGATCAATCAGTACATTAATTCAACAGATTTTATGTTTTCCTGATATCTCCAGTTTAACAATTAAAAGGTACCCAGGACTGCTTTCATTTCAGAGTTGCTTATAAATTAAACAGCATGTCTTCAGAGTTAGTATTAGCCTGGAATAGCCATTTACAATTCCATTTTTTTCTGTTTTTCAGTTTTGTTCTCAGGATACTTTCTTTATATTGACACCACAAAATCTTTGTGCTAGAAGAGATATTAAGAGATGCTCAGGTTTATTGAGCCAGCCTTCCTAGGTTCAAATCTTGAAATCTGCAAAATGGGAATTACTAACCCCCCCCGCCCACCTAATGAGATATTATGAATGGTGAATAAGTTAATATGTGGTGATATACTTAGTTAGGCTCCCTCAAATACTATTGTCATTATGGTTTGTGGTAATATTACCACTACTAATAGAGACTGCACAGTGCATATGCTTCATTTATGGATGGAAAATTGCAAAATCACTGCATGCCAGGTCTTTCTTACAATCTCATTCTCCTCACCTGAACTCTATTGTATCGTTTAACCTGAACACCTTTTTCTCTAACTTCTTCTTATTTAAGTACTTTCCTGTTGATTACTTGTCTGGGTAATCTTGTAACACATATTTAAAAATCAAAGCAATCTATTAATGCTTATGCATAGGTTAAGTCACATGTGAAATAATACTTTCATCCTAGTTATTTTGGTAAGGCTATTTCAAGACCAAGAAACAGTAGTTTTTATGATTTGAAGACTCCAAGAAAACCCGCATTCCAAAACACGACACTATCAGTCTTGGAGTCTGAAATTTTCTATCTCCAAATTACTTCTTGGAGTTGTGGGCAGAAACACTGAAGACTACAGATACTTGTTTAAAGTGGTTTAATATACCTCTAAAGACTACAGATACATGCTTAAAGTGGATTAATATGCCTCTAAAGACCACAGATAAATGTTTAAAGTGGATTAATATACCTCTAAACAGCTCCCTATATTATAACTTTTCACAAAAAGAATGTCCCCACCAAACCTGGTAAGAAGGAAGTCAAACTTGAGAGGAATGAGAACTCCAACTCTACAGCTGATGGATCTGTCAGGCTGTTTCTGAAAATAGAAATGTGTGCTACTACACTTTTGGCTTATTCTCCAATTCTCCACTATTTGTTAGCTTCAGACCCTGTGTTTTAGATTTCAGATCACGTGTAAATTTAGAAATCATTTGCACTTAAAAATCATACTCTAAGACTAGAAGATAGTAAGTTGCCTCCTGTATAAGCAGGAGGACATGAGTTCTATCCCTCACATCCATGTAAGAAAATCCAGGCACAGTAGTGTGCACTTACAATTTTAGGGCTAGGAAAATGGAGACAAGAAGTTCCCTTCTGCTGGCTATCTAGCAAGTCTAGCCAAATTAGCGAGCTCTGAGTCTCAGTAAGAGACTCCATCTCCAAAAAAAGGTAGATGACTTCTGAGAATAACACCAGAGAATAACTCTCTCCACATACACAAGCATACTCCCCCCCGCCCCCCAGCCTGTGCCATTTTCAGTTGTCTTTAAACAGAGGAAAAATCATCTGTGACAGTATTAGTATTTGCTTCTTTTCACTTGTTAATATATAATCATTCTGTTTGATTCTTTGAGTTTGGTTTCAAATGCTTCTTCAATTACTTATTTTTCTAAAGAAGATAGAGTAGGCTGTAGTTCCAGGATTTTGCTGCTCACTCTATGAAATCTCTGGGATCCAATACTAGGATGTCTCATTATGATATGGTTATCCACAGACACAGCAAGGTGCAATATGGTTGTAGCTATTAAAGCAGTTTGCTTTTGGTGAATAGCCAATTCTTTGACAATTCCCTCTGTTGTTATCTGTACGCTAATTCCTCTATTGTCCAGGGAAATATATTTATGGGGACAGATTGATACAGCAGACGAGAAGACACATTGATTGGATGCAGAAGTATTTTACTTGTGATTCAGACACAACTCAAGTTAGGGGAAGTACATTTAAAAAATAAATAGAATTTCAGGATATTAATTTGATTTATTTCACTTGATGGTGCCTGTGAAGAATGTCTGATCTAACAGATCCCTGGCCTGGCTGGGCTGCACATGACATTATGTTTCCCAACAATTCGCTTCCCTCACCTTGACTTTGTGTGACTGGGGAACAAATCCCCAGTGATCATTGGAGGAAACTAATTCATTCATTCTTTCTTTCTTTCTTTCTTTTTTGAAAATAAAAAGATGCATTTCTCCTGATTTTCTTTCCCTCTAGGAAGTCTGAGACAATCATATGTAGATTTTGGAACATGGGATGTCCATCATCTTACCAAATGGCCCTTTAAATGAAGCTGTCCTTTTGTGCCTGGACAATTAGTGTTTTATGACCCACTGCCCAAGCACATTTACAAATCACAAGAGTAGCTTTTGAGAGGTATCCCAGTGCTCACAGCATGGCAAGGGTTTCTACATCCTTGCTATCCTGTATCCTGACTATGAGAACCCCTGTCCATTTTCTGGAGCAGCAGCTTCAGCAGAAGAAACCAATGATTCAGTCATGGCACCTTGGAACTGGAGAGCATCAGCGACCCCTGTTTTTTACAGGTATACTCACACATGGGTCACTGTATAGTTAGCCAGAAAATGAGAAACATTGTAATTAGCTGTTTGCTTGAAAACCTGCCAGGGCTAAGTGAAGGGTTCTCATCTTGGAACTAAGAATATCAATGGGCAAAGAATCGCCACTTTGTCCAACTTAATCTACGCCTTTCTTCAACCCACTAGGCAGTCCATTCTATGCTTGGCACGGGTTTAACCAAGGCAGCAATGTAGCAAATCCTGTGAATGGGGAGAGCAGGTAAGGATTAACCGGTTAAACAGTCTCTCTTCTTTTATCTCCTTCATGCTTTCTTTGCCTGGAGGCCAGCCAGTTGTCCTGAACCACCCACACTTGCCAGTACATTAGAGTCAATTATTTGTCTCTTTTTGTCAGCATTGAAATGAGGAGTCAGGCTCTGCCAAGGTGCCTGTACTGAGTAGGGCAATGATTTATAGATTAATTATTTTAAGGAACAAGGCAGCACGACAAGCTGCAGTGGAAACATCGCCATACCGGGGGAATACCTGCATCTCAGCTCTGGCGCTGAGCTGTAATAGCTGTTTGACTTTGGGCAAATCAGTTGACCTCTCTGAGCCTTGGTGTCTGTCTCTGTAAATTGGGAATAACAACAATTGATGGCTGTGGTGATCAAATAAAATTCTGGCGGTAAGAGCGTTTTGTTAACCCCGAGGCACTAAATCTATGTAAAAGACTGTTATTAGATTTCTAGGGACTTGCGCAGTCCCAGCACCTAGCCAATAAGGGGCCCAATCCTTCATTTCCAAGACCTCAGGGAATACATTTGAAGTCCCATAGAGGAAAAAGGCCTGGAGTTTGTTGCAGTGTGGGTCAGCTTATAATTAGCGCTTACTAAACCCATTCTTTCTCAGTACTAAATTTCTCCTCAGTGTTTTATGACTACTAGCTTTTCAAAAGTAAGAAAACTTTGGGATATAAGGTATGAATTATGGTTGACAACTTCTATTATCTGAATCTGGAGGGGAGAATATACACAGTGAGCCATCCTTGAATATCCTAGGGTCACATAATAGTAGAGAATGGATTACCCCAAAGAATGAAAAATCCCCAAGGTTGCACTCTATCTGATTAGGTTCACAATATTTTAGTAAGTCCACAAGCTGGGGGAGGAACTGAAAGATCAATTTTCCTGTGATCAGTCATTAGGATGATAAGCTATTTGTAGAGAATTCTTTCTTTTCCATAGCAGTACATTTTCATTTCTCAGAAATGCCTTTAATTCTAGTACTCAGGCTCTGGCAGGAAAACATCAGTTTGAGCACTGCCTGGGATACAGAAAGGGACATGGTCTCAACACCAAACACAAACACGAACCACTGCAACAAAACTGTATTTTAAAACAAGTTATAAAACAGGGTATCAGGGTCAGACCATTTGACTTTCCAATTCAAATTTCTATGCAGCAACTGCATTTCTTGAAGAATTCAGACATAAATGCTGAGTTTCATACACATCTAGGGCTTTGTGTATTTGACTGGATTCACTTTTAATTCTGGGGCCTATCTGGCAACTGTCCTATTAAAGACCAATCAATAGAAATGAAACATACAAACTGACTTGTTCAACTAGACCACTACAGTAGTTGTTATTAAAAAATAAGCCCCAGCTACTAAAGGCTGTTTTTATGTGCCATCAATAGAGCTAGTTAAAAAGTAAGCACACTTGTAGATGCCCTTTTCTGCATCAAGACATGAGACTGGTTGATTTACTGCTTCTCTCTGCAGCCTGATAGTTGGTTGGTTGTTGCATTTTTACAGCATTCAATTCACCATAGTTCTTTCACAGTGAGTGAAAAGAATGTAAGCATTTTCTGTATTCTGGGTGTGATGCAGATGTTCTGAGGCCCGGCCTCAATAATGAATACCTCCTGAAGTCCGACAGTTATTCTGATGCTAAGTCAAGTTGTCTGTACACAGGTTAATGGTCAAGAAAGGACAGGAAGGGAGGGTGCTATGGTGTTTGCAAGCTTCTTGCACTGCAGGGCAGTGCTTCTAATAGAGAGCTCTGCTTAACTGTAAGTAAGTGTTTTTGGTAAAGACTTGAGAACTCTCAAAAGCTTTCAGTTCCCTCAGAGGATCTCCTTTGAGCACTCCATCTCAGTCTCCATTTGGTTCTTTGATCCCATGGCTCTTCGATGTCCATACAGCAATGGGATCACCTACGGACTTTGCCCTCCCATGTTGCCTTTATCTAGATGGTGCCTTATGTCTTACACCCTTTTCTCTCCACCCAAAAGTGAGATCCTGGGTCAACTTGTGGAATCTAATAAGCATCTCCAAGGCAGGCTGGGATGGGTACTGAAGGGCTTTGACTAAAGATATTTCTCCAGCCCCAGACTTTCTTGGTGCCTGAAATTGCTATGATTAGAGCACTTTAGCTGGCTAATGACAAAGAAAGCCCCTATTAGAATGCACACTTAAGGATACCGAACCATTATCAGCCATTAGCACTCTCTCGAATTAGTGTATCATAAAAGCTAGTCAGTCACCTGGAAAAGCTTTGGAGAAGTGAGACTTCAGTTTAGGGAGGCTCTTCACTTTCCAAGGGAACCTATGAACTTTTGTCCTTTGCTAAAAAGGGAAGGCCTTACTCACCCTCAGTCTTCTCTCAAAAGCTGAAACATTGCCTTTGTTTTGTTCCTTTCTCTGTCTCCACTCAATGAGGTTTGCGTTGTGCTCTCCAGGCAATGATATGTTGCATTTGCCCAGAGTGGGGTTGACAGCCCCTGCCAGGATGTGGGGCTCTGAGCTGAGGTTGATCTCCATTCCACTGGCAAAGGTGACACGCAGTGAACCGTCTGGACTCACCCGATAGGTACTTTGAGTATTTTCTGTAGACAGATGAACAAAGGAGAGGGAAGGGAGGAGGAAGAGGAAGAGGAAGAGGAAGGGGAGGAGGGAGGGTAAAGTTGAGCTCCAGGACACACATTTAAGGCTGAGCAGATGGGGCATTGGGGGCCTAACTGCACTCTAAGCTAGACCCCCAACTCTGACATATACATTTTTTACCCATTTGGGTCCTGTTATTTTCACAGCTGGGGAATACCCTATGAAGAGGATAAAATATTGCTGTGTCTGATCAGCTGTAGGCTGATCTCTCTCTCTCTCTCTCTCTCTCTCTCTCTCTCTCTCTCTCTCTCTCTCTGTTCTCTTTTAAAAGCATATCCCCACAGACTTCCTCTCTGACTTGTTGAATGTGATATCTTAGGTTTAACATGCTGGGAGCTCGAATAAGAAGAGTATGAAACTCAACTCAGCGTCCTGCCACCTGCGGACAGCATCTTCCTACTGCAGATGGCATCATAGTCACTGGAAAGTTGGTTTTACTCATTTTGGAGTGAGTTGCCCCACAGCCTAGCAACAGAGTGAGTCCTGATGCTTAGACAGTGAAAATCATTTCTTTGTCCACTTCCTCTATAGCTTCTAACACATTCCTTCGAGATTGTATTTTTTCTTCAATTCTTTCTCCCCTCCTCTCTTTGTGTTTTTAATTCTCTCATAGCACTTGTACTTTTCTCTGGTGCATTGCCTAATTTGTCCTTTGTATTCACCCATGTCAGATCTGATCTAGAATGCTAAGCTCAGATGGGGCACAGACTCTATTATTGTCCTCCAATGTAGGAAACACCTAAAGAGCTTTACAAATGGCTGGGTGTTGGGAAATGACTTGAAGGGAGATCAGACTTGGCAGGATTTAACCTCATTACTCCCACAGAGATTGGGGCCCAGTGTGGATATGCAAACTTGTGAAAAGTCTGACTTTGTCTCTGTTCCAGCTGGAAAATGGAAGGGAGAACCCATCTTCTTAATCAGAGGGGAATTTAGTTCCTTAATAGAGAGCACACGTTTGACCAGAGACCTGAAAGCAGGTGGAGTTCTAAAGATCATTTACCTTGTTTTAAAATGTAGATAGTACTGGTTGCTGTCAAGTTGGTTGACATGAGGACATTTTCACGGTTGGATGTGTCTAGTGCCACTTTTGTCAGTTTCTCCAGGTCACTGTGGAAGCTGCTGACCTCTCCAGTAGGAAAAGTTGCATTGGTCAGATGTCCCTCGGGGTCATACCTGAGGAACAGAACAAATGTCAACTCCAAAGCCTCTTGGCAGTAACAACTGGCCTCTGCAAGGCAAAAATCATTTGGAAGCTAATACAGTTTTACTTTGAGTGATAACAAATATTATTAACCTTGTTGAATGAGAAGAAAAAGGTCAGAGGGATGCTTAATCAAAAGAAAGTAGTTTTTGAAGCTTCTGAATTCCTGATGACTTCCTTGAGCTGTGCTGTTTTACAGAATAAAAAATATATCTGGTAATGAATCACCAGGATGGAAACCTGATTTATGAAACACATTCTACTGTGTGCAACATTCCAGGGAGGCCTCTGCAATTTGGGTCGATCCCACTACTGGTGATGAATTATGAAAACCAGCAGAGGGTGCTGTTGTCAAAGACAAAGGAGCCAGGAACGGGGCTTCGAATCCCAAGCAGGCCAATAAACTGACTTTGCATTGTGATGGGGAAAAAATTATCATTTGCTGCTGTTTCAGTTGCCAAATTTGAAATGAATGAATCATTCTTCCAACAAAATGAACAAGCACAGAGGATAATGGAAACATGTTCATTAAAACATTCTGGAGGCCCTTGATCTTGGTATCACTTAAATTCTTTTTTATCTTTCTGGAGTATAGTGTATAAATGTTTTGTAATTTGCCTCTATGAGGAAGACACACAAAAATAATAATTACCTGGGATAATAGGCAATAACCCATATCTGGAAATATAGTCTAGTGGGTTTACTTTTTAAAAAAAAATCAAAATTATTGGCAATCTACTGTCCTTCCAAATGGAAACTGCCTCCCTGAAGGCTTTTGATGGGGAACTGGTCTTTTATTGCCAGTGGAACCATGAAAAATAAACAGTACATTAAAAGTAAAGACACACACTTGGAAACCCATTACTGTTTCCTTTTCAAGTTGCAAATTGCAAAATATTTAAGCAGTTTTATTTGCTTTTAAAATATTAAACAATTATATTCTTTTTTTTTTTTTACCTCAAGTGAACAGGACACAGAAAAGACACAGTGGTGAGTCTGGCTGTCCCCGACTCTCCTTTCTGTGAAATGGGAGAGGAGTGGTTCAGTGCTATTCCATCAGATTTTAAGGACCTCGGCCCTAAGTAGCTGCTGAAATTTTAAAATCTAGTTCAACTTTTGGCTAAGCCGTGGTTTAGAAGAGGGAACTGCACTTGAGGGTATACACAATGCTGTTCCAAGTTCAATTTCTTATGTATATATTGTGTCTATGGGCACACATAGATTATCAGTTAAAACAGTGGTATGTGTGTGTGTGTGCGCGCAGAGAATCAGACAAATTGGTCATTTGACATCACAGACACTCCAACTGTTTTGTCGCTTAATTGGGTGTTCATTTTTGATTTTTAGATGGGCTTCACTCAAAATTCTTGCTGTGCTGTTATTGTGCAGGAAAGGACTCATTGTCAACAATGCCATTTGTGCCTGTAGTTAATGGCAAAATCCTGCCTTTGCCTAGCCTGTTTGCTCGCAGCCTGCTCTGGGGCTCTGCACCTGTAAGCAGCAAACCTCCATTCAGAAAGCAGCATAGAAAGGCTGTGTATTAGTGGTAGTGGTAGTGGTAGTGGTAGGGGGACGGGGAGGTGTAGGTACAGGTATAGGTAGAGAGCCCCAGCCTTTGTCTGCTGGCTGGTCCTTCCAGAGGTTGAAACCAATGTCCAGCTTTTATCATCAAAAGCAATCAACCTGCTGCTCCCTATAGGAAAAGTTTTCGACTTGCAGATAGAGGGCAGCTGTTGCAAGCTTTCCTCAGTAGCGAGTGTGCCAGTCTAGCAGTCTGGCAACTGCAGCAGTTCCTTCCTGTTCCCCATTCAGCCCAGGCAGCTCTGCTTCCTTGCTTCCCCTTTCCTGGATTCTAAGGGCTTGCCTCAAATTCTTAACCAATGGCCCTGTTCTTCATTCTTGCAGGACACTGGCCCTGAAATGTAGGCTGACTTTCCATTTGGGGGGCAACTACTTTTTTTCCCCTCCTAGTCATATAGACTTGTGTTGTATTTTATTTGCTCAATAGGAATTGAATCTGGAGCAAGAGCTCACTATACCTGAGCTCTACCCCAGCCCTGAGCTCTACCCCAGCCCTGAGCTCTACCCCAGCCCTGAGCTCTACCCCAGCCCTGAGCTCTACCCCAGCCCTGAGCTCTACCCCAGCCCTCTCCTTGAGTTTGAACAACCTTCTGTAGGAAAGAGTTCAGTGGTTGTGTCCCTTTGTCATAGAAAGCCAAGTTCCTATGCTGTTGAGAGCCATCGACGCACATACATGCCAGAGTCCAAAGTTCTGATGAGCCACAGTAAAGGCTTGGAGACAAATTTGCTTTGCTAACCAATCTGGTTAATACCTGTTAACACCAAGCCACATACTTGTTGTCTGAGATGCATTTTTCTGCTTATGTTCCCCATCACAAGCACAGTCCTACATGCTCTGTTCCTGCCACTGCTTCCCAAGTCTACAGAAGTGCACTGGGAAAGGGAAGTTAGTTCTGGATAAGACTCGAGTTACTCAGATAGATTTGGGTGGGAGGCTGCTGCTTGGTCCTTTTCTCATGAGGGAGGCAATGGTTTAGGGAATAAAGTACCTTTTCCTACATGCTTGTCTAGTCTCCGAGGGGCTAGAAAGTCATCTTGCCTCATTTCCTCTCTGTGGCTGGGTGGGCATTCTTATTACAAAGCGTATATAGCTCGATCATACAACTCCAGCCCTCAACACTCTTACACAGCCACAACTGCTCGTCCCAGTCAAAAGCAGTTACATTTGCTAGGGTTTGTAGTGCGCTGTCTCTCGTGAGCTCTGGATCGTATGGCCCACCTCTCTTATGTGGGGTCATTACCAAAGGAAGAGCTACGGGCAGATGTAAACATCAGTGGGTAATTCCCTCAAGTTTGGAAAGATTGCTCAAAGTGGACAAGAAAGAAAGAGAGCCTTTGATTTCTCAGGGTTTGCTTGAGTCCCTCCCTCCCCAACTCCCATCACTGGGGAATGCATCTTTCCAGGCTGAATGTCAAAGAAACAAGTTTAATCAAAATTCTCTCATGTTGTATTTTTCCCTTTGGAGCTTGCATCCTTTTGGTGCAGAGAGTACAAGCCAATATGCTTCAACTGATCCCCTCAGGCCACAACATGGGAATGCCCCCCTTCCTTTCTCCAGGGAGTATAGAGAGCTCATTTAACCAGGCACAAAAAATTCTGCCAAGGGGAATGTACCACTAGGCAATGAGTATTGCCTTCCTAGTCATTAGAAGTGGGTTTGGTAAGAGGAGATTTATCATCATATTGTTCACTCCTAGACTGATTTTGCAGTGTTCTTACAGGGAGGGAACACAGTAGTATTGAAACTTACCCTTTAGTTCAGCACTGTGATAGAATGTAGGTATAACATGTGTGTGCATGTGTATATTCATGCTCACACTTATGTGCTCTGGTAGAGCATGTAACAGAAATTCATCTTTTTAAAATAAATAAATAATTAAAATTGATGTGTATGGGTGGTTTCCCAGCATGTACATCTGTGCATCAATTGAATGCCTAGTGTCCATGGAGGCCAGAAGGTGGTATCCCTGGAACTGGAGTGATAGGCAGTTTTGAGCCTACAGTTGCTGGAAATTGAACCTGGATCCTCTAGAAGAACAGCCAGTGCTCTTAACCGCTGAGCCATCTCTTCAGCTCCTAGAATTCATTATCCTTGAGGGGGATATACTTCAGTTGGGGGAAGTTATATTTATACATTATTAAAAATATATTTGGTCTAATCTTTTCTCATAAAGGATAGTGAGATCTTTCCCCTGAGGAGCATTTAAGCCAGTTCTAAACTGCACTGAATAGAATCTGGAAGCTCCCCTACCTTTGCTTACAAGAAAATACTCAGATTAATAAATGTGTGATTCATTATTTATACTTTTAAAAGGAAGGACAAAGAAGTCAGACCTCTATCCTCCCTCAGGTCAAAACTGACCAATCTAATCAGCATTCTTTAGGAAATAGTAGATCGCATCTTTCTCACCAGCAATAGTATTTTGCTTTTTTATTATTCACTTCTAAGTCCACAATGCCCTTCTGTTCTCTTTTGACTTTCATTCAGTTAATAGAGTCATGTGCTATAGGTCCTGGGAATACAGTGTCTCATGAAACCCACAGTCACTAGTAGGGCAGTTGAGACCTGCACAAAAAAAAAACCAAAAAATCCTTCTAGTCCCAGGATATTGCTAGTGCTTATGTAAAGGAAGAACTGAAGAAGCCCAATAAAGGCAGAAGTCAGATCCTGCTGGGCTGAGCATAAGAGAGGGAGGAAGATCATGAAGTGGTAATGTTTCAATCCTGGAAGGTGTGCAGACACTGGGGAGGGAAAGAAGGCATTTCAAATAAAGCCAGAGCAGGAAGACCAGCACAAACTTATGTGGGATGTCCTTTGGGAAAATGCTGTCTGAGAACAAGGTTCCTGTAGGAGGGAAGTGGAGAGCATGCTGGAGAAGTGAGCACAGTGGGGGCTGGTATACCAAGCTCTCGAGGTAAATATGAAGTTATGTAGAGGCAAAGAAGGCAATGTAGAGGCATGGAAAGATTATTTTGGGGGTAGGCGTGGGGGATAGGGAGACCAGATCAGTGTTTTGATGATGGTGAATTATGTATGGGGAGGCTGAGAGCAGTAGAGACTTTGAGGAGGCTAAAGTCTCAGCTCCTGTAAGGGAAGATGATGAACTCTTGTTTTTAACAAATGTATTGTGATCACATGTCCTTGGGACTTGCCTCCCTCACTGGACTGTAAGTCCACATCTTTTGGCCACTCAGTCATCTTTGCATTCTCAGAGTGTGGCAAAGAGTAGATTCTCACTACATCTACTCATTGGACGTTGCCAGTGAAAATGGAAAGGAGTGTTCAATATGAGCAACAGTGGGGTTAGAGAGCAGACAGAATCATCTACAGTAGCCTTGGGAGGGTTGCTGTTTAGTTTTTTGTCAGCTTGACATAAGCTAGAGTTATCTGGGAAGAGGAATCGCAATTGAGAACCGTCTTTCAGCAGTTTGGCCTGTGGGCAAGCCTGGGGCACATTGTTTTGATTGATGGCTCATGTGGGAGAGTCCAGTTCATTGCGGATGGTGCCATCCCTGGGTGCTCTAAGAAATCAGACTGAATGAAGCATGGGGAGCAGACCAGTAAGCACCATGGTCTCTGCATCAGCTTCTGCATCCAGGTTCCTGCTTTGAGTTCCTGCCCTGACTTCCTTCAATGATAGATATAAGCTTCAAGGTAAACGTAAAGCCTTTCCATCTCAAGTTTCTTTTATTTGGTGTTTCAGCTCAGCAACAGAGAGCAAAGTAGGAGAAGACCAACTTAGTTTACATAGATGCCCTGTGACAATGCAGCTAACCTTCTTTGGAGCCTCTGAAACTTTCTCTGCCTCTGTGTGCTCTGAATCTTTATTTTGCTTCTCTACAAGCACCACTGCAATTCTGTTTGCTTCATTCTTGAGTCATAGCAAGACTTGGAACAAAGAGAGCTATTTGAACAAAGATGTTGAGTCTATCTGTAGACACCTGAAGGAACAGTCCATGTTTTTATATTCTTGTTTACATGGGTAGCCATTTTATTTTTGTTTTTGATAGAGTCTCGTGTAGCCAAGGCTGGATTAGAACCTTTTCGGTAACTGAGATGGTGGTTAGATAGGGTTAAGGACTGAATGCCTGGCCCTACACATCTTATGTAAGCACTCCACCAACTGAGTTGCATCCTCAGTCCTACTTTTACTAAATTGTAGTCATTTACTTGCCTGGAGGTAAGGACTGCACCTTATAGCACCTTAGTTTCTTTTAGATCCCATGACTGTAGAAGACACTAGAATCTTGCATATGTTTGGTTTATGAGCCTTAGCAGTGAATGGATGAGTCATCTCTCCAGCCCAATTTCAAATGTTTGAAGGGGTGGCTATTGAGTGAAACTTTCTGCATGAAGATAAGGCTTATATGCCTTGACCCATTATAATCTCATCTGGGCGAAAGAGTGATCCCTCATTAGCCACCCATGACAAGACTCAGCATTTAAACAATACTCTAGAAAGTATTGAGAAATACTATGAAAGCTTTTCACACTTGTCACTAAGTGGCTTTTTTGTGTGGAAAGAAATGAACTGTCTAGAAATGGAGACTGCAGAGGACCCAAAGATCAATAACACATGGAAATACAGAGGTCTTCTTCCCAAGTGCAAGAACTGCCTATGAAGAGGGACTGGGGAACTGTTTACTTGGCTCAGCCTGACAGCAGGCACAACCGATTCTCTTGCCTCAGCCTGGGGCTTTTTCTATTTAATGTAGCAGAAGATTTTTTTTTTTTTTTTGGCCAGGAAAATGCCAGAAAAATAAGCGAAAGCATCATGCTTACTATTTCAGTTCCTAGGGTGAAGAGGAGTTGCCCTTTATGTGAGGAGCAAGGTCTTTCCCTTGGATCTCCACTGTGATCGGGTCAATTACAATTAGGGGTCCATTAGCTTGTCAGGAGAGAATGCATTTCTCCTTGTTCTAGTATTATTCTAATGTTGACAGTCACCTCCTTGTTAGCCATTTCTCTGTGGACAGCTTCTGATCCCTGCCCCCCTCCCCTCTCCCCCACATCCGACACTGAGGATGCTTGTGGGCAGTGAAGCTTCAAGTACTAATACTTGGGGTGTGTAATTTGGATCTTGGTCCAAATCAAACAATTATGAAAATCAACGATCTATTTAAACAGTATCCCATCCCACAATAGAAGTCTCTATACTCCTGCTGCACAAGAGACTGTTTTAGGTTCCGTTTGCATTACCCACTGTTCAGGGTTGTCTGTGTCAGTTTTTCTCTCAATAGCTGCAGATAATCAAAAGCTGAACAGATTACTCTCATGGGGCTTTTTACACAGCAGGTCTCCATCTTGACAAACTTTGCTTCTCTCTCATCTCATCTCACAACAATTCTGATTTTAACTTGGAAAACAATTTGTCCCCTTTAGCCAGAAAAAGGAGCCACTCTCTCACTTTACAGAAACACTTGAGGTTTTAGGAGAGTCTTTCAGCTTCTATCATGCTTAGCCTTCTTCTGACCCTGATTGAGAAAGTAGCTCCAATTCTGTGTTCTCAAACTTCAAATGGACAAAGACAGTTTTGTGGGAATATCCAGGACTGGGTTAAAGAATATAAGTGAAACAAGCCACATGCAGAAGGTAGGCTATTCATGCATATTATTTGGGTGAGAAAGTCATGCATTCCTAGGTGCCCAGGACCTAGAGTCTGTGGTTTACTAGGGATTGCTGTTCAGCCTGAGAGCAAATAGCTTCAAAAGGAAGAGGTATCTTCTTTCAACACATGTAATTTGTTCTTGACCAGTTCAGCATACTTCTTGCTGGAGTTAGGAGGTAGAGGAAAGAATAGCCTTCCTTTTTATCTAATGATGTTCTCATATTTACTTCCTATTTTAGCTCTCCATTTTCTGCACCATCACTCTTGTAGTCTCAAATATTTACTCTTTTATGGAACTCATTGTGGTAGCTGTAGAACAGAAAGAATAAGTCTGACTCTAGATCTAGTCAACAAGCAATCTGAGTGGGCAAGTTACCTCCTTATTCTGGGACTCTCTCATTTATAAGATCACTTCTAACTTTTCTTTGTGGCCATACAATTCCAAAGGCATGCCCTTGTGGATGCTTGTGTTTCTTATTCCTTAGAGTTGCAATATTGGTTATGCCACAATGATGTTAGTAGCTCCCACTTTACTGATTACAGGCTGAGTCCTGGTGGATACTGGGGGATACTGCTTACCACATTGTCTCTGCTTCAAAGGGCCAACAACAGAAAAGGTGATATACAAACTGATCTTTCAGTGACACTCTCTATTCTACTGGGCATCGTAAATTTTTATCTCCATACTGTACCTTTTCCATTAGCAAGCAAACATATTTCACTAAAATCTTCTGTAAGTTCAAGGGTAGCCTGGTTTACATAGGGAGTTTCAGACCAGCCAAGGCTATATAGTGAGACCCTGTCTCAAACCAAAACCCAAATCAAACAAAAAATGAGCAACAACAAGAATCCCTTCTGTCGACTCCCATTTCTCTCCCCCGACACCAGCTCTATTTTTTCTATACCTTATAGCAAAGCTACTCAAAGTAATTCTTTATCTACTGTGTCCAATCTCTCTCCTCCCATTTTCTTTTTTATTATTATTGAGAGATAATTCACGTACCATAAAATTTAGCATTTTAAAGGGTACAAGCTACTAATGTTTCAGTACATTGGTTATGTTATATAACCATCACCACCACTTCCAGGGCATTTCTATCATTCCCTAAACAAACCTTATTCATTATGCCTGCCCACACCCCCAGGTTATTCCTTTCATCAGCTCTTGGCAACTACTAATCTATTTTATATCTATATGGATCTGCCTTTTCTGGATATTTTCTTTCTTTTTTTTTAATTTTTATTTTTTTTATTTTAATTTTTTTTTTTTTTTTGGTTTTATTGAGACAGGATTTCTCTGTGTAGCCCTGGCTGTCCTGGAACTCACTCTGTAGACCAGGCTGGCCTTGAACTCAGAAATCCTCCTGCCTCTGCCTCCCAAGTGCTGGGATTAAAGGCATGCGCCACCACTGCCCGGCTCTGGATATTTTCTGTAAATGTAACCATATGGTATTTTTCCTCTTGTGTTTAGCTTCTTTCACTCAATGCTTGTGAGGCTGATTCATGGTTTAGCATGTATCAAAACTTCGTTTCTACTTTTGAGTTAATATTATCTCATGTTCTTGATAAATTGCATTATGCATGTCTCCTTGTCACTTGGTGGATACTTCCTGGTGATTATGAACAGTGGTGCCATGAATATTTGTGCATCCATCCAATCTTTCATTGACCTATTCAGGCTTGAGTCCTCTACTGTGTCATACAATCTTCCTCCTTTCAGGTAAATTATGATCAATTCTTAGGACCAAATTATTTATTAATATCTGATTTACTGTCATTTTTTTCCTGGGGATGCTGGACATTGTTCCCGGGGTCTTGTATATGTGAAGCAGGTGACCAACCATTGAGCTCTAGACTCAGCCCCCTTTTCTTTGTGAATCATCTGTTTTATGTAAAGATGGATTATGAATACATTCCCTAATTTTTAAGTTGAAATATTATAAGCTGAGTTTTATTTTAACTTTTATTTTACTTTTTTTTTCAAGTTTTATGTTTATAGTTTTTTTTTAAATCCTGTATGTCTGTGTACTTCTTGCATGCCTGATATGGAAGAGGACATCAAATACCTGGGGTCTGGAGTTACAGATGGTTGGAGCTGCCATGCAGTGCTGGGAACTAAGCCCAGGTTCTTTGAAACAGCAGCCAGTGAATTTAACTATTGAGCCAACTGTCCAATGGCAAGAGATGGGGTCTTTAGGAGATGATTAGGTCATAAGCGTTCTGCCCCCATAATGAGATCTGTGAGGCGTAGGGAAAGAGCCTACATCTTTTTCTCCCTACTTCTGCCATATAAAGATGCAGAGTAAGAGGTGCCATTCTGCAAGCAGAGAGTACCTCATATCACATGCTGATTTTGCTGGCACTTTAATCTTAGACTTTCTAGCCCCTGGAAAGATGTCTTACTGGGTAAAAGTATTTGCTACCCAACCCTTGTGGCCTGAGTTTGAGCCCTAGAGCCTATGTAAAGGTGGAAAAGAGAGCACCAACTCCACAGAGTTGTCTTTTGACACACATCATATGTGTGCACCCCCCCAGTGAATTCCTATTGTTTATAAATAACCTGGTCTAATGCAGTTTGTTTAAGTTCATAAATAGGCTGGACTAAGCCAATTGGCTGTCAGGACAAGCTGCTTCTCTAGCTCATTGGCCCCCTTTTCCCAGTCTCTTTTGACAATTTTTTCTTAAGCTAAAAACTCTGAGGTACTTCTGGATCACAATGTTGCTATCTTAGTCTATACTCACTTTTCTGGCAATCTCACCTGTTTCATGGATTTAAATAATTTTTAAACTTCTCTTCAAATCCAGACTCCTTTATTTAACTTTAAATGTTTAACTAATTGTCACAAATTGAATTTCTAGTCTCTTACCTTATAATATGTCTTGTATATTTCTTTCTAAGAATAGAAATTCTATATTCGGGTGTTTAGGCCAAAAACTTTGAGGTTGTCTTTGACTAATTTTTCCCCCACAAATCCTACATCTACTTTGACAGTATTGATCATTCTTATTTTCAAAATGTATTCATAATTTTTGATATATCTTTTTATTAGTATAATCTCTATCATCTGTCTGTCCATCTATTTTTCTATCTATCTATCTATCTATCTATCTATCTATCTATCTATCTATCTATCTATCTATCTATCTATCTATCTACTTATCCATTTTTGTGTGCCATGGCAGAATGTGGGAGGTCAGAGAACAATTTGTGGAAGTCAGTTCATTACTTCCACCACATGGGTTCTTGGAATCAAGCTCAAATTATCAGACTTGGAGGCAAGCATTTTTCCCTGTTGAGCCATCTCATTAGCCTCAAATTATTAATACACTTTATATCATATATATGTATGCAGATATTCTTCATATAACATCACTATTTGATTTGTGTGTGTGTGTGTGTGTGTGTGTGTGTTTGAGACAGGGTTTCTCTGTGTAGCCTTGGCTGTCCTGGAACTCACTCTGTAGACCCGGCTGGCCTCGAACTCAGAGATCTGCCTGCCTCTGCCTCCCAAGTGCTGGGATTAAAGGCATGTGCCACCACTGCCCGGCAACATCACTATTTGAAATGCTATACAATTTATTGTCCTTCAGTAAAATGTAAGGTTCATGAATAAATGAAACTTTATCTTTTTATTAATGATTATATCTCCACACATAATAAGCACATCCAGCATGTGGCCCACAGGCTTCATACACGTCAGGATAGTTATGAGTGAAGGCCAATGGAAACTCATTAACTAACTTAAAAGATTATGAAAATTTTTTGACATTTTTGTAAGTTGACTTCATAGTTCTTGTGTGTGAACTTAAGAAATGACATCATTGTCCCTCAGTGTCAAAGGTTAGACATGCCTGAATCATTTTGTAGTCCTTAGCAAATACTCAAAAAACTATTAATCAAAGGAATGAAAAGTAAACAGGTTACCTGGTTGATTTGAAAACTAGTTAACATAACCATTTGTTTTGGCAGGACTGAATTTAACAGTCAGGTTTCAAAACGGTGGTTTTCTTTTTCTCACCTAATTTTAACTGCTTTGTGATCTGGGGTGAGACTCCTTTTCAATGACATTAAAAGTTTCTCATTAGAAATTAATTTTCATAAGGAAGCAGTTTTAAAGTATGGACAGCTGGGTGAATCAGGACCAATCAATTATATTTGTGGTTTAGTTACTTATCTATAAAATGGGAATGCTAAGAGCCCCTATCCCATGTTGTAACAAAGAGAAACAAATAAAATAGTGTATAATAATTACATAGCATAATATCTAGCAGCAATTAAATCCTTAGCGAACAGTAGCCTTTGTTACTCTTATTAAGACATAAGAGAACTTAAAAAAAAAATCAAGGAAGTCCTGCAACAGAAACTACTGAATAAATTTCTCCAAGTGAAACTGGAGTAGCTGTTCAGGTCTTTTGTGTAAATGGCATTTCTTTGGGAAATGCTCCAAAACTTGAAGGACAATTGCTTTGTTCTTTTCCTCAGAAGGCTTTTGTGCTCTGGACACACTCTCTTCATATTCTCTGCAACTACACAAGAAGAGTCACACCTTAAACTCCTCGCACTTGGTATCTCCACTTCTTTATGTTGAAAGCCTTCAGCTTGACAGGTTCTGAGTTCTGACTCTAGGGATTATCCTCACTTGGTATACTGTTAGAAACTTGGCAGTTTCCTTTGTGGGGAAAGTGCTTCCTGGGGGCTGATCAGTCTGGCTTGCTGAGTGGATTTTGACTTGGGAACAAGGTAAACAATGGTCTCTATTTCCATGCTATGGGACCACCTAGCAGCCTGCTGTCAGACATACTTCACGTTAGTTCCCAGTCAAATGCAGTTATTACAGAACTAGCCTGTAATTGCCACTGTGTGCTAGTTCCACTGGGGTAGGGACACTGAGGAAGCCTGAGCTTGCCCAGGAATACTTGGCTCCCTATCTCACAGAGGTGATCAAGGGCTCAGAGTTGCTGGGCAGCATTCGCTCCACAGATTTTTACATTCTCCTTTCAGGGTCCACTTCTCCCATTCTTTTTTTTTTTTTTAACTTTTTTTTATTATTTATTTTATTTTATTTTTTTTAATTTACATGCCAAATCATTTCCCCTTTCCCGTTTCCTCCCTCCCCGAAAGTCCCATAAGCCCCCTTCCCTCCCTCTTTTCTCCATTCAACCCCCTCTCGTTTCACTTCTCCCATTCTTACTTCACCCTTACCTCTCACAGCAGTGAATACTGAGTTGGGCTGGGCCCAGACTTATTTATTCATCCATTGAACCCCACAGGGATCGGTAAATACTTGTTAAATCACACTGCTTCTTTACTGCTTCAGAAGCAACCTTTTGTTTTGTTATTTAGATGCAATTTTACCTTGTCTTCCCAGGGATGCTGTAAATTTTTTGAGGTGCATGGACTTTTACCTCATTCCTGTCCCCTGCAGTGTCACACTATACTTTAAGCATTATGCTCTACAAACTGCTTAGGCAAAATGGGGCCCACCCTAGGAGCTGAGTAAAATTTTCTCCTTGACTACTTACTTTTTATTTTTTAACTGTGATTGTTAGGAGAAAATAGCATGCAACAAGCCATCAATTACTATACCATGCTCTTACTGTAATTCTACTTCAAATAAAAACCTAACAAAGGCTTAGTTGGAAATTAGAAACTTACTCATAAACAGTTGTCCATCCGTTTTCATTACTTTTTGTTGCCAGAAGTCCTGTGTTTCCTGGGTAGGTCATCAAGGCCAAATTGTAGCCTTGGGCTGACACTCTTTTTAGGACTCCATTGCTACTTATGGTAAGCCAGTAGACTTGTCCGCCAGGGACCACAAGCCACAGTGGCATCCCACCTGCATCCCGGCGTATATGCACTGAATTGCCATTGCTGCTAGTGATTGCACCCAAATCACCTTCAGCATTGTAGGTGAAGTTATAAACATAGTCCCTTGTTATCAAGTTCATGGTGTGTAGGTGAGTTCCATTGACGGTGAACTGGTAGAGTTCTTGGTCAGCAGGAGAGGCAATCTCATATAAGTTCATGTCGTTCAGGTGGGCTTGATTCTTGCTGATGGTACGAATTCGAACATTGCCAAGGTCTGCTACATAGAGGGTACCATCAGGTGACACTGCTAAGGAAGAGGGGGCTTTCATCTTTGCATCTTTGGCATAGCCACCGTCACCTATGGAGAAAGACCTTGATATTAATAATTGGCTTCAAAGAAAATTGAGGGACATACCCTAGATGTAAAGCATCACACATTAAAAAAAATCATTAAAAAAAAGAATCAGAAAACCAGCATTCTTTGCAATCTCCCACTCTGATTATTTTGAAGCCCATTATTCAAAAGATCGTAATTCTCAAGTCAGTACCACTAAAGATAAACAGTAAGATGTAATTATCTCAGTTACACCAATTTTGTGAATTCCTAAATCCTGCTGTTTAGAATCTATTGTATTGCAAGATACAAGAACAGCAAATAATGATAGCCAGGCAAAATTTGCTTGCAATTCCGTGAGTCTTATACCTTTTGCTGCTTGTAGGATCTGTTTTTAAGATCTTCCAGTCCTACTATGCTAGGAGGTCATTTCCTTTGTTAATTCCCATTGTTCCAATGTCAAAATATACTGTCTATAAGTGTAACAATGACTCCAAATGTCAAAGTTGGTAACTGAGTTGAATATTAGATTTATCTTGAATGAAAGATATACATTACTAAAATATTTATGTTTCATTGTTCAGAAAAACAATGAAAATATTGAACCAACTTGCTGGGTCTGGATTCCTATGACCCAATGAGACAGAAAATTTATGAGGGTCATTCAATCCTGGATGAGTAGCTTAATGTGTCTGCATGTAGCATGGAGGGATTTCCATTTGGCAGACGAATAGAAGAACTGTTGACATTTAGAGGTCTGTTTGATATCCGAAATAACTATTCCATGTTTGCGGGAAGGCTCTTCTTTTCTTTCCCTATTTTAGTGAAAAGTAAAAAGCACTGTTGTTTATGGAATTTCAGAGCTTTTAAAATTAAGTAATGCAAGAGACTGATGTAAGTAAGAACTTACCATTGCGGAATTTAATTTTTCTTGTGCGTTCTCCAAGCAGTCTACTTGGGGTCCCTTCTAATGTCTAATGGAACATGTTTTTAATGTGGAAGGCATTCACTTAGGGGTATTTTTTTCCCCAGTATTTTTTAAATCAGTAAATATGCCTTTATACCTATTTTCCTTTATCTAATGCAAAAATAATGGCATGATCTTCAACTTGTATGATGTTAACTTTTTGAGACTCTGAAAAGTTATTACATCTGTTTATCCTGAGAACAGCAAAGTGACGGAGAAATACACTTATCTCTGTAACAAGTAAGGCAGATGAATTGTGAACAGGTTTTATGGCTTTTCTGGGTCAGTAAGTCAGCTTGTCAGAGTTGACTCTCAATACATTGCTTTCTCCACTAGCCCACACAATTGTTTATATGAATTCCTTTTGTTTTCCTTTAGGCTTTTCTGATGCGGGTTTTGCTTTTGAAAAGAGAGACGGGGAGCTGCTGAATTGTTAAAAAGGTCATACCTGAAAAACAGTCACAGTTGGGATCAATTTTACAGTCGCAGTCAGTGGGAGCGCCAGCAATGATGGAGATCTCCCCATTGGTGGTCACTTGCTGAATGCGGTTCACTTTCCTTTCGTCTGTTTCAGCGATGAAGAGCAGCCCGCTGTGGGAGACGCTGATGGCCCTAGCTGACTCCAGAGTGGAGTGAATTGCTACTTTGCTGACCAAGAAATGATCGATGCCGGGCACCTGACAGTGAATGGGACGACCTGCAATGATCCGCACACGCCTGTTCTCAGAAATTTGCAGCACAATGTTGTTATCCAGGACATACAATGAATTGTCCATGGGATTGACTGCAAGGTCTGTTGGCCACTCTAATCGTACCTACAAAAAGAACAGAGCACACATCATCATGGTACCACATCTTTTCAGAGATATTTTTACCTTAAAAGTAATAAATAGCTTATTGTTTCTGTACTATTACTGATTTCAGCGACATTGATGCTGTCTGGCAATGGGGGATGGCTAGGTAATCACACAGCCTGGTAAGCATATTTATCATCTCTGCTATTCCCAAACACAGTATAAATTGTTTTCTACAGTCTCAGAAGTATTTTCTAGAGTAGGGGTTTTCACAGTGTGGTCTCTGGACCAACTACCATAGCATCACTTGGGAAATGATTAGAAATGCAAATTCTGAGACTCCATCCAAGTATAATAATCCTGCTATCCATCCTAGTATCATTGTCCCTAAGAACCGGGATCCAACCATCTGTGTTTTCACAAATCTTCTAGATGACTCTGAAGGCTGTTGCTGTAGGGTTTCTGGATCAGTACAAACAGCACCCCCCAATCCCCTGACACAATCTGTTATTGTCTTGTATACCCTTAGAAAAGCAAAGTCCTAAAGATTTGGGGGCAATAGAGAGTGCTGGGGAAACCAGATTTTACTCAATCAATAGCCTTTTTGAACAGGGTCTGCCATTAACATGCGCCTAATACCCATCTTGTATATTATACAGGCATGCTCCTCTAGGTATTGATTCGGAGTCCTAGGCTGGCACATATTTCTCACTTAGCTGGATCTTGCTTACTCCTTTAGCCTTCTACCTTGGCAAAGAAACAGGTTTGTTTGTTATTTCCCTGAATGTTTTCTTTGTGAACATTCTTTGGATTAAGACTTGTGCTAGGCTTTAGGGATTAAAACAAATGTTTCCATGACATAAACCTATGCCTTCAGATAACTTTTTTGGTCTGGCAGAGCCCTTGGAAACACTATTAGCGATTACTCTCCATGTTGTGAAAAGGAAGCAATAGAAACGGTATGAAAACCCTTCCCATAGACATGGGGTCGGAATATTAACAGAAGAGATGGTATGTAAGCCAAGGATGAAGTATCCAGCAAGAGAAAAGACATCTTGGGTACAATAAATATTTCAGTAAAGTTAATATAGTTTCAGTGTGTGGAAATAATTAGTGATGCCAACCAGGAGGTAGAGAACGACTAGATGTTACAGAGTCAATCTTGTCCTTTTAAAATTTATATCCTGTGGTCCTAACCTTCAATGTGACTGTGTTTGGAGATAAGGCATTTAAAGAGTATATTTTCATAGTTGAGATTGTAAGGCCGGATCCCTAATCTAAATTGTAAGTTTGATTATGATAATGGGGATATTTATATGTGAACATAGCAAGAAGATGGCCATCTGAATGTCAAAAGAGATTGCTAAGGCAAAACAAACACTTGTGTCTTGGGTTTCTGATGTCCAAAGATATGAGAAAATAAATAAATAAATAATAAATTTAATTTTTTTTTGTTATCGAAGACAACTAATCTTTGTTGTTTTGTTATGGCAACTCTGGCAAACAAATATACCAGCTGATTAAAGGAAGCACTCTGTCACTTTTGTCCTTGTGACTGGGGGTAGCCACTGATGGGCCCTAAGTAGGAGTGTGGCATAGGCACATTTGGGTTTAAGATGGATCTTACTGGCTGTTGTTGTGACAGTGTAGAAAGCAGAGGTGTGTGTGTGTGTGTGTGTGTGTGTGTGTGTGTGTGTGTGTGTGTGTGTGCCCTTTTCAAGTGCTGTGCTAGATGCTGGGAATACACAAACTAAACATGAGCGTACTATAGTTACTTTCTGGCCAGGAGCTGGCTCAGTGCCTGCCCTAACTTTTCCCGGCAGTGACTACCCGTCTCTGGGCACTTCTCAGAGCAGTGTGCTTCCTGCTGCACTCCCTACACCACCAGCCATTACTGTCCATTTCTCTCCTTTCAGGTTAGACAAAGGCAGAAAAAGTGTCCTATTCGGGACTGAAATAGTGACAGTAATGTAACTATTCTTTTTAGCTTTGAGTGAAAACCAGAGGAAGTTTTTGTTTTTCTCATGGAATCTGAACGTTCTGGAAGCAGATGTGAGCTGTCTTTGCTTTTTGATTCCCTCTCCTTCCTCAGCTGGATGAGGCCTTATGGGTAGAGATTAATGAAGTGGAAAAAGACCCCATCTGATATCTGAGATGAAAACTTTTTTTTTTTACTTGTGCCTGATAAAGGGTGAGCCATTGGAGCTGTGAGGAGAACAAAGGTCGCCTTTGGCTTCTTATTATACCACACAGGGCCATTTACCCCAACATCTGAGTATCTCTCATTGTGTCCCCACAAGCCTGTGTGCCCTCTGCCTCCACCTCTACAAATGCTGGCCTTCTATGGTCAGTACCATATGCCTCTGGGCAGCTAGGAATTTCAGTGCTAATGGGGTATTAAGCTTTTCTTGTAGTATGCATGTTCTACAGAGCCTTTCGGACGGAGGCCATTGGATAAACATTAAACACCAGCATTAACAGCTCCCAGAACAGTTTGTGGCGATGTGTTCCTCAGCGTGTCTGTCTGAGGCCTTTGCATGTCAGTGTGAGTGAGACCCTGCCACCAGTGCTGTTGCTGATGCAGCAGAGGGGTGACTCTTCCTTTATCCTGTGGCCCCCCCCCCCCACCTTGGACGACTATAGACACTATCAAACGTGCATGGAAGCTGTCTATGTGCTCTAGTCCTATGGAACACGGTCCCCCAGGAAATAATCAGGGCTGGCTGAGGAAGAGGAAATGAATTTATTTCAGTACAACACTCCTCTTTTGATGGAGTCTGAAGCCGGTGACCCAGAAAAACAAAGCTGGCTGAAATGACGTTCTAATTATCCCCACTCTGGGAGCCAAAGCCAGGCCAGAGGCTGAGGCACGGCACACACCTGGCAGAAGCTTGGAAAGGAACATATTTCAGACTCTGCTCTCCGCTCTCAAGTCTGCCTCTGAGGTAAAGGCTGGGGGTGAGAAAACACGCTGTGAAATCCTCCAACTCTCTCAAGCCGATTTAAGCCGATACTATTGGTGTCATGTTTATTAGATTTAATATTGCCTCAAAAAATGCACCAGCCATTGTGTCTGTTTGTTTTCTTTCCCATCAAATGAGCTACCCTCTGGCAGTTTCCTGTGACTAAAGTGGCCTTTGTGCTTTTGAGACACTTTCTATGCCAACTACACAGAATCCCTTTAATTCCCATTTGATTCAGTAGAGCAGCTTGGTCTATGAGATCTGTTCAGATGAAAGCCATGTGTCTACTTAGTAGTCAAGGGGCCAGTGTTTTAGAGGACGGACCTTTTCACTGCTTTTAGGTTGTCGGTTCCTTTTATGTTGCTGTCATGTTAAATACACCCCTTTCCAGGTAAGTCATCAAGGAGCTAGCGCTTTACAGCCACATGATAGAAACACAGCATTTACTCTTAAGGCATTTCTACACCGCCCTCAACATATGGAGTGATGTTTTTGAGCTGATCCTGGCTGATGGAACTAGCATCTATTAGTTGTGGAGCGATCCCAGAAAGCTATGCTATTGAAATGGTTCTAAGGTTAACTTGCAGAAGCTGCTGCCATTTGTACAGCTGTTTTTTATTTTTCAGTTTTTCATTTCCTTGTCTTTTTAGTTTTTGTTTTTAAATGGGGGTAGTATGTGGTGTTAAAATGGAGCATTTTCTTTTGGAGTGGGAGAAGAAAGAGAGAGCAAATGGCAGCAGTGAAGGATCCTGTAAACTCTGCTTACTGACCCAGCCTACGGCAAACCTTTAGGTCCAATTTGTGGTGCTTGCCCCACCTTGTAAAAATATACTAATTTGTTCAAACTGTCAAAATGTGTTTAAGCTAAACTAGCATTAAAGGTCACTGGCATAGCCTCCAGCTGGTGGAATGTGACCATCCCTCAACGACCTTCCCTGGGAAATAACCCTGAGCAGAAAGGAGCTCTCGGTTGGGATGTCAGCACTCGATAGCACTGTCTTCCTCTGCTAATTGAAAACTTGCCTTCAAGGGAGTTGACTCTCAGGTCAACCAGTCCCATGGTTGGCTTAAAGTTCTAACTAATTTTGACCTCAGTATCACTGTAGAAGACAGCAGGATTCCTATAGGGGAAAAAAAAACCTGTGTGTAAAAGCAAATTCTAAATATGAGGCTTTTGATTATACAAAGTTCAAGATGCCCCCAGTTATGGAACTAGCTGCACAATGAAGAGCTAGAACATCAGTTATATACTTGGCTTCCCTCTAACAGTTTGACTCAGGGTTCCTGCCCTTTATTCTGTATAAAAGTAGGAAAACTAGGTTATCTTTCATGTAGCTCTGATTTTCTCATCTGTAGCAAGGAAAAGAGGTTAATGACTGTGTGTGGGCATGTACATAGGCATAAAAAATTTATTTTCATATAGATTAAATGATATGTGGTTATACATGCCATTCACCCTAGTGTCTGGCACATGCTGAGTGGTTTTAGTAGCAGTATCATGGTCATGGGTATTTCTAATTAGAGGAACCCAGTCTAATCAATGCGACTGCCTTTCAACACTTCCCTAAAGTTCAGTTTTCTGTGTACAGTTTTTCATGAATTTTGTTTCACCCCTGTGTCAACTATACTGGAATTGACTTTTCTTCAAATTAACCTATTTTTTAAATATGAATATGTACTGTCCATTTTTTGAGGTGGTCTTGATCTCTAGTATAGCACTTACCAAATTCGAGAAACATGAATCTGGGTCATTAAAAGGACTACTATTTATTAAGTCCTACATAGGTATCAAGTATTTTCTATGGATTAGTATTTTATATACTTCAGAAAACAATCATTTCAGAACAATGACTTCTAATCCCAATTTCCCATATTTCTGCCCTTCCTTAGTTCTTAGTTAAGTGATAGAAGGCAGATATAAAAATAAGTCATTCAGTGTAAATGTCATGGTACATGCGTGCTTAGAGTGATATGGGGTCGTAGAAGTGGGAGTTCAAGAAAGATTCATGGAAGTGAAAAGTAGACTTAACTTGAAAGAAGGAACAAAGGAATCAAGTAAGAAGAATGATCTCAGCAAAGGAAAACGAATAAAATCAAATAAGCAAGAAACCATATATAAATGTGTGGAATATGAGATGGGTTTTCTTAGTTATGATACAGGGTAACTATTGTTGGCAAATGGCATTCTAAATGTTTGCTAAGCTAAGGGATAGGTCGAGGTTTCTTTTGAGAGACATTTTTTAGTTGGGGTCAGCATCATACATTAGTAGGATGTTTAGTGTCATTATTCCATAGATGTCAGTAGTGTTTTTACCTCCATTAATAACAATCACAATAAATGTATGTTCCCTAAACCACAGTAACATGACAAGAGACAATGGAGATCTTTAAAGGGGACAGCCGATAAGGTCAGATTAATATTTCAGAAATATTACTTAGGATGAAATTGGGGGACATGTTGGAGGGAAAGTAGACTAGCTACAGGATAATCATTCCAGAGACCAGTCCTTCATCATTGAATCCATCCATTTACGTGTTCTCCCATTCAGCCATCTGCTATATATCTTCCTGGCACTTGGAGTCTGGAATACTACTTCTCATTTAGATTCGGAAAAATGTGTGAGAATTTGGCAAAAATTATGTACTCTCTACATAGAAGAAATGATCAGATGGACTAGAGTAAAGTGATTAGGAGCTTCATGGTTTAAACATTGTAAATGATAGGATTTGCTATCATGGTGGCTTCAGAGAATCAATTATCTTACAGGCATTTCAGTCTCCTCATATAGAAATTATGTCAAATAACACCTGAAAATTGTAAGAACTCAATGAAAACAAACAGTGTAAAACACCAGAGTGACCAGTACATAGATCAAGCTTCTAGAGGAATCAGATTGTGTCCTATAAAGTTCATGGAAAGTGCTTGTTTCAGAAAAACAAAACAAAACAAAGAACTACAAAACATTTTAAAAAGTTGTCTACTTATTCTGTGATCAGGAAGTAGTGGCTTATATTGGGACATATTATCTCACATACATTTGTCAGTCAATTGCCTACCTAATAGTTTAGTTGATTATTTGGGCTACCTTGTTATTTGCAACATTACTTTGGGCCCAGTATCAAGCACAGAACATGCTACATTAATTTTCTTTTTCTGTCAAAAATAAGCATTTGTTCTATTTTTCACACTCTGCCACATATCAAGATACCAGTTCTAATGAAGAGAATGTACTTCCCTTCATGGAGATTATAGTCTTTTGCTGACTCTATTTGCTTCATTTTTTTTCTCTAAGTACAGGGGGTTGCTGGTGGCATAGAGCAATCGATTATTTTCCACTTCAGTCACTTTATGAAATTAACTATGGTGGGAAGTGCCTCAAAAATAAACTACGATTATTACAGTATTCTACAGTCACCATCAATTTTTTTATTAGATATATTCTTTATTTATTTGCATTTCAAATGATTTCCCTTTTCCTGGTTCCCCCCTCCCTGAAAGTCCCATGAGCCCTCTTCCCTCCCCCTGTTCCCCAATCAACCCCCTCCCACTTCCCTGTCCTGGTATTCCCCTACACTGCTGCATTGAGCCTTTCCAGGACCAGGGGCCTCTCCTTCCTTCTTCTTGGGCATCATTTGATATGTGAATTGTGTCTTGCCATCAATTGTTAATAAGTTCTTTCCCCAAAGTTCCACTGGGTTGGAGGAAATTAGCTGTTTTGTAGAAGGCCCTGCCTTCCATCCCAGACATGGGATCTCTTTCCTTTAGTCCACTCAGAGCTTTGTGGATCATTTAACAAGTGACTCTGCATGACTTTGATCTCTAAGGCTTCTTCAGTAGGACTTTTCAGAAGTGGATGATTATCTCCTTTGAGGTATGCCAGCCCTGGGGATGATGCCGTGATGGCACTGAATGCCCTGTACTAGGTGTTCTGCCAGCACCACATTAGATGTCCCTGTGCTTCTAAAAGCTGACAACCCCAGGTTGTTAAAATCACTTTTTGTCAGTTTTCAAATGGCATTCTCATTTCTTCACACTGATACTGTCTAAGCTTCCTCAAATTTATAAAAGAAGGAAAATGCTGTCTGGAGAAAAAAATTCCACTTGGAGATCATGATGACACCTTTGAGAGTGATGGCACCTATTGATCTTGTTTCTAAAGAGAGGAAATCATTAGAAGGCGAAACATATCAAGATTTCATGGCCTTGTCAACAAGTAAATTATTTCCCATTATCTCAGAGCTACACTCTGCAGCTCTCCATAATGGCTGGACACTTTGAAGAACCTCTTAACCTTTGCTCATAAGCATCCACATAGTTTGTCTCCATGGTATCCAATGAGAAACCATGAGAAAAATGTAAGTTCAAGTTGCTGTATTCATTGAAAATGTATGGGTAGTGTCAATCTAATCATGACTTATTCTTAGGCTGATATTTAGAATCAGTCTACTATAGATCTCATAGACTAAACTCTATATGCTCAATGTTCCTAAATTAATTTTGAAATGAATGAGATAAATCAATTCAAAACAAAACAAAGTATCCCCTATACCTCATACAAATAGAACAAGAACATCCAAGTAGTCTTGGCATATTTCATATTCTAATAATTTATACATTTATAAGCTAGGTCATTTAGAAACATTATTATTTTAAGGGCCATCTTTGTTTGCAATATGGGAAAACCAAATTTTATCTTGGTGGGATTTCTCCCTTTAGTAAATATGAAGATGCTCAGATAGGATAAGGGTTAATATGAAATCTCAACTGTCTGTCTCCTGATATTCCTGTGTCAGAGACCTCCAGTTCTAGGTCTAGGCAATATTTCCTCTTTAATGGCTGACCTCCATTCTTATGTATATATATAGTGCTATTTATAACCATACATTAATTGCAGTTAGTTGTGTCCATATTGTAAAGTTTCAGACAGTATGATGCAAGAGGAAAGATGGAATCAACCACAGTTGCAAATATGTTATAAAGAATGCTCACCAGAGAGCTGATTGACCTGGAAGAAAATTTCTATGGTCTTGGCAATCTTTGGGACATATGAATGGTGAAAGTTTTGCTAAATATCTTGGACCATGACACTGCTTAGAAATAGACATTATGTAATCAGGAAGCAGTAATTCAGGAGCCTGGATCCTGAATGAATATGTGGATCTTCCACCTCAATCCTGAATGATACATGTACTGTGCCTGGTATCTTGCTTGCACCTTTGTTGTCTTGGCGTTTTCTGCTATTCTCAATGGAATATAATCAAAACGAAGATGTTGTTCTAGCTTTTAGGTTTTCATTTTGATTGGAGCTACTGATTATACCATTATAGATACACTGGTTTAACAAATATCTAGCATTTCCTCTTTGGAGAAAACACCTGTATTTACAAAAATTAAAGTAAACTAAATTGAAATAAAATTAACATTTTGGTAAATGTAGTAATATGACTGGGACAGTCTTTTAGAATCGTTCATTTTAACTGGTACATAAATCCTTAAAAACTGTCCATATTAATGGAATACAATGTAAAGTTTTGATATATATTCTATAATGTTTAAATCAGATTAAATATATTTATCTTTTCAAGAACTTCTTATTTCTCTATGGTAAAAACTTTAAAAATCCTGTCTTCTAGGCTTTTGAAATGTAAAGTTGCTTAATTACTGCCTGGAGTCATTGAACTGTAACTATCACCAGAATAGCTTGCTCCTTTCAACTGTACCATAATATCCGTGGATAAGCTCCCACCCTCCACTGTTCTCCTCAGCCTCTGATAAACTCCATTCTCCTTTTAACTTCTGTGATATCAACATTTTTATATGCATAAGACCATGCAGTATCTGTCTTTTTGTGCTTCTCTTATTTCAATTAACATAATAAGCTTCAATTGCAACCATTATATAGGGCAGACCTTCATGCATAGGATGGGAAATTGATCCAACTTAATGATAAAATAAATTTCAAGAATTATTGAATATGTGGGGCTCCATCTCCAAGCACTTTAAAAAGGTTTTCTAGCTCCATGTGACTGTCAATCATAGCTAGTGTGTCTGCTGTACTAGACATACTTGTGTGTCTTCTACCAGGTCTATGAGTGTAAAAGAGTAAGGATGAATCCCATTTAGTTTATAATCCATCAAGGATTATAATGAAATGTTTGTTGATTGAAGACATCAGTGCTTTATTGCCTGTAATAATTGTGGTCAATGAAAGTATTTATAAATTAAAACATGCAAATAGATACTGAAAAGTAGTGCTTCATCAATGTATTTTTGTCACTTATCTGGTTTCCATATGGTGACTAGTGTTAGTGAGAGTTGCAGTTTCTACCATTTTGAAGTACATTTGCCATCTCTTTCATGTTCTCATTTTTCTGATAATCATGTCTTACAATCAATTCATATGTTTAATGGGAGATTTAGGACCAACTCCCAAAGCAAATTTCAAAGAAATTATTCATGGCATAATTAATGTAACATGGGCTTACCAGTTTGATTTAGGGACTTTAGAGATTGCCTGAAACTCTTCTAGGAAGTCCTTGAGATAAAAATTAATTCAGCAATTTACCATTATATGCTTGGTCATGAGTTTCCAGTTGAGTTTTATAGAGCATCCCAGAAGCTTGCATGCCTTCAGTTTAAAAAGTTATCCTATAATCTGGGTGGGATGGCACACATCTGCATTCCCCATACTCAAGAGACTTAGAGTCACTGAAAGTTAGGCCTGCCTGCACTATATAATGAGACTTATTTGTTATCATAAAGCAACAATAACAACAAAAACCAAAAGCAACAAAACCCCCAAACTAATCTTTTCTCAACACAAACAACAAACAAACAACACCCATGTTCTTAGTTCCTAATGACAGGATAAAACTCATACAAAGAAAAGACCATTGCAATGGTGAAGGGAATATCAGGGTACAAGTGATCCAATAGGAGAAATGGCACAGGATCTAATGAGGGAGGAGGAGAGAGATAAATATAAAAAATGGAAGGAGGAAGGTTAAGACAAAAAGCAAGGATGTCTGAAAGTTATGTAGAAGCATATTTTTAATGATCAACCTAAAACTACCCATATTACATGTAAGTAAGTGTATAAATATACATTTATGGCTTAAATAAAAATTTGCCATTTAGGCTGACAATGTTACCTCCAAGGACCAAAGATCACACAACAGCAGCAACAACAACAACAACAACAACAACAACAGCAACCCACTAAGTACGAGAAACCCTCTTTTGGGTTGTTGAAGATATTCCCAAAACATTACAGGCTATTTCTATTGTCTTTAGTTGCCTGAGGTGGAAGGATAAGTCTCTGTTGCTGATGATGGCATGTACTTCAGACACAGGACCTAAAAACCCATGAGCTGGAATTGATCTGAAAACCTTTTCTTTAATGATTAGTTTCCATGGTACCAAAAGCTGTCAGGTAATCTTTCAAAAGAGGTAAGCAACCAGCAGTCCTATCCAGCTATGACACCTATAAACCACAATAATGACTAATAAGGTGCAATAATCCTTGTAGTGTGGTGCAGTAGTGGCATATATACCTTGGGGGTAACCAACAGTCTTTAACTGGCTTAAGACCCACTTAACAAGAGGTTAGTCATTCCTGGTACTGGAATTCCTAGCCAACAATTCAGGACTTGTGAATTCATAGATCTTGGATAAGAATTTACAACTGTCACTTCACTAAAGCAGCATAATCTGTAAGTACATTCTAAATTTTTGTCCTATTTCCCCAGGTAAGTGTCCTTCTCATCCTGCACCAAAGAAACTCATCTTTGCAAGAGACAAAGACCGTTACAGAAAACTACAACCAGTCAAAATTCAAACTTGCGGAGCCCAGTCTCAACTGATACATCTACAGCACAGTTCCTATTATCTAAGACTAAGAACGCATATCTTTGAAGATATCAACAGTTTTCAGGACTGCAAAGGGGTCCCGAGATCGAACAACTTGGGAATGATTATTCTAGAGGAAAGAAACAGTGAAAGAGGCCCTTTTTTTAATATAGGGGTTTCACTGAGGCTCATTAAGAGAATAAGCACATGTCTCTTCTCACATGGTTCTTGGGTCCATAAGCCCTGTCCAAAATCATACTGTTGGAGAACCTGAAAATCTTCACTTCTGCTAGAGACCCAAAATCTGATGGGTGCTATAAAAGTTTGCTCATACAGGCTCCCTAAGAACAATGAGCATGCACACGCTCCCTATGAGTCTGCTGTGTAATTGCTACTACCTCATCTTAATAACAGGCATAATTGTTCTGAGTTTCCGTCTACCCTTTCTGGCATCCCTTTTTCTGAAGCCTCATTTTTGGAAATGGCACTTGTGAATACACAGAATGTTTAATGACTTCCACTTTTCAATTCACAGTCAAAGTCATCTATCAGCAGGAGATGAAGGCCCAGTGTGAAAACTACAGAATGTCCTTCAGACTCCATGGCTAATTTGTTTGTAAATTCGATTGTTATTGTAAGAAGAACATATTGTACATGGTGCTACTTACATGATGCTACTTGCCAATCTACTATTTGTGCCTGTTGTATCTTGGCTTTTATCATTGCCGTCAAAGAAATAACCCTTTCAGCACTTGGAGAATTGGGAAGAGGAATATGGAATACGGTTTTCTCTCTTAAGATTCTATTTTAATTCTACACTTATTTAGCAAATACCTACTGTGTATTCATCACTGTGGAGGATATGGTGGATGAAGGAAGGTCAAGCAGACAACAGTCTAGGAAATTAGAAAACAATGTGAGGCCAGGCAGTGATGGCATGAGTTCTGTGATACTTCAGAGCAAGGAGATCACTGTGTGTCTTTGTGCAGGAGATGGGATTCTTGCCCTCCTGAGAGCCAATGTTTTGCTTGTACAGAAAAGCCTGGGGCTTAAAAAGAACTCCCTGAAATCATTCTTCAGTTTCTTCCTGCTGAGAAGTTGCAGAAACTTGTCTGTTGCAGGTTGTTAATATTATAGTATTGGCCCAAAAAGATAGGCCAAGCTTCCAATTCCCTTTGGCACCTAGAGCAATTTACAGGCCAGAAGTATGAGTGCACAGCTTTTATGAAATGGTCTGATTTCATTGATCAGCCACTCTGAGATTATGTTTTCATTTCTGTAGCTACTGCTCTCCCTTCTCGCTGATAGTTTCAGGAAGAAACTATTAAAAAATTTCACCATGGAGATGTGAAGATATAAGTGGGCATGACTCTGAACGGGAAGAGAAAACATCACAATTCATCATTGCTCTCCTCTGAAGTTCATTTCAAGTGAGATGAGAATTCCACAGATTGTCTCTCTCATCTTAACTCTGTAAGGCTTCCAAATGATAAGGACACTAATAACAGCAGATGGCCTAATGAATATTTAGAAGGAGGATTTAAATGGCTGTATTTTCATTAGGTCTTCAGTGTGCTTCCGGGTTTTGCCCACCACTTCCCTGTGTGAAAGACAAAATCACACACACTCAACAGATGGCCCAGCTCAAGCTTGGGTTTCCAGAACTCTGGAGATTGACCACTTGACCACTTACCACACACAAAGAGTCATTTAAGAAAGCATGCAGATTATAAACTTGAGAGTGAACAAAACAAAAGAATTACAGCTGATGAATATTGAATACCTGAGTTTTAATGAGAAGGGAGTCAAAAAATCACCCTCCCAACACTCTGAGCAGCTCTGGCTGAAGTCTTTTAATAACAGCTTCTTACAGACCTAGTAATGATGAAATCCTCTGTGGCAAACCGTCTACTCCAATTAATGTTTCACCCAAACTGCAAGCATATCTGAGTGACTCCAGCAGCAACAATGACATGAAAATCTAACACCTCATTGCACAGTACGCTAGTTATTAAGTTACTGTCTCACAGCTCCAAACTCACCCCTTTAAAGACATTGCGTTGTGATGCTGGGGTTGAGACTATGCTGTCTACAGTTTGTTTTGTTGTCAGCTGGATTGCTGATAGATTCTGACAAGATGGAAAATAAGGGGGTGCTGGGAGGCTCGACAAGTGAGAAGGGACTGGTTCCTTCTTCCAGGTTTCTATTCCTGTCAATAGCGCCTCAATAATAGTCCGTCCTCCTTTGGCAGCAATGCCTGGCTGCACTTTCCAGCTCATTTGCATAGTCTGAGACTCAGTTTCATCTTGCCCTCTGACAGGTACCAGAGTCTAATTTGTTATATGTACATTCTTATTGTGAGACTGTTGGTCTCCTCCTCTCAACAGCCTATGTCCTAACTCCATGGAACAAAACTCCTGCCTTTGTAGATTCTAACAATCTCAAACTCTTCTTTTTGCTTCCCAGATCTGGAGGTGGCAGGCATTTCCTGAAGGTGGTCTTAACTCTCTTAACCCGTTTAATACCTGTGCAGCTCATCCCGTATATTGAATAGTGTTACAATAATTAAGGACTTTTTATTTTCTCACTGGGTTTTGACTAATATTTATAGCAGGATCCCAAATATAGGGATAAAGAACGAGGAATGCATTAGTGCAGGCCAGTGGTAACCGTAACGTAGTTATTGTCAACTTCACCCAATCTAGAATCATCCTGGGCGAAGGGACCCTGAGAATGTCTGTGTGGGGTTACCTTAATTATGTTAATTGACGTGGCAAGACCTGTCCTACTGGTAGGAGAACCATTCCCTGGGCTTGGGCCCCAAAGTGAAAGTTAACTGGGGGCTAGCATGAATGCATTGGTTGCACTCTTCTGCCTGTGGGCATAAGGCAGCTAACTAGTTGCTTAATGACCCTGTTGTCTTGACTTCTATGCTAAGGACCGTGCAGGAAGAATGACAAAGGACTTTAGAACTCATGGAATGTGGCTCATTGGTCAGCACAGCCATGATGGGCGCCCCTAGGTGTTGCCTGATCCTGAGGACCACATGTCCTGTGGACTTCTTGCTGTTAATGGAGTTTTGTTCTGCTTGTTTCCCTTACATCCCTCTTAATCTAAGAATTATATGAAAACTCTAAGGGGGCTTCCAGTCCCTTACTTCACAGTATTTCTGGCACTCCCAATAATAATGTTGGATTTATTTCAGACATTGCTGCTGGAGCAGATTAATGATTCAATCACCACCCTAAGAAAAAACTTAGAAATGTGGATTGTCAACAATGACCACCACCCTTAGAAAACATTTGGAAAAATAAAATTGTTAGTGAAACTAGGTTAAGATGTTTTTGCTACTGGCTCTGATGTAGAAAATCTTAGGGAACAATTTGAAGTTCAGAAAGGCACGCTCTTATTAGTTAAGCTAGGGACCTTTTATGGTCAGGGAACAAGAACAATGGCAGCTGTGGCTGACGTGACTCTCACTGAGGCTGGATTGGTGATAATTGATATCTTATACCCATTTTTCCCTCAGCTTCCTGATATGATTTAATAAGAATTGCTACTGAGTAGATATGCATTCTGAGGATTTAAAGTAGGTATGACAGATTTTTATATATGAATGTTCAGATTTGTGATTCTTTAAAGATTCTTATAAGATGACTTTCAAAGATAAATAATAAAATAATCATTTTTTTGTAACTACAAATTGCTGCCTGCCAGTAAGAGAAACTGGCTAAGAAAACTACGTTGCTTGCTCAAACTTGGCTAATCTATGACAAGTTGCTTAGTTACAAATGGACATAGTTTCTTGGGAATAACTTGTTTACCTGTACTATGGAAAGTTATTTCTTGTAAAAATATTGGGGGTCTTAGGGTTTTACTGCTGTGAACAAACACCATGACCAAGGCAAGTCTTATAAGTGACAACATTTAATTGGGCTGGCTTACAGGTTTAGAGGTTCAGTCCATTATCATCATGGCAGGAACATCAATGTGTGAATATGTTTATGACTGTCGGTCCTTCTATCTGTCTGTCTGCATGTATGTATTTATGTATACCTATGAAGTTATTGGAATCTGCCTTTTGATCCATTCATTCAGTGTGTGTGTGTGTGTGTGTGTGTGTGTGTGTGTGTGTGTGTATGAATTTTCTCTCTTTCCTTTTCTTTCTTGCTGGCTCCTAAGAGTTAAAATGTTCAGAGATTTTTGCTAGCTATAGGGAGTGCCAGCCCCAGTTCCCTCAAAAAAAAAAAAAAAAGTCTGCTGAGTAACTTCTTTAATCAGCCCCCATTGGACTCTATACAGAACAGACCCCTTTCAGCTTAGTGCTGACCTCTGTCAGTTGCTCTCAGCACGGACCCCTGCCTATGTCACATCTTGCTGCCTGCCTTGGTTTACCCGCCCTGGCACCCGTGGATGTCAAAGCAGGTCTTTTGACATCCATGACAGTTTTTTTAAACAGTATATCTTGAACCATGAACTAAAAGAAACATCTTTGTTCTTTAAATTGTTTATATTAGAGTATATTAGAGCAACAAAAAGGAAAGTAAGATGATGGGAAATGTGAAATAGTAAAGGTAAACAAAAACTATCAAGAGCCATCTTGTTACTAATTAGTCAATGATTTTTCATACATTAGATGGCCTAGGACAAGTCTAAGTAATAGATGCTAAAATTGTCATAAAAGTAAAACAACAACACATAAAAATAAATGTACATTAGGAATTTTGTTGTGAATGTGAAGGAATTTGTGTTGTGAAGCCTTTTCTGACACCCTTGAAATGCTACTATTCTGTACTGCCATCTCATTCTTGTGATATTTGAGGATAATTACATAGTACGTTACACAATTTTCCCACGTGCCTATGGAGTTATAACTCTGCATTTTATGTTTATGAGGTTAATATACAACTACATTTTTCTGTGTCCAGAATTGTATTTGTAATAGTAATTCATTGAATGCCTCTACAACTACATCTTTTTTTATTGAATATACTCTTTATTTACATTTCAAATGTTATTCTCTTTCCCTGTTCCCTCCCCCCTCCCCTAGAAAACCCCTATCTCTGCCAGAGCCTTACAAATACAGAGGCAGATGCTAGCAGCCAACTATTGGACTGAGCACAAGGTCCCCAATAGAGGAATTAGAGAAAGGACTAAAGGAGCTGAAGGGGTTTGCAACCTCATAGGAAGAACAACATTATCAACCAACCAGATCCCCCAGAGCTCCCAGGGACTAAGCCATCAACCAAGGAATACACATGGCTCCAGCTATACTTGTAACAGAGGAATACCTTATCAGGCATCAATGGGAAGAGAGGTCCTTAGTCCTATGAAGGCTCAATAGATCCCCCAGTGGGGAAATCGAGGGAAGGTAGGTGGGAGAGGGCTGGGTGGAGGAACATTCTCATAGAAGCAGGGGGAGAGGTGACACATGAAGCTCAAGAAGAAGGAAGACCAAAGTGTGTGTGCTTCGTTTTTTTTCTGAGAAAAGGAAGAAAATACTCACAGGAGCAATTATGGAGATAAAGTGTAGAGCAGAGACTGAAGGAAAGGCCATCTAGAGACTGTCCCACCTGGGGATTCATCCTATAAACAGTCACCAAACCCTGACACTATTATGGAAGCCAAGAAGTGCTTGCTGAAAGGAGCCTGATACAACTACATCTTTTTATATTCCCACTGGATAGTTATTTTGTTAGACACTGGGATCATTCCTTCAGAATTGTCTTCCCATGGCTTTGGTCAATGGACTTGTAGTGAGAGGTGACACAAATGGACATAAGACTGCACCTCAATTTATCTTCACATGGATGTGATAGACATCAAAAGTAAGCTGCATTTTCTTGAATTGACTTAAGTTTTGTCCTTCAAAATTGGAATCTTAGAACATTTCCTGGATTTAGCTCTGTACCGCATTTTTTAAATAGGGTAATTTGGCTCTCTGGAGTCTAACTTCTTGAGTTCTTTGTATATATTAGATATTAGCCCTCTGTCGGATGTAGCGGTTGGTAAAGATCTTTTCCCAATTTGTTGGCTGCTGTTTTGTACTTTTGATAGTGTCCTTTGCCTTAAAGAAACTTTGTAATTTTATGAGGTCCCATTTGTCAATCCTTGATCTCAGAGCATAAGCTATTGGTGTTCTGTTCAGGAAATTTTCCCCTGTGCCCAAGTGTTCAAGGTTCTTCCCTAGTTTCTTTTCTATTAGTTTCAGTGTGTCTGGTTTTATGTGGAGGTCCTTGATCCACTTGGAGTTGAGCTTAGTACAAGGAGATAAGCATGGATTGATTTGCATTCTTCTGCATGCTGACCTCCAGTTGAACCAGCACCATTTGTTGAAAAGGCTATCTTTTTTCCACTGGATGGTTTTAGCTCCTTTGTCAAAGATCAAGTGACCGTAGGAGTGTGGATTCATTTCTGGATCTTCAATTCTGTTCCATTGATCTACATGCCTATCACTGTACCAATACCATGTGGTTTTTAACACTATTGCTCTGTAGTACAGCTTGAGGTCCGGGATACTGATTCCCCCAGAGGTTCTTTTATTCGTGAGAATAGTTTTAGCTATCATGGGTTTTCTGTTATTCCAGATGAATTTTTGAATTGCTCTTTCTAACTCTATGAAGAATTGAGTTGGGATTTTGATGGGGATTGCATTGATCCTGTATATTGCTTTTGGCAAGATGGTCATTTTTACTATATTAATCCTGCCAATCCATGAGCATGGCAGATTTTTCCATCTTCTGAGGTCTTCTTCAATTTCCTTCTTCAGAGACTTGAAGTTCTTGTCCTACAGATTGTTTGGTTAGAGTCACACCAAGATACTTTATATTGTTTGTGGCTATCGTGAAGGGTGTCATTTCCCTAATTTCTTTCTCAGCCTGCTTATCCTTTGAGTACCTGAAGAATATTGAGGTATTTTTTTCTTTTTTCTTCTTTGGTTTTTTTCAAGACAGGGTTTCTCTGTGTAGCCCTAGCTGTCCTGGAACTCACTCTGTAGACCAGGCTGGCCTCGAACTCAGAAATCCACCTGCCTCTGCCTCCCAAGTGCTGGGATTAAAGGCATGCGCCACCACCGCCCGGCCCTGAAGAATATTGAATGGCTGAGAAGCACCTAAAGAAATGTTCAACATCTTTAGTCATTTGGGAAATGCAAATCAAAACAACCCTGAGATTTCACCTCACACCAGTCAGAATGGCTAAGATCAAAAACTTAGGAGACAGCAGGTGTTGGAGAGGATGTGGAAAAAGAGGAACACTCCTCCACTGCTGGTGGGATTGCAAGCTGGTAAAACCACTCTGGAAAGCAGTCTGGCGGTTCCTCAGAAAACTGGGCATGACACTCCCAGAGGACCCTGTTATACCACTCCTGGGCATATACCCAGAGGCCTCCCCAGCATGCAATAAGGACACATGCTCCACTATGTTCAGAGCAGCCTTATTTATAATAGCCAGAAGCTGGAAAGAACCCAGATGTCCCTCAACAGAGGAATAGATACAGAAGATGTGGTATATTTACACAATTGAATACTACTCTGCAATTAAAAACAATGAATTCATGAAATTCTTAGGCAAATGGTCAGAATTGGAGAATATCATCCTTAGTAAGGTAACCCCATCACAAAAGAACACACATGGTATGCAGTCACTGATAAGTAGATATTAACCCAGAAGCTGGGAACACCCAATACACAATTCACATATCAATTGATTTCCATGAAGAAGGAAGGAGAGGCCCCTGGTCCTGGAAAGACTGGCTGTAGCAGTGTAGGGGAATACCAGGGCAGAGAAGCGAGAGGGTTTGACTGGGGAATGGGGAGGGAAGAGGGCTTATGGGACTTTCGGGGAGGGGGGAACCGGGAAAGGGGATATCATTTGGAATGTAAATAAAAAATATAGAAAATAAAAAAAGAACATTTCCTGGAATAAACCATACTACACACTTGCAAATCAATCTTTCCAAATATTTTCAATTTATACTTTTCATTTATTAACTGAATTCTATGCCAAGAAAGAATGTGTCTCAGGGCAAGTCCTCTCAACAAAGTCCATTGGTGAGCGCTTTGCATGTTCCTTTGTTCATATTTCTTCTACCTCATCTTCATTTCTTTATGATTTTTATGTGTTCTATTTTATTTATTTTTAATTAACTAACAATTTCTAAATATGCTGACTTTTACATGAATAGATGGCCCTCTTATGTAGAACAGCATCTTTGAATGGTGTTTCCATTTGATAGGGAAGGTTTTGTATTGATGTATGTACTTCCTCTTCCATAGTTAAGGGGGACTTGGGGCTATACTTAAGAGATAGAATGAGGACAAGTGGCGTGTGCTGGGATATTGTCCTAAAACATCTAGACACAAACTACTGAATTTATCAACCAAGTATTTTTATATTGTCAACAGCTTCAGGTTCACCTCAGGTCATGGAACATGCCAAGCCAAACCTGAGGAAAAAGGGACAGTTCCAAAGTGGTTTGCAAGCTTTGCATTTTGTGATTCTCCCTGAACTTTGAAGATGCTTTTCCTCTGGTGCTTAATAGTTTTAATAAGAGCTAACGTGCCATTGTCCTTTGTGTGGAAAGAGGACACTGCTGAGGGAGTTTTATTTATGTGATAAATTACGTTTTCGATATAGCATTGAACACGGTACTTGACTTTTATTTTAAGGCTCTGAAAACTCAGCCTATTTGCTTCTGTGCAGACATTTCAGCAGAATTTGGATATACTGAAGTTGAAGGTATGGGCCTGCTGTTCTTTGCTTCTTGTACAAGTGGTTTGAACTGTCAACTTGAAGACATCCGTGCAAATATCTGTAATAACAGGTTATTGTATCAGAGTTTACTGATTATTTGTTTACTTGAGAGATGCAGGCCCCACAGTGCAGTTAAAACAACTTAAATGAATTCGGAGAACAAAAGTATAGAAAGGAACTCTTATCATTGTCTTATTGCAAGATTTGTCTCAGTTTATTATTTTGGTAAATCTTTTGTGTTAGATTAAAAAAGAACCCGGACAGACATGCTTAGAACCTGAATATCTTTAAAATACAAAACAAAACAATGAAACAAAGTAAAATAAAACAAAACCACCACCAACAAACCAGTGTCATTAGGTAGGTGAAGGGACTCACAGACTGAACTTGATTCAAAAAAAAAAAAAAAATCCAAGGGCATTGCTTTCTACTGAGGAAACTCCAGTTTCAAGACTTCCTTGGATTTTATACTTAGCTGGGAGTCTTTCTATTTCATTTTGTTTTCCTTTGAGAATGGTAGCATTCTTTATGTTGACCTAGATAAATACTTCTTTGCTATCCTCTCTAATATTTATTTATTTATTTATATATTATGGCAAAATTGGTCCATCTAGAGTGACTGCAGGCTACTCACCGAATAAACTGCCTTTACATCTAAAGTTTAAAGAGATGGGAGATGATCAAAAAATTCTCAAATACATGCCTGTGTGTAATTCCTGTACATTCCAGCCCTAGCTCCACAATCTGCATGCCAGTTCTTGAACGGAGAAAGAAAATGAAGGATTTGGGGTACCATTCAATGGCTATCATGATCATTCACTAAGTGATCTAGATAGAACTTCACATCAACCTTAGGCAGAAGATAATACATTCTGTGAAGGTCAAAGCAGACTAAGATCAGTTTCTGGAACATGTGTTTGCCACAGCTCATCAAACATACCTACTGATATTTGCCTTTCTGCAAAAGGTACCCTTCCATGAAACAGTCAGAAGTTTTACATAATTTCTTTATCAATTCCAAGCTTCTGCTAGTTCATTTTACTCCAATACTGTTAGGTATCAGGTCAGTTCTTTATATTGGGAAAGCAAGGTCAAATACAGCTACTGTTATTTCTATTACTAGTATAGTATTTTACTGAGCACTTGTAAGCCAAATATTCTGTTAAATGATTTATACATATTGACCTCACTGAATCTTTACAGCTTCACCATGAGGCAGGTGCATTATCATTCCCATTTATAGATAAACAATTTTTTCCAAGGGCATCCATCAAGCATAGATTAAGGATTTGAAATTAAGCAGTCCCTTTTCCTAACCACTGTGCTTTATTGACTGCATATTGGTATTATTGTGAAGGAGAAGCTATCCAAAACACCTGAATTTGTCTCTTGAATCCTCTATAAAGACTTAGAGAAACATCTGGTTAGCCTTCCCAGTTCCAGAGGGTGTTTTTATTTTTATGTTTATGTTTATTTTTATTTTTTTTCTTGCATGTGACAGAGCCAGGCGTCTGAGCTTTGGCTGCATAAGCAATAAATAACATTATCCAGGAATACATTTATATTAGACACCGACAACAAAGGATATTACAAAATCAGAATAACCACCTTGCAAACTTATTTTGTTCTTGTGTCCTCCCATTTTAGCAAGCATATGATGACTCCGCAGAAAACATTTCCTGAAGATGCCAATTAGCATCTTACATCACCCTCGATATTTGTAAAGCACTCCATACGTTTGCAAGTGCTTTCCCATTAAAAAAGAGAGGCCACTTAATCAACAATTGGGTAATTTATTAAATTAGCCTTCATAAAGAGGAATAATTAACAAGCTCTAGGATTCTAGTGTCCGTTTTCTTTTTTTAAAGTGTAGTGCTGAAAGTGAAATTATTGAACACCTTTTTTTGGGTTAAGAATTAGACAAAATGAATTTTTCTATATTACCATTTCAGAGGAGAGAGGAATGAATGATTCAGAAAGATTTTTTTTTTAATGACTAAAAGGGCAGCTGAAAGTAATGGCTATTCTTCACTTTTAATACATTGTGCAGTCTTTATTTTAAACATATCCTTGTCTTTACAAGTGAGCAACATGGAAAGTCATTAGGAAATTCTAAGGAAATGATTAAAAATAGTTTCAGTACGGCTGCAAACTGAGCCATTTAAATGACTCTGATTACCACAATATTCTATGGCAGCAAAATATGATTGCTATGTGCCTTGAAGTTGGTGTCACTTTCTTTTCACATGTCCTTTTAGCTGCTGATTTGATTGAGTGTGTGTTTGAAGTCTTGAAATAACCGATTGCCGAGCAGCTACATTGCTGTTGTTCTGTTGGCCCAGCAATGGCAAAAGTGAATGAAGACATAGCATTCCATTGGAGGGTTGGCTGTTAGGGTTTTTGATGTCATCCAATCCATTACTTGATGATAACTCTGCACATTTTTTTTCAACTTGGTTAAAGTAACAATGCCTAATTGAGAGGGTATAAGCAATTGACTCCAGGACTATAAAACACCTTTCTATTCACTCTCTGGGCCTTATTAATCTGTTATTATATCTGCTTTCCACCTCAAGTGTCTCCTATTGTTTTGCCATAATTTCTTCCCATGCCTGTTGCCCACTCGTATTGCTAGCTCCTGAGACAAATGTTTCTATATATTTCAGATGTTGGTTTTTATCTTCTTTTTTTTCATTTTTTATTAGATTTTTGCTTTATTTACATTTCAAATGTTAACACCTTTCCACGTTACCCCATCAAAAACCCCCTATTCTATTCCCCCCCCCGCTCACCCGCCCCACCCCCCAATTTCCTGATTGCATTCTCCTATTCTGGGGAATCGAGCCTTCACAAGACCAATGGCCTCTCCTCCCACTGATGTCTGAAATGGTCATCTTCTGCTACATATGCAGTTGGAGCCATGGGACCTTTCACATGTACACTTCGGTTTACGGTTTAGTCCCTGGGAGCTTTGGAGGTACTGGTTGGTACATATTATTGTTCCTCCTGTGGAGCTGCAAACCTCTTCAGCTCTTTGGGTTCTCTCTCTCTAGCTGTTCCATTGGGGACCCTATTCTCATTCTATTGGTTGTCTGTGAGCCATGGGTGTTTTGATCCGACAGCAAATGCTGGAGAGGATGTGGAGAAAGAGGAACACTCCTCTATTGCTGATAGGATTGCAAGCTGGTAAAACCACTCTGGAAATCAGTGTGGCGATTCCTCAGAAAATTAGACAGTACTACCTGAAGACCCAGCTATACCACTCCTGGGCATATACCCAGAAGATGCTCCAACATGTAATAAGGACACATGCTCCACTATGTTCATAACAGCCCTATTTGTAATAGCCAGAAGCTGGAAAGAACCCAAATTTCCCTTAACAGAGGAATGGATACAGAAAATATGGTACATTTACACAATGGAGTACTACTCAGCTATTAAAAACAATGAATTCATGAAATTCTTAGGCAAATGGATGGAGGTAGAAGCTATCATCCTGAGTGAGGTAACCTAATCACAAAAGAACACACACGGTATGCAGTCACTGATAAGTGGATATTAGTCCAAGAGCTCATAATACCCATGATACAACTCACAGATCACATGAAACTCAAGATGAAGGAAGACCAAAGTGTGGCTTTTATCTTCTAGATCTTGCTGTTAACCTGCAATCTACCCTCACCTTCTACCACATATACCTCTATTTGAATTATACAGGGTCACCACAGATGTTTTCTTTGCATTGACAGTGAGATGGGCTTCAAACTTATCTAAGTATCGTGAGGGTGTGGTCCGAGTTGAGGTCGTGAGATTTCCCTCTCTAGTGGCAGGAACTTTTAAAATAAACTTTCTTTTCTTTTCCCTGGGAGATCCCTTTATTCAAGCAAACTTATTATAATTCAGATTTTCTTGATTCCCTACAGAGCTTCACAAACTCAGAAGTCAGCCCCTGCAGGAAATTTCACTTATAATGGCCTTCATTCGAAAGATCTAATTCTGTTCTCATTCAGTGTGCACATGGGAGAGTGATGGAAGTGCACAAAGAAAGGCAAGTAACCTCTGAAAAACTTGAGTTTCGATATCATCTGCATCACTCAGGGTGATGGAGGACATTCTATAACTGTGAAAAGGTTTGCAGGGGGAGAGAGAGACAATGAGAGACATTAGGTGAGAGTTGAAGAAAGGAAAATAAAGGTGCCTTTTCACTCTTAAATTTGTTTCTTTTTATTTTGTTTTTCTTCCCAGATTGCTGTAACTTTTCTTGCTTGACTGTTATTATATATGCATTTTAAAAAACAACGGAAAATGCTGAATCTACTCTATGAAAGAACTGGCATGTAGATTTTGAAAAAGATACTTTATATTTCCCATTCTATACAGTTGTAGTTTATTTGATTGAAGCTTGCAAAAAATTCTAAGGACAATAGAAAATGGCTTTTTCAGTTATGCAGAGAGTGGAAGACAGCCAGGGAAGCCAGAGGTCTGTAGCTTAGGGCAGGTGGTATAATGCTGATGGATGAGAGAGAAGGGAAGGTTTTGTCTTTTCTGTTAAGGAAAATGGCCACAAAGAATATCGATTCAAAGTTACTAAAGCCCAAGATGGGTGAAGGGATTTTAAAAGAAAACCTAACTACTTTTCTGAATTCAAGGGTTTTTTTTTTTGTTTTTGTTTTTGTTTTTTTTTTTTTTTTGACCATTTGGCCAGGAAGAATTACCTCTTACAAGGAAATTGCAAATGGACTTTGGGAGCCAATTTTTTTTCCTTTCAGTTTATTACTATTGAAAACTAGTGGATGATTAATTATTAGAGAGGGTTAAATATAGATCAAGCTTCTAGAGGAATCAGATTGTGTCCTATAAAGTTCATGGAAAGTGCTTGTTTCAGAAAAACAAAACAAAACAAAGAACTACAAAACATTTTTAAAAAGTTGTCTACTTATTCTGTGATCAGGAAATAGTGTTTATGGATCCCATGAGTGCAAACAGATTTTTGTAAAGCAATTCTTGTCTCCTTTAAACAATTCCAAATACTTTATGGAATCTTTGAGTTGCACAATCCCTTTGTGGATAATTTGGGAAAAATATGGTGAAAAGAGAGCTTCATACCTATTTTGCATATGACCTACTCACAGAACTATTTTTACACCATGAGCCTGTTGAAATATTATTTTCTTGAGATAATACTTAGTCTTACTACATATTACGTAGTCTGCACTTTTCTTTGAATTTCACTTTGGGAAAAACATTTATCATGGGTCATTGTATTGATTTTATTGTCTAGTGTGAGTCATAGTCCATAAATGACAGATCAAATGGGTGGCCCATAATCTGCCTAATTTCTAGACTAGATACCCCACACTTAGATCTTGTATGTTTACTACAGATGAAGACATGAAAGACAGTTATAAAATGCATAGTTGGTGCAAGGTTGGGAAAGATAGTGAAGATACTAGATTTTAACAGAAGAAAGCAAAAAAGTGTACTGAACCAAGCAACTAGGTATAGATGCAGATGAACACAACACTGTAGTATGCTTCAAATAAAGAATTGTGCCTGTCTGGCAGTGGTGGTGGATGCCTTTAATCCCAGCACTTGGGAGGCAGCGGCAGGCAGATTTCTGAGTTTGAGGTCAGCCTGGTCTACAGAGTGAGTTCCAGGATAGCCAGGGCTACACAGAGTAACCCTGTCTCAAAAAACCAAAAAAATGAAAAAAAAAAAGAAAAGAATTGTGTAATACTAGTGAGGAGACAGAGCTAAGAGGCAGGGTCATTTAGTACTCTGTACAACATCATGTGTCTAAAGTATGACACTAGGGGCTGAAGGGATGGCTCCTGCTCTTATTGCTCTTGCAGAGGACCTTGTTTTGGGTTCTAACACCCATACTGGGCAGAAAACCACTTCTAACTCCAATTCCAGGGGATCTAAAACTATTTCCTGTCTCTGTGGGCAGCTACATACACAGGACACATAAACTCATGCAGACTTATATACATGCACATAAAATATATCTTTAAAATTGTAGTATCATTGTGCAAAATGTCAATCCAACCTTAGCTGTGATTTCCTATTGTGTGCTTTTTGCTTATGAACATATTCCCAATCTGCCTTGGTGGTCACAATAACAGCTATCATTGAGTGGGGGTGGATTTGCTGGGATTCTTAAAATGTATTATTTTATAAATGGAAACTTCCTTTGTTTAAAGTAAATATTGTATGTTGAAAACAACCAGAAAAAGGAAGCAACTCGAAGTATGCACCTTACAGGCAATGGAAAATTAGTATTATCTGTGCTCATGTGTCTGCTGTTGGGTTGAATTATGTTGTAGCATTAGGCTTTCCTAAAATAGGAAATCTAGCTCTCCGAGTTACCCTTGGCATGACTTCCAGGTCCATTGTATGTAAGCACAAGCAAGAGGCAAGGACAGAGGAGGAAGACTGAAATGAAGCAATGAAAATGAGTATCTGACTCTTTCCAGAATCAATTCATTCCCTGAAGTGAAAAATATGGTTACTTAGAAAAGATCCTGGGCAGATCTCATGCAGACACTAAGACAGCACAAATGCCAGCCTAGACTACTATACCCAGCAAAACTCTCAATCACCATAGATGGAGAGACCAAGATATTCCATGATAAAACCAAATTTTCACAATATCTTTCCACAAATCCAGCCCTGCAACGGATAATAGGTGGAAACCTCCAATACAGGGAGAGAAACAACACCCTGGAAAAAATGAGATAATAACCTTCTTGAATCAAACCCAAAAGTAGATAACCACTCAAACATAAAGATAGCGTCAAGAATGGCAGATGGCAATAATCACTATGCCTTAATCTCTCTTAATATCAATGGTCTCAATTCCCCAATTAAAAGACATAGACTAGCAGACTGGATACGTAAACAGGACCCAGCATTTTGCTGCATGCAGGAAACGCACCTCAGTGTCAAAGACAAACACTACCTCAGAGTAAAAGGCTGGAAAACAATTTTACAAGCAAATGGCCCCAAGAAACGAGGTGGAGTAGCCATCCTAATATCGGATAAAATTTATTTTCAACCCAAAGTCATCAAAAAAGACACAGAAGGACACTACATACTGATCAAGGGAAAAATCCACCATCAAGAACTCTCAATCCTGAATATCTATGCTCCAAATGCAAGGGCACCCTCATTCGTAAAAGAAACTTTACTAAAACTCAAAGCACACATCGCACCGCACACAATAATAGTGGGTGACTTCAACACCCCGCTCTCTGAAATGGATCGTTCAGGAAAGCAGAAACTAAACAGGGACACAGTGAATCTAATTGAAGCCTTGGACCAAATGGAACTAACTGATATATATAGAACATTTCATCCTAGAGCTAAAGAATACACCTTCTTCTCAGCTCCTCATGGTACCTTCTCCAAAATTGACCATATAATTGGTCACAAATCAGACCTCAACAGATACAAGAAGATAGAAATAATCCCATGCCTCTTATCAGATCACTATGGAATAAGGGTGGTCTTCAATGGCAACAAAAACAAAAGAAAACCCACGTACACATGGAGGCTGAACAATGCTCTACTCAATGATAACTTGGTCAAGGTGGAAATAAAGAAAGAAATCAAAGACTTTTTGAAAGTTAATGAAAATGAAGGCACAACATACCCTAACTTATGGGACACAATGAAAGCAGTGCTAAGAGGAAAATTCATAGCCCTGAGTGCCGCCAAAAAGAAACGGGAGACAGCATACACTAACAGCTTAATGGCACACCTGAAAGCCCTGGAACAAAAAGAAGCAAATACACCAAAGAGGAGTAGAAGGCAGGAAATCATCAAACTCAGGGCTGAAATCAATCAAGTAGAAACAAATAAAACCATACAAAGAATCAACAAAACGAGGAGTTGGTTCTTTGAGAAAATCAACAAGATAGATAAGCCCTTAGCCAGACTAACCAGAGGGCACAGAGATAGTATCCAAATTAATAAAATCAGAAACGAAAAGGGAGAGATAACAACAGAAACTGAGGAAATTCAAAAAATCATCAGATCCTACTACAAAAACCTGTATTCAACACAACTAGAAAATCTTGAGGAAATGGACAATTTCCTTGACAGATACCAAGTACCAAAATTAAATCAGGATCAAATAGACCATCTAAACCGTCCTATAACCCCTGAAGAAATAGAAGTTGTCATTGGAAGTCTTCCAACCAAAAAAAGCACAGGTCCAGATGGTTTTAGTGCAGAATTCTATCAGACCTTCAAAGAAGACCTAACACCAATACTCTTCAAACTGTTCCACAAAATAGAAACAGAAGGAACACTACCCAACTCGTTCTATGAAGCCACAATTACACTAATACCAAAAGCACACAAAGATCCGACAAAGAAAGAGAATCTCAGGCCAATCTCTCTTATGAATATCGATGCAAAAATACTCAATAAAATTCTTGCCAACCGAATCCAAGAACACATCAAAACGATCATTCACCACGATCAAGTAGGCTTCATCCCAGGGATGCAGGGATGGTTCAATATAAGGAAATCCATCAATGTAATCCACTACATAAACAATCTCAAAGAAAAAAACCACATGGTCATCTCATTAGATGCTGAGAAAGCATTTGACAAAATTCAGCATCCTTTCATGCTAAAGGTCTTGGAAAGATCAGGAATTCAAGGCCCATATCTAAACATAGTAAAAGCAATTTACAGCAAACCAGTAGCCAGCATCAATCTAAACGGAGAGAAACTTGAAGCAATCCCACTAAAATCAGGGACTAGACAAGGCTGCCCTCTCTCTCCATATCTTTTCAATATAGTACTTGAAGTTCTAGCTAGAGCAATTAGACAAGAAAAAGAGGTCAAAGGGATACAAATTGGAAAGGAAGAAGTCAAACTATCACTATTTGCAGACGATATGATAGTATACATAAGCGACCCAAAGAACTCCACCAGAGAACTCCTACAGCTGATAAACGACTTCAGCAAAGTGGCCGGATATAAAATCAACTCAAGCAAGTCAGAAGCCTTCCTATACTCAAAGGATAAGCAGGCTGAGAAAGAAGTAAGAGAAATAATACCCTTTACGATAGCCACAAACCATATTAAGTATCTTGGCGTGACGCTAACCAAACAAGTGAAAGATCTGTATGACAAGAACTTCAAGTCTCTGAAGAAAGAAATTGAAGAAGACCTCGGAAGATGGAAAAATCTGCCATGCTCATGGATTGGCAGGATTAATATAGTAAAAATGAGCATCTTACCAAAAGTAATACACAGATTCAATGCAATCCCCATCAAAATCCCAACTCAATTCTTCATAGAGTTAGAAAGAGCAATTCAAAAATTCATCTGGAATAACAGAAAACCCAGAATAGCTAAAACTATTCTCAAGAGTAAAAGAACCTCTGGGGGAATCAGTATCCCGGACCTCAAGCTGTACTACAGAGCAATAGTGTTAAAAACTGCATGGTATTGGTACAGTAACAGACATGTAGATCAATGGAACAGAATTGAAGACCCAGAAATGAATCCACACTCCTATGGTCACTTGATCTTTGACAAAGGAGCTAAAACCATCCAGTGGAAAAAAGATAGCCTTTTCAACAAATGGTGCTGGCTCAGCTGGAGGTCAACATGCAGAAGAATGCAAATTGACCCATCCTTATCTCCTTGCACTAAGCTCAATTCTAAGTGGATCAAAGATCTCCACATAAAACCAGACACACTGAAACTAATAGAAGGGAAACTAGGGAAGAACCTTGAACATATGGGCACAGGGGAGAATTTCCTGAACAGAACTCCAATAGCTTATGCTCTAAGATCAAGAATAGACAAATGGGACCTCATTAAATTACAAAGTTTTTGCAAGGCAAAAGACACCGTCAAAAAGACAAAGCGGCAACCAACTAACTGGGAAATGATCTTTACCAACCTTACATCCGACAGAGGGCTAATATCCAAGATATACAAAGAACTCAAGAAGTTAAACTCCAGAGAGGCAAGTAACCCTATTAAAAAATGGGGTACAGAGCTACACAAAGAGTTCTCACCTGAAGAATATCTAATGGCTGAGAAGCACCTAAAGAGATGTTCATCATCCTTAGTCATTAGGGAAATGCAAATCAAAACAACCCTGAGATTCCATCTCACACCAGTCAGGATGGCTAAGATCAAAAACACAGGAGACAGCAGTTGTTGGCGAGGATGTGGAGAAAGAGGAACACTCCTCCACTGCTGGTGGAATTGCAGGCTGGTACAACCACTCTGGAAAGCAGTCTGGCGGCTCCTCAGAAAACTGGGCATGACACTTCCGGAGGATCCGGCTATACCACTCCTGGGCATATACCCAGAGACTTTACCTGCATGCAATAAGGACACATGCTCCACTATATTCATAGCAGCCTTATTTATAATAGCCAGAAGCTGGAAAGAACCCAGATGTCCCTCAACGGAGGAATGGATTCAGAAGATGTGGTATATTTACACAATGGAATACTACTCTGCAATTAAAAACAATGAATTCACGAAATTCCTAGGCAAATGGTCAGAACTTGAAAATATCATCCTTAGTGAGGTAACCCAATCACAAAAGATCACACATGGTATGAAGTCACTGATAAGGGGATATTGACCCAGAATCTCAGAATACCCTAGACACAATCAGCATATCAATAGATTTCTAAAAAGATGGAAGGAGAGACCCCTGGTCCTGGAAAGACTGGATGTAGGGGAACGCCAGGACAGAGTAATGAGAGGGGGTTGAACGGAGAAAAGAGGGAGGGAAGGGGGCTTATGGGACTTTCGGGGAGGGAGGAAACGGGAAAGGGGAAGTGATTTGGAATGTAAATTAAAAAAATAAAATAAAATTAAATTAAAAAAAAAAAAAAAAAAAAAGAAAGGGAAGTTATATTTCAGAGTTTGTACTGAGAGCTGTTGAGCTTCACGTTTTACTTAAAAATATATTGATTTTGAGTAAGTGGCTGATTTTATTGCCAAAGCAAATTTCATTTCTTGAGATGATGAGGTTTTATTAAACTATTTCCTAACGGTCAGTAAACACATGCTCTGTGACTAAACAGTATAGTCCTCAACCAAGTGGCATTCATCTCTTGGCTAAATAGAAGAATATTTGATCAACTCCAATTTTGAAAAATTGTAAGTTGGAAGGATGTCCACCTGCAGCCTGAAACTTTATGCCCAGAGCCTGATTTTATCACTTTATAATTCAGTGGTCACAGCGCACTATGTATCCTTCTCACTAACTACTTTCTTATCCATCAACGGGAACAATAAAGCTAATCTTTAAAGTATGGCTTGGTTGTAGAGACAAATTGGAACAATGTATAACAACACTGTAACACTGTATGTACATGCATCTCTCTCTCTCTCTCTCTCTCTCTCTCTCTCTCTCTCCATACACCCCCCCCCACACACTCACTTACACTTACTCACCCATTGGAAATTTTCAATCATAAAGAAGAATTAAGTTCTGTCATTTGCAAGAAAGAGGATGAAACAGAAGATGCTCATATGAATCAAATTTAGCTGGTCTCAGAAAGACAAATATATGTTTTCTAGATTTGTATAGATAAATAAGTATATATAAATATGAATGTAGTGAAGCTGAACAATAGAGAGGACTAATGAGTGGAAAGGGGAGAAAAAGAGAAACACAGAGTATGGGGGGATATGTACACTGTTAATATATATTTGCATAAAAAGCATCCTTATGTAACCCAGTATCATTTATAGTGAAAATTTAACAATAAAACTTTAAAATTCTTAATAAATGGTGGCAGTTATTCTTAGAACTTCACTAGAGGGTATTATGACCTGTTATTAAGAACTTGATTTCTGAGGTTCCATTTTTCTAGGAAAGTACAGAAGACAAAAGTTACAGAAAAAGAAGTCTTCTCTTGCATCATGTCTCAAAATGTGGCTAGCATGTTTAGAATTGACCTTGTTGGAGACATGCTGGTTTTGAATTGCAGGGAAGAGAAGACAACATGGTCATATTTTTGTAAAGATACATTTATGTGAATGCTTGCTTTATCTTTCTTACACCATAAGGTCTGGATGATTCCTATTTAACATTTACTTGGAAAGTTTCAATAGGCAGGAACCCCATCAAATCCTTTGGTCATGTATGCTGCTATCTCAGTCTTAGAAACAGTACACACTTCTTAAGCTGCATCCGGTACATTCCTATCAACACAAACTGTGCAGCTTTGTTGAGATGTTTTTCTCTGCCTTTATCCAGCTGTATATTTTGACTTACTGAAATATGAAGCTGAGCTGTGTGTAAGCCCAGCTGGACCACTGAATTATTAAACAACTGAGTTTTTGCTCTTGGAAGGTCCTATGAAGCTCCCTACTGAGCTTTGTTTTTTTCTAAGTGATGACTGTCCATGTTCTTAAGGATGGCCAGGAGAAACATGGGTCACAGTTGTCTGAACAGATGGAATAATCACCGAGGATCTAGGTGGCTGAATCATTCTTTCTACTCTTCAATTAGATTGCATTCATTGTACTTCTGTTCTAACTTGATAATTTTCACATACCTAAGAGCTGATATATTTCAAAGCCAAAGCCTCTTGTCCATCCAATCCTTGTTCAAAACAGCTTATCATCTTCTTCTATTCAGTCAACTACCTGAAAGAATGATCTATTTCATCTTTTTCCCTCACTGTCTATGCTACCATAGTACTCCAGCACTTGCCGATTAGTATATCACTTATCAGAGTCTCTAAAGTTGTAATAGCAAATGGCTTTAAAAAAAAAAAACCCTGTTTTATTCCATGGCATCTACTCAACATTAGAGATACTGTTCTTGAAAATCTTGTTTCTTTGAGATTTTTTTCTTCTTCTTACCTTCTTGGGTTTTTAATCTTACTTGATCTTTTATTCTTAGCCCTTTCTGTGGTACATAATTCTTTCTTTTACTATTGGAAATTTACTGTTCCCTAGAGTTTTGTTTTAAACCCTTTCTTTTCTTTCCATGCTATGCATGCTTCCCAAGATTTCTCACTGGATATCTATGTGCCATTTCTATAGCTAAAAGTAAAGAGATAGTCATGAATAGAATCTTCATTTCAGATCTTCATCTTTAGACTAATATGTGATTTTCTTTCAGGCCTCTTTGCTTAGAATAGGCATCTCATACTCAAGCATGCCCCAAATTGAACCCATCATTCATCTGATTCTTGCTCAAATCGGTTTCTCCTTTTCTTTTCTATCTCAGTAAGCAGCACTGCCCTCCTTGTACTTGTTTAAGTTAAAAAAATCAGGCAGCCAACACACCTGTGATTTGAGCTTCAAGATTTGACAAATTGATTTTTCTCAATTCATATCTTGATACTTTACATTCAGCTGCTAATAGTGCCTGTTTATGCAACTTCATAAAAATGGGCAGCATCATGACCAGGCTCACTACACTGGTGTGGTACGAAGAACTAGCAGCTCAGCACCTGTGCTGGTTTGAATGAGAATCGCTCCATTGGCTCATATATTTGAATGTTTGCTTCCCTCATTGTTGGACTTTATTTAGGAGGAGTTAGGAGGTGTAGTTTTGTTGGAGGAGGTGTGTCACTGGGGGTGAGCTTTGAGGTTTCAAAAGCCCAAGCCAATCCCAGGCCTACTCTCTTTGCCTCCGATCTGCAGATCAGGATGTAAGCTCTCATCTGTTGCTCCACAGTACCATACCTGCTTGCCCACCTGTTGCTACGCTCTCCACGCTCTCCACTATGATCATTATGGTCTAACCCTCTGAAACTAATCAGGCTCCCAATTAAATTTTTTTTTTCTGTAAGTACTAGTCATGGCGTTGCCCCAATAGAACAGAAACCAAGAAAACACATCAAAAAGCAGCTTACTTTGTTTAGCACTTTCTCCCCCCCCTTTGTCCCTCCCTCCCCCTCCCCTGCTCTCTTTCTCCCTCTCTCTCCTCAAGACTATCTCACTATGTAGCTCTGGTGTTCTAGAACTTATGTATACCAGGGTAGCATTGATTTCACCGAGATCTGTCTGCCTCTGACTTTCAAGTGCTGGAATTAAAGGCACGTGCCACTATACCTGGCTTGTACATCAGCTTCTGAAAAAGCTGTTTAATCACTGATGCATTGATATATTCTGTTCCTGTCATACCTATATCACTCCAACAGCTTTTAAATAGTCTTGTATCCTCTGACCCTGTTTGCTCCACTCTACTCTCTAGTCGACAATCACAAACATCTTCTGAAACATTTTTTTGATAGCAGTACTGGGTATTAAGTCTAGGACCTTGCACGAGAGGCGATAAATTTATCATTGAACAACACTTGTAAGATTTGGACTTATTTTCTTTCCCTTTTAGTTTTAGAGATGAGGTATGTAACTCTGACTGAAACTCACTATGTAGACCAGGGCTTGCCTTGAACTCACAGAAATCTGTCTGTCTTTGCATCCCCAGCACTGAGATTAAAGGCCTATTGCCATCACATATGGTGCATTTCCTCTCTTAATGCTGTTACTTGCTTTCCATTTTCCACTGGATGAAATAAAAGCTCAATTATGCTTATAAGCTCCCTCACCATTTCACCCCTAGTATGTCTCTGCTTCAGCTCTACCCAGTCCTTTGGACCAATTTTTTTTTTCACCTAACTGTATCTGCTGAGTGAGCACAGATCATACTATCTACTGTAAGTCTCAGACAAAAAAGGGGTGAGAGAGCTCCTGTAGTACCAATTGTGGATAAAAGTTGTCATACTTTCCCTCTATTGAGCTAGAGAATTCTCTTTTCTGGATAACTTTTCCACAGAATCACATCAGTTGTTTGGAATTGATTGATCAAGTACTAAGTGTTCTATTTTAAGTTAAAAATAACCCACAAATGAATCACATATATACATCTTTTCTCTCTCCACTCCCCTACATAAATACATTCACACCCTTCCACATTTCTATAAATAATGCTCCTTTTCTTTGGCTTCTGCAAGATCTTGAATCATAGAAAGCTAAGCTGTTCTAAGAACTTGAATGTCTGATCTACTCATATCTAATAAGAAGTTTGTTAATTTTATCCATTTTTCCAGGCCTTCCCACCTTTTCTAACTTGACTCAGATGATTTCAATTTCTGGAGTGAGGCAGGGACAGAAAAAGAGAGAACTTGAGTAGGTGCATCTCTAGCATTTTAAAGAGCACTAATGGAGGTGGGGAGCAGTAGTAGAACTAATGATTAAAGAAACACTGGATAATGTGTTACTTTAATTTTCCTTGTTATGCTTAGATTCATATGCTATGGAAAATGAAGCTACTAGGATATCTTAACAGTAATTGATGGTACTAGTTGCTTATGTAACAGTGACCCTACATTCGTTCGTAATGGAACCCGATTTCCATTCAAGGATTAAGAAGCAGTACGCTCAAGGAAAATAACTTGTTTCTAGAGTCTCAATTCATTTAGAAAATTCTGACTCTCCTTTGTGAGCAAGTAAGTATACTACTATATATACAAATATACTGCTCAGTTCTGGACAATGTGACTGAAGAAAGACGTCTACTGGCATCTTTGTTTGACTTTTGGATACTACACTATATGAGATAATTAAGCCTTATTGTTGAAAATACCTTTAGACAACATTGGGTTATTTTCAACAGAATCCATCCTCCCTGATGTACTAATCAATGTTGAAATTCTCAATATTACTCTAATTACTTTGAAACCATCATTAAAGTTACAGGTCTGTAAAATGTTAGAGCATAACCCCTTCAAGGACTGTCCAGCCTCTTTCCCTTATTAAACCCATCAACTCTTTTGTGTTACAGACTAAGAAAAAGTATCCAAACAGTGCTGAAATACTATTGTATGTTCTATAATCTCTCTACATGTCATTTACTCCTTGAATGGTGTTAACAAATCAGAAGTTTGGATCCATATGAATGTTACCCTGATTTTTACCTCTTTATTCTCTGGTGGAAAGTTTTTAAAAAATATTTTATTTATTCTTTGAGAAATTAGTATAGTACATTTCTATCATATTTTTCTCATTCCTCAACTCCTTCCAGATCCTCCTGCCTTCCCACCCATCCATCTTCACATTCTTTCTCTCTTTACAAAATAAAAAAAAAGGCACTAAAAGCCATAGGGTGGTGTGAACAAGACTCCTGAGGACAGGGCCAGTATCTCAGCATTTTGTTAAATGTGTATAAAACAAATCTGAGAAAGGTTTTATTTAAGAAAACTTAAAACATTCCAGAAATAGCTGTTTATATACATATTACCAACATGCACACTCAAATATTTATTAAATAGATTTCTAAAGACCTTGATCATCACTACTTTGCTAAAGCTCATTTGTTGTTGTATACAAAAATAATAAAATTGGGCTGGCAAAATAGATCAGCGAGTTAAGGGACTTTCTACTGAGCTTGGTGACCTGAATGTGAGCTGGTACTCACATGGTAGAAAAAAAGAATCTTTTTCTGCAAGTTGTCCTTTGACTTCCACATACACTCCACCTCCTTACTCCTCCAATATATAAATAAATACAATAAAAATAAAAATAGTAACACTGTATATTTCAGGAAACAGTGCAATATAATTTTAACTGATTCAAATTTGGGAGGCTTCGTTATATCCATCTTTTTTTCTAATATCACTCCCATCCTAGCTCACTATTTTTCTTCAAAGTTTTCTGAGAAGGGAAAAAGTAACTTACATAAAGAGAAGATTCTGCTATCTGACATTATAGCAGATGCACCAGGCTTCCTTTCTATGTAATTTCTGCATGAGAAAATTGTTATCCATTTCCACGATGCCAAATGGTGATAATGCTTGACAAGCAGCAGTGCCTACCTGAGTGATGTCCATCCCAGAGTCACAGCTCAATGGCTGTGTGGAAGTCAAACCGTTTGAACCAATTACAGTTGTGATCACAGCATTCTCATCAATTCTTCGGATCATAGTCCCATCCACAAAGTAAATGAATCCATGCCTATCTACTGTGATGCCTGTTGGGGAGAAACAAATTAGCATTCATAATCTAGTAGACCACATTTACACTAAGTTCAGTATCTTGAAAGCAGCCATGACAGTGGAAAGGCATTGTAAAGACAGTAAGGCAGATTTAGTTTTGCTCAGCACAGACAGGGCAGAAATGGGAGATGGTGGTTGCGACATATACTCATTTTTGTTGTGGTTTGAGAAGAAATGTCAAAATGGTAAGCTACAAAGATAAAGCTGGGTTGAATAGTTTTATTTTACTCATCTTCATACCTGTGCTCCTTTGCTATTTGGTTCCCCCTACATGCAGACAGAAAGGAAAATCAGAGGAGGCAGTGTCTGTCATATTTCTTTTAGCATGTTGACACTTGGACCACTGCTTATTTCCATGGTTGCATTAGGAAATAATTGACTTGGAAAGGATTAGCGTTATTTTCAAGAACCTATATTTAGTTCAAAGGGAATTTGTAATACTTCTGATGAATTAAACGGAAGACTTTCCTCTGTATTAACCTATTAAAAAGGTGGGAGGCAAAGCTATGGCACTGTGCAGAGAAGGGCTAAGGTTCTAGAAAAATCAAGTTTTCTGATTTTTCTTCTTTTTCATTTATTGTTTTAAAATGTCATGCATGTATATAACATATTTTGACCAAATTCCTCCACTCCCTCCCTGCAAGTCCTTCTATATTTTCCCACCATGTTCCTTCCCAACTTTATGTACCTTTTTCTTTAAACCAACTGCATCCACTTACTGTTTCCAATATGTGAGGAGCAGTCAAACTTCAGTGTAACTTTTGTATAATGTTAATTACAGTCTGGTCTCTTGAAACATATATTAAAAGAGTATTTAGAAACTCTGCCATCTAATAATAGATATATGAATTATAACTGATATTTCACTTTGGTTGAAGTATTTGCCTCCCAAATTTTATGTTTTAACTTTATCTTTGGTAAAATTTGAAAAAGTGGTCTGCTGTATTTATGGTCACTCTTTTTTTTTCCTGAGTACTGGAGCAGGAATCAGCTTTATAATCCCATCTTTCATAAATGGACTGCATAGGCAATTATATGCCTAGAGTACTATTTAAAGGATCATATGAATTAGTAGAGGGGGAAAAATCATCAAACCTACACAAGGAGCATGCATGTCACGCACCTCTCCTTTTCTTTGTCATTTTTTCTGAATGTTTTTGAAATATCTGTGAGGACATGCAGTGGTGGATGCTTGAAATGATGTATAATAATGAACCATACATATCTATAGTATATATATACATATATATATGTATAATGTTTTTCATATAAATCCACATTTGAATATATACCCATGATAATATGATGTTTAATTTAGAAATTAGTCACAGTAAAAGATTAACTACCATAACCTAATAGCAAAAAGAATACTCATAATAGTATACTACAATAAGTTATATGAACATGATGCTCTGCATAGAGCATCTTATACTATATTCAGACTTATTCTTAGTTTTATGTATATGTTTGTTTATATGTATCCTGATATACATATGCCTGATTGCATATGTCTTTGTCACAACAACAATATATTTAATTAAGATACTTACCTAGAGACAATTCGTAAATTTAACATAAGATGGGGTTGGTGTCACAAGGTGATAGTTTTAGCTATTCAAGAGGCTGAGGTAGGATGACAGCAACTTCAAGACCATCCTGAACAACTTAGTAAGACCCTGTTTTTAAATGAACAAAATGGAGGCTGGATAGATGGCTCAGTAGGTAAAATGCTTGCTTTGTCAGTGGATGGAGTGCTGAGTGAATGCATATTATTGAAATGAGCAGAACCATAATGCCTCAGATCAGGCACAGAGGAATGGCAAAGGCTTTTTTTCTGGTGCAAATTTGAATGCTGACATTTTATGCTGAAACTATTATCCTCTTGGATGACTCCAACCTGAGACTCTCCCACTAGAGAGATTTAGCTAATCTGCCTCCTCATTTGTGCTGTATATAATAAATGTGCCAACTTTTCGGGCTGCTTTTGATACATCTCTACAAGAGTACATGACCTACCCAATCTAAGTTCTTCTGTATATGTGTTTGTAGTATCTTAATTTCCCATTGCCCCAGTGGAGGTCAATCCTAAAGCTTTATAGGTTGCAGCATATGAGGATATGAGTTTAGACCCTAAGAACCTAAATAGCTTTCTGTGTACCGTTATAACCCCAGTCTTGTGGGTATGGAAATAGGGCAGACCATGTACAGGGGAAGAACTCACTGTCTAGTCACTCTTAGTCAAATTGTACATCTCCAAATTCAGGGAAGAGACTGTGTCAAAATACGAGATGGAGAAATTATTGAGAAAGACATTTGAATGTCAACCTCTGGCTTGCACATATGCCCATATGAGTGAGTGCATCCCTTACATAATGCATATACACATATACACTAACACATACATACAAACATAGGAAAAATACCTGAGGCTATTATCCCAGTGCTAGAGAATTTTAATGTTCATTCAGTATAACTGCAAAAAAAAAAAAAAAAAAAAAGAAATCCAGCCTAATAATCTGCTCTTAGATGAGCTAATGCATTGGCATGAAGTTAATATTCAGATTTGGCTCAGGGATATAATTGATCAATCACTATGTTCTTTTTATTCTTAACATCTATAAAAGTTATAAAATTCATTTTAATTTCCCCTAAAAAAGACTCTTAAAACTTTTTATGTTTTTTGTCAGTTCTCCAAGGATAACACTATATCCAAATAAGAGCTTCTTACGTCAACAAATCCCTTTATCATGTTTAGATGTATATATAGCTTTAATGAAGTCAATAAATGGACTCTTCATATTGGTGCAGGTCAAATGATGAAGGCATAGGAATAAATATCCCTCCCCTCAAGAGCATTCTGGTTGATGATGATCCAAGGGAATGATGCTTTTTGTTCCTGTATGTGTTTTGGCAAAATCATCTTCTTAACTGCCAAAAATGTAATCTGACTTGCATTAGTCCTCTGATTTAAGACCTCCTTCTCAGGTCTCTATATTAAACATCACTGAATATAAAATTTAAGATTTCACTGTCATGAGAGGGTTGAATAAATGATCAAGACTGAAGCTTGGAGACAAAGAAGGGTAAGGCTTAAGCCTGGAGAGAGCACTTCTAAGAGGTGTACTCAAACTGTGTGAATTCATGTGCCACGTACTAAGTAGGGACTGAATGGCAGCGTGTTAGACTCTTTGAGGACTGAAGGACAATGATTCTTTGTATACTGAGGTGGGGATTAAGAGAAACAATAAAAATTTTAGGAAGAATGCTAAAAATAAATTGAAACATTTCTTTTGCTAAGAGGTAGGAGAGAATTAGATCTTCTGAAAATGAGAGTAGGTTCCCCCACTGATGCAGAAAAAGCAATTGTTCCCTAACTAATGTCATACGGGAGGTGTGTTTGTTCAGCTTCCCATTACCATAAAAAAAGAGAAAAAAGTATTATAAGCAGTCAACTTGAAAAGAGGAAAAAACTATTTTAATTCATAATCCTTTAAATTATAATCATGTTTGGTTGCTCCCCTACCCCCACACTGACTTGGGACCTCTAGGATCAGTTCACAATGGGTTCCACAGTGGTAAAAGTGCTTATTTTCACTGATACATGCGGATAAGGCAATGCCCTATTATTCCCTATTCCCTTCAAGATCATACCACCAATGATAAGAGACCTTAAAGTTTCTACCACATTCCCATAGTGCCATGTTGCACACTAAGCCTTTAACACTTGTGTCTTTGGGAATCCATTTCAGATTCTCATAGCAGCAGATCTTTGTACCTTCATGCTGATAACAATGAAGGTCAATTTTGTCTCTTGACTACTAGACTGGTGAACTCTATCAAGGTAGAGAATTTGACCTAATCCAGGACTTAACCTTGCTTTTACATCACTTTTGCACTTGTAAGTTTGGTGAAGTTCTTTTTTTTATTAGTTATTTTATTTATTTACATTTCAAATGTTATCCCCCTCCCTTCTCCCCGCTGTCTAACCACTATGAATCTATCTTTTTCTCTCTGTTTGAGTCAGCTGACTTTCACACGTGAGTGCACTTTGAAATACTCCTCTATTGCCTTCAGGACATATTTTTCTGACAGTCTGTAGAATATTCTCCTTTCGTATGTTTGTAAATCAACTTCTTTTTATCAAGGCACAAGTTCTAAATATACTGTTTTTCCCCCCTTGGGACTCTTTAATTAACTTTGATCGGGTCACATTTAAACCTGGCATTGATAAACAAATAGTAGAATGGTCTTTGAGGGACCTGCCTGATAGGTGTTTTGTGTAAGTACCTTTTGCTTATCAGCCAACCATCCAACCAAACAACAATCACAAAAACAATTTCCCAAACCACAATTTTACCAATTCTTCCCTCATGAGGGAGGGAAGGGGGTTTATGGGACTTTCGGGGAGGGAGGAAATGGGAAAGGGGAAATGATTTTGAATGTAAATAAAAATATAAAAAAAAAGAAAACTAAAAAAAAAAGATATGTTCAGTTTCCTCTGGAAGTAAAATTCAAATTAGAAATTTCATGCAGAACAAAGAGAATTATTTTTGTTCATTATTTGGGGGAGGTTTTCCAGCCCATAATGAGAATTGTGGTAGCAATGTTGCAGTATGATGTATTAGTGCTTGTTAGACTTAGTGGGAGGAAATGGCACACACCAAGTATATTTTAAGCTTTATTCTTCAGAGATGTGAAAGTGAGTGATGTCAGATCACATAAAGCCATCTGGGGCTAGCAGGATCTGTAGATTCAATTTAGTTTCATATATTTACATTGTTGTACTCTGATTTCCAAACCTTGGTGTCCAACGTTGCAGGCATAATTTATTTTAACAATCACGTCCTTTGATGTGTTAACCAACAGTGTTTTCATTATCACTTATAATACAATACTCCACAGTCTTGGATAAGAAAAGATTTAAACTGCATTCAGAAAATCACTTCCAGGATTTAAAAAAATGCCACCAGTTCATTCTTAAACCAAGCAAGGAAATATGGATCTCTGCACTTACCAAACAGTGATGCTGAGTGGGTGGGAATAGAAGTGGGAAGAACAACACACACATACACATACACACACACACACATACACACACACACACACACACACACACACACACACACACACACACACACCAACCAGCTTTGAGTCCTCATACTTACACACCCCCATCAAGGAAAACACTGGCTTCAGATGCCTGTACAGCATGTTAAGCTTGGAATACACCTTTAGTTTTGTGAGAAAATAAATAAATCCCTGAAAATTAGAGCGCATAATGAAAGCACTGACAGACCATAACCTGTCTCCATTCATCAGCATTAAGCCCTAACAAGCAGCTTCAATGAAGAGACCTGCTCATAAATACAGTGCACCCTGTAAGAGACATTATTCACAACGTCTCAGGCGAAGTAGGGGACATTATATAATATCTGAACCACAGGCTCTTTTCTTTGTGAAGCATCACTCTGTATGAAATGGCTGCAAATTACAGGTGGAATTATTTGACTTTTTCCCTTGTCTTATTATCCTCCAATGAATAAATACTATAACTCTTAGGAAGGCAACTGCCTAAAGCTGAGACAGCCTGGATAGTTCCTAACAAATTTATCACCTGTTGGGGAACAGGATGTTCCTGATCGATATTGAAGGAAAGGGGGCATGCTGATGTGATCACTGGGAGGCCAGATGTGGAGCCAGACAGCCTGAAAATGGCAGCTAAAATCCCATATTAGATAACAGAGAAATCAGAGGTTTTGGTTGTGTACAATGACATTTTCAAATGTTGGCAGAAGATATCTCTGCATATCATTTAAAAACTATAGCTGTCGAGGCTACCTCCATTTGAAAAAATATTTCTATGTGAAGAAATGGAAATTCTTTTTCAGAATATAAGCTTTGGAAAATAGTCATAAAATCCTCCCCATTTGTAGCTCCATCAACTAGAAAACTGATATATTGTAGTTTTTCTTTCTTCAATATTCTCTTTTTCTGTGTGAGAGGGTTAAATGCTTAAAACAACTTCTAGGTGATACTCTAAATTTAATATGGTGCCAGCTGAATTTTAATCTCCAGGAGTAAGAGCTGAATTGTGTAAGCAACATTGACCAGTTGACTGTAAAGTTTTTTTTTTATGTTAAAGAGAGATAATTTATTTTGTTTTGTTCATGTACATCTAAATTCTCTTAAAATTGCTATCACATAAAGGTGCACACACCTTAGGCAGAAGCAGTTTTTCTTTAACTAATCTAGCTGTTGTCTTCTTAATTACTTACTGGGATCAGAAAGGGCCAAACAAGATTCTGCACATCTACACATCTGCACAGTGAACCCATTAGTTTCTCTTGTTAGGTAGCTACTAATGAAGCTTCTAGAACTTGGAGGATTTTTAGGTACCTGTGTGTGACATTTCCAGTTAGAAGGAGACAGGCTTTAATGAACAGCTTGGATGATTTCTTTGTGTAGTACTGTGTGGCTAGTGAATGGTGTGAGGTACTTAATTGGATATTCTACTTAATGCATATATAGTAAAAAAAATTGTAGTAAGTTTGAAGCACTTCACTGTTATCACAAGAACAATAAGTTGGTAAACTACTTAACCAAGAATCTTGAGTTTGAGAAAGACAGACCAGTCCAGTTTGGAGCATTTTGCTTTTTCTTCAGCTTGTGAAGCTCTAGCCTCAGTGCTGTTACAAGGCAATGTAAAGGACTTCTCCCCTTTCTCCATCAACCAGTATTTTGGTAAAATCATATTGAAGAGTCTTTTTCATCATTTTTTCACCATTTACTTTACACCTGTTATCTGTTAGGCATTGTGCTATGTACAGGAAGTATATACAGTAAAAATAAACATGACATTGTCCATGAGGAGCTCAGAAATGAATAGGGGTTATGGAGGTAAAAAAAAACAATCAAATACAGTACCATACCATACCATACCATTCTATAATATGCTATAACTTGGGACAAGTTCAGGGTGTCACAGAAGTGACCTTATTATGCTCATAAATGGTATCCTATTAGAGTAGGTGTAACCTGGAATCTGAATATCTATCTATCTATCTATCTATCTATCTATCTATCTATCTATCTATCTATCTATCTCTTTATGAATTTAGGATAAAATCTGGTAAACATCCATGAAAACACATGCAGGATGTCCAGTATACAATGATCATTTCTATTTGTGAGAGTATTATGTTTTTCTAGGTCCAGTGCTGGACTTTTTACACATTCATTCACATTTAATAGTAATAATAATCTTGTGTAGCAAGTACTAATATCATTTTTAAGTGAAGAAATTAAGCCACTTCTCTTTCCTGACGCTTTCTCTGCAAACTCTAATTCACTACCAGGTCTCTTGTCTCCTAAATTGCAGAAGCTATCATTTTATTTATGTGTTTTTAATGTGAATTCTCCAAACATGATCTGCTTATGTAATAAGCTTCTTGAGGATAAAAATGTAATTTTCAGATTTATTTTTATAATTTAACAAATCCAGGATACCTGAGCATAAGTGCTCAAGAAATCCTGCAGATTTATAGACTAAATTTCCACTTGTTCATATCGGTGCACATCTAAACTTGAATAAAGAAAAGCATGCCAGGAGGTCAAAAGCTACACATGGAGTCCTTTAAAATGAGTGTTGGAAGGCTTCAATGATAGTCTTTTTCCAAAGAGCATTAAGAGGAAGATAGTCTTATCAATTAGTGATGATTTGAGTATGGAAAAAGGGGGTTTGACAACTAAGAATAGGGAGATGAAAGAACATAGATCAAATTAACTGAAAATGGATTTGATCTATGGAGATTGCAGTCCTGAATCGCTCCAACAAACACACTGTGCTCTGTCCACACATTTTTGTGTTCAGGTCCTGTGATCTTGTTTTAACTCACTGTGTCTGGAGATACAAAGAAACACAGATGACTCAAGATTTCTCACTCATTTGCTTCCCTGCTTCAAGGTGAAGTTAGGGATGGGCTTTTCAGAGTGTGTCTAGCACATACTTCTCATAGGAGTTTGTGTAAGGCTTTTTACCATTTGCTCTCTTGGTTTCCTTGAATGTAGATTCTCTCCTACACAAAGTAAAATGTTCTGAAGATCACAAGAGCCATGGAAATAGAAGGGTTATGAAGAGGATAAAATAGAATGGGACTGCTAAGTGGCGTCATAATTACACAATCATTGCTATAATTATTTGTGAAAATGACTTTTCCAAAGTTAGAATCATAGATAAAGGTTTCCATATAAGCAATAATTCAACATTTTAGGTCCTTATATCCTTATATAATGGACTGACAAATAGTAGAAGATGAAAGTTTTGAAAATCTTATGTAACCTTTGTCAGCACAGTGCCCTATGTTAGACTCATCAGGGAGGCAAAGTAGGGGTTGAAAACAGTTTTATTAACTTGGGAGAAATTCTGCACTAATGAACTATAGAGGTAAAAGCCTTCATAATTTTATAAGCTGGTTAAAATTTTCATACAGACAATCAAATAAGTATAGTAATTGGTTAAGGAAGACTCTGTGATAAGGGTTGTACTGGTGTATCAACATTTTGCTATGAAAAATGACACCAGTATTGACATACTTATTTTCCATTGTTGTATAGAAGTTGTTGTGTGTTTTGTGTGTATCTGCAAGAGAAATTTGGGTAAGTAAATGATTCTAGCTCAAACTGTGTATTTCTTGCTTTATTTTTATGATAGAATTCTTGATAGAATTTTATGATAGAATTCATATAGGGCAAGACTCAGGTACAGCTTAAAGAAATGCTTCTGCAATCTCAAGAAAACAAGCACCTCCCAAGGTCCTTATATGAACAATTAGTGTTAGGAAGGAAAGTTCATTTATTGCCAATGGACCAGCAAAAAAGCTAATTGCAATTGCTTCACTCTAGGGAAAGTGGGTCTCAAGGTATGTGAGTGACCAAGATGTTCTAATAAAAAGGCAAACTAAGTAGAATACCTCGGCCCAAATGATCAGTAAACGCAGGACATAAAGCAGTGAGCCCACAGTGCTTACTACTCAGAAAAGTTGACTAGCTAAGAAAGAACAAAGATTTTTTAAGGATAATTATTTGCATGTTAGTGCTCACTCAAAAATAACATGGAAAGCCCATTTAAGATTTCTCCACCATCCGTACATCTTGACAAATGGATCTCATGCCAGAAGAGAAGTTTCCTATGTCAGGAGCAGTAGACAGACATTTGCAAATGGTAAGACAAGATAATGAGCACTGTGTGCATACAACTTTTCAGCCCTTTAAATGAAGTTCAGGAGTCACTGAGGAAGACTCAATCAATAATGTGCAGCTACAACAAAAACATGTGCACGTTAGCTCTCTCTTTCTCACAAACATATGCTAACACACCTGACAGCTGAGGGCCAGCAAGATGGCTCCTTTGCTTAAGATGCTTGCTGCCAGCTATGATGACCTGACTTGGAACCATGGTGGAAAGAGAAACCTGACTCCAATAAGTTGCTGAAATTTGCTTATGTTCTGTGGCATGCTTGTGTGCAAACACATACACACACACACACACACACACACACGTGCACATACACACACACAATGTAAGGAATTTAAACAAACAAAAAATATGACAGATGAATTAAAGTAAGATATTCAAGATATTCAGTCAGTTTCATGGAGCAACAACTCTCAGTATACCTCCCTGCCCCCTCAGCAAGATGATCTAGAAGCTTACTAATCTGTGGGCATGAGATTGGCTATGCAGAAAGGTAGATGCTTGGCATTTCCCGTGACTCATCTTGATCAGGTAAACCCATGTTACTTCTATACCTTTCCTTCTCTAAACTGAGCTACACAGATATGTCTATGAATGATATGAGGTGGGAGGAAATTCAGACTGGGAAGCTGTAGCTTGAACCTATGTACTTAAACTCCCAGTACTCAGCCTTTCATCTTTGTCTAATGGTGGGAATAATGGCTGAGCTGCCCATGTCAGCAGATTACTAGAAAGGCCAAATGAAATAACAGCTGTCTTGTCTGCAAGATCTTTCCGAAAGGTGAACACTGGTGATGTTAATACTTATTTATGGATTTTATTAACAGTTAGTTTTCTGGCATCATGCTGTGGTTTGTCTAGTACATGATTACCTACTTCGACATAGCTTGACTTAGATGGCAGAAGCCTCATGTGCAATTCTGTCAGCATCTGTTCTATGCTGACAGTGATGATCAGTCTGGATAGCATCCTGTATTTTTTTTCTAGTCAAAGCAATCTGTGTACTACACAGGCTACATCACTTTTCAATCCCCATCATTTTGCCTGCACCATTTTTGAAGAACTATGGAATGCAATTCCAAGAGGGTAAGGGTGAGATATAACGTGAAATGAAGTTGCTAATCTAAAGCCTACATTCTTACTAAGAGTATGGTAGGTTTTTGGCTGGATCTAAGAACACATTTTACACTGAGCCTAGTAGCACATGCCTATAATTCTCAGCATTTGGATGCAAAGGCAAGGGTGTACAAGGCCAGCATCACATACATAGCAGAATCAAGGCTAGACTAGGTTGCCCAAAACTCCAATTCAAATGAACAAAGAAGCAATGCTTTTTACATGTTTGGTTATTAGGATAATTTCATCTCCTTACAACAAGAACTAAGCAATCTAAGCCTCTTCCCTCATTTTAATTCTCCATTACTCTACTTATCCCACCTCTTTGCTTCACTCTTTGAATTTCTTTTCTTTCTCGCATAGGCTTAACCTATTATGGATAAAGATTAGAATCTAGCTCTAAGTTTTAGTTTGTCCTTGTGTCTATCTCCCTTTTTAGATCACTCTGCAATTTCCCCTCTGCTGATGTTCCCTAATCCCTTTCTCTTAATCCCAAGATAGTAATTATTCCTTGAACCCTTGCAATGTTTAATGTTGATTATTATTATATATTATTATTATATAACCTAATGAGTCATCTCTTGTCTTCTCAAATAGATCATATTCTACTTAAGGGCAGGGCCATATTTCTTTTCTTTCTTGATGAGTTTTGAATTTGCTGTTTGAAAAGCTTAACCAAATAGTGGAACTCATATAACATTCTTCTTTTCCTTGAAAGATATATAGGGATGATGATGTGGATTTGGCAAAGTGGCTAAAATCAGCGGGAGCCTTGTGAATTGCAATGCGGAGCTACTGGCACCAGTATCGCATTGACATCAGTTAAATATATTGAAAGTATTAATTAATATGATGGCATCTCGGGACATCTGTCTGATAACCAGGAAGCTTTTGTGTAACTGACATTAGCATAGTTCCTGCACAAAGGATGACTTTCTATGTGTATAGGATAAATGACTCAGGTCTTTATTAGAAATAGAACACTATAAGCAATTAGAAAATAATAAGAGTGAGCCTTATAAATAACAAAAGCAAACAGAAGCATAATGAAATCCTGTCACATGCGATATTGTGAAGCTGCAGTAGTTCCATAATTCAATTGTCCAAACATCTCTAACTTTTTTAGGAACAAGAGAAGATCAGATTATGTATAGTCAGCTCACAAGCTAGTAGTTTCTACCGTCTGGGATATCTGGATAGTATCCTATAAATATTTAAATCGATTATTTGAATAAAATCTTAATGCCAAAATTGGACCAGCTATACAGCCAAGCATTAAAAATAAAAAAGGTTTTTACATGTTTTTGTTTGTTTGTTTGTTTGTTTTTCGAGACAGGGTTTAGCCCTGACTGTCCTGGAACTCACTTTGTAGACCAGGCTGGCCTCGAACTCAGAAATCCTCCTGCCTCTACCTCCTAAGTGCTGGGATTAAAGGCGTGCGCCACCACTGCCCAGGTTTTTACATGTTAACCTGTGGTTTTATAAAATTTTTCTTGCTTTATGAGCTTTAGCTTGTATATCATCGAACATTGTCCCTGTTCAGTTCGTTCATTCTCCCTAGACATGCTCCCCCCCCCCCGCCGCCCCCATTTTACTACTTTGGAAAAGAAGGCACCTTGTGAGACTAAGTCCTAAGGTAGGGCCAGGGAAGTTCTGAGTTTACTTCGTTCAAGATGATAGAGAAATGATTATAGAATGCAGTGGTGAAAGTGTTGGCAAAATCCATTCTGATAGATTTTGGCTTGGGGAGGGACAACACAGACATGTCTATCTGTTAGTATGGTTTTAATTTTCTTAGATTAGAGATGCCTTCCAAAATGAGAAATGGTTCCTGGCCACTCAGGGAAATTATTGTAATAATCAGCTTCTTTTCCTCAGTAAATACTGGTAAAATTGGGCCACCTACCTACCTTCCTTCCCCCCAAATCCATTACACACTTTAACAAGATTTTACAAAACCAAATGAAATAGCTAGTAAATGAAACTGGAAGAAAAATAGAGCAAATAACATTGGGGCTTCCTCGCTAGGCTTTGATATTTGAGGCTTGAAGATAACCTCACATTTGAGTGGTTAATCCTGTGATTCCTCAGGGAGAAACTTTAAATGGGCCAGAACTCACTCCCAAGGAAACAGTGACTTTGGGTAATGATAAAGTTGACTCATTACATTGATGCTTTTTTCAGGAAGTTTGCAGTCAGCCATTTAGGGAACTCTGAGTATGGGCATGTACTAAAAGTGCTGGTAAGCCTGCAACTAATAGGAGAGGCTTAAATCCACTAAGTTCATGAAATAAGCGATGGGTACTAGTAACCAGATAGTGCTCTAAAGACCCTATTTTCAGGCCAATGTTCCTATGTGTTCTTATATATTGTTACCTGTGCCTCATATGTTGTGAAATATTTTGAAAGAAAGCCTTATTTAAAATAAAACAAACCAAATTGTTGTTTGAAATGGAATTGTTAGGTGTAAATTTTCAAGATGTTTCCTAAGCCTCTTTCTGATTCTAAATGTTTCAAAACTACACAGCATTTCAAATGGTAGATGACAACTCAGAACATAACACTACTAACATTAAAATTTCACACATAATATATTAACACACAAATACATAACACATAAACACATAATACAAATATAAAAATTGTTTCTGCATTTCAAAGCAGAAAATATCATGGATACAGCCAAAATATCAATGGATACTGCTTCAGTCTTCCACTCTCCTTACTTCCTTAGAGGTACCACTACTGAAGTTAGTGTGTATCATTCTTAGACATTTTAAATACACTGTTGCACGTCCATATATCTCCAGATGACACCTAGTACTAGTTTTGTGCATTCCCAATTTATGTGGGTGGAGGAATAGGGGAACCAATTTGATCAAAATGCTTTATATGCATCTAGGAAATCCTCATGTAATGAAAAATTTGTTTTATGCCATTGGACTCCATAGAATATTTGTGTTTGGCATGTCTGAGACCTTAGTTTTGATATGTGACACCACAAAATAGACATATAAAAATGCATATGCACCAGTTGCACACAATGTGACTGTACTTATTGCTTGAGAAATGTACTTGTAAAAGAGTTAAAATGGTAAATATTATGTTTTATACCACAATAGCATACATTAGGTAAGGAATAATAATTATTTTGTGTAAGGAAAAATGGTACAGGTAATGATGGACTCACAACAAATTGCTAAAAGGGCTTACCATTAGAGGGCTGTTTATGGGAAAGAAGCCTGAATATTTCTTTTCATATCTTTCTCTACAATTCCAATTTTCAAGCAGTAGAGATTATTACATTAGTATTTTTCAAGACCATTAGGCTTAGCTAGATGGGTGATGAAATTATGGATTACTTAGAAGTTTTGTTTTGTTTTTATAATACTCTAAAATATATGAAATTAAAATACTTTTACTATCAGGCTGTTAGGACTGAACTGCCTTTTATTTACATTTCTTTCTTGACTTATGATATGACACCTTCATCAGGTGTCTTTTCAAAATGCTCAGATGAGAATAACACATTGTCAACTTTTAATAGTGTGGTATCCCTTTTTGAAGAGCTGTCATCCATGAAAACAAAGATCTGTGTGTCCAGACATCAGGCTATAGGATAGCATACTGCTTATGTGTGTGTGTGTGTGTGTGTATGTGTGTGTGTGTATGTTAAAATACTGTATGTATGTATATATGTGAACACTCAATAGCTGCATTTACTTCATAACTAAGCACTCGATTAAAATATAATATTTTGTGTTTTGTTGACATATAAAAAAATAGAAAAATTCATTATTTTGTGGTGCTATAACTCAACCCCATAGGTCTGTATACACAAGAAAATGTGTTATTATCGCCATCCCTACTCAGAAACTCAAAGAGAATAAGATCAAAATGAATTACAGCTCCTTGTAGAGCAATGATCATAGATATTTAGACATGACTCCTGTCAAACTCTTCCTGCCACATGATGTCTATACTGCCGTCTGCACCTTTGTAGATTTAGCAGCATGCTGCTTTGGGTTCTCAACTCCTCACTGGACATAAGTTTGTATTTTCATTATGCCTCAGATGTGAGTAAGGTGTGGGGGAGGTGTGGGCATAATCAATCTTTGGATGCATACATTAAGGAGGTCATTCACTTTCTGTAGAAACATTTAAAATGATAAATAGTATAAATAGTGGGTCTGGCTTTTTTTTTTTTCTGTCACCATTTGGTAGAAATTCTAAAAAATATCAGCAAGATTTCTGCTCCTGGTGCCATCCTTCTTTGGTATACTACTGTATTCTTATCTGATCCTGGTTGGGGAGAAGGAAGAGGAAAAGTCAGATTTATATCCAGGGGAGACAAGCTGAGGGCTGCAGGGAGGCATTGAGAGAAAAATAGAAGAAGAGACATTTAAAACATTCCCCACATTACCAGTTTGTGGCTTGCATTCCAGCATAGATAACTTGCAAAAACCTGCTTTTCTGTGACTCAAAACCAAAACGGCAGCTGTGTTTCTTGGATATGCCATCTGTAATCCTTGGATGAGGTGGCCAAAAAAAAAATTGCAATCGATTGTTCAATTAAAAAAATAAAAATAAACATAATGATTCCACACTCAGATGTGATTTAGCCCATGGTGATGTTAAGGTTACAGATTTTGAAAGATATCTTGGTTTGCTTTATACTGTTGAAGTTTTACTATGTACACCTGTTGGTTTATTTAGTATTTCTTAGAGCATTACTGAAGCTAAAAACATCCCATGCTGTTGAGTTAATATTTAGGATTCCCTGGAATGTCAATGTGCTGTAGACAGATTTCTCCAGAAATCACCAAGCCATATTAGACCCATAAGAAAACGATGCTCTATTTCTTTGATTTCATGTCTAATTCCATACATTTGGCAAATGTGGAATTACTGGGTCATCTTGTACTGATCTTGGAAGAATATGGGGGCTATGATCAAAGTTTTAGCTCTAATGCTCCTTCATGTTTTAAAGCCTTAAAAACAAACATTTTACGTGGAAGGAAATGTCCTAATTAACTTCTGAAGAATTTGTACATTAAAACATCTTACCCTGCTGGAGAAGACTGATAAAGCAAACTTACTACCTTCTGCTGAAGAGAAACTGTATTTAGAAGGAACTTGCTATTCTCATAAAACTTTTAATAGGAAGAAGTGAATCAAATTCCTTAATTACCATTTTATGGTTGGTAAAAGGGCAAATTACATGCCATCCATTTCTAAACTTCTAAATGTCTCTGGTGCTTTTAATTAAAGCTGCCATCTAGAAACTACTAAAACAATTTTACGCAATTAGTTATTTATAGGTTACCATAATACACCGCTCAAAATATGATGTAAATGATTTGCAGCCTGTTAGGGTGTGATATCTGTCATTATTTTATTTTTTGGCTAGAGAGTTTGCTTTGGATCAGTTGAGGTGATTCTCAAGTGGACAGACAAGAAATGTATGACACCAACGGGCTGTGATAAAGAAGTAAAATTAGTTTGGGTAAGTGGTCTTAAATAAGAAACATTATAGTCCTATGCTTCTCATCTTTAAGTGGAGGGGGATATAAGTTACATTCTTGACAATAGTGTGTAGATGAAGTATAGTTAGCCCTCTTTATTTGTAGATTCTACACTCTTGGTTGCAACCAACCATAGATTGAAAATATTAAAAAGAAATTGCATCTGCACTGAACGTGCATAAAGTTTTTTCTTGTTATCGTTTCCTAAACAATACAATATACCAACCATTTACATAGCATTTGCATAGTATTAGATTTATAAGTAATCTCGAGATGATTTAAAGGATATGAAAGAATGTGCATGGATTACACACAAATAATATGCATTTTATATAAAAGACTTGAACATCTTCCTTGGATACCCATGGATGATTTTATTTCATTATTATTCCCATCCCTTTCCCAACATTCCTGCTACTCTAGCACATACCTAGCATCAGATTCTACTGTGTTGCTTTGAGTAGATCCTATCTGCTGTCTTCAGGTGATCTTGTCTTTCTGAACAAAGTTCCCATAAAGTCAATTAGTGTTGAATAAATGGGGCTGCTGTCCCTGACAATTTCCATCTCTGAACACTTATTTCACATCTGAACAGAATTCTTCCAGAATGAATTTTATGGTGAATAAAATGGGAATTGTTTTAGTTACACATGGACTTGTGGGGCATTACCTAACACAACCCAGAACCAGAACTTATTTAAATCAGACACAATAGCTACATCCTAAGCTATCTTGACTCAGGATTCTCTTGGGGCAACATCCCTTCCTAGGAAACAGAGCATACCTCTTTCCAAAGTCACTTATCCAGTGTGCTGGTAACTACTGTAATCATTATTAGTAACAAAACAACACTGATCAGAGCCATGGGTACCAGTTACTGTGTACACACTTCATTCTAGATATTTGATAAGGTAGTTTTATATTTTATGTAATTTATCGAACAAATCAATTGTGTGGGGACTATTTATCTTCTCACTTTAAGGATGAGGAATCTGTAGCTCAGAAAAATTAGATAACTTTCCTAAGAATGAAGGATCTGGGTTCACATCTAGTTTGGTTTGATTTTAGAACCTAAGCAGTCATCATCATTTAAACATCATAAGGTTTCACTGAATCTGATAAGTACACGGTAGTTAAAATGAATGCTTCCATGGCTTACAAAGTATGAACACACCTAAAAGAGAGCTCAACCACAAACGGCAGGATAAAAGCAATTAGCTGAGGTCATATTTATTCTTATCTGCTTCTTTCCTCACCAAGAGCTTATGCCTTTTGAATTGTAACAAAAAAAAAAGTCAAAAAAGTAAGAAAAGTTCTAAAGTTATAGGTGCTTGCCCAAGACAAGGTTCTATTCTTTTGATTATCATAAACAGATTCATTAGGGTGAGTGAATACAGAAACCAGTTACATTCTCATTCTGTTTGGATAATAGATGTTGGATGCCCTCTGATGTAGTTTTAAGTTTACTAAGAACTTAGTTTATGAAAGAAATTTCCACGAATACCATGTATCTCTATACCTTTTTAAGGGCTGTATGGTATTTCTTTATATGTGCCATATGTTATCAAATTACAATTGAATTACTAAAATTTCTAGTTTTTTTATTGGATATTTTCTTTATTTACATTTTGAATGTTATCCCCTTTCCTGGTTTCTCCTCTCCCTGCTTCTATGAGGGTATTCCCCCACCCACACACTCCCTGACTCTCCACCCTCACATTCCCCTACACTGGGGCATTAAGCCTTCACAGGACCAAGGGCCTCCTCTCCTATTGATGCCTGACAAAGCCATCCTCTGCTATATATGCGACTGGAGCTATGGGCCCCTCCATGTGTAATCTTTGATTGGTGGTTTAGTCCCTGGGAGCTCTGGGGTGGTGGTGGTGGGTCTGGTTGGTTGATATTATTGTTCTTCCTATGGGGCTGTAAACCCTTTCAACTTCTTCAGTTCTTTCTCTAACTCCTCCATGCTCAGTCCAATGATTGGTTGCAATCATCTGCCTCTGTATTTGTCAAGGTCTGGCAGAGCCTCTCAGGAGACAGCTATATCAGGCTCCTGTCAGTAAGCACTTCTTGACATCAGGAATAGTGTCTGCATTTGGTGACTGTATATGGGATGGATCCCCAGGTGGGACAGTCTCTGGATGGCTTTTCCTTCAGTCTCTGCTCCACACTTGCTACTAAAAAGTCACGGTATTGTTAAGGGGTAAAGTGTAAGGGTGTCAAACATATTTTCCATAAGCTGCTTCTAATTTTAACCGAAGGATGTTGAACTAGAAAATTGGATGGCAGGTGCCTTGCAACCTAGCTGGGAATGTAGCCACAGTGATGACTATTGATATTATTCAGAAGGCAGATTTGATTTACAAGAGTCTCTCAAATCTTTCCTATGTACCCCAATGTCTGATCTTAATTCCCTCATTTTCAGCATAAAAGATCTATTTCGTTGAAAACCCTGGGGTCCATGACTCTTAACAGCCCATATCCTCATCATTATCTTAGGACTATGTCTTTATTCTCCCTCCTTTTCCTATTTTATTTAAAAATATTTTATACACTATATTTTCTTTCTGCTTCCCCAACTACCCCCAGATCTTCCTCACTCACCCAACTTTATGTTTTCTCTCTCACACACAACAAAAACAAAAATCAAAACAAATAAAAAATCCAGTAAGAAAAAAACTACCCAAACCATTCAAAATGAAACAAGAGGTCCACAGGCCTCACCACCCTACCACATGAAGTCCCCTTTGTGTTGTCAATTACTCCCAGGCATGGAGTCTGCCCTGGAGTATGGTTGATATTTCCAATGGCACACCATTAGAGAAAACTGATTTCCCCTTTCCCAGAAGGTATTAGTTACAAATAACTTCTTGGTTAGGGGGTGATATTTTGTACCTACTTCCCCTTCTTAGCGCTGAGATTTTGTCTGGTTTAAACTTATGCCACAGGTCTTGGACTTGTTGTCATGGCCTCTGTGATCATGTTCATGTGGATATCAATCTTGCTCTCCCTCTGATTCAAGGCCCACTCTGGTCCTATTTTCTCAAGTCTTTGGTTCATCATTAATTTCCTGTCTTTTGTATTTTTTCTACACGTCACTGATGATCTCTTACAACTGCTTCATTCAGTGGCTATTCATGGGCTATTAACAGTTGATACTGTTTTCTACATCTTGTTTAAAAATGCCCATGGCTTCTTGGATACCATGTTTCCTTGATTCACCTTCGTTTGCTTTCAAGGATCTGTCTCTGTCTTTCTCATTGGATGCCTCTATCTTATAGTTAGTACCCATATCTTATAGTTTGCTGCCCCAGTGTTGCTCCTGTCCACTTAATTTGTCTGTAATCCAAATTACCCAAAATGCATACAGCAAATGATCATGTCACATGTCACTTTCAAGTCTTTGACTATAGGATGAAATCATGACTTCTTTCTCCCTCATTTGGTTCTGCTATGATCCTGAGATAAATATTTTTATTATAAAACATTGATTATTTCATGAAATATTAAAATACAACATTTGCTTTATTAATGCTGTGGCATGTCTGTAATTTTATTCAGGAATATCCTCATATTTCCAAATGATTGTCACCAAGGAGTCATATAAGATACTAAATATATTTAAGAAAACCATTACTGCCCCACTGCACTGGAGATCCAAAAGCATTTCCTGTTTCTCTACTATGCTCTCTTCTTTATAGACACTACTGATGTCAACCAGATACCACCCATTGTTGTCTTATCACCTTTTCATTAATCACAAATACAGCATTTGGGAATAGTATGCAGATGATAAAGTTAAGAGTTTAGGAATATACCTGAGCTGAACTTAGGAAGGAATGAAATAATCGTTTGGCTCTAGATTTTATATTATCCAGATTCCAAAATGAATCATGTATAGTGTCATGAATATCCTAAAGTCACCTCTGAAAGGTGCAAGGATTTAAGAATTATTTCTCTTCCATGGGAAAACTGTTTGCACTCAACTGGATATTGCCTGAGCCCTGCTGGCTTCTGAGATCAATTTATTTAAAGACACATTTGAAAATAAAGATATAATCTGTGGTGAGGTCTAAGAAAACCATATTAAGTCATTGATTAATTTCAACCCATCCTGTCAATCCTTCACCCTTTGTATCTACTTCGAAAAACATAAGCACATTCAGCTTGTCACAAATTTTATTTTATAATGCCACCTAGTACCATTTCACATTTCTGCTTAAGTACTTGGTCATCTATTACATGACTCATTACTTTGAGTTCTCTGTAGAATTAAAGAAAGTTGCAGTAAAAATAATAAATGGAACCTAAGTTTCAACGACATCATCCATGCATGTTTTAAAAGCATCCTTTAAAGTCAATTCAAATTCATATACAATTCTAGGGAATGGTGCTCCCTCAGCCTCTTTGCTAAGACCTTTCCTTGCCCTATTACATTGAAGTATTGATGAGTAAAATGGCAAATGTTTCTTTTTATTGGGATCCAAATCAAAGTATATCACATTGGAAGAGATAAAAGTTTCTTCATGGGAGAAGAACCCAGGGACTATCATATGAAATTCTATTTGTGAGATGATTCCATTTTCTCTTCATACAAAATTTGTAGTTACTACATAGTCAGGGCATTTAATAAAATGAAGTCTTCCTGTTTTGGTCCCTTAAGGAAAATTTGGTGAAGTGCCTAGTTGCAGAATCTTCCAAAGAGAAGTGACAAGAACTCCTGGAGACTCATTTGAATAATTACATTTACAGTTCATGTAGATGCTATATGGTACATCATTAGTACACACTTAAGAGAAAATATAATAGAACGAGGAAACTTGACTGGAAATTATTTGTCTTAAAGTTATTTTCCTGTGACTACCTCTCATTAGATTTCAAAGTAGTTTCCAAAATTTGTATCCATCCCAGATACCCTGAATTTTAGTAGAAAGGTGTGGAGTGCAGGATAGTACCATTCTAGGTTTTTGTCTTTTTCATAGTAGATGTTTCGGAATGAACTTAGTTTGAGTTCTGGTATTGTCACCTATATACCATGTGATCCTGAATAAATCTCTTACCATACTTGAGTTTCTGTTTCCTTTTTTTACAATGAGGAATCATATAATGGGAAACGTTCTGCATAATGGGAATCATATAAACAAGTGAATTTCTGGGAAGATCAGAGATAGTGTGTGGAAAATATCTCCTAGGCTGAATAGCACACAGTAGGCACTCAACATGCTATAGCTGTTTATTGTAACCATTAGAATCTGAAAGAAGACCACCCTGAACACTTCAACTTACATCTGAGAAATTTCAGGACCATGTGTTAAATTCCATGCCAGCTCCAAAATAGTTAATAATAGGCATTATTATTAGTGTTGGGGAAAAGGGAACCGTGGAAAGGGAATAGTGACTTGTACAGCCATTCAAGGAAAGCATGGACATTTGCAAGGATAGTTTACAAAGATTCAGACTCTCCTAGAATTCTCAGTTGGCTGCAATTTCTCACAAACATACAAACAAAAAAAAATGAGCAAACCAAAGTGAAACACAGCACAGCTTCTGACTGCTGACCTTTGGCTGACTGGCTTATGATTGGATTTGATAATGTACTCCAACTTCAGGATGAAGGATCTCAAATCGTGTTATATTTCTGCTTAATTTTAGAATAGGTTCGGAAAAATAATGAACTGCCTTGCCAACCAATATTTACCTACCTTACCTTGAATAGGTAGGTAAGTACAGGTTGGAGAGTCTGCCTCAAACTGTAATATGTTGCCTGTTAAAGTCTTAGAGCAGTGGTTGTCAGTCTTCCTAATGCTGTGACCCTTATAATACAGTTCTTCATGTTGTGGTGACCCCCCAACCATAAAGTTATTTTTGTAGCTACTTCCTAACTGTAATTTTGCTACTGTTATGAATAGCAATGTAAATATCTGAATATGCAGGATATCTTATATGTGACTCCCAAAGGGGTTGCAACCCACAAGTTGAGAACTGCTGTCTTAGAGGAAGCTGTCTTTTCTAACCAAATAATGGTACTTCTCAGATGTACATTTCCATTTTCTTTATGACCTTCTATGTAAGGGGAAAAAAATCAAATGTCTACTTAAAGCAATTAAATAGTTAAACAGTTAAACAGTTGCTGTCTTCCAAAGAGGTGGGAAGAGAAACTGTGTAAGGCAAAACTACAATTACATTTTCTTGAAAGACATAGAATCTGCGGGAAAAACCTCAAAGATGAAATTACCAATTAGTCGTACTCTTTCTTAATTTGCACACTATAATTTAATAACTTCTTGCATGATTGTTCCTTCTATAGAAGTCTATGAAATTGCCCTGTAGCATTTCATATAATAAGATTCTCACATCTGATTGCCTGACAAAGGTGAATGCTGTCCAGGTTCAGCATGGAGATAGGAGCTATGGCTAGGCACTTGAATGTTCTGACCAGTCTGTTAAAGGTGACTGATGTGTGTAGAGAGGTTCCACAATCTGTGTGAGTTTGAAAATCAGTATCAGGGTATCAAACACCATTTCCATAGTTGAAGGGAATGTGTTACATATCTACCTAGTATAAATTATAACTTTCACTTATTTAAACAATCAAATTCACCCATTGGATCTGAATAAATGTTGAGAACTTAAGTTGCAGGAATATTATGTAAAAGCTGTTCAGATGAGTTCAGACCATCAACTGTCTGTCTGTGCCTGATGTTCTCAGGGCTGCTTTGAAAGTGTATCAGATTATGGTAAGGGGCACTTTTATAAAGCATGACAAGTAAATCAAGATGAAAGAAAGCACATTTCTAGATTTGTCAAAAAGAAAGACTAGGTTTGATATTAGCTTTAATAGATGTATAAATTTTGGCACTCTAATTACTGACACTTCAAGAGTTCATGCAAATTCTGCTCATCAGGGTTCTTTCCAAGCAGCAAAACCTATGCTGAAACCAATTCTTTGCTTTATTTGGAAGAGCTGAGATAGTCATTCACTATGTGGCAGGTTGAATGTGGTAGGTGAGATGAGTGGTTTTCAGACTAGCATCAACTCAGGTGGATGTCAATTTCAGGCACAATACAAGCCTGATTCCTCCTTATTACTTATGCAGAAACCTTTATAATACTCATAAGAGTTTTAAATCTGTATAAAAGGTAAGACCCAACCTGATATATTTTCTTGAAAGATGAGTTGATTATATGTTGCACCTGAGTTATTCATTTACTCTTTGAATATTTATCGTGGGCCCACTATGTGTGTGCACTAGGAGTTGGCACAGAGAAGAAGAAAAACTTTACTGTAATACTGGGGAGATTTTACATTCCCTTAGGGGATACCTTGCATTAGTATGAGTTATTTAATCGATCAATTATAAAATAAACACATTTGATGCATTCTTCATCAGGCTCAGAGATGGTAGGGAGATGGGTTAAGTCATAAGATATTACATGTAGTTTCACTTTGCAAACTTCTACAGAAAAAAAAAAACCCTTCCTTGAAGGAACTGGGAAGCAAAAGAAGGAAGAATATAATCTAGTGTTAATTAAATAGTATAGATCCTATTTGAGAAATTCAGATTTAATGGGCTGAGGTTCGCCAGAAGGGCTTTATAAGAAACACTGTAATTGAAGAACCTGGAGACTTTGAACTATCATAGTAGTTGGAATTTAATTTCAGTATAGCAAATGTCAAATGGCTACAGAGTAACCTCTTAGTATTTGAAATAATAAGTGGCTTCCTAACAAATTAAATATATTGGTCTCACAATATTTATTGGCATGGAAAGATATTTATAATACATCAAATGTGAAAAGCAGGTTATAGAATAACAATATATACTATGAACCTACTCATAGAATTAAAACATACGCTATGTATAGAAAAATTACTAGAATGTTTCTGGTGATTTTCTGTATGTTGCAAGTATATGCTGATTTTAATTAAAAACATTTTCATTCTCCTTTTTGCATTTTTCTGCAACAAGGGTGTATTATGTTCAATATTTAATGCTAGCTTTAAGAAATCCCATGAAATAAATACTTTTTAAAACTCACTAAAATAAATATGCACACATGCATGCATAAAAACCAAGACAAAGAAACCACGAAGAATGTCTGAAAAATTAAACAGATGAAGTAAATGATATGTGATGATAGACTTAAAACTTGGCCATTCACAAATTTAATAATCTAAGGTAGACATATGATCAAATATTATAAAATTGTGAAGTTAATTGGGAGACATAGATTTGGTCATCAAATTCCAAACATTTGAAGTAACAGTTGGTCCTACAAGATAGGAAGTGTGTTTTAAAATAAGGCTAAGCTCCCACTAACTCTTTTATCCTAGAGTAGATGTAACTAAAAATAGACTTTAAAAATAATCTATATATTTTAAAGAAAGAAAAGTTCATTAATGATTGTTAAGAAAAAATAGGAATGCTGTAAGATAGCATTTCTGACAGTGGTACAGGAAGGTGTGAACAGACCTGCATTCCATTCAATGTAAGCCACACAGCAAGGGGGACTAGAGGCTCTAGGCTGGGACCAGTTAATTCTTTAAGTGCTGGACTGTGTTGAGGTTCTAGAAAATAGCGCTTCGGATGGGTTAGGGATTGTGGGTGGTAATCCAATGGCCCTCAAGCTATATTTATTTGGTAACCAGAATCAACACATAGCAATCTTTGCTAGCAATTATGATCATCTAAACATGGACCCCATGCACATCATCTAAAAATTTGCCTTGAGGTACTTATCTTCTGTGATAGACTCTGGAAAAGATGACAGGCAGAATGTTGAGAGAGAGAGAGAGAGAGAGAGAGAGAGAGAGAGAGAGAGAGAGAGAGAGAGAGAGAGAGAGAGAGCACAGCATGACAATCGCCTTAAAATTCAGTGAAGTCAAATGAAAGCTGTGGTCAATCAAGGCTTGGAGTTTCTTTTACTTATTTATTTTTTACCTCGAGGGCTGTTCAGTGAAGCTTCCGAGGCTTTCCCACCATCTCCGCAGTGACTTTGGTCAAAGGGAAGGCATTGGTCACCTGTTCCTGCTACCACTTCAAAATTCTTAGAGAGATCTTTCGTTTCCACGAGAGATTTCAGTTTGTAGACTTTTCGAGTATTGGTGTCTGATAGGTAGAGTGATTCAGACATAGGGTCCATAGCCAGATAGTACTTGTGTGCAGGGCTTGTGCTAAGGAAGAGGAAAACATAAGTTACTAAAAGGAATTTGTTCAATGTGGACCCCAGGAGTCTCTCTTTTTTTTCTTGTCACAAATGGAAAAAATATTTTAATAGGTGAAAGAATTTATGTATCTTCCTGCTTATGTACCAAGGGTCTAGACACGTTTGTTTGTTTTTCTAATAATGGTTCCAGGTGTGAGAGAATCCAATGCATCCTGCCAACCAGTAATGATGCTGACATTTCGATACTGTCCATTTGAGAGTAGAAAGAAACAGAAGTGAAAAATACGTCAGGAGATACTTTTCATAGTCCGTTATCCATTACCAGCTGGACGATTGCCTGTGTCACTGCCATCTCAAGCTCAGTGGATTCAGCACAGACATTCTTTTTTTCGCTTCCATACCCATCCTTCATAAGCTCACTCCTGTTTTAGACTTTTGACTTTCCTTGGGGATGCTGCCATTTTCCTACATGCCTGTTGTCAATTAAAAAGGATCTCAAGCTAGAGGACTGTTAAACTCAAAGAGGTGTGTCAGAGATACACTGTCAAACTTCCAAATTCCCCCTTTGAACTAATCAACACTTCTTCTTCCTTTTTTTTTGTTTTGATAAACACCATGAACAAAGCACATTTGGGGGAGAATGGGTTTAGCACACCTTATAGGTTAGAACCTATCATTTAGGGAAGGCAAGGCAAGGCAGAAGAAACTCAGGGTAGGAAACTAGAGGCAGAAACTGAATCAAAGACGGTGGATGAGTGCTGCTTACTGGCTTGCTCTCCATACATTATTCAGCTGCTTTCATATACAGCTCTGATGAACCTGCCTTGGGGTTGACACTGGGTACTTTGGGTAAGGCCCACCCTCATCGATCAGCAATCAGAACGATGCCCTGCTCCTGGCAGACAGGTTCACAGGCCGAATTGCTGGAGGCAGTTTCTCTCAGTTGAGGTTATCTCTACCCAAATAACTCTAGTTTGTGAGATGTTGGCAAAACTAACCAGTGTTCATAGTCACATGTTTGTGTACATAGATTCATCTTTGTTGTCTGTAAAGTAAGTAGGTGTTTTTGAAGTCCTATCCATTTTCTCCATAGTGTCTGCATAATTACTCTGATCTCTTGCTCCCATAGAGATGTACCAAAATTTTGGATGTAGTACACTAATCCTTTTGACTTCATCCATTCTCATATGCTTTCAGTGTCTTTACTCAGGCATGTTCTCATGAAGGAAGCCTTCCCTAAATCCTTTATATTGGATTATTTGCACAGTGCTTAGGGAGAATACACACAAATTAAATGACTTGTTTAGGTATCCATGTTCCCCGCTCTAATAAAGTGTGAGAGCTAGCAGGAGAACAACAATTTCCCATTTATTTCTAATATGTTTAGTGCTGAAAGGTCTGCTAACTACCCACTGGTCTTATGCCAGGAACCATCTGTCATTCTTTCCCAAATCCTTTCTATCATTTCTTACATGTATGGGACATCATGTTTTTTTGTTTCCTTCTACTTTCTTCTGCCGTGTGTTTCCTATACTTCTGCTGTCATTAGTCCAAATTTACATCATCTATTACTGGAGCATTCATTGGTGCTATTCCTACGTTGTGCGCTTACGTATTAGTTCAGTACAATGTGTCTTCTAAGGACCTTTAATGTGCTCAAGAACTGTGCTATGGAGGCCAGCTTGTGTGTAAGATACAACCATTTCCTTCATGAAACTCACAAGTTAGTCATATCGACTGATAAGTAAGCAAGGTATGATGACTATCGTATGTCAAGTATTAGTGAAGAAAATGTGAGAAGGGAGGATGATAATCAAAAAAGGGTTGTAGGATTTGGGTTAATGGGTTTTTTTTTTATTAGTGATTGAACCCTGTTTTATTTAGAGTCTATTAGTTTGTTGTTATTTATTATTATCATTTATTATGATTTATCTAAGATCATTTTTCCCATGCCAAGCCACCAAATTACATTTAGTTATCACGTCTTCTTAGGCTCTTCTGGCCTATGGCATTTTCCTGGACCTTTCTTGTTTTTGATGACTATGACAGTTTTAAGACTACTTGTCAGTTGTTCTGCAGGATACTCCTGCTACTGGAATTTTTCCAATATTTTCCTCAGATAGGAGTGGGGGCGTTTCAGTGGAACCGTGTCATTTTGATCAAATTATAGCTACATTGTAAACAATCAGTAAAATTTCTCCCTGCCAGGCTTGATCTTGATCTTCTGATGGAGCCATTTTCCTTTTCTATAAACAACAACAACAACAACAACAACAACAACAAACAAAACCAAAAATCACTCAGGAGTATCTTTCCTGGAGGGAAGTAACTATCCACAGACAGGACTTAAGGTATCAGGAATTACAGCCTACCTCCTTGTGAGTAAAGTATCATATAAATTATTATAATTTTTGATGGGTGGTTTATTTTTCTCATTTAAGAAAAGTATGAGTCATTTACATCACTATGGGCTCCGTAGACTTTTATTTTATGCCTGCAGCAAACAAAACCTGAGGCTATTTAATGTTGTATAAGTTGTTCCAGTTGCTACCAATAAGAACTCTTTCTGTTGGATTATATGCCTCTTTGCCATGCCTCAATAAATGTTTATTATCATCACTGCTACCACCACCATCGTCATTATGTTAAGACTTAATCACCTCTGCCACTTCAAGAATGTTCTAGACTCTTCTTTATCTCTTCCTTCCCCAATACTAGAATCAGCCATTTCCGGTGGGCAATGGCTCTGTTTATTTGGAAATGGTATTAAAAAGCAAAGCTGCATTGCTGGTTCTAAGCACTGATTTTGCATGTAACTCTCCTCTTAAATACACTGTGAACTGTTTACAGACAAATACTATATCCACCTCTTTGTCCTTGATGTCAAACAGTGCCTGAAAGGTCATCGCTCATTCAGTAAGTGCTGAACAGTCACTGGACTATATGACCTAAAAGTAAAAGCATGAGAGACTTCAGGCTTTGGGAACTTAGCCAAAGAAACTGGAGGGGTGATTGCTATCAGAAGAAAGAGCTCTTTTAAGGATTGGCATTCTCTTAATTGCTATTGCCCTCTAAGCTTATTTATATATGTTAATAATGATAAAGTTAGCAATGGTAACTTTGAAAACTCAGTTTATAGTTTTGTAATGGAAAAAAACAGATCCTATTGGAATAGTTGATTTTTTTCTACTTACCTTCTTTGAGTAAGATAACTCAGTAGATTCCAGGGACTTCTTCAACCCTGGAACCACCATGACAGGTGCTGTAAATAAATTGTAAAGGGCACCACCAGATTCCAAAATTGTTTTGGCAGCTTTACCAGAAAAACATCTCTGTAGCAAAGACTTCTCAAATAGGTGGTTGAGTAAAACTTTTTACGTATTTAGTTCATTTTTTCATCTTCAGAAAAATATTTCTCCAACGTACTTAGATTTTCCTAAAGTAAAGGATGGGCTACAACCTTTCCTGTAAACAATCTTTACTACTTGGGTAGCCACGTTGTGGAATTTCAACTGAGCCAGATTAATCATGCTTTGTTTAGGTAGGGTCCATGGGCTATTTTTCCAAGAGAAATGTTATTCGCACAAAAGTACTTTGGAATGCATTACACTCATTCATTATTGAGTATCTCCAATGTGCCTGTAAGCTAAGTTAGAATTAGTATTCACCTCAAATTTCAGCTGGGGAAACCCAGAACCATAAGGGGCTTGCCCAGGGTCACTAACAGTTCTGTGCCTTTACTGAGATTAGATTAGATCATACATGAATACGTGTGCAAAATGCCAACAGAATACTCTTGATCTGAAGGCGGAAAAGACAACCAGTGTTCTATCTTTTCCTAACTGTGGAATGTGTCAGATTTTGTTCAGCAAGGCTGTTCATCAACTTTGTGTGCTGGCTTTTAGAAAAGGGAATAACACAACATATCAAATTCAAATTTGGTTAATGTTATTTTCTTGACAAGAATATCCCCTGTAATGATATGCAGTTTCCTGCCATTTCCCAAGTAGACTTCAGCTCCATTGACAATGGTTTCTTTGTGCTTTCTGAAAACATGAAAACTCGCTGCACTACATTCCTATCTGTTTTACTCCTTCATGACTAAGTGCTTATCAGTTTGACACATGTGAGGATTTCTTTTGTAAACTAGGTGTTAGACTCACTGTGTCACCTTCTAGTTAGTTTTATACTTAAGTCATGCTCTTCCAGTTAGCACTGATCACATCATTCATACCACTGGAAATTACATAGAGAGTTAAATGGCCAGTTAGTGCTTATAATTAATAAGATGCAATAGTTTACTAGTAATCTCATTGGCAACCAAATGAATTTTCTTAAAGAACCAGCTATGCCAAAGCTGCAAGACTGAGGTTGTGCTTGAGCATTTGGGATTTTCCAATCCTTTAACCTGATTCATACTCAAAACCCTGCTAGTGCTATTTTGATGACAACTGGAACTTGAGAATGAACAAATTCAATTTTCTCCTTTGAAATTTCAGAAATTTTAAGCAGTTGTGACAAATGTACTACACAAATGAGTTGACTAGAAATCCTCATCACTAATTTCAGCGCTATGTGGCCTTGTTGGTAAATGGTCAGTTTGGAGCTTTTCAATTACTTCCTTTAGTGAGAGAAAATAGAACCCATTTAGTTATATCAAAGGAAAAAAGATGTTATTAAGGAAAGTTATCAAATGCCAAAAAGCAACTTTCGGTTAAAAAAGGAAGGTCATCTGGTCACTTCATCTTAGTGGAATTGACAACTATATTTTTGAGTCTTGGGAGCAAAATCATTGCAACTTAAAAAACATTAAGCTGAGTTGAACTTATGTACTCATTTGTGATATTACCTTAGGGAAACATGATGAGACTTTTGGCCTCACTTTCTCATGACATACTGAACTGTCAGCTCTCATTTATCTTATTTTCTTTTTTGAGTGTTCTGTTCCTCCAGCAAATTCCTACTGAATATACTGACCTTTTTCTGGAATACACTTACCTGAATATAATGTACAACTTTCAACTATTTCTTTAACCTTATTTAAGAAGGAAACTTTCCATTTTAGCAAATTTTTTTTTGTTAGATAATGGCTTCTTAAGTAAGAGGATCATTAGGCAGATGCCTGTGTTATTTGCTTACCTATGTCTGGTATCTCTGTTTCTAGGGTGCACAAGGTATCCATGAGTAGCAAGTAAAAACAAATAGAGAGTCATCAGTATCATTCAACAAGAGAAATCTCAGCAGACACATCAATTCCTGACTCAGCTTGTGGCAATTAGAGAGACACCGCCGGGTTCATTTAGTCGTGAAGCTACAGTTGACTCACTCCTTCCATGGTTCTCCTTATCAGATGGTGTCAAGATAGTTACAAGCCTTGCTTGGTGTGTAGATAAAGTTCTAAGACAATTAAACAAAAGCTTCCCTCTGGCCATTTGCATCAGGACCACTGGATTCTAGCACATGTGCAGTTTTCTGGGAGCTCTCTCTTGTCCTACTAAACCAGAATCCTGACTCATGGAAGTAGGGATTGGAGATTGTAGTTTTAATAAATTCAGCTGATGACTTTGATGCAGAGTTAAGATTTAAGAACCACTGAGTTTGGACATTAAAATGTAGCCACTGTAAAGGAATATTCTAAGTTTTAGTTTGATACCCCTGACTCCTCGATGGGAATGAAAAACCATTGGATCATTCCTACAAAGGAACAGGCATCCCAACCTCAACTCTAAGCCAGTTATCTGGCCTCAGAGATAAGGTACTGACATCTGTGTGTACAATCAATGACAATATTTTAAAAGATCTCTTAAAAGTATTGGAGTTTTCTCTTCATGCTGTAATATTGATCTGCCTGGTAAGATGTGCCAATTGTTGTCATAGTGTTATGACAATTATGGAGGTAACCAACCACTTTCTGATGACTATGAGACATGTTCCATGGAAAGGTTTTCATGCCTGATAAGGTAAACCTGAGACAAAGTCCACAGCAATGGACATTATTGGTCCTAGGTGGAAACCTACAGTTGTTATTTTAAATAGTTATATCATACAACCGCCTTCTAAATACTTATGTTTGTACCTCTATTTTTTTTTCTGCTGTCAATTTTGGTTAGAGAAAGATCTTTCTGCAGTGGGTAGTAGTTAAAACAAAGATTCATATTTGTTCAAAGTACCAAGAGTACATGACTGTGAGTGATCAGCAGTGAATGAATCATTTATATTAATCTTCCCACATCCAAGACTCAGGGACCATCCCAGAAGACTTGTCAAAGAAAGTCAGAGCTCATGGATGAAGAGAGGAGCTGTGAAAACAGACTTTTGACATGATATGGCTGCTTGACACATCAACTCCTAGCACCTGCAGTTACCTGCACAATACCTGAACAAAATCAAGCAGTTGAACTTCCAGTATGAATTGGAGAAGGGTCCCAGAGAGGCCCAACCTTTGGCAGAAGAGCTATTTCCAGTTCATGGTTTCTGATAGAGTGGAAGTTACTCTACTTTGGGGACATGGTTGCTAGGGAATTGCCCATATACAAGTGGATGGCTCTGCACATATGCACATAAGAGCAGCAGTATTTGGACTAGGAATTATTAACAACAACAAAATTGGAGTACTTGGTTGGGAGAGAGACAGGGAAGCTGGAGGAAAGTAATAGTAGATGGATATGACTAAAATAAATTGGATAAACGTATGAAATCTTCAAAGAATTTAAAAAAAGGATTTCCTTTAGACCACAATAGGATGTCCTTAGCATTGAAACTGTTACATCAAAACAGCTTCAATAAAACATCAAGCACATCAACTATTAAAGCCTTATGTCTTCCAGCCATCTGTGTTCCAAAGGGCAACTGGGGTGGGCAAAAGAGAACTGTCAGCCATAAAGAAGCAGAACTTTTAGAAAGCACTTCATCTAATAGCTTCTTGACCCAGGGTATTGCCTTGAATGTTTCACTGGGTGATGTGGTATGATGTCTCACATGAGGGGATCACTCTGTGTGTAGGCCTGACTTTTAGGTCAAGTCTTCCTGGAAATAAAAAGCTATAATCATCTGTGAAATACAATCATTTTAATTTTAAAATCCTTTTAAATCTGGCCCCTAGGTCACTTTGAAGACATGAAGATAATAAACCTTTTTATAAAAAACCAGGAAATGTTCTTTTTTTTTTTCAAATGTCCTGGAAGAAGAAAAGATACAAAATTATTTCACTTGAAATTATCAGCTAAAATGGATTCAACTCTTTTAAAAAGCATCTTTCTGAGATACTGAGATACTAGCATGGCCACAGGTCGTACTCCATTGGCTCTTCTGTTTGCTTGGCCCATCTCAAAAGGGTAGGTATTCTGTGGGTTGCCACAAAGGTCAACCAGTAAGGAAGCAGAGCTCTGATTAGAAACCTGGCCTCAGGCTTTTGTGGGTTTTTTTCTTTGTTTCTTGGACATTGTTTTCACAGTTTGTTTGTTTTTTTTTTTAATAAGATGATTGTTGGAGTTAGACTCTTATCGCTGGAACAAAGACAATTTTTCTAAAAGAGTCTAGTTGTGAAAATACTAGATGGACCTCATTAAAATATGATTTCACCCACAATGGCTTGTATTTGCATGGTATAGCAAGACCTGTTTGTATATCTACAAAGTATTTTGAAATCTTAGGTGATGGCAAGGAGCAGAGAGGGAGACGGTTTGTTTCTTTGGCTGTTGCTTCTGATCCTGCCAATAATGTCATTGTGAATTTGGAAGATGTCCCATAGTATGCAGAGCAGCTTCTCTCATTAACATCTCAGAGGGAGGAAGTGAAAATGATGGAATTTATTTCTAGTGTGTGACCTTGTTCTGTCTTAGAATTACTTTTAGTTAAGGATTTAGGATTGAACTACACCAAAGTGAACCTGCTGTGTAGCTATCAGTGAACTACATACTGAGCTGCCAGTGTGTGAACCCTTCACAAATGCCAGTGTTCATCAGTGACCATTACTACCAGGTAACTGACAGCCTTGAATTTTGTCTTGCGTTAAGAAGAGAAAAGAGTAGTCACAACTATTTTTTTTTTTTTTTGCTTGTGAGCCTAGCCTTTAATGGCTGAGACATCTCTCCAGCCCTAGTCATAACTCTTTTGAGAGCAAGGCACACTCCTAATGAGAGGATCTGTGAATTAGTCCTTGATTTTTTTTTTCAGTACAAAAATGGTAGTGAGGGTCATCTAACTCTTCCTTTTGGATTTGAAAAAAAAGTATTGAGATGTTATTTATATGTCATAAAATTTACCTTTGTAAAACATGAATTTCAGCATTTTCAAACACATTCATTTAATGCAACCCTTATGATAAAGCAATTCAAGAAGAAATTCTGTACCTATTTGCTAGCTATCATTTTCCCATTCATTCCTCCTCCTCCTCTACTTTGTCCCAGGCAGCCGCAAGTCTTGATTTTGTCTGTATGGATTTGTTTATGCTGTAATTTCACAATAAATGTAATCATACCATATTTGTACTTTCATGGTTGTCTCCTTTCTCTTTATATGCTGACCCATTACTTTTTTTTTCTTTTTTTCGATTTGTGTGTGTGTGTGTGTGTGTGTGTGTGATGAAAGACAGGAAATAGGGACCACGCCAACCTTACAACAGGTGGTTAGACTTAGTGTCAGGGGAGTATGAGTGTCTTTCTTGGTGATGGCTACAATCTTCCATGCATTCTTTACTCTCTTCTCAGCTTCTTTCCTTATATCTGACCAGAAATAATAGACTCCCTATCTTTCTTTTCTTTATGGTTTTAAATCCACACTTGTCTATTACTGAGTTTCTAGTTCCAACAAATGTCATCTCAGACTAACTTCTCCATTGCTATGGCTATGTTTCTAATTATTATTAGAACTTATCTTGTGTTTTAAAGCCACTGCCAGCATATGAGATTAAACTCAGGTAGGGGATAGTCATCTATTTTATCTACAGGCAGTATCTCTAGTATTTATAGTTCTAGTTTTGTGAACAAAATGGTGGTTTGTGGCAACATTTCAGCTCTTCATAGAATTCTTCAAAGCTAAGATTCTGTTTGATCCTTTAGAAGAGTTTCTATAAATTTCAACACCCCTCGGGAGGTTTAACTCCTCCTAAGTGGGTGATATTCCAAGTCTCCTCCATTTCCAACCAATGACAGGAGTCAAGTCCTGTAAGCAATGTAAGAAATATTAACTAGTCACTGGAAAAGAAATAGTAAAATTCTAGAGAAATTTTCATGTCAAGTTGACATTTGTTGAGTCCAAATTGCTCAAGGTACCAAGATATATTTTTTAGCCTCTTATTTTCTTTTCTCTTTCAATTTTAATAGAACAACAAAATAAATATCTTGAGAATAACTGAATTTTGAAAAAATAGAAGTATGAGGTTTCTATAAAGAACAAATCACTTCCAGTCATACCTAATGGTTTTTCTAATAGCGTTGTAAAATTAGAAGATGAGATGTGAACTAGGGTATATTGCATATTTGAATTCATAAAAAGTACTTGGTAGGGTATTTTCTATTTTTACTTATATAATCATCCTTATTAGTTTTAGAAAAGCAAAAAGCGACCCTGAGGCTAACCAAGATCAAAGGAGAAAAGTAGCAGTCATAATTGATGAGATATAGTTGAACATTGTATGTGAAGAAGAGAAAGCTCAGAAATCTCAGACAGTTAATTTTATACTTGTGAAAAACTTTTCAACAGAAGAAGGAAGTTATTTCTGTGATTCTTCAGATCCTAGAATTTGCTAATAAAGACATATTTTCATGATTTAAGTTTATCATAAAGAAAACTTTCTTTCTTTCTTTCTTTCTTTCTTTCTTTCTTTCTTTCTTCCTTCCTTCCTTCCTTCCTTCCTTTTTCTTTCTTTCTTTCTTTCTTTCTTTCTTTCTTTCTTTCTTTCTTTCTTTCTTTCTTTCTTTCTTCCTTCCTTCCTTCCTTCCTTCCTTCCTTCCTTTCTCTTTCTTTCTTTCTTTCTTTCTTTCTTTCTTTCTTTCTTTCTCTCTATCTTTCTTTCTTTTTCTTCTCCCCCTCTCTTTCTTTCACAAATACATCTAAAGATGAAGAGGTGTTTAAATTTCTGGCTATTGAAAATGATTAGGCAAATTATAAATGACAAAATGTCAAGTATATACTGGACATGATATATTCATGGATTCTTCTAATAAACAATAAATTCTCAAATCGGTGATATCTATTTTGTACTAATAAATTATGCACATATGTATTTGTGCACACATGTATGTATATATGTATGTATGTATGTATGTACACATTTTAAAACAAAAAGCAAATCCACAGGGAAATCAAGACTTAAACTTTGTATCTTAAATTTTATATCTTCAGAGGTCTTCAGAAAATATGATTTTGAAACACTTGAGTTACATGACCTTGTAAGCTTCAGTTCGTTATTATCTTATTTGAGACTTTCACTAGAAGAAAATATTAAGAATCATATTTGTAGATCAATACGACAGGAAACCAGGAAAGGGCTACTATAGACTTAAATAATAAGTAATGTTTCACTTGGCAAATTTTTAACAATAAAAATATCATTGAACATTTCTTTCTGGTCCTGTTTAGCTCATGAGGAATGGCTTTGGCAGGCATGGGAGATAACTGGCCACCAATGAAATGAAGTAATTACTGAAATCAGAGAAAAGAAAGCTCAGAGGAGGATGGTTTGGATTGACTGGGGCAAGGTTAGAAGACTATATAGTCTTCCAGTCTTTGAAATGCCAAGTGAAATCTGGAATTATTAAATATGGACAAATATGGAATAAAAGGATAGAAAAGTGGGAAATATAGGAGGTTTCCATTTGAGAAATATTTTATGTTCGCTCCCAAAGTCATCAAACACTGAGCCAAGAATGATCTCAGCAGATACTTGAAGTGTAAAGTTGGATTCAATTTTATATATATGGTGGTAGAGGACAGAGTAAATTATATAATGTATAATCTGAAAGAGTCAAGATATAGCAGAGTTCTCTGCCCTTTCTGTAATAACCTGATCATGACATTGTTCCTCCATTCACAGTTTTGGATATAACAAACATAATGACTATATCAGTCTGTATTTACAAGAAAAAATTATTCAGTGAGATAAAATAACTAATGTGTTTAAAGTAAGAGAAATTGAATTAGCTGACTTGAACACCACCACCAAAACTGGCACAAAATTAAGTTTCTATTTAAACATAGTAGAATTTAATAAACATTCTAGTTCTAAAGTTAGATAGGACTTATTAAAATCACCTTATTTCTTCCTGGAAATGTACATCTAGGACAGTAATAACAAATATATAAAGGTTCCAACGATCTGCAAATGATTTCATTTATATGCATAGGCTACTAATCATTATAGACTTTTTAAAGTGGTGTTTTGTGAGACTTCTAACAGTAGCAGTATATGTTTCTCTGACTCTTTAGCCTGTTCTTGGACCTCTTTTCCTCCTACTATGTTGCCTTGTCCAACCTCAATATGACGGCATTTACTTTGTCATATTGTATCCTGTTTTGTACTGTTTGGCTGTCATCTTTTTGAGGCTTGCTCGTTCCTGAAGGGGAAATGGAGGGGCAGTAGATCTGGAGGAGAAGATAGATTAGGGGTAGGATGAGTGGGGGGAGGTGAAAATGTGGTTGGAATGTATTGTATGAGAGAAGAATCTATTTTCAATAAAAAGGTGATTGTTATAAGAACTACTTTAGTTTTTGTATAAACATGACAGTTAATGTGTGGTGACATGAACTGGTTTGATGGTTTTGGCTATAGTCAAATATGGACTTATTTGACATTGTATATCTAGCTATCCTATTTCTGTGATGGCTAATCAAAGGAGTTTTAGACTTGAGAAGGACACACACAAAAAAAATCTCTCTCTTATTTAAGTGGCATCCTTAACCATAACTCTATGATACGGCTTCAGTACAGAAATGGTTGCTGCCAGGCTGGTGGGAGCACGGAGGTTAAAGGAGGGAAAATGATGCCACACTCAAACATGGGAACAATTTTGGGTGGTATATTCTTTCTTTGGAGAGAGTTTTTAGCTTGAAATAGATTCTCAGAGAAACCTGAGTCAGACAAAACCTGTTAAGAAATTTTGTAGGATCATATCTCAGAAAAGCCAAATAGAATGATAGGCTAAGTAAGAAAAGCAGGGAGTGTGACTTCACATATATTCATGCCTCTGCACTTGAAGACAGATGTGTGACAATGTGTTGTGGAGTGAATACAGGAACGAAGAATGATATAGGTTTTGGACAGTACTTCAGAGGAGCAGAAATGAAATTCTTTATACCAATAGAAATCGCTTTGTATATGGATGTCAAGTTATTTTATTTTATACTTTAAATGACTTTGTGTTGAAGGCTACAGGGTACTTTGTACTAGAATGCAAATTCGTGAATTGTTGAGAATCCTTAACTGTGAATTTCATCGACCTTAGGTAAATTTACACTTAAATTACAAAGGAAAGGAATAAATTCAGCTTGGGCTTCCTTCTATTAATGTAATTTTTGTTTTGTTTGTATAGATTTTAATAATTTTTCTTTGATGAACAAGGTATGTAGTTATTCTGTATTATAGGCATTTTATAGGAGTAACTAGGAAGGTTAGGATTTTTACTATCAGGCAACCTATATGTTGAATGAATTGCTCAGTGTTTCTATCCGTTTGGCGTCATGTTAATAAAACACCCCTAGGATTATGAAAACCATGTAGGATGTTTCATAAGCAATTTTCAAATCCAGGTATGGAGCTATCTTAGACTTCCTGTTGACTTTCTACTGATGCCCAAAGAGATATACTCCTAGAAATGACAAATCTCCAAGAGGTCTGACATTGTGAGGCCCATGAATACTTGATTAGGATAAGGTGCTATGAATCAGTACCCCTGTAGACTTTCTGGATGTGCTTTGTCTTTACAAAGTCTTAACTTCACAGTCTATTTTTTATTAGCCAAGGGATTTAGCAGCTTCCTTCCATATGTCAGCATTTGCAATTATAATTAAGAAATGTATTAAAACTAGAGTGAATTAATGTGGAAAATGGATGGTGGCTTGGGACTACATTTCCCAAACTAGGTGTGAAAGAATAACTCAGTTTGAGAAAAGGGAGGTGGATTCCAAAGCAAGAATGGAAATGTAAAAACCTTCGAGGAATATCCAAGTAAATTCAAACTTTCATCACAGTTAACATAAGTGGTCAATGAAAAGGATGTGAAGCCATCTCAACAGTCTTGGGTGCCTACATTGGCTTTATAATTTGTTGTCTCCATCAGTTACTATTTTTGACATCACTGAGGTGTTTCTTGACGCAAAAATCGTATGGAATAATTCAAAAGGTGACATCAAAATCCTTTGGAATATAGAGAAATTTTAGCCTTAATTTCCAGAGTCAGGTGTCATGGATAAATCTGCCATAACAGATTAGAAGGGAAGCTCTGCAGGAGTGAAGCAGTCGTCTTAATCCCTAATGGGATAGGAATGAATGCTTTCTCTTTTGTGAACTCCAAAGGACATATAGTTTGTCTTTTAGCCACAGAGAGGGAAGAAGTAAGCTGATTAAGCCTTGGTTGATTTAGTTGTAATCTTTATGCAATTTCAGGATATAGCAGAGCAAAAAGGTATACATTCTTTACAAAAGGTATTAACATTCTTTGTACTCTCAAGAACATATGTAGAACAGAGGAAAGAAACCTAAAGATGGATGCTTTAATCATCATTGAGTTGCGCTGTCAAAGGTAGAAGGCGTCTCCTTCCTTCCTTGTGATGCCACGAGAAAACAGACTTCAATATTCTATATTAAATGACTTCAAAAGGCTGAAAAGCCCTTTTAAATCTGGTGATACTGCTGCCAGCAACAATGGAACAGGTAACTTTTATTAGCTTGACAGTGGCCAGCATTAAGCAACTTATGCCAGTGCTTGGAGGTACTAAAAATGCATGTAACAGGGGAGGCCATGCATACAGGGAGACTTCACATTCAGGGATAACCATATTTCCCAGCTCGTCAAATCACCGATTAAATCTTCTTTTAAATAGGTGAAGTGGGCCTGTGACCATTACTCCTCTTCCTCTATGTTTTGAAAAATATGTTTTAAATTATTGTTTCATTATTTAAAACAGTCTTTAAATTTTAATGTGTTTTGGGTTTTTTTAATTGGAATAGAATTACATCACTTTCCCTCTTCTCTTTCCTCCCTTCAGCCCTTCCTTTCTTCCTGCTCTGGAACTCCTTTTACATTCCCTTCCACTCTCAGGCCGATAACCTCTTTCTTTATTATTATTATTATTATTATTATTGTTACATATATATGCACACATATATACAAATATAACTTTCTGAGTCCACTTTTGTTATTTGTGTATATATGGCTTCAGAGCTAAACACTTCTCATTGGACAACAAATAGGAGAGAAATTACTGCAAAATAACTAAGTGCTTTTGTTGACTATAACTTGTCTCTTTACATGATCTTATTCTATTTTTTACATAAACAAATACAGAGATTAGAAGAAACTTACCTTAATTCCAAAATGCTAACAGAGTTTCCTGAAGGAAATATTCGCCTTACAAAATTGAAGTCTCCAACATACACACTACCATCAGGGCCAGAAGCTAAGGCAACAGGAGCAAAGAGTTTGTTGTTGTGGGCTGGACCATTGCAGTTAGTGCAGGCCACACTCCTTTGGTATCCATTGCCCATTATGGTGGCTATGACTGGAGGCTGCTGGGAAATGAACATATTTTCCCCATTTCCTTTGTGAATGATTCCTAGACACAGTTTTAAAAAAAAAAAGGAACAAAACATTAGAAAAGTATTTGCCAAACAAATATCTTGTCAAAAGTTAAGTTCTTTCATAGTTCAAAACAGGAGGAAGCTTTGGCTTTATGGGAGAATCTGAGAGTGGATCACATTCCTATTAATTTTATTTAAATGCATACCTATAACAAATAGTAGTGTAACACTTTGCCTCAGTTTGTCTTTCTGGAAGTGGGGAAATGCAATGAGTCTCTTTAATACTGATTCGAAAGTCTATAATAAAGTATTTAAGAACTATTAATGCTCTCCCATTTACTCAACTCTGTAGATTCTGTGTGAGTAATTTTTCATTTTTGATTGGCTCTTTTGATGCCTCGCACTCATCTGCCTGACTCCAAATTATCCTCAGTATGCAATTTGTTCAGAAAAAGAGACTCTCCATCCATTTTATTATTAACCTTAGTAAAACACAATCAGAATGGTAATGTGCTTTTATGAGAAGGAAAGAAAGCCTACTGCTACACTGCACTTCAAAGCTATAATAAAGAGACTTGAATTTTCTATGCCTTTGGATCATATCTAACTACATCATTGCCAAAACTAGAGACACCGACTTATGAAAATGTTTTTCAACCATTCAGTTTAGGTAATTACCCATGACTTTGACTCCCATCAAAGTTAGCCAAAGCTTTCTTCTCTGTGGAGTCTTTACCCAACACGCAGTTTCTTACTAGACCTTTTGCCTTGGAAGCTCTATAGCTACCTCAAACTGAAAAAGGATTGGAACTGAGCTCATTATATTTTTCGTATCCCCTACCAAACTCCTCCCTTCCTCTCTCTTTAAAAAACCATCCCATGTGTATTGTATCCAGTACATAGTTACCTAATTTGGAAATCTGGTCATTATGACAATTCTTCATTTCATTTCATTCTTTAAGCCTAACTAGTAATTTCCATTGAGAGTACCTCCTTAAATGTACTGGAAATCTCCCCCTGTTCCTACTATTACTGCCTTAGTTCAGTTTTCCTGATCTTCAGGCATACTGATCTGTGAACCATTGTCCATATTCCTGGCACAGAGATTGTAAAAACCTTACAATATCCACCATGGAATAAAGAGTGCATTCATTATTGATAAGGCTTACAAATTATGTGTTGGTTGGTCTTCTTATATTTTGTGAGAATTTTTTCTCTCATTACACTTTTGTTTGTATTCCCATATCTGGTCATAATCAAAAATGTATAGTTTCTTTCACACTCTTCCCTTCTGCTATGATTTTGTATGTATTATTGTCCCATATCCTGAATTTTCTCTTCACTTTTTTCTGAGGGAACTAATTTCAGAACTCAGTTCATGTCTTCCCTAATATTTCACCCAGGCAGAACTGGTAACTCTCCTCTGTGTGTGCCCGTACTTTGCTTTCCATAGCTCTATTGTAATACTCACCACACTGTATGATACATTTTCCCCACTTCTATATCTTCCCTATTGTAATATGAATGAACTCCTTGAAGGCACAACTTCTGTCTTACTCCTTTCTATATTTTTAGTTCCAATCCCCATGGCCAAGTTTTTATAAGTACTCAGTAAATGCTGAAAATAGGCTTTGAGTCTCTTGTAGTTTCCTTTTTCAAACCTCAATGATTTTGTAAACCTGCTGTGCCCGGGCAGAAAATCCAAAGAACGTGTACTGCTGTGCGAAATATCACAAGTCAGTCCAGAATGAGCCAGGGCAGGAGAAACATCCATGATGTGAGAAGGCATGCAATGTGTTAGACTGAAGGAGCTGACAGCAAATGAATGGATACAGTTAGACTCTATGCCCTTATTTTTTCTTCTCCTGTTCCTTGCATTCTATATCCCCACACATCTGTTATTCTCTCTAAATACATCCTGAAATGTCTTCTTCAGTTCTCTTCCAACTTTCAGCTCTATAGAAGAAACTATTGATCATTCTGAGATAGGAACATTGCTGGTAAAAATAAATAAGAACATAAAATATGCATGTCAAGGCACCAATATATTCCTATAAAGGGACTTCCAGGAACTAGAAATTCCATTCATCATATGGTCTTTGGATTTCAAATTTAAATATGTTTATATTCCCTCCCAGGGTGGCTCCAGCTACCTTTTCAACACAAGATTTACAAGAGTAACTATAAGTTTACATTCCAACAAACTGATCTTTTATTGCAAAACTGTAGGATAACTTTATGGTCACTACCTATTTATTAAACTGTTAATAACTTTATTAGTTAGTAAGGACCTTTCTGATGATTTCAAACAATTAATTCAATATGATTAATAGGACCAAATTTCATTTCCCTCCAAAACCATTTAAGTGTAGTGTGATCAATACTGCAATTTTAACGAAATGGGAGGAAATAAAGGAAACTGTAATGGCAGGTGCACAACATCATTGAGAAGAAATTATCTGATGATTGTAGCTGAATATCTGACCAATGAGAGAGTATGATACATTCGTTAGTATTTGAGGAGGAAACCACTATTTAGCATGTCAGTACTTCAGCAATTCGCGATAGGGTGTACCATTCAAAAATCTTTCCAATTATTGGCTTAGAAACACACGATTTACTATTAACATCTATTTTCACAGGTAGATATCCATTTTTTATATCAATATAATGGTATAGTTAACAACTGCCCTCAAAATGACATGTTATTACCAGGCTCCTAGCAATTTAAAAACTAAAGATGGCTATTCTAACCCATTCTTCTAAGCCTGCAATTCCACAACTCCCCTTTTCGATTAGAAAGCCCAGTAGTCCATCAAAAAAGAAGAATGATTAAAGGAAATAAAACATAAGGCAATGTACTTTCTGATTACATCTCTACAATTGATGTCTTGCTTTCATGCAAGGTACTAAAGTGCCCATGTACTGAAATTACCATTTCTGTTTAAAGCTGAAGCAATCAAAACAAAAATGGGCAAACCCTTTTTGTATTGCCCTGGAAAAATAGATCATTTTGAAGGGTGTTTTCGTTGTTTCAAGAATCTGTTTAACCTTCCATTACACAGAACCAGTCCATACCACCTAGCAACAATGATTTAACGCCAATTGTTCTGCAAAAGGTTGCTGTGAAAATATTTTGTTTATGTTTCTGGAAATTTTGATCAATTACTGCTGCTTCTTTTCTAGTTTATTCTGCAATGCACGCTTGTTTTGAAAATGGGACAACATGCTTTATTTATATGAAGGCCAACTTCTCGATTGGGTGTCTTAGTTGACAATGAAATATCACTGAATGTGATACCTTTCTCCCCCCAAGTTTTCCCTTTCTCTGCTACAGAAAGAGCCAAGTTTGCACTGTAATAAAGTAAGCACCTTTTTAAAACATGCTACCTTTCTGCTACCTTGCTCAAAAGTTCTTCTGAAGCTTATAAACAAGTTTAAAAATAAAATTCCCATTGGAAGCCAGTGGGTGGTGCTTTATGCTGATTTCAAAGGAGAAACCATTTTTCAGACTTATGACCAACAAGAGACACAATACATATTTCTCTAACTACTTGACTGAGAGGGTATAAACATAAAATGGGAGCTATGCCAGTGTGATCAATGGCACTTAACTTCTTCTCCCAGTAAAACCAATTGGCAACAAATTACTGGCCTATCTGGGAGGCTAAGGGAATTTGCTATTTCTTATAGATAATAACGTACAATTAGTATTGTGGATTGTTCTAATATTTTTTTGATGGTTAACTTCTAGGAAACACTAGAGCATGTTAGAGAAAATATGGTTAGTCTCTGTAATGAATAATAATTTTAGAATATGTATTCAGTACAATCATCAAGGGGTGTATCTGGAGGTAGCATTAAAGTCATTCATTTCTAGTGTTTTTGTCATGATAAAAGCAGAAACTGTCTATGTACCTCAGGTCGAATGTTCACAACCCTTTCTGCACAAGTAGTGGTTAATTGTCAGGTAAATATAATTGTGGTCCCTAAAAATGACAAATGGTCTAAATACAGTGCCTATTGGAACCTACCCACTGCATAATGATTGGGGAGCCAGAGAAAAACTGAGAATAGAATGGCAGCAGACATCCAATCTAATTATAGGTGTCTTTTTAACCAGCAAGAGGAAATTGGAGGAAGATAGATTCTTGTTTCTAATCTACTATCTGTCTCAGATCAAAAAGGCTGGGTGCTTAAAGAGTTAGGCTTTTTCGTGAGAGAAACGGAGTGGCAGAATTTGGAAAGACATTGTTCTTGCCCTAATCAGTCAGAAAAGATCATCTGACCTGAGGGGGAAGAGCATTGCTTTCTAAATTGGTGTTCCATGTTCTGAACCTCGCTCCCTTGCATTTCTCATTCTTGCTTCTAAAACTGCCTTTGTGAGTGGGATTTTTGACTTCAGAAACACCCTAAGACAGGCATTTGTATGCAAGGTCAAACAGGAAGGCATTGACAGAGCTGGCTTCAGTTCTATTTCTTGACAAGTGGGACCAGTTCTTGGTGAGAAACACAATGCTTCCACAAAAGGGATGGTCAGTGTACAAATATCCTTTGAGGAGAGGGGAGAAATTATCCAAAATAGTAAGGTTTCCTTCTCATTAAAAATGATCAGAGAGGTAGAAACAGAAAACAGATTTAGTGAGGCTGCTGGTGATGCAAGAGATATTTTTGTTGTGATTAAATATTCCATATGTGGGTTTTGGTGATCACAGCACAAGTAGAAATTTACTAAGAACCATTTAAGTGTGCACTTAAAATGAGTAAGTTTTATGACGTATAAATTATACTTCAATAAAGCAGTTTAAAATTCTCAGAAGTAACTTCATACCTAATTACCTAAGAAGTAATTATGGATGAATTAGGAATATAAGCAATGCGTAGTTCCCTAAGCCGGCTTTCTGAATGGCTCCCCTGTTTCAACATCAATATGAAGCAAAGGATAGGAAGATACAAGACTGGGAGCATGCAGCTGGGGGCTGGTTCCATTGAGGTCATTTCCCACTTTGTGTTTAATGTCAATGACAGGCGTTTGAAAGAGACAATCCATATACGCCAATAAAAGTGAGTGGAAAAGAAACAGTTGCTTAAAATGTCAAACTCTTTCAAATCAAAACAAACAAACAAAAAACCCCTAATAATTTAATAAGTGGCATCTGCCCTTCCGTTTTTGTACTCTGAAAACTGTGGCTCTCCTTTTGACAACTGAAAAAAAAAGTTGACATTTTATGTCTGTGCTCGAAGCTTTGCTGTATTTTTTTTTGAAATGGACTTAGCATCCTTCTTCAAGGGGAGGGGGGGGAGGGAGGTATACTGGTGACATACAGTAATGGATTTGTTTACCTGGGTCTCACACAGGGCCTAGGATAGGATTCGCCATTCTATTGGTGGAGCAAATCTGGTTCTCTTTGCTCATCAAAATGTCTATGTAGCTGTTTTTCGCTATGTGTACAAATGAAGTAAGATCATGGGCAGAATCATAAAATGCAGCTCTTGGCATCACAAAACAACTCATATTTATCCCATAAATGTAGGGAGAATAGAAGGATGGCTGAACTAAAGACATACCTATTTTTGCCTTCTGGAAATGCAACCTGAAGTATATGTACTATTACAGGTTCCTTTAGAAACTGCCTGTTTACACAGAGAGCAATATGATTTTTAAATTTTTTTTGTGGTAAAAAGTTACAAGTAGGAGGTGTTTGTGGGAAATCTGGATGGAAATCCTAAGGACCAGTTTCCAAGTGAAATGGGAGAGCAAGCAGAGGACCTTGAATGAAGCTGCCATAATCAGAGTAGAAAAATCACTGTGAACTTGGTGGGTACATGTGATCCTTTCTCATGATTGATTTCCTCATTTACTCAAGACTTCAATTACCAACTAAGAAGATGTGCTAGCAGATGAGAGTATTCTGATCTGAAGCACTAAAACAAACTCAACATTAATGTACAGTCCCCACAAGCAAATGTATTAATTAGGTGTTTTTTTTTCCTCTTACACTTGATCAAATTTTCAGCAACAAATGAGTACTAAACAGGAGTAGAAAACTAGCATTAACACAAGTTTTTAAATTATCTCACCGCTTTGAGGATTAAAAATATGGTGTTTATTCAAGGACCAGCCTCCTAGGTTAGATGCATCCATCTCAAAGCCCTGCAAAACGACTGTCCTTTGTTCCCAGAGAATAAATTCAGGGCACATCTCATATTCATATCCCACAGACACTGCAAAAGAAGAGTTAATAGCATATTAGAAAATTGTAAAATATTTGGCTCATGTTCACATTGGTTGATAAATCTGTGATTGTTTCATCAGCTAATGATTTCTGATATGGGGTGAAATTTAATAGCAATACCTTTCACCTGGCATGGGAAGGAACTGTGCTTAGAATGGCACTGGCTCTCTGAGAATTCCATGCACAGAGAATAATTCCTTAGTACTTTTACAAAGGTACAGGAGAAGGCTGATTTTTCACTTCTCCACATTGCAAAATGCATTCAGGAAATGGACTTTGGAGTACCAAACCACTTATGCAAGACTTGAATACATATGACACTAATAAAATTGATTTAGTCCATTCATATATTTTCTGCACTAACAGCCTTTATATTACTGAGAGGCCCAAGTTTGCTTGGAGTGCTGCAACTGTAAATCCTACTTTGTGCAGATTATGCTTTCACTTCTGCCTATAGAGTACCAATGGGACATCACCCAAGCATTTGGCTTCAACTCCTATGAAGCACAGATGTTGTGCATTAAATGTGGAACCCTAGTATGCCTCTAAAATGGGAAGTACAGAATGTGGTATCTTAGATGTCTTTGCCCTTCTGAAATATGTATAGCCCAAGCACACCAAGTCCTAGTCATTTTCTCAGTTGGTGAACCTGCTTACCCATCAGAACCCCAGATTTCTGCCTTCTGAGTTTCAAAATGCTTTATAGCACTTAAATGTTCTAAGTCTGAGAGTACTGGCTCATTACTCTACCCATCCCAACAGTGCTTTTGCCTTGATGCCAGATTAAAATAGGCCCAGTTAGTCTGTCATCTGATATTACTTTCTAGTACCAGCCTTTACTAAATCTTTAGATAACTTTAGAGAGCTCAGTTTCTCCCCTTCTGTTTGGTTATAAAAACTGGTAAAACAAACAAACAAACAAACAAGTGTTTAAAACAATGGCAGAATAACAGATCCTAAACAAAAAAAGAATGCAAAACATTTTTGGTAATTGCCATTATTAGGTAGTCAGAAAAACAAATTGATTTGCCTGTGTGTGTGTGTGTGTGTGTGTGTGTGTGTGTGTATACACAGTATTCCGTATGGAGATAAGTCAAACTATCCTTAAGATTACGAGAATATTAGTCTCTAATTTTATAAATGCATGACTAATCTAAAGTAGCAGGTTACACTTCTTTTGGTCTCTCAATCCAGTAAAGCTTAGAAGTAGGGAATCATAATACTTTTCACTGGGTGTGGCTTATGATTTGAAGGACCCTACAGTTGACACTGAGTTTTCTGCTATTGGGTTTGAAACTATTTATGTTGTTTTAGGGAAGGGAATATGTATTTTTATTTTTGTTTCACTGGACTGCACAAATTATATAAGCAATTTCGATGTCACTGCACTTCTATCAGCCATCAGTTGGTTAAGACTCATGGGAAGTAATTTTTTTTGTGTGTGGGTGAATACACATTTGTATATGTTTACATATGTGTAGAGCCCAGAGGTTGACATAAGTGTGCCTTTATCAGTAGCTCTCTACCTTATTATTTTAAAATTTAAAAATTATCTTTGTTGGTTTCTTTATTTGCTTGTTTTGCTTGTGTTTACATGTGCCTGTTCCAAATGTGCATGTGAGCTTTAGAGGCCATGAAGGAGTCATCTTTCTCTTTCTACCATGTGGTAGGCTATCAGGCTTGGCTACAACCAGCATTACCAACTAAGTCATTTTGCCAGCCCCACCTTTAGTTTTCGTGGGAGTGGTTTCTCAGTGAACTGGAACTCATCAGCTCAGTTAAATTGGCTGACTGGAAAACCCAGGGATCCTCTTTTTTGTGCCCTCTCTGTTCTGGGATTACAAATGCATGCCACCACACCTGGCTTTTATATGGATTCTGGGGCTTGAAGTCAGGTTCCCATGCATGAACTACAGGCACTTTATCTACTGAGCCACCTCTACATTTCTGCAAAGTAATTTTTTTTTATTTTAGTCTCAACCAAGCAACATTATCAAGAGTAATCAGTGGGCAAGGGCAATTACTAATCATAAAATGAAGGTAATGTCTAAATGGAAATCATTTCAGGGGTATCTGTATAATGCTGTTCTTTTACGAAGATAGGTGTGAATAAGATCTCTCAGCTTAAAGGAATCTCTGGTGGCACTTGTGCTGTTAATCAATGCTGTCTACAATCTTCCTGATACCTCATTGTAACTTTTCTACTGTTTAAAACAACTCCAAACAGCTGATTTTAAACTAAGAAAAGAAAAACATTGACTTTCAGATCTGCTGTTAAGTAACTTTGGGGTCTCAGGCAAGTTCTTCTTCATCTCTGGGAACTGGGCTCTTCACAAGTTGGGAGAGGGACATTAAAATTGGTCCTTCTTATGATATTGTGGGTTATGATGTTCTTACTTGTGAATCTTGTGAACAATATTATGTATAGTCTTCCTAGAAAAGTGCAAATATACACAAATGTACCAATTTAGATGGTTAGTTGTCTTAATATTCAAGTAATACTTCTGGATTAGAGACACACTATTAAATAATTCTTTTCAGTCCCCATTTAGCATTAACACCATATGATTCAAATTTTCACTCCTTTTACATGGTATTTGGTAAGTTCAACTTTAAGATCAAACTAACAAGCCAAATATTACAATGTAATTCATGTTGGAAAAATCAGGTGGTTAGAGAATGTTGTTGTGTAGAATAACACGGTTTCTGCTTCTCTTGCCAATGTTTAAAAGTCTTGATTAATAAATAATTACAACAACAATAATTGCAAGTTCCTTTAAAGTCATCAACTTGTTCCCCACAGTATGCCTGGCAATTATGGGATCTGCCTTCTGCACAATGTAAGTCTGGTAAACTCTCCTAGAATCCCTTCTCCGGAAGGTGATTGTGCAGTTTTGCAAATAAGCAGTGTGCCTTGGTGACCTCTGATGATGGTGTGGAGCCTGCTTTTCCCTTCTCAGTAACAGTTAAAGATCATCCTAACTCGGCAGCAGGAAATGCTTACATAAAGCATCAATTAAACAGTTCTCAATGCAATGGTAACGAGACATGCATACTCTTTTTACCTCCTCCTATCTGCTTTCTGAATTGCTCTCTAGTCTACAACAAAAATCTGCATTGGCTGCAAACCCCACAATTATATTACTTTTTTCTCCCCAGTTACAGCAAATAGCAACAAGGCAGCCACTTAATAAGTTCCTTCTAATTTTTATTAGATTTACTTTCTCCCGAGAAAGCTCTATGAGCTAATAAAGTTATAATTTATACTTAAGACTTGTCCAAAATTCCAACTGACTTTAATGAGAATGGCTGCATGTTGGTGTATTTTGGTGTGCAACTCCTTGCTCATAGTAACAAGGCAAGGTTTCTTTCTGAGAGCAGTCCACTTTAGCGTAATCCTGGAACTTAGAATTGGCTCCTGAGAAAGAAAAGTTTCACTCTATGATGCTGAACTGCTCTCAAAAACCAATAAATACGAATATGGCAAGTACAACAGCAGTCCAATCTTCAACTTCTCATGGAAGCATACTGCCATGCACTAAAGCCCTAGTCTTTTGTATAATTAAATATAGGGCAAGGCGATTTATATTGGATCCAGTGCAAAAAATGCTCACAACATTCTGTTCAATACCATGACAAGTTGCCATGCTAAGCAAGCAGCGTGGACCATGACCAGTTTCTGGCTTGTTCCCTATAGCATTTGACCATTAACACAGTACTGTATAAGACACACATTCAGACTCTGGCACCCAGAAGTGAGGCTAGGAAAGCTAGTATATTAAAAAAGAAAACAATAACTCAACAGTATTTCAGAAGGACTGTAGAAATAGTTTAGACATAGGGATTGGCACAGGGCCTCATGTTGGTGTGAATATACTAGAAAGACAGTTGAAAAAAATTAACATGGAAGAATAATTTCCTTGAGCCATGTGTTTGTAACACCCTTAATTCCATCTAGAGTTCTGTCTTTCTGCATTCTTTGCCTCACATCCATGCAGAGACATTAAGCCAATATTTGCTAAGCATGGGTTACTGGTTGTTATGATACACATTATTGCAGAGGGCTGTGTCTTCTGGTCACAGGGACACGTGCTTGACTTCATTATTAGTCTTCTTGCAAATGTTACACTGGCTTATAAAAAATATTGAACACAAAAGACTAGCTTGTTCTTTCAGAGGCATTAAAAACCAACCAACCAACAAACAAACAAAACAAAACAAAACAAAATCCTCTTGATGTTCAGTCTATATGGGCAGCATCATTTTTTTTTTAACCACACGTGGACTATAAGAAGGCCAAAGAGGAGAGGCTAGAGACATGGCTCAGTGGTTAAGAACACTGACATTTCTTCCAGAGGACCAGGGTTCTATTCTCATCACCCACATGGCAGATCACAGTGGTTTGTAACTCCAGTACCAGAGAATCTGACACTATCACACTTATATACAGGCAGGCAAAACACCAATGCTCAGGAAATACAAATAAATGAAAATAAATAAAAGAGACTAAGGGGCCATACTGTCCCTGGCATCCATGTAATGACTATACCATTCATCTAGAGTGGCTAGAATAAGAGATTGACAGTAAGCAACCAAGGTAAAGATACAGTGCAATGAAGTTGATTTGTGAAATATGTCAAGATTAAGCAGATGGTTTTCAGTAGCTTCAGGCTAAGGCTTCAGAATTCATAATGCTTGCATTTATGAAAGTAATATATAATTAAAAGTAATCTGATAGTCACTGGAAAAAATTTTATATGTTACCTTCATGAACTCAAAATACATCTAGAAATAATTTGAAGACATTTAAAAATAACTAAGAAAATGAAAATAGTTTTCTTCAAGAGAAGTCATTTAATTGAACAATAAATATTTCATTAAAACTATAATAAAGCAAAATCAGAAAATGACACAAAATACCCACAGAACCAAAGGAAGGAAATAACAACAGACCAGAACTATGTTGATAAAATGTTATCTATTATAAATAAGTACTTGCTCTCAGAATTGTATCTCTTCCTATTCTCTAGTAATTTATTATAGTAGAGGTTCCTTGATTTGACACACTGCCTGGTGGCCTAAAATGCTTTGTTTCTATATAATTCCTATTTTGCTTATTTATTTATTTATTAATGAAAAAGGAAGTAAAAACATTTTATGATAAAATTAAAGATTTACATGAAAATGCTTCTGATAAAATTGAAGAAGCATATAGAAAAACACATTAAGATTGACAATTTTCATGGGAAAATAAAGAGTAAAATGGTAGACATAAAAAACATTGCTAAGTTAATTGAAAAAGGCAGTAGAAACATTTTATGATAGAATTGAAGATTTACATGGGAAATATTTTTAATAAAATTGTAGAAAAATATAAAATAACATTAAAATTGAAGATTATCATGGAAAATTACAGATAAAATGGTAGGCATAAAAATATTTCTAAGTTGATTGAAAGTGGAATTATAAACATTTTCTGATAAAACTGAATATCTACAAGGAAAATCTTTCCGATAAAATTCAAGAAATATATAGAAAAACACGTTAAAATTGACTGTGTCTCCTGGGCATATACCCAGAGGCTTTACCTGCATGCAATAAGGACACATGCTCCACTATGTTCATAGCAGCCTTATTTATAATAGCCAGAAGCTGGAAAGAACCCAGATGTCCCTCAACGGAGGAATGGATTCAGAAGATGTGGTATATCTACACAATGGAATACTACTCTGCAATTAAAAACAATGAATTCACGAAATTCCTAGGCAAATGGTCAGATCTTGAAAATATCATCCTTAGTGAGGTAACCCAATCACAAAAGAACACACATGGTATGCAGTCACTGATAAGGGGATATTGACCCAGAATCTCGGAATACCCTAGACACAATCCGCATATCAATAGATTTCTAGGAAGATGGAAGGAGAGACCCCTGGTCCTGGAAAGACTGGATGTAGGGGAACGCCAGGACAGAGAAATGAGAGGGGGTTGAATGGAGAAAAGAGGGAGGGAAGGGGGCTTATGGGACTTTCGGGGAGGAGGAAATGGGAAAGGGGAAATGATTTGGAATGTAAATTAAAAAAAATAAAATAAAATAAATAATAATAAAAAAAATTGACTGTGTCATGGAAAATTATACGGATAAATTGATAGGAATAAAAATATTACTAAGTTGATTGAAAGTAGAATTATAAACATTTTCTGATAAAATTGAAGATTTACATGGAAAATATTTCTGATAAAATTGAAAAAGTATATAGAAAAACATTAAAATTGAAGATTATCATGGAAAATTATACAGATAAAATGGTAGGCATAAAAATATTTCTAAATTGATTGAAAGTGGAATCATAAACATTTTCTGATAAAATTGAAGATTTACATGGAAAATATATCTAATAAAACTGAAGAAATATATAGAAAAACATGTTAAGATTGACTATTTCATGGAAAAATTATACAGATAAAATGCTAGGCATAAAATTATTCCTAAGTTGTTTGAAAGTGGAATTATAAATATTTTCTGATAAAATTGAACATTTACATGGAAAATATATCTGATAAAACTGAAGAAATATATAGAAAAACACGTTAAGATTGACTATTTCATGGAAAAATTATACAGATAAAATGGTAGGCATAAAATTATTCCTAAGTTGTTTGAAAGTGGAATTATAAATATTTTCTAATAAAATTGAAGATCTACAAGGAAAATATTTCTGATAAAATTCAAGAAATATATAGAAAAACATGTTAAAACTGTTTCATGGAAAATTATACAGATAAAATGGTAGGTATAAAAAAGATTTACATGGAAAATATTTCTGATAAAATTGAAGAAAAATATAGAAAAACATTAAAACTGAAGATTATCATGGAAAATTATGAGGATAAAATGGTAGGCACAAAAATATTTCAAAGTTGATTGAAAGTGGAATTATAAACATTTCCTGATAAAATTGAAGACTTACATGGAAAATAACTCTGACAAAATGGAAGAAATATATAGAAAAAATGTTAAAATTAAAGATTATCATGGAAAATAATACAGTTAAAATGGTAGACATAAAAACATTACTAAATTAAAAGAGGACTCACAAACATTTTCTGATAAAATTGATGATTTACATGAAAAAATATTTCTGTTAGACTATGTTTTTTTGTTGGGGAATTGAGACCATTGATGTTATAAGATATTAAGGAATAGTTATTGTTGCTTCCTGTTATTTTTGATGTTATTTTTATGTTTGTGTGGTTACTTTCTTTTGGGTTTGTTGGAAAAAGATTACTTTCTTGCTTTTCCTAGGGTGTAGTTTCCCTCCTTGTGTTGACGTTTTCCATCTATTATCCTTTGTAGAGGTGGATTTGTGGAAAAATATTGTGTAAATTTGGTTTTATCATGGAATACCTTGGTTTCTCTGTCTATGGTGATTGAGAGTTTTGCTGGGTATAGTAGTCTTGTGTTCTCTTAGGGTCTGTATGAGATCTGCCCAGGATCTCCTAGCTTTCATAGTCTCAGGTGAGAAGTCTGGTATAATTCTGATAGGCCTGCCTTTATAGGTTACTTTTTCCCTTACTGCTTTTAATAGTCTTTCTTTGTTTAGTGCATTTGGTGTTTTGATTAGTATGTGCCAGGAGGACTTTCTGGTGTGGTCCAGTCTGTTTGGAGTTCTGTAGGCTTCTTGTATGTTCGTGAACATCTCTTTCTTTAGGTTAGGGAAGTTTTCTTCTAAAATTTTGTTGAAGATATTCACTGGTCCTTTAAGTTGGAAATCTTCGCTCTCTTTTACACCTATAATCCTTAGGTTTGGTCTTCTCATTGTGTCCTGAATTTCCTGGATGTTTTGGGTCAGGTGCTTTTTGCATTTTGCATTTTCTTTGACTCTTGAGTCAATGTTTTCTATGGTATCTTCAGCACCTGAGATTCTTTCTTCTATCTCTTGTATTCTGTTGTTGATGCTTGCATCTATGACTCCTGAATTCTTTCCAAGATTTTCTCTCTCCAGAGATGTCTCACTTTGTGATTTCTTTATTGTTTCTACTTCCATTTTTAGATCCTGGATGGTTTTGTTCAGTTCCTTCACTTGTTTGTTTGTGTTTTCCCATAATTCTTTAAGGAATTTTTGTGTTTCCTCTTTAAGGGCCTCTACCTGTTCACCCTTGCCCCCCTGTATTTCTTTCAGGGATTTTTGTGTTTCCTCTTTAAGGACATTTACCATTTGACCCATGTTCCCCTGTATTTCTTTAAGGGAGTTATTTATGTCCTTCTTGATGTCCTCTAACAGCATCGTGAGAAGAGACTTTAAATTCAACTCTTGCTTTTCTGGTGGGGCATCCAGGACTTGCTGTGGTGGGAGAACTAGGCTCTGATGTTGCCAAGTAGCCTTGGTTTCTGTTGGTAGGGTTCTTGCACTTGCCTTTTGCCATCTGGTTTTCTCTGGTGTTATTTGGTCTTGTTGTCTCTGGCTGGAGCTTGTCTCTCTTATGGGCCTGTAAGCCTGTGACTGTACTCCTGGGAGACCAACTCTCTTCTGGCAGGGTCTTTGCACAGAAGGCTGTGGAGCTGTCTGGTTCCCTGCTGCAAATGGCGGCTGGAAGGGAAGACTCCTGTCCCAGCTGCTCCACTGATCTAATGCCCTGTGCCCTCTTAGCTGTACCCCTCCAGAGAGAAGGTAGAGATCTCACCTCTGCATTCAGAAGTGAAATCGCTTCTGTGAGATCACTCTCTCCTGGTGGGCTAAATACAGAAAGCTTTGGAGCTGCCTGGTTCCCTGCTGCAGAATTCCTAATTTATTAAGACTGTCTCTATCAGGTAGTGAATTTATATTGAGTGCCTTTTTTAAGGACTTGGGAAAATAGTCATAGTGTTTTCTTTTCTTTTGTTTTAAATTAAGTTTTTTTCTTCCCTTAATTTTTTTTTTATTTTCTATATTTTTTTATTTACATTCCAAATGATTTCCCCTTTCCCGTTTCCTCCCTCCCCGAAAGTCCCATAAGCCCTCTTCCCTCCCCCTGTTCCCCATTCGACCCCCTCTTGCTTCTCTGTCCTGGTATTCCCCTACATCCAGTCTTTCCAGGACCAGGGGTCTTTCCTTCCGTCTTCTTGGAAATCTATTGATATGTGAATGTTTACATCTAGTTCACTGCCTTCCTCCCAGTTTCTGCCTCCTACAATCCTTTACCCATTCCCCTCCTCTTCTCTGAGAGGATGGGGTCCCCTGGGTATCCTTCCACCCTGGCATATCAAGTCTGTGAGCCTAGGTGCTTCCTCTCCCACTGAGGTCAGACAAGGCAGTCCAAGTACAAGAACATATCCCATGTGTAGGCAAAAGTTTTCAGAATGGCTCCCTTTCCAGTTGTTCGTTGCAAACATGAAGACCAAGCTGCACATCAGCTACATATGTGCAGGGAAGCCTAGGTCCAGCCCTTGTATGGTCTTTGGTTGGTGGTTCAGTCTCTGAGAGGCCCAAGGGTACAGGTTAATTGACTCTGTTGGTCTTCCTGTGGAGTTCCTGTCCTTTTAGAGGCCAGTAATTCTTTCTTCCATAAGAATTTCCGAGTTCCATCCACTGTTTGGCTGTGGGTGTCTGTATCTCTCTGAGTCAGCTGCTAGGTGGAGCCTAGTTTAATCTTCTAAGATAGTGAGTTAAAACAATAGATTTCCCAATGTTGAATCATCACTCTTGTCCTAAATTAAATTCAACTTGATAATGATACATTATACTTTAAGCCAGTGGATTTGACTTGGGTGGTATTAATATTTTAGGATACATACCTTATCCATTCACAAAAAAAGGTTATGGAAGATGATAATGTTAGAATATATGTAATTGGATGGGTAGAAGAAATATAAAAGGCATGTAGGAGCTATTCAACTGTTTCATAATAAGTCTTGTGTACTGAAACCCAATGTTGTAACATTGTTTTCTGGATGCCTTGTATAAGTCTAGTTGCATAAAGCCCAGAGAGATGTTCTGTGATCTTTGGGAGTTCCTTTGTGTGCCCATGTCTGCCTCTTATGGTGGAGCCACATCACTCCACTACATTGGCAAGACTAAGGGGTCACTTCTCACTTTATTCATTTGTTTGTTCAATCATTCAACAAATGTGCAATATTTATTGAGTACCTCCTGTTGACAGGCGCTGTATAGGACACTGGGGATATGGGAATGAATAAAACAGAATTCCTCCTGGCACAGCTTATATTCTAGTGAAATAAAAAATATGAAAGAAAAATAAGTAGCACGTACAAACTTACACATGCTTTGATAAGTGTTACAAGAAGAAAATCTGTAATATTAGGAGTGAGACATTAGGAGTGATTCTAACGAGGGAATTTGCTGGATGGAGGAGACAAAGAGAAGAGGTCTACCTAGTAAATTATACTACTACTCTCTCACTTTGTGTGAACATGTTCTAAGACCTCTTACAACATCTGTGGATAGCCCAAATCTGTGGACAGCAGCAAAGCTTTATGCTGGTATTTTTGTCTATGTGCCCTGCAGCATTGTCACACACAGAGTCAGAGTTAATCTATCCTTCCATGTTTCACACTGCGGTGTCTGTTTCATATCACTGTTCTTGTTCTTTGGAGTCATTAAGTAAATTAAGCATTAATTGAACACAAGCATTCCAATAGCTTGGCAGTTGATTTGATAACAGACTCTTCTATGTGCCACTAATAGCCCATTAGTATCTACAGTATGGATATGCTGGACAAGAAGATGATTATTTTCTTCTTTTTGAAAATTATCATGTTGTGTATACATAGTGTTTGTGTGTGTGTATATGTGCCGTACTGAGCACATGGAGGTCAGAGGACAACTTTGTGGACTCAGCTCTCTCCATTTACCTGTGCCTGGATTCTAAGGATGGAACTCAGGTAAGGTCACCATGCTTGCATGTAAAGCAGTTTACCAGCTGAGTCATCTACACTAGCCTCAAATTATTCTTGTCTCGGCAAGAAGAAATGGAGAGAGATATCATTATGCTGCTCAGAATGGCATGCAGTCTAAAACTACATGGAGTATTTATTTCTAGAAATTTTCGTTTAATATTTTCAGACTTCAGTTCACTGGGTAACTGTAACCAAGAAAAGTGAAACCACAGATGAGAGCAGAGGGACTACTGTAGAGAATCACCTTGACTAACAATAGTCTAGTGTTTGCACGCTGAAAATATTTGGAGTAAAAAATGCATTTAATACACTTAACCTTCTGTGCATCAGAGTTCAGCAACATTGTATAATATCAGTATATTTCTTGGAATTGAGTGATTGGGGAATATAGCTTTCTGCTGCTTCCCAGCGACATCAGAGAATATGGTACTATATATCACTAGCCAGGGAAAAGATCAAAATTCAAAGTATGGCTTTTACTGAATGCACAAAGTTTTGCTGCCACTGTACCAACATGAAATTATAAGTTGACCTCTTATGAATTGTGTGCATAGAGAAAACCATTTTATGCAAAAGAATAACATGTGCTGAATACTTTGATAGTTGGCACTTTTATGAAATTTAAAGAAGGTCAGTTTGGCTGGAGTCACTTTCTCTCCAGTGCATCAAAAATAAAGAACCACAATCATTCCCAACCTCACCTAGTAAAAAGTAAAACTAAAGATTGTTATTGCTTCACACTGTTTAGATAGTTTTGTTTGGGTAGGCCTTTTAAGAGTGGGACTCATCTTGGAAATGGGATTTTAAAAGCACACTTTATTAAAAGGGATGTAATATTGTAAAGAAAAGAAATATCCTTTTACTCTCAAAAGCATCCAGTTTTGAAGAATAAATTATTTTCTCACCACATCATGAAGGACTGTAGTATCTTGAGATTAGTTTATAGAAGGGAGTGGGAGGCAGTAATAGTTCCAAATGCTGACTTGACTGATTTGTTGTCTTCCTTGAGAAATCATGTCATTTTTTGTCTTTTTTTTTATTATTTTCTATATTTTTTTATTTACATTCCCCTTTCTGGTTTCCTCCCTCCCCGAAAGTCCCATAAGCCCCTTTCCCTCCCTCTGTTCCCCATTCAACCCCCCATTATTTTTTGTCTTTAGACCCTGTCTTACAAATGGCTTTCCAACTTTTATTTCTGAATGCCACAAGAGTTTGTTGGTTGTGAGTCACCATATATGTAGTAACACACGCACAACGAAATCAAGTGTCCCTATGCAATATTTATTCTCTTCTAGCATCATATTTCGATACTTTCTATTTTATTCTGATAACTTTTGTTCTATTACTCTACATTAAATTACATTCTATTATTCCAAAAATGCTGCTTGACTCATGAACTAAGTTTTACAATCTACCCATGAGTTTGTCCAAACTGAAATGGACAATAATACTTGCTTATCAGAGTAGCATGCCACTTAAAAGCTTTGGGAAGCCCTCAATTCTCTTACTTTAGAGATTCTATCTCCTATTAAAATGTACACAATTTATACCCTGCATCAAACATTTTATATTTAAGTTTGAAAACCCGAATAGCACTTGAGAAGTGGGTATAATGCTTGGTTTTGCAGACACTCACTTAACATTTATTAGTGGTGATTTTCCTGGTTTTCTTTTTATGCTTTGCTTTGAGGTTGCAAAAAACTTAAAAACTTACATCCTGGGCACTGTGCCTATAAAGTTGGCGGTCTAACACAGTTCCCTTCTCAGTTAACAATTATGAATTCATGAGTGGAAAGAAATGAAAGATTATTATCTCGGCTAGCTTTCCTGACAGGAAGCCACTGGGGCAGAGAAATTGGGTGCTTGTTAAGGTGGATCAAGAAAGACAGCAGAAAACGACATGCAGGGTCCATCTGAGTTGGAATTCCTGCTCAGTACAGGCTTTTAGGCTCTTTCTGAACCTCAGTCTCTTCCTCTGGATATTGGAGATCTTATTAATTGTGCTATGCCTACCAAGCAGGAATGCTATATGGATTAAAATGAAATAATGTATGTGAAATTATCTTGCAAATTGTAAAGCACTCCCCATTTATTATTAAAATATTCAGTGGGTCCTGTTCTCAGGGCTGCCCAGCTAGCTTAGGTTTTACTGAAGGAAAATTTATGAACACTAAAGCATCATTCTCAGGAATGTTTTGTGTGCACAAAGCAGCCATAGCTTAGCACCTATTACTATTAATGTTCCCCTGTTTCTCTCTAACACAATTTAGACAGACTCCTATGTGTTGTGAACCTTTAGGAAGTCTAGTTCTCACAGAAACACCACTCCTTCTTGCCAAACCACTGTACTAAATAATTATGCAATCAATGTTGCCAATAACCTTGAAGAAAAATAGGATTGTTTATGGTAGTGCTACTAAAGGTGGATGGCTGATTTTCTGAACTTCCAGGACTCTAAACCGCAGCAATTTAATTTAATTAAAATGAAGACCAGGCAGAATGCATTATTATACATTGATAATATATGCAGACACAGGCAGACATAGGGAATTATTTTGACAAAATTCACATAATAAATGCAGATCAGAGGCCCTGAACAAGCTAGTTTGTCAAATTTAATATGCCATCTCTAGAATTTTAACAGCACTGTGAACTTAGCAGTAGTGATTTTTTTATATTGTTGTGTAAGCCATAGAGTTGGGAAAGAAACTAAATAAAACACAGTGATTTCTAGAGAGTATACTTGCTTTAGAACCAGGGAATGAAGCATTAAGGCCAAACCCTTTCAAAACTCATGGGCAGTTTTCAGCAGGGTAGTCTTGTCTATGAACTGGACCAAAAAATCTTTAAGCCGGATGAACTAGTGATTGTGGCTTTTATAGTGAACATTAGGGTGAGTTTTACTCTTCTTTTCCTTCCACTTGATCAATACTATGCTTGGATTAATCAATCTTATTAGTTTTCACCAATACTTTTTTTTTACACTTGATCTTAGCCAAAAGGCCTAGAAGCGATAATACTTTTTTGTTAAGTAAGGAGTCCATATAACCCCTCTATGGAGAGAAGTAATTTCTTCACTCTTTTATTATCCCAGTTGCCAAGGTCTGTTTCATTGCAGTAAATGATTGGATAGCCTAGGATGTTAAACACTCCCCTTTCTATTGTGGTTGTATTTCAACACTTTATTCTTCTTTTGTGACATTCTGGTTCTTAGATACAATACCAATTCTCCAAAGCTGAGCTACATGGGAAGCAAGATTTCCACATTTCAAACTAAGTGACATTTCAACTTAGATATTCTCCACCACTTCAAATTCAGCTTATTTAAATTTGGACTCCTCTTAGTCCATCATCCTGAAATAGCTGGGTCAGAGATTGACAGTTAATTGGTATGAGAAGGAACAAGAGTTAAGTCCTTCTTAGCCATAGCCTTAATCAAAATCCTTGCTATAAGTAGAACATTATGAACGATGGCTAAGGCTTATTTCAGTTTCTTATTGCTACTGCAATGAACGTCATACACTGAAAGGATTCAAAGAAAATAAATTTGTCCTCTTAGCGTTGAGGTAGTCATGAGTCTCGAATTGGTTTCAATGAACAAAATCCAAGGTCTTAGCAGAACTAAGCTAACATCCACTGATTTTAAGGGTAGATCCCATATTTGTCATCCCCAGCTTCCAGTAGCCACTCATATTTCTTGTTTTGTGGTTTTAATACTTCTTTAAGACCAGCACTACACATCTGCCTCTCTGTGTCATTGTCACACAGTTATATTTTCCTACAACTCTGATCTCTCCATCTGACTCCCTCTTTCATTTTCAAGACCTTTTTGATGATGTAGGCCTAGACAAAGTAGGACAATTGTTAATCACACATTCAAATCTAATCATCAAATTAAAATTTGTTTTTAATCTTAATTCTCTTTTAGCATGCAACATAACATATGTGGATGTAACAGGTGAATATTTTATAGGAAGTTAGTTATTTTTATGTTGCCAAATATCTGTATTAAGATTTCTGAATTTAAAAGCAATCTGAGCAATGCCATATATAACATTGCTGTTACTACCTGATTGAAAACTTTGTCTATTTCTAAACATATTGGTACACTAATTACAAAATATTGCCATGTTCACAATTCATTGTTTGTTCAGAGCATATTATAGTTGTGAACATTTCACCCCAGTGATTACATGTTTAATACCTATGTCTCCATATATTTATTAGTTGAAAATTTCTTTGCTCTTCTTCAGGGGTTCACCAGCTTTCTTTAGAGTAGTTGATTCTCCAACTTCATTATACCACTTCTTCAGATGCTTGACCATTATTAGAAAATTATGTTAGTCTCTATGATGGGAGGAGAATTAATCTATCCCAGGTGTGAGTCCCCCCAATGGTTATCCAATGCAGAGTGGTCGGTCCTGAAACTATATACATGCAAACAAAAGTTGATTCATCAATTTGTATTTATTTGCACATATATGCACATGTATGTATGTATGAGTATTTATTGTTTGATTGTACAGCAGTAATTAAAGAAAATGAGGCCATGAACGTGAGAGTTGGGGGCAGGGGAGGGGTTTGAGAGAAGGTAGTTAGGAGAGACTAGAGGGAAGAAAGAGAGGAGGAAAAGTAATCTAATTATAATTTAGTTAAAACATATTAAATTTATTGTAAGGAAAAGAAAACACAAATAACAGGCTAGTATATGTCATGAATCTATTTAAGTTATACATATATGTTAATATATGTTATAGATTATATTTAAAATATAACACAAACTAGGTTTTTCCTTCAATAAAGAAACATGGTTTTCTTTACCTATTTACTAACATTTTTCTAAACCAAATACTTTTAAAATGTGGTGAACACTAAAATAAACAATCATCTGTTTCCTTTTTTAAGCTAAAATAGTGAGACAGAGATAAAGGATATGTAGTAAATAACGTCTCTTTAGCCACCAGTCCCTTAAATCATGGTTAACTGGGGCATTCCCTACAAGGCAAATAATCTATATTTCAACTTAGGTACTATTTGTGCAATTATTTTGGCCTTTTATTGGGGAGCTTTGCAATTTTTTTCTCTACTCTAAAATTTACCCTTAAATGTATAAAGAAACTTTGTTTTGCATTATACTTTGGATATTTTTAAGGATTTCATTATGTTTTGCTTTAATTATTATCACTAGCCTTACAAGAAAACCAATAACTTTTTTTACATTATTTTTCTTTAAAAGCTTTTTGAGATTATATTTACACCATTTCTCCCTTCCTTTTCCTCCTTCCAAAGCCTTCCATATGGCATTTTAATTAGTTATTTTATAGTCATAATGATACACATGGGTGAACCTTTAAGAGAAGTCAATATCGGAGTCCTCATATTAATTTTTGCTTATGTATGTGGTTTACATGCTTCTATAATTATAGATAAATGTATTAGTGGTTCCCTCATTGAGGATGATTAACCAGAACAAAGAGGAAGAGTTTAGAATATTCAGTTATGGAGCTATGTATTAAGAAGAGATGCAATTCATGTATAAAATGAAGTTGATAAAAATGGTACAGTCAGAGGCTAGAGTAATACTTCTGTCACTGAAATGCTTACTAGGTCCACTTGAGGACCTGACATAAAAAGCCTGGTGCTGTGTATTAGTTAGGGTTTTACTGCTGTGAACAGATACTTTGACCAAGGCAAGTCTTCTAAAGGACATTTAACTGGGGCTGGCTTACAGGTTCAGAGGTTCAGTCCATCATCATCAAGGTAAGAGCATGGCAGCATCCAGGCAGGCATGGTGCAGGAGGAGCTGAGAGTTCTACATCTTCATCTGAAGGCTGCTAGTGGAAGACTGATTTCCAGGTAGCTAGGGTGAGGGTCTTAAGCCCATGCACACAGTGACACACCTACTCCAACAAGGCCACGCCTTCTAATCGTGTCACTTCCTAGGCCAAGCATATACAAACTACCACATGCTGTACTCCTGGGGCTTCCTGGACAGCCAGACTAGCCATATCAATGAGTCCTAGGTTGTATGACAAATACTATCTCAAAGAAAAGATAGTCAGGGAGTGATTAAAGAAGACACTTCACATTAACTTCTGGCCTCCATATGCCTTTGTACACATGTATACCAGCACACACATACACATACAAACAAGCTGTGCAGTCACTGAGGGAAATAGTTTGGGGTTTCTCAGTAATTTAAACATGGTGTTACCATGCTGTCCACAAATATAGGTATATATGCAAAATAATTAAAATCAAGTATTGAAATAAAGACATGTATACAAATATTTATAGGAATACTACTCAAAACAGACAGAAAACAAAAACAGTGCTAATGTCTTTGAGTTGATAAAGGGCAAACTTATACTATATATATATATAAGTATATATACATAACAGAATATTGTTCAATCACAATATGTGAGGTTAGAGGATTGAACTCAGGTCCTCAAGTGTACCTAGTAAGCCTTTTACTGACAGAAGTATTACTCTAGCCTCTCACTGTACCATCTTAACAACTTCATTTTATACATGAATTGCATCTCTTCTTCATACATACCTCCATAACTGAATATTCTAAACTCTTCCTCTTTGTTCTGGTTAATCACAGCTCTATGTGATCACATAAATGAACACTTGTAATGTTATGACAAGTGAAAGAAGCTAAACTCAAAAGGTCACTTACTGGGTAGTGCCATTGGTTTGAATTATACAAATTAAGGAAATATAGGAAGACATAAAGGAGATTAACGGATTTCAGGAGCAGAAGAGAGAGAGGTGTGAAGAGTAACTGCTACTGTGTGTGGAGTGCCTTTGTGCGTTGACAAAAGTGATCTGGAATTAGATATTGGGGATGGTTGTACAACAATTTGAATTGTACTAATTGCATACTATAATTGTAGGGGTTTTTTTGGAAAAAACTTTTTATTGTTTTTTTGTGAATTTCCCACCATGCTCCCCAATCTCACTCATCTCTCCCTCCCCTTGTACCTGCCCCCCCCCACCCTTGCAACCTTCCCCTCAACAAAGAAAAAATTCTGATTGTGGAAGCTGTAGTGTGTTACATTGTGTCCCACACTATACTCTTTTGTCCACATTTCTTTGCTTGCAAAGGTTCATTGCAATGACTTGTTGGTCTGGTACAAGGCCTCTGGCTTCTGCTACACTATCAATATCGGAGCCTCACTGGACTGGAACTCCTCTTGAATTCTGTAGTTCTGTGTATCTGTAGGACTGGCTCCTTCGTGCACTCCAGCAGTTCATCAATGGGATAGATTTGGGGTAAGCCAATTCAAAGCCCTGGATCTGAACCTGAGATGTCAGCCCAGCAGCTCTCCAGCTCTCACACCCTCAGGGCAGGCTCACCAGTCATGCCTGCAACCAGGCGAGGTGCAGGGCCCACTCTCCCAAGTATTGCAGCTGGTGAGGTACATGGCCAGTTTTCCCACTCATGAACCTGGGACCAGCTCTCCCACCAGCCATAGATGAGGAGGAATGAGGGAGGGGAAGAGGGTGTCTCTCTCACTGCTCCACCTCCCAGCAGATGAGAGGCAGATCTGGTTTTCCCACATTCATGGCCTCAGGGCCAGCTCACCTGCAAGCCTCACATTCAGGCTACTGTGCTGCCCAGGCAAGGTGCAGGGATAGCTCTCCCAGGCATACACCCTTGAAGCCAGCTCACCTGCACTCTTTTTTTAAAACCATATTTGACAGCAGGTTTTTTTTTTATTGGTTACAAAACCTACGTCCATATACAAAATTAGGAACATGTTTAGATGCCTCTTTTGAAAGAACATTTTAGTCTTTTTTTTTTTAAAAACTGAGTTTAAAAAAAATAAAAACAATGCAATTTTAAACCACTGTTTTGAAAACTTAAAAGTGTAGCAATACACCCAGTTTCCTTTATCTACGAAATGGTGTGAATCCAATTCAAAACGGGTAAGGTCACAGCAAACCGAATCAAGCAGATGCAGAGTCTGTATTACTTGATGCTAACGTTACTTAGCGGTTAGTTTGCACTTAAGATGTGAGAGGAAATAGGAATCATCACAGTAGAGGCCCAATTTTAATCTCAATGTGTGCAAATTTTAAAAGGTAACTGTCAGTTAAGTAGGGAGAGTCCAGAAGAAAGTAACTGGAAGGGGGGACAATTCACACTATCAAGAAGGTTTTGACTTTAAGGGTTTCACCAGAGTGTGTGACCTTAATTCATTCTGACTTTGTTACTCCTACTTTTAGTGAACACTACACAGTTTCAAAATTTGGACAAGTGTTTGAACAGGATGCAGTTACCCTATGAAGATTTGTTTGTTTGTTTGTTTGCTTTTTTATGGTTTTTTTGAGATAGGGTTTCTCTGTGTAGCCCTGGCTGTCCTGGAACTCACTTTGTAGATCAGGGTGACCTTGAACTCAGAAATCCTCCTGCCTCTACCTCCCAAGTGCTGGGATTAAAGGCGTGCGCCACCACCGCCCAGCACCCTATGAAGTTTTAACTCAAAATTTGGGTAAAGAACAAAGGCACAATGAACTTCAACTTAATTTTATGTGCACAAGAGTTGAAAAATCTGGGCCACCTGAAAGAGAAATTGATTCTATAATTTATAAAACATAAAAACAATCAGAGGCCAAACTACTATATTAAAACAGATTCTCTAGCATGTAAGATCTTGCAGTTTAAACATATGCTTGTATTCATTTTAGATACAAGACAAAACTCACTCTATAAAGTGGGTCTACCTTGGCATAAATATATATATATATATATATATATATATATGTAATGAAGCACACCTGCTATGTGTTGCTTATTAATTAAAACACCCCAGTTGATTCACACAGCTCAAATGGCATCTGTCTCCTCTTCATCACAGTAAATATAAGGGATAGAAATCACCTGTACTCTTGTCCTTCAGGGTCAGCTCTACTGTGCTGGCCAGGTGAGGTGCAGAGCCTGCTCTCCCAAGTGCTGTAGCAGCTGAGGAGCAGGGACATCTCTCCTGCTCTCATGACCCTATTGGGCCAGCTCTCTCACTCACTGCTGATGGTGCAGTAAAAGGGAGGGGAAAGGATCTCCCCAGTTGCTGATGCCACCACATGTCAAGAAGCAGGGCCAGCTCTCCTACCACCAGGCCCCCAGGTTCAGCTCACCCACAGCCCCAACATCCCAGGGTCAGTTCTACCGTCTATTTCCTTATAATCCAGGCAGGGTTCTTCTAGTCTCTCACTTGATCTCCTTCCTGGGAGCCCATCTGGGCCTGTTTGGTGCTGGGCTGGTGGTCCTCTCAGGTTTTTAGGGAATGTTAGGCTGCTAATCATTCATATGTTCATAGAGCAGAACACTGAGTATAGACATAGCCTCTCTCTTCTTTGCCACCCAATGATGTACAAGTGACATGGTAGCCACACCTGCAAAACCTCTAGGGGCAGGAAAATGTGAGTATCCACTCAAATTTGAACTCAAACCCATGACCCTGAGATTGGGCCTCACGCCCTACTGACTGAACTATATGAGCACTCCCTGTAGGTAAGGTTTTATGGAATGTAAATTATGTCCCAACAAAGCTGTCATTTTTTTAAATCAGGTTCAGATTCATACACACAAATCTTATGAAGAAATAATAGAAATTATAGTAGTTAGCTCTTTATGTTGATAAATGTTTACATGTTACAGCTTAAGAAAATAATAACCAATTGTAACACCAACAACTAAACTAATCTTTAAATCCAGCAGAGGTCCAAGGAGGTGCCTTAAAAATTTGAAGATATAGAACAGTAGAGATGTGTAAGAAATTTTATTCTACCCAGTATATCAAGAGCTATAGGCTAGAATCTGGGATTAGAGATTATAGGGCTTTGAGTATATGTCAGTTAGGGTCACAGAAAGATTCAGGATATGGTTACTGCAAAGAATTTGAATGAAAGTATGGGGAAAAGCTAACTATCAGACTGGCAGCACTGGGCAGTACTGGGCGGCACTGGGAGGCCTTCTCATCTTATAGGAGCAAGGGAGAAAATGATGACACAGAGATCAGGGAGAGGTTAGAGACAGATAGCTACCCACTGTAGGATCGTGAAAGGCAGCCTGGTTTCTGGTTGAGCTAGGTTTGAAACCCCAGTGACCCTGCAGGCAACCCTGCAGGGAATAGTCCTACAAGGAATGGTAGCATGCTCCTAGACACCAGGCTCCTGACATGAGGCCGCAGCTCTCTATAATATAATTCTGTGGCCATCAGTCACATAAGGGCAAAGCCCCGAGCCCCTCCACAGGTAGAAAAGGTGACCACAGGTCACGTAGCCTCAAGACAGATCTCCAATTTAATGAGTTACCTATAGGCCTGAAGACTTAGCAACAAACTCCCCTTCCAAGACACTTCTCCCTGCAGAAGGTATTTAACCACAGGCCCGCCCTGAGAAAGTGAAGTATGGTTTTACTCATCACAACTCTCCACCATGACAATAAATGCCTTAAAATCATGGACTGCCTCTTTTCATTGGGATCCGCCATAGGGAGCAATGGAGTAGGTCTTTGTCTAAAGAGCTGGCCACTAATCTCCCACAGGAGGCCTCTCAGGTCTCCCAGCCACGGCCTCCACCAAGCCAAGAGGCTCGATGGACAAGCCAAAGACTCTCTCATCCTTGTGAGGACCCAGTCAGAGGAGTTTCCCCCTTTCCCTTTGGCTCTGGGCTTAATCCAGTCCAAGCAGCTCTTCCACCGTGCAGGCCTGGGGAGCCCCCCCAGCTGGCTCCGGCAGTCCCCAGGAACCTCAGACTGTGCTCCCCAAACCCTGGAGCGGGGTCCCACGGCTTCCCATAGCCTGATGCCGGACCAGGGCTGGCGTGGCATATGAGTAATCAAAATTCCTGAGCTCTGGGGCAGACGAGGGCCACCTTTTAAACCCACAACTCACCAGGAAGATAATCTGAACCTGGAGAAGGAGTCTCTATAACTTTAGCATAACTACTATACTCAAGAGAGACCAAGTGTTGGCTGGCCAGTGACCTTAGTGTAAATTAGCCTCCTGGTCGAGTTCTGAGTTACAGGGCTTTTTATATACCATGTATCGACTGGCTGATATAATGTGATATTCTTTCAACAGGAATCTGAATACAAGAAAAAGTAAATCAGCAGACTGGGAGATGAAGACCCAGTAGAAAGGGACAGTAGTTAGTATTGAAGTTTAAGGTAAGCTCACTAATAAGTACAATCCAGTCCCTATTGGGGGAATGCAACGAAATCTTGCTGAGGAAGGGACTGAGGTCATCTAAACCTGCCCAGACACCAGAGAAAAGACACCAGACTTTTCATTTTTCTCTGGAATAGGAGAGAAATTTGATACACTACAGTCTTAGAAATATTGCTTAGTGATGTGGAGTCATAGGATGTGAAAACAACTCCTCCACAGAGATTCAGCTTCCTATCTGTCCTTAGACTTCTGGACAATATGGTAATACTTTGGCTCAAGATTATAGAAAAATCAAAAGGAATAGGAAATCTGGATGCTATTTTATTTAACATACTATAGTAATAAGTTAATGGATTCTAACCATCCTAGACATAAGTGATAACAAGCAGAGATGCCTATAAGGTAGAATTTGTAGTTTTTAAGTAAAAATGACTTTCTAAATGTCAAATTAAAAAAAAAAGTCCTTCAGAACACCACACCAATGCCTACAGTTAGAAAGTAATAGTCAGCTATGGAGACAATTACAAGTTAGATATTGTATGATTCCATTGGTATTCTACTGTCATGAAACCAAAATATATTTAAGCAAAAATATATCAAAGTAGAATTCTAATCAGGTCCAAACTATGTGTTTACTTTAAGAAGAAAATCTTATATTCCTTAACTGGAAGAAAGATCAATAAATATTACAAATTCAAATTGATACACATCTAATATTTTCTGTTTCGTAAGCATAATTCTGCTATTTAAATAGAAATAAATAGAAATACTTTAACGTACCCAAAGCTTCTGCCAGGCCCCAAACCTTCTGTCCATAGATGTCAGTCTTGTTCCAAGCAAATGTATAGACCAGATTAATTGCAGCAGGAAACCACTTCTGTGTGAGTCGCCCTTCCACAGTGACTGTGAGGTGTACTTTAATCATGCCCACAGGAATTGTTGAATGTGTCAAAAGGATCCGTAGCAAAGTTTTATACCCAGGTGTTCTACTGCTCAGGTAACTCAGCCTCACAAAGCTGGATGGAATGGGGATTTCCTCCTGTACAACCTAAAATTGAAACACACACACACACACACACACACACACACACACACACACACACACACACACACACAAATTAGCCCTCTAGTGGTCACAGGAAGAGGATGCTAACACATGCTTTGTTGTCTGAGAAACAGACCGAAGGAAAGTGAATACTGGGATGTACTGATGTCAAGCCACGTGTTCCCAGATTTTTATGAATCTGGTCAGCCAAAAGTTTTGAATTTTCTATTAAAATCTGAATGAGAACGAGAAATACAGCCAACACTACAGATTGCTCTCAACTTCTGCTGCCAGGAATGACTGTAAAGAACAATTTTATTCTTTCAACAGTTTTCTAAAAATTGCTTAGCAAGAGTTGGGAAAGGTAACACTACCGAATGTCAAGCAAGGTAGCGCTCTAGGCTCTCTTGAGGGGTCTTCTTCCTTATAAATACATCCACAAACCCTTGCTTGGCGCTATGTCACACATCTCAATTCCATTGCTTATTTAGGCTGAGTTTTCTAAGAGGAAGAACCGCAGAAGCAGGTATTGATATTTACAAGCAGAAAGCAGAAAGTGATATTTAATGACAAAGATTTTGGAGTTAATCTTTACTGAAGTCAGCAAGTTTGTTTACTTTGGAACTTGGAATGATCTGGAGGTCAAAATTTTAATCACAATTTTCTCACATTTTTCTTTATGACTGGATGTACAATTGGCTGGGTATAACTTTCTCCAGTTTGGCTCCAATGACCAAAATGAAAATAATTCCCACTAATTCCTCTGCAAATCTTGTAGTAAACATTGGTTTCAGAGTTAAAATGCCATTTGGCTTTGTTAATTAATTGGCATTACTTATTTGTTTATTACTACAGATGGAGCTAAATGTCAAAAAACTGGTAACTAAAACTGGTCTTGTATTCCATGATTTTTATTTTTCAAAATAAAATAGCTAAAGAGGCCATTTTATTCAGGATATTTAACATGACATGGAGTGTGTAAATATTTTCATTTCCTATTTTATTACTATTCTTTTCTTTTTCAGCGTTGTCATACTTAGACGTAAAGTGGTCCAAAGAACTGATATTTAAATGCAAAGCATCACATACTTTTCTAGATTTGCGGTATTTTTGCCACTTCCAAGGACCTAATCTCTTCTGTATACCCTTTTAAAAAAGATTTGTTTTATTTTTAATGATAAGTGTCTGTGCATGTCTATGTATGAGTATGTGTAAATGAGTGTAAGTGCCCGTGGAGACCAGAAGAGGGTATCTGATCCTATGAATCTGGAGTTATATGCTTTTGTAAGCTACAAAATATGGATGCTGGCAATCAAATTTGGATCCTCAGAAAGAATAGAAGTGTACTTAACTGCTGAGTCACTCCAGCCCCCTCATCCATAGTCTTTGTCCAGTATTTTCTCCTCTACGCTATGTGTTTTATATTAAAATTGTCCACTGGCTACTTTTTCAGATCCTAACTGTAGTCAGTGATAACACAGTTTTTACCTTAGTATTTCATTTCTACAAGGAAATATTTCTATGTTTAAAAACTTTTGTGTTAAACAAATCAAAGACTTATACTTTCTAATGATATCTATGGAAGAATTAATGCAACAATTTTATATATATGCATTCATTATTTTCCAGCTTTTTTTTTCTTATTTCCTAAGGAAAAGTGTGGCCAAGACAGCCAACAATATGGATGGGGTTATTTGGTGTAAATTGTTCCTCAGTGGGAGTACAGAGAGATTTGGGGGCTGTTGTGATAGCAGTAAAGTCAATTCAATCTTGGAATGTTTATTAAGCTCTTTGCTGATTTTTAGATCTGCAAGCCATTTATGTGACATCTACTTTTAAATATCATTAAAAATATCTTTAATGTTGTCTATGAATGGTACTCTGAGTTATTTAATAATGAATATTTAGTAAAGAATAATTCTCAGGAATTCTAAACTATTAAGATCTTAACTATAAAACTCAAATACTAAAAAAAACCAACATTGTGTAAAGCACCCTGTCTCCAGGCTTGAAAACTACCTTACTAAATACAGCTAAACAAGAAGAGCTTCCATGACTTCTAATAACAATGACAGTAAATACAACCTACACAATAGAAGAAAAATAAATTTTAAGCAGCTTCAATTTCAGAACAGAAACAGTCCAAGTTGATTGATTATAGTGTAATCACCATTAAGTCAGCTCACCATGATTTTTTGGGGGCACCATTTTAATTTGGTCAAAATTGAACATTTCTCTTGAGAGCTAGTTTACCTTGCTATTTCATGGCCACAGATAGTGCCCTTATATCTTTTTTATTCAATAATGTGCTAGAAAGACTTTATTCAAGATGCTTCTTTTGAAAAACAAAGGGAACCATATTATAGAGGCTACAGAAATGATAGAAAAAGAATTAAGCATAATACACTGTCAAACATTTTAATGGCTATAACTTCATACACTCAAAGCCCAATATACCCACCTGCAGTTCAGGAACAATAGTTCCCCTTTCTGGACAGGATCCTCCAAATGATGTGAGTGGTGAAGGAAGTACAATAGGATTTGGGCTGATGAAGTTGGAAATATCACAGGATGGTGTGTCTGCTACAGCTCTCTGCATGATCACTTTCTCCACCACAATAAACTGATTCCAGGGCAACCAGAGTGTTCTCTTTTCAGACAGGAAAGGTGATCGGTCAAAGATTAAGACTACAGAGATACCACCAATGGCTACGAGGTCAAAGCTAAAAAGAAAAAAAAACAGGAGGAAGAGACGGAGGAGGAAGAAGAGAAGACAGAGGAAGGGGTGAGGGAGGGAGAATAGAATCACCATGTATGATATGAACAATCCAAATAAAATTTAATATTTAAAATAAAGTAGGCTAATTATAGCATCATTTTTTTTTTAATTTTGGGAAATTGCATCCATTTTCTGTTTTTGGTTTTATAAATCTCCACTCACTTGGTAGTCATTTCATTTCTCTTTTATCATTCAGTAGACTTTTGATATGGAATTTTGTACCAGTGTTTGATATTCATCAGAATTCAAATATCAATTCTAATATTGCCTTAAAGAAAATTATTGCATGCAATTTTTGTAAAACCAAATTTTACATGACTGTTTCTTCTTGTTTGACCAGTTAATATTTTGCAGTATTTTAAATATGCATATTTATTCTGAAAATTTCTATAAGTAGCTATATAGTATATATTTGCATATATACAAGCATATATTTTCTATCTGTCTGTCTTTCTGTCTATCTATCTATCTATCTATCTATCTATCTATCTATCTATCTATCTATCTATCTATTTCTCATCTATCAATATATCTATTGATCTATATCTATCTCTCTCTATATATTAAAAGAGCCAAAGGTTAAATGTCTTATTCAGGGCCACAAATATAGTGTCAGAAATCAGTCAGTGTCTCTGAAACAACTTTGGGTGAAACATACCAGGACAGGAAAAGTGTTCAGAGAAATATGATTGAACTAAACCATGCATAAACCTGCATCTAACCACCATCTTCACTTCCTGATTATGTTTGAATACCATATTTAGGATTTCTGATTTTGGCTTCCTATTGTAAGAAAATTGATAAATCACCATACTTATCTCTGCCTCTAGCTCTCTGGTGTTTCTGACAAAAGAAGACTATCTCTTTTGTAAGCCAACTATATCCTTTTATAGTAGTGGTCTATGACAAGATTGTTGTATGGGAGCGTAAAAGCCTCAGCTTTCATTTCATTCTGCAGTGATGGCTCCACCTCACTTCTTTTTTAAGGAAACCAATATCTTTGAGATAATTCCCTTGAAAGCACTCAAAAAGTTGAAATATAATAAAATGTAACAAAATGATAAATTATTACCATTACATATTAAGAAATGCATAAAAGACAATATAATGCTCCTTAACACTCAAAGTAATGCAAGTCCATATGAGAACAATGTAAGTAAGCATTTCCCTACATTAGAAAAGGTCTTTCAGTAAAACTCTTTTAATGCCAAAAGCCTGAGAGGGAAATTGATTTAATTAATCAAGTATTACTATTCATCTCTTGTTGAAGAAATTTTTCAGGTAAAGATAATGGATAGTAACAAAGGGTGGTTAGCATCATATATTTATTTGTGTCTTTTTAGTGACATATTAATATTAAGATGTTTCCTAAAAAGGAGGATTTTAATAACTGAGTTAGGAAATAATCTTGCTTTGAATTAAAAAGTGAAAGTAAACAGCTTATGCTTTAGACAGAGAGACTGAATTCATGAACACAGGAGTCGTTTAAGACAACTGTCAGGGGAAATGTCCAATTATGTTTGTCAAGAAATCTTTCCTTCACATCAATTTTTACATAGATTTCACTTTGTGTCCTTGGTCAAATGTGCTTGCTTTGTACAAACACCGAGCTTTAACTTTGTAAAACCTGAGTGCTTATTTATTGAAAACAAGCAAACAAACAAAAAATAACAACCAACATAAAGACACAAAAGGCAAATAAATTATCCAAATAATAACCAATATTTAGGGATCATTCTCTTTCTACAAAGTTGAAGAAGACAGGGTAGTCACTTTCTTTTTTGGGAAGAGTATGTTGACTTTAAACACATTTGAGTTTGAATCTCATTTTTATCATATTAACTTTGTGTCTGGGTTAGTTTTTATATCTCTATGAACCATAATTATATATTATTAATAAGGGATTCAATATGATATATTTACAGTTACTGATATAAATAAGACAAAGACTTATGGGTCAAGTATATAGTTGGAATTCAGCACATGTTAAATTTGTTCTCAACTTAGATATATTCTCCTACTAAATTTTCTGAACAATTTCTCTTTGTTGCAATTCAAATAAATTGTAGGCCAGCTTTTGATTACTTCCATGAAGAGTTACTGAGATCTGAGTTCTTGAAACCTCCTCTAGGAGTTAGTGTCATGTTTCAATTTGGCTAACCTATGCAACTTGGTTACTCAACCAAATACAAATCTTAGATATTGGTGTGGAGATATTTAGCTGATACGGTTAAGTTCTTCAACCAGTTGATATTAAGTAATGGAGATTTCCTAGATGATAGGACTGGGTCCTAATCAACCATTTGATACACTTAAGAACAAAATTAAAGTTATCAGAAGAAATAGAAAATCTTGCTCATAACCTCTACAAACTGTTCCTGAGTTTTCTTTTTTTTTTTTTTCTTTGAGACAGGGTTTCTCTGTATAGCCCTGGCTGTCCTGGAACTCACTCTGTAGACCAGGCTGGCCTTGAACTCAGAGATCCGCCTACCTCTCTGAGTTTTCAATATATGAACTCATTCTATAGATATCAGATGAACAGACTCTATAACAACATAAGTCAAATCCTTGAATTAAATTAAAATCTTTCTCTTTTGTATACATATACATATTTACATGTATATATGTATATACATATATATATGGAGTTTGTGTCTCAACTTTATATTAACTTTGTGCCTGAGTTAATATTTTAAATCTACATGAACTATAGTTATAGATTATTAATAAAAAATTCAATATGATATATCTGTATCTATAGCCATTGCTGCAAATAAATACATTATTGCTGTATAATAAGGCAAAGACACACACAAATAAACACACATATATAAATATGAATGAGGATATATACTATATATACATATATATGTATACAAACACACATATATGTATATACACACACATATATATACATACATATATGTATATATATATGACTAAGGATAGATATTGCTCTCTGAATAATCTATACTTTACATATACATGTTCTAGTTTTTCTATCTTCTTAGAAAACATTGACTTACATGCTTCTCTTCTTTCCACCTGGTTATACATAGTAAATATTGCTGGGCTTACTCCCTGACATGAAATTGGAAGGGAGATCTATACCTTAAATTCATGTCAACCATTGCAATGCCAAATACAGTACCCTTTGAGTGATTTATTTGTTGACATTCTTCCTATCACAAATCCCCTTCATTTACACAGATCCTTAAGGCCCAGGGACTAAACCACCAACCAAACAGTACACATGGAGGGACTCATGGCTCCAGCTGCATATATAGCAGAGGATGGCCTTGTTGGACATCAATGAGAGAAGAGGCCCTTGGACCTGTGAAGGCTCGATGCCACAGTGTAGGGGAATGACAGTACAGAGAAGTGGGAGTGAGTGGGTTAGTGAACAGGGGGAGAGGAGATCGGATAGGGTTTTTTTTCAGAGGGGAAATGCAGAAAGGAGATAACATTTGACATGTAAATAAAGAAAATATCTATTAAAATATAATCAAAAAAGAATAAGTTTTTATGTTACATGGTAGCAAGTACAAAAGCTTCAAGAGGTGTTGTTTATAGATTTCAGTCAATCTGTAAGATGTTAAACCAGTCCTGTTCATAGACGGAAATTATTGAAACCTATATGATGCCTTATGATATCCATCAATTGGAGTGTATTAGAGGGAAGTTTCCTTATCCTCTAATCTTTAGAAGAAAGTTCCGGAAACACCTAATGTTCTCCAGAAATCTTCTAAGAATATCAGCATTTCACCTATTTTGTTTACTGTTAGCTGAAGTACTTGTAAAATATCTTTCAACCCTGTACTGACTGAGTTACTTGCCTTAACAGAGGTGGTAAAAAAAAAATAGAAGAAAAAAGAGCAAGATTACTTGACTTGAAGCCTTGGACTCTGGCCTTGTCAGCTGTGTTAATCTCAGTAAGCTTTGTCCTCTGCCAAAAAGGGAAGATATAAATAATGGTAACTCCATATGGTTGTTGTAAAGGTGAAGATGATGTTAATGAAAATATTTTTGGCATACAGACAACTCTAATACACGTTTATGTCTCCTTTAGACTTGACTTTTATATTTCCCCTCTTCTTGCCTTTTTCTAACTGTGAATCTAACCTTTGACTTCACAGATGACTCAGTTCCTACCACCATGCTTCCTTTTGCTTTGTTTTTATACTGTTTGTATCTCCTACCCTGTATCTTTTCTGTGTGTCTAGAAAAGTGTTTGTCAATTAACAAGTTGTTAATATGAAGACAAATAACGTCTAGTTTACAAACGTTTTGACATTTGGCATGAACTTGCAGAGGTAAGTTAACCCAAGGCAATGTATACTGCTGGTAGGAGTTGCAAATACTGCAGCAGACTCATGGGTCTGATGAATGGAGACAGAGGGCCCTTCGCAGCACCTTGCATTCCACACTGTATCTACTAGTTAATATCAGCCTTTCTATAATCTTTATTTTTGGGCATATTTTCATGCAATATTATACTTTTGAAGGTACTTGGTCTGAGCAACAAACAGACATAGAAAAACAAACCTCATCATGGGCACTTTATGTCTGAGAAATGCTAGTAGGATAGTCTCGGTGGCACTTAGGGCACGTATTTTGAATGTATATACTCTTTATGGATCCTGCAAAAAATGTCATTGCTAGAGACTTCCCATTTACATAAACCCATTTTTCATGGAAGGCTCCTCAGAGGAGTGTCTTGGCATTTAAAGTACAAAGTGTGAAAATTGCAACAAATTATTCTTTTAAATATTTTCTTTAATCTGGAAATAGAAGCTTTCAGACAGTAAAATTATTTTAGGTTCTTTTATAAAAATAAAATAAAGCATTGACCCAAACCAAGGTCTCATACCTCCACAATAGTTCATAAGAAGTCAAAGAAATAATTCTTTTCTCAGGTAGTACATATGGTTCAAGATACTGGCAAGGCAGAAAGTTGTTTTGTATATCAGTTATTGGTGAGTTGAACTTCCAAAATTCCATCATTCAATCCAACTTAGAGAAAAGTCCACTTTAATCAACAGAGAGTTCTAATTATGGAATATTTGACAGGAAATATTGTTTTCCTAACATCTTTGTGAAGCTTGTTCTGATAACAAGATGGTTGGTTGGTAATATAATTTACATATAAATAATTTTCTAGACTCTCTAAAACCAGTTTCTTGTCTTAAGTATGTTAAAAACCTCCTCTCTATAGTCTTTAATTTTACACACATTTTCTTGACAGGCAGTTGAGAAAATAAATTTATCGCAGCTCAAGTTGAACAATTAGCATTTCTGAAGTGGGTAGGACTAATAAGGTTTGATTGTAGGTTCTTGAAATAAGATAGTCTCTCACACTGTGATAAAGCTCTGTGCCAACAGGTCTTTTTGTGAGTGCTGAAGTGGTTTGTTATGAGTAGGACACTTTAAGGGTAGCCACCTGGAGACTAGGGCACCCCAAGGCTATTATTATAGTATTCCTGAGAGTCATAAATAGCTACCTTCAAGATGGACACATGGGTCTATTGACTCAATGATTCTGAACAAGTGTCTATCTAAATGACAGCAAGAAAAATGTTTTGGGGAACAAATCCTTCTCTAGAGTAGAAAGGTTTATCTCTGAGGTCATACTTCCCAGGTCTTAGAAAACTCCGAGAAAGCATTGTCTGGTTGTTGATACTTGCTATTAACTTAGTATAGTTATATAGACTGGCCATGCTTGTCAATCAGTTGTAATCACTAAGGAAATAGGTAACTTAGGAGGGGACTTGTTTTGTGATGCTAGGGATCAAACCCAAGCACTGTACATGCCAGTCCAACCTTCTATCCCTGAGCTACATTTCAAAGAGCAAGAAAACCACATTTTAGTTAATGTGATTGAATTTTGAAATTTTACAGGAAACCTTTTTATATGGTCATTTCCCAAATATCTGAAATGTTTTTATCCTTATTGGGAAAGAATTGCCTATGTTATTCTGTATTTTATCATTTATTTTTGGCATCATCTAACTGACCTTTTGCATTAGATTTATAAATAGAAGTAGATGACCACATGTCCAGTGTTTTAAGAGGGCTTGAGAATGATAATGTAATGGTAGAAATTTCCTTTACCATAAATTGGAAATAGAGGAAATAAATGTCACTATTTCCTTTTCTAGGTACAACTAAAGGGAAGACGGGCTTACTATCCTTGTCACATTGTGTGAGTCCTAGTTTTACCTACAGGTCAGTACTTTCCTCCCACAATGATCAGAAGCAACAGACATACCTTCCATCTTGCCGACTGATGGTAAAGCCATAGTTGCTGTGATGCAAGAAACTGACATTGACTCCCACAAGAGGGGTTCCATCTACAGCTACCACTTGGCCTCGAATCACACAAGCACGCCTGCAACAAAAGGACAACGATAATCAGAAAAGCACCATAAAATTAAGTTCTAGTGTCAAGTAGTAGAAACTCTGGAAAACATTCAAGCCTAATGAAAACAACAATAATTAAAGCAACTAGAAAGAAGTACTAATAATATTTTGGGGATGGTATGCTTTTTATTTACCAACATCAGGATAATATTAGTCATCATGCACAATTCTAACATTTTAAAGTTAATATTATGCTATCAATTTTATCTGATGCATTGAGAATATGTACTTTTGTTGCTACATAATTTATCCTTAAAGCAATATTCCGTGACTTGATTAACCTGACTTTTATTTGAAGACATGCTGTTTCTTTTTTTCCTTTTCTTTTGCTGAACTTCTTTCCTTGAGAGAGTGTTCTATCTGTTCAATTATACTTTTTGTTTGTCAAAATTAAAATGAATTACATCAGTTAATATAAAAATACCTTCTATGTATGCCTAAAGTTCCTGTTGATCACCTACATCCTTCTTTGTTTTGACCTTTAAAGCACAGTTAACTGCAATATCTTTTTTGTGTATATTTTCTATTCATCTACTCATACAAGAATGACTATATTAAAGCTCTTGATATGCACTGCCAAACTATTTTTGTCTAGAAAATAGAACCAAGCAAGCAAACTTAGTTAGGTGTTTGTATATGTGTTATACATGTAGAAATCCATGTATAATCTTGGGGATTGGTTTTTTTCTTCCACCTTGAGACAGTGTTTCCTGTTGTTAGATGATGTATATATCAGACTAGCTGACCTGCTAGCTTCTGTAGATTCTCCTATCTCTACCTGCCCTTTTGTTATAGGAAGACTGAGATTATAGACATGTGCTATTATGTCTAACTTCATATGGATTCTGTGGATCTGAACGCAGCTTGCAGGTTAAACGTTTTATCTACTGAGCCAGCACCCCATCTCCTAATTGGATGAATTTGAAATCTACAATGAAGATATAGTATTCAATAACAACAGTATGTTTTCCTTCTCTAATTTAAATGAAACATTTATGGACATTTCTCTTTTAAACAAATAAACTTCGTCTTTGCTAAAATGATATTTCACTCTAGTTCTTAAACAGGACTGTTGTTAAAGGGCACAGTCCAAGAAAGTGACCATTGCTTTCAGCTCTAAATTGTCAGACAAATTTTAAGCCATTTTAGGAGTATGTAACATGAGAAGAGGGCCATGGAATAGATTCAAAGCAAGGATTTTCCACTGGTTTAACTTTCATTTGAACTGTAGGGAGTGGAGAGTTTTCCTTAGACTCCAGTCTTAGCTTTGGCAGTTCGGAGCTCTTTTATGAATTTTGTTGCTCAAACAAGGCAATGCTAAGAAAAATAGGCTAAAGCCTTGAATATTATTCTTTTTTTAAAAAAATTACATAAGGTTCAGAGTGTTCTGGAAAGATAAATCTTCAATTCAGGTGGGCCATGTTTTTGTACCAACATAGATTTCCTGATTAACCCTAATAATTTTACCCTGGGATTTTATATTTTTCAACATAATAATCATTCAAGGTACATATCTGAAGACTAATAGTAACAGAACCAAACTACATGATCAAAGCATCTCCAAACAAACCACAGACATGTAGCAACCTAAGCTTGTTTTCGACAATAAACCTCGTTACTAAATCCTACTGCAGTTTGAGAAACTGGTTTTAAGTGAAGCTGATAGGACTTATTCTGAGTTCCCTAAGAACATCCCTTAATATGAATTATAGCACATTAAATATTACACAAATGGATAGAATATGATTATTTCTTTCAGCATTTATGTATCTTCTGAGCATTCAGACCAATCTGTTAAACAGATCATTGGTCTGTAAATTGAACACTGACACCTCCTTGGCCAGATCTCATTTTTCTCAATCACTCTCACCTCTTAGTTGTTCTAATATAGAAGACACCCACAATCCTCGAGTTTGAGATTTTGAGCTATTGTTGACAAATCAGCTTTCTGGTTCTAAGCCCAATGTAAAAAGAAGAAAAATAAAGAAAACCTTCCCTTTTGTGAAGTAACAGCTTTTTTCATGTATTTTAAGATGCATTACTTTTTATTTGTATCAGCATTTACCCTACATGTATTTAAATGTAACACATGAGTACAGGGCACACGGAACCCAGAAGAGGGCACTGGATACTCTGTACCCAAGGTTAGAGGCAGTTGTCAGCAGCCATGCATGTGTTGGGAATAGGACTTCTGTGCTCTATGAAAGCAGTGGGTTTGTTCTCCAGTCCCTGAAGCAATAGTTTAGAAATCTTCACAAAATATTTGATAAGATAAATAGAGGTTAAGTTGAAGAGAGTTTTGAAAACTCTCTTACGAACTACTTACAAATTGGAGCCAGGTACCTGAGGAGAGACTATGCAGAGACAACTCATTTAGAAGTTGGTTGTAAGCCGGGCGGTGGTGGCGCACGCCTTTAATCCCAGCATTTGGGAGGCAGAGGCAGGAGGATTTCTGAGTTCGAGGCCAGCCTGGTCTACAAAGTGAGTTCCAGGACAGCCAGGGCTACACAGAGAAACCCTGTCTCGAAAAACCAAAAAAAAAAAAAAAAGAAGTTGGTTGTACATTCCTTCCTGCACCCCAAATATTGTTGTTTATTTTGGGGGCACACATAGGTTACTTGCAAACTTGTCAATCTTCCATCACTTAACTTTGTTGCGGGCTTTGGCACAAGAATGCCTAGCTTGTACTTGCTGACTCTCTTTAGGTAAAACAATTTTACACTCACTCGTTTTATTTGCCCACATTAATCTAGATATTGTGTCTTTCCACAGTTGTACTAGACTCAATTATTTTTGTTTTTATTTTGTCAAGCCTGGTTGGCATTATTGTCTCATATTTTATGACAGACACAGATCTGTCTCTTATTTTGTTGCTCTTTTATTTTCTATATGGCTTATATTTATGAAGGATCCAAGGCAGTGAGTGAAAGACTCATAAAAGTCATCATTATTCTGTGCATTTCCCTGGATTCCCCTCTTCCTTCATTCTGTATCTCATTCCGAGGAGACCTGTCTTTTGACTCTTCTGCTTTTCACCATTCCTCATATTTTATGAAGCACACAGATTGGGGTGATAACTACTCATCAAAGTCATCATTATTCAAAACATTGTCTACCTTCTCTTCTTCTCATTCATTTCAATCTCTATCCCTCATAAATAATGTGCCCGCACTTATCTTTCTACTCCCCTACTTTTTTATTCTTCATATTTTATGATCCACACCAACTTACAGAATATGATAAAGCTCCATAAAATGTATTATTCTACATTTATCAGTATTGAGCTCTTTTTATAATGTATTAGACTTTAAATGTTCAAAGATACCCTGTATATTGCCGCATTTGTTCTCATTATTTACATACTCCGTGTCATCTGTTTTTCACAAGAATAAGTCCTAGCTCCTTTTATCCTTGAGTTGTTAGTACTTCCTCTAATCACTGACCAATATCAGTCATTCAGTGTAAAGTATACAAAATTTGGGACCAAATTAAAGTCTTCTTTCTAATTTTTAGCAACTTTGACATCTCATAGAGAAAACTGGGGGAAAATCTTCTTAGGAACACTCAGAGTTTTAACCCAAAAAGGACTTGAGTCCAGTCTCTCTTCTAGCATGCCCTATCTCCAAATGGCCAGTATTGAGCTCTTCAGCTGCTGGTTTGTGAACTTCAATTTCTAAGCTCAATTTGCTTCCTAATTCTAGATGTTATCCTTATATCTATCTCCCTTTTACTGAACCACTCAGGACATTTAATTTCTGTACCAATTATATAATTTGTTCTGTGTGTTCATTTTAGGCCCAAAGTAACCTGTGGAACCTATGCATTTTCATGCCTCCAGTTGAGTAGGGAGGTGCACATGGTCATGATGTATCTTTCATAAGCTAAATGCTATATTACATATATTTCTTTATTCCCATTATTGTGTTACCCCGTTGCATATCCCAGAGAGCACTCAGATCTCTCCAATTGCACCTAATGTAAACAGAACCATTTGACTTGCCCTTGACATGTTAAACTTGTCATGTTAAACTTCCCTTCAGGCTCAGGCTGTTGACACAGGCTTGTAGTCCCAGCTACTCAGGAGGTTGAGGTGGGAAGATCACAAAATACAAGACTTGTTTGGGCTACACATTGAGTTTAAGGCCAGCCTGGGCAATACAGTGAGGTCTTATATCAAAATAAAAAATACTAAAGGAGACACAGGTATACATCAGTGGTAGTACCACTTAAGTAGCATGCTCAGTACCCAGTGCCACAGCAAAGCAAAACGAAAGAAAACAAAAACTGAAACTCCCTTAACCCCAAGTCCTGGATCTTTAAGAGTGCATCTTTATTTTGAAACCTTATCCATTCATGCCATAGAGAAATCTTCAGAGTCGTTAAGCAGGATGATAGAAGATACTGTCTGGATTGTATGTATGCTGCCTCATCATCAGCAAGTATCAGCCCAGTGAAATTTGTGTGTGTGTGTGTGTGTGTGTGTGTGTGTGTGTGTGTGTGAATGCATGTGCTTTGTGCTTATGCTTGTGTACTCTTAAAGCCAGGAACTTCATGCTTTGCATCTTTGCTGGGGGCTTTCCTTTGATTTGGAGACATGGATAGGATGCCTTGCTTCCTTAAATCATTAACAACAAGATCCTCTTCCTGCTGTACTTGCTTAGAACAAGCTAAGTTGAACTTAGATGGCATGTCCAATGTGACTTTAGGCACACGTGTGGGGAAGATCATCTCTCACATTGTTTCTTTTCCTACTCTCTGGAGGATACAGCCTGCTGCCAAGCTGTCTATCTGCTGTCACTATGCTAAAGCAGCAAACCCAAGGGAATTGCTTCTTCACTTTAACTCAGTGTTGAATCTTCTAAGTGTTTGGAGTTAGATGTAAAGAATAGGACAGAATATACTGAGAGCTTTATTTAACTAACAAGCTGCTTGTTAGGCAGCTCTGATGCAAAAAGGTCTAAATCATTTTGTATTTGCTATTTTCATGGCACAGTCAAATTATCTCTAGCCTTCAATCAACCCTTGGCTCCATTCTCCTTTGTCCTTATTTATTGTCTTTTGTCTTCTCTGTCAAATTTCCAATATTCATTCAACACCTCTGGCAACAACATTAACCTCAAGTACAGAAGTTGGTTTGGAAAACAAGGACAAAAACTAAATTGTAGAAAGAAGATATAATTTACTGCATTGTATTTCTGATTAAAATCTTTCACAAGGAAAATGAGGTTTAGGGCCAGAGAAGTTATAGCTATTTGCTTCTGTTGCTAACATGAGCATAAGCAATCCTTGAAGGTTAACATTCGGAATCAAGGACCTCACCCATTGCGGGGGGGAGGAAGTAGTATGTGGACAGGTTAGGTAAAGTTCTCCACAGGAACAGAACTGAGGTCTTTTCTACAGGCTGAACACTGTACAAAAGATACTCATTGAGATGGCCTGGGCTGGGAGAGGCCACGTGACTTCTTGCTCACTAGTGTTTGAATTTTGCCCTGTAAATTCCTGAATTGATTGTCAGTTTCTTCAAGTCTTCAAGGGGGCAAAAATAGACTGCATAATGAGCTATACGTTGGGCATTCTTATAACATCTTGTACAGGGGATAATCATAGGATAAATCCTGCTGTTGGAAACTGTGTCATTCAGGGTAAAACACTGCTTCCAGGGCCTTATTGGACTATAAATACCTCTGAATGGTTATATGAAAGGCTTTATGATGTTTCTATTAATCACTGCTATCGCATAACAAATAGGAAGGTCTTCGGGGTGCAATTTTGAGCTGGGATGTCAGTCCTAACGCCTCTGTGGTAAGCTTTCTCTTCTATATATAGGCCAGTGATTTTCAAACTTGATAGGGCATATTCCTTTGTTGAAGAAGATTGGACTTCTGTGAGCATGTCCACAGACTTTCTGATTTGGTAGATCTGATGTAGGGCCAGAGAGTTTACTGATCTAACAAGTTCCCAAGTGCTGCTGATTCCTGCATGTGTAAAGGCCAAAGTTTTGTGAAAGCAAGACTATTGCCTAATCAGCCAATTAAGCTGTAAGAGTTCCTGGGGATGGAGACAGGAAGCATAAACCATCAAAAGGCAGGAAAATAAACAAACAATCCACAATCTTACTCCTATAAAATCCTTGTGCTTTAACTCTTCTGTTAAAAAAAAGCCTCCAGAAAAAGGTTTGCAACAACTGGCATTTGGCAAGTCATGTTGAAATTGTCGCTACAAAATAATAGGCAAACCATGGCATGAACTGTGGGGTCCCTTCAAAACCAGAGATTGTAAAGCCCAATGTTTTAACCCAATTTATCCGTCCCAGATAAGTGCCAACATCTCCTTTTCTATTGTTCTCATACTACAGTGCTCACACCCATGTTCTCGTACTTGCCATAGCCTGCCTGGAATGGCAGTTATAGATTGCTTGCTCTTTCCTAGTAGAGAGCCACACATGGCCTCAAAACTACGTGTGTGTGTGTGTGTGTGTGTGTTTTTTTTTAAATCCCTGTCTGTGTTCTTCTTCATTCTGGGAGTATACAGTACATGCTCAGAAACAATTGATAGAATTTCAGCTTAAATATTTTTCTTCTCCTTTTACATGTAAAGTTGTAAGGTTCTTGCGCCAGATCCTCAAGGCACTGCTTCAGGGGTTTCAGGGACTACTTTGAAGATCCTATGTGACATATGCCTTACAGTTCATTTGTAAGAAGCCGACATCCTCATGATGAGGGTTTTGTTTGATAATTGACTGCTTCAGGGAATTAAACAATGTCTGTGCCATTGGGCAAAATGAATGAATAGACCTTCTCAAATGCTTAATTTATGCACATTAAGCCTATTATTCATTTATACATTATCATATGATTACTGTTTGATATTTCCTGATTTAAATACATTTGAGGTTTTTAATATACAGATTTTTTTTTAGTAAGGGGAATGTTTCAACAGAATACATGATGTTTTTGATATGCTATCTAGGTCAATACAGCACCACAAAGATCACTTAATGCTGTGGCCTAAACTTATGCTCATGTTCAAAAATTGTGACTGCACTGCATGTTCATAGGAGAGCCCAATAAAATTTCATTAGTTTTTGCTTAAATAGAGCAAGATGATTTAGTCCTACTCTATTGGTCACTCGCCCAAATAAATAATCCTTACCAAGTGGGTAATGTTAAAAGCAGCTGGGAGTGTTACACATCAACATTCCAGGGCTATGGGAAAAGTGGTGCTTTTGAAAATGCAGATAGCTTTTTAAGCAGAATTATTTTCCTCATGGCTAGTGATGTTTCAAGTAAAACAAAATGGGGGCACTCACCCTGAGGTAGGGTGGCTATTTTCCCATCTGCCCTGGTAATTGCTTGTCAAAAGTAGGCTTGCTTTGGATGCCTGAGATCCCCAAAGTAATGGGAAAAAGATCAAGTGTTTTGAAGCAATAAGAAAACTGACGACGCCATTACGTTTCCAGTACTGTGTGAGTGCCAGTTTGCCTCATTTAGACACATGATTATTTTTGTCTAGCGTTTGAATCCTGAAATATTTGTCCTTTAAGCCCTTGCAGCAAATCTTAAATGGTCTGAAGGGCGCTTATTTTATATATTTTTTGTTTGTTTGTATTTTGCTTACTTTAAACATTACTCACATGCTCTGTCTTTGTAATCAGCCCTACGAGGTTTTGTTAACCTCATTAACCTCTCCCGTCATTCTCCGTGGACCTGTCTTTCACATAATGGATAGTCATTAAATATAGGGCAGGCCCTTCTTGCTGGTCATCTCCTGGGCATGGTTTCTTTTTCTGTTGCAAGGAAAGCATGTCCTAGCTATAGGTACTGCTAAGCTCTAACTCTGGGTCCCAAGTAATTGCCACCACAAAATTTCCTAAGAAACTGAATTATTCTTGACTTCATTGAGTGATTTTGTATAAAAACAATCACACTTCTGTCTTGTCTTCTTCCTAAGTATCTCACAGAGAATTTAGAGCAAGGGTACTACCCAGAGAAATGATTCTTTGAGCTGGACTTTTTCAAATTATTTGCTTATATGATCTGATAATTATTAAATATGCACTTTATATAAATAAGAAACTAAGCACTTGCTATGTCAGGCATTTTCTTCAGCTCATTTCATGCAACATCAATGTAGTCTTGAGAAATTTAGACTCTTAACTTTATTATAAAATGCAGGAGCTCACTGGCTTTGGTGGTGCTTGTCTTAATTCCAGCACTTTGGTGGCAGAGGCAGGTGAATCTCTCTGAGGTTAGGGCCAGAATTAAAAAAAAAAACAAAACAAAAATCCCTTGTTCTAGATAGAACAGACAGTAATTCAAAAGAGCCTTAGCTGTAGTACATATCTTCCTGAGTCAAGGTGCAAATAATGGGGCCTCGAATGAAAGTGTTCACCTATACAAGTGATACAACCCTCAGGGAGTCATTACCTGTACAAATGAACCAACTGCTCATCCTTTCCCATGTAGTAGAAATTAGCTACAGAATATTCTTTTAAAAATTAAATTATTGTTTTTTCTGTGGGGAGTGGATGGAGTCTCTGACTCTTTTGCCTGTTCTTGGGACCCTTGTCCTCCTGGTGTGTTGCTTCTTCCAGCCTTTATATGACAGTTTGTATCTAGTCTTATTGCAAATTGTTATGCCATGTTCAGCTGATAACCCTGAAGGAAAATGGAAGAGGAGTGGATTTATGGGACAGGGGAGGTGGGTGGGGAGCTGGGAGGAGGGGAGGAAGGGGAAACTGGTCAGATGTATTGTATGAGAGAAGAATAAATAAATAAATCATATGTATTTATTTATCGTGTGTGTGGAGGGTGAGGAGGTGAGAGGGTAAATGGAATGGTGTGTATAGAAGCATGAGAGAACTTAGGGTTATCACTGTGTGGGTCCTGGGATTCAGACTCATGTTACCATGCTTGGCCACAAGTGCCTTTAACTACTTATCCATCGTACCTGCCCAGCCATAGAATATCCTTTCATTGACTACACTCTCTTGTGACAAAATGACAGTATTGAATTAGCTAGAAAGTGAGCAAAAGCACATAGTTTGACTCAGACATAGAAATGAAGATTTGAGCCTTTGGATTTTAATCAACCCGATGAAATACAAGAAAAATTATTCTCGTGTTTGGATGAGTCGTAGAGTTGCTGATATTTCTAATTAAAAATTTTGAGTATCTCAGAACGTTTGCATTTTAGATTTTCATAACAATCAGTTAAATGCCATTTTGAAAAATTTCTGTTCTGATTTCTTTTCATTCTTCTTTATCAAAGAGAACTTGCAAAGAAGTGAAAGTCGCACTTTTTTTTTTCCTTTTTGGTACTTTTAGGTGTTGACTGCTGATTTCAGTAGCTACTCAGCACTACAAATCCGGGAGCCTTCAGCACTTTATAATTTCTTAAATGTGGCTTAAACATGTGTTTCTTTTTTGAAAATCTGGAGATCCTGCCTTCATATGTATAACACCTTTCACACAAATGAGATCAAAGTGCTTTATTAGCAACCAGCAACAACCTGGCTTTCCACTTAGGACAACAACTGCAAAGGAGATAAACAAAAGACACTGCTTAGGAAAATCAAACTCAAAAGACAGAAATACAAGGAACCACACCCTAGCAGCAGCACATGTGGTGATCTTTCCCAGATGGGGGGAGGTTATAGGTGGCCTTTTGAAAGAAAGGAAGGTGAACAGATGTTAAATTTGAGGATGATGATATTCCATGTTCTTAGTGTCCTCGATTTATTTTGAATTTGTTGTCTTGTGTGTTTATCAATTCCCAGTTGCATGCATGGTCAGATGCTTTTCATGTTTCTAGATTAAAAATATTTGAAAACCTACCATTAACAAATAGAGTTCTATTACAAGTAGATTCATTAAAAAGTTAAACATAAAGCATATGTATTCAAATTTGTATTTCAGCAAAATAAATAACTATATTGTGGACATTCTGGGAGTTACTTATGAAATCTTAAAACTGAATGTCAATTCTATGGGTGCTTGAACACTGCAATTACAGTGTATTTTATTTAAAAACAAAAACTCACAAACAACTGGCTTTTTAAAGTGTTTTCCATTTTTATAATTCTAAACCAGCAAATGTTTTTATATACTGGATTCCTTTGGGTTCAAGTAATCGATGAAGACTGGCTATAGTTTCCCCCTTTCATGATTAAATGGTCTAGGGCTACAGCTTATTTTCTTTTTGTAAAGAAAGCTTATTCAGTTTGTCTGAGGTATTTTCTCAATGTACTCCTGGAGGGCAGAGCCCCTTAGCATTTATCAGTAGAACCTAGTATGTATAGTAACTGCTAAGTAGCAATTCCTTGAGATAGTTTTGTTTTACCTTCGCATGGCACACAATGTCAGAGAATCTTAATTCAACAGCTCCTAAAAGTCAATAGCAGGCTCAGTGTGTGAAAATCTATTGTATAAGGGTCGAGGTGGTAAGAAATATTCATGTCCAAATCATCTGGCACACCGATGAAAGCTACGAGGGCTCTGATCCAGTGTTATCTCCTTAGGGAGGCTTCTCTGGACCACTCTGTCAAAAATGATCATTCTCGGCTCCCGACTTTTTTTCTTAAATCTCACTTGACAGTACTTCTTCCTTCCTCACATTTCTCTTTTTCATTATAGTCTGTGCTCCTTGCTATGCTGAAGAGATATTGTCCCCTATAGCCTAGAGCCTAGGAGAGTGTCTATCACCGAATGAACAAATGAACCAAGTAAATGTTGTAATGTTCATAAATCTCATTTGAAATGGCCATCAATCCTCTGAAATTCAGGTTACCTTGAAAGAAACTGTAGGATCTATCATGATAAAATGACTCCAAAGTGTAGTTAGTAGGATTTTTTACTATGGGAAATGGGATTTTTTTCGTGATTGATTTTTTTCCTTCGAATTCATTTGCTTATTACAAAAACTTTTAAGTTGTAGTAAAATTTAGGGCCCTAAATGCCAAAGGATGAAACTGCTTGCTTATAGGTAAACCATTGCCTGTCTAAATATTCTTTGTATTTTTCTTGCAAGTCATCAATAGTCTCTTGTGTGTGTCAATTTTAGCCCTTTGTGGTCAGCAGAACCAATTAGTCTCATCTCCGGGTTCTTGCTGAAAACATGTTGGTTAATTTCATTTCTGAAATGGCCTAATGACTTTGTTGTATCGGTGAGGATACCTCTTATATCAAACTAGGCTACATGTCTGCACCACCAAATAATTAGAATTTGAGAACACTGAATTGAAGAACAGGTTCCTTGGAAAACCTAATATTTCAGATATACTAAATTTATTACAAAATGTAATTATTTTAAGTAAATATGTATTTATTTGATGCCTTTTACAGAGGCAAGGATCAAATCTGGGGATTCTAACATGCTAGTAAGTTATTCTATCTCTGATCTATAATTCCAGCTCACCATTTCTTATTTTTAAGTGGAACATAGTATTTTTATATATTCATGGGTTACAACATGATAATTATATATGTTTCATTTATATATATATATAAATGTGTAATAAATAAATCTTGATATTTGACTATTTCTGCCTCTAGAATGTAAACTCTTCGACTGAAAAGACTGTGTTTTTGTGTTTACATCCATCTATACAATTCTTGGTGCAGAATAGTTTCTCAAAAAATATTTCTGGAAAGGGTGAGTGAATAGAAACCTTGACCTCAAGCTGTATTACAGAGCAATAGTGTTAAAAACTGCATGGTACTGGTACAGTAACAGACATGTAGATCAATGGAACAGAATTGAAGACCCAGAAATGAATCCACACTCCTATGGTCACTTGATCTTTGACAAAGGAGCTAAAACCATCCAGTGGAAAAAAGATAGCCTTTTCAACAATTGGTGCTGGCTCAGCTGGAGGTCAACATGCAGAAGAATGCAAATTGACCCATCCTTATCTCCTTGCACTAAGCTCAATTCTAAGTGGATCAAAGATCTCCACATAAAACCAGACACACTGAAACTAATAGAAGGGAAACTAGGGAAGAACCTTGAACATATGGGCACAGGGGAGAATTTCCTGAACAGAACTCCAATAGCTTATGCTCTAAGATCAAGAATAGACAAATGGGACCTCATTAAATTACAAAGTTTTTGCAAGGCAAAAGACACTGTCAAAAAGACAAAGCGGCAACCAACTAACTGGGAAATGATCTTTACCAACCTTACATCCGACAGAGGGCTAATATCCAAGATATACAAAGAACTCAAGAAGTTAAACTCCAGAGAGGCAAGTAACCCTATTAAAAAATGGGGTACAGAGCTACACAAAGAGTTCTCACCTGAAGAATATCTAATGGCTGAGAAGCACCTAAAGAGATGTTCATCATCCTTAGTCATTAGGGAAATGTAAATCAAAACAACCCTGAGATTCCATCTCACACCAGTCAGGATGGCTAAGATCAAAAACACAGGAGACAGCAGTTGTTGGCGAGGATGTGGAGAAAGAGGAACACTTCTCCACTGCTGGTGGAATTGCAGGCTGGTACAACCACTCTGGAAAGCAGTCTGGCGGTTCCTCAGAAAACTGGGCATGACACTCCCGGAGGATCCGGCTATACCACTCCTGGGCATATACCCAGAGACTTTACCTGCATGCAATAAGGACACATGCTCCACTACGTTCATAGCAGCCTTATTTATAATAGCCAGAAGCTGGAAAGAACCCAGATGTCCCTCAACGGAGGAATGGATTCAGAAGATGTGGTATATCTACACAATGGAATACTACTCTGCAATTAAAAACAATGAATTCACGAAATTCCTAGGCAAATGGTCAGATCTTGAAAATATCATCCTTAGTGAGGTAACCCAATCACAAAAGAACACAGATGGTATGCAGTCACTGATAAGGGGATATTGACCCAGAATCTCGGAATACCCTAGACACAATCCGCATATCAATAGATTTCTAAAAAGATGGAAGGAGAGACCCCTGGTCCTGGAAAGACTGGATGTAGGGGAACGCCAGGACAGAGTAATGAGAGGGGGTTGAATGGAGAAAAGAGGGAGGGAAGGGGGCTTATGGGACTTTCGGGGAGGGAGGAAACGGGAAAGGGGAAGTGATTTGGAATGTAAATTAAAAAAATAAAATAAAATAAATAAAAAAAAATGAATCAATATCAGGGCATTGTGCTGTATTAAGAATGTCAGAGGAATATGATATCGTTGCTATCTCCTTCTCAAGATGAATGAAGTCATAAGTTACTCATAAGTTTCTCTATAAATACTTTCATAAAATATATGCTTAAAAATAAGGAGTATATGCCAAGTGTGGTTATTGCTAGGTTTCACTCTCTGTTCATACTCCGCAATGTCTTTAACGATGTTCATCTTCCCGCAACCTTCCTTTAACCTCACTTTTCAGTCAATAAATTATTTGGCCATTAATAGAATTTCAAATTGTGTACATTTTCAGTTCATCCAAGTGCAGAATACCATGCTTTATTAAACAAACTTTGGTAAGTAATTATGGCTATTATCAGGTATCATGACTAATAAGGGACAAGAATCAAGATTTTATTATTGAATGGGATATAGAAAAAGAGAAAGATAGCTTGGATAAGAAGAGTTTGCCAAGAATTCTGTTTTAGGTAGTTATAGGATGTTAAATTTTTTTTTAGCAAGTCAAAAATGATGCACTCTAAAATGAGTAAGTTAATAGTAGTATTCCTAATTTTAATGTTGTTGCTTATTTCTAGCTTTGTTTTTCTAGGTACTAAGTCTTGATTATCTAGCCCACTGAAGATAGAAAGGATTATTGATGTGGATATGGAGTTATGAATTATCTCAATTATTGGCAGGCTGTGACAGTGGTGGAAGATAGTATAAGATAAAAATGAGTAATAACTTCGTTATTGCTTCATAATCACTTCATCTTTGATGAGTTTTGTTTTCTGTGTTGTTTGGAGAGTTGGAATCTTACCTTTAGGCTGGTTTTGCATTTGAGAATTGTTTTACTTAAATACCTAATAATATCTGTGCATTCTATGCAACTAATATTGGCTTATTTCATTGATAAATGCAAGAAGAACACCTGTACTTCAAGATTACAGCAACAAGGCCAAAATGGTACATGCATTTAAACCCAGCAATCATGAGGTGGAGGTGAAGACATTCAGGATTTGAGTAACTCCTCGCTATGGGAGATTCTGTTTCAAAAGGAAAGAAGTCACTCAACTCATTTTGAACTTGCTTCAATTGTTTCTGTGAAGCAATATGTCATGTTCCGTGAATATAGTGGCATGGTAGATAAAAGATAGTCAAATATCCTTTAATATTTGTCTCATCAAGAGATGGGAGCCATGCTCCTCCTTTTGAATCTGGGTGAGGTTTTTGATGGCTTTACCCAGTAGCATATAACACAAGTGACATTTGGAAAATTTCTATGCCCATTTCTTAAGAGACTGGCAACTTCCATTTCAGTCTCTTGGACTAAATAGACACAATATAAGATCTCTAACAAACTCAAAGCTCGTTACTTAACAGGCTAGCAGGAAAGTGAGATAGCCAAGAGAGATGCTGAAAGTAGGTGGGAAGATTCCCTGTGATTGTCCTACTCTTTTTAGCCACTGTTTATTTGATGCATTCTAGCCGAGGCCCCATCCATAATGGAGCAGAAAAAAACAATTTTGGTCATATAATATCTGAATTTCTAACCCTTAGACTCATGAAATAATAATAAAAAAGTATTTTATTTCATTTACTAGAAGTAGTTTTCCAGAAAGCAATTGATACTCAAAACACGGAGAAGGGAAATCTGACTTGGTTCTTGTCCTTGTAGAACATGATTAAGGAATGTGATAATTCAGAGATAACAATGTACATCCCACTGTCAACCAAAAAGAAAACTACAATGCAGCAACTCTATAAAAAGAACTGGAAAACACCCTACTACTTCTTTTAACTTCATTTGCATTGTAGTTCATGAAGAATACTCTGTACTTAGTACTGTATTAAATTTGGTCCCAGGCCTAAAGTGTAAGAGGCTTCTGCAATTATATTCAGCAGCATTGCTATATTACTTTTAAAACTTTTTTATATTTATTCTCTCTCTCTCTCTCTCTCTCTCTCTCTCTCTCTCTCTCTCTCTCTGTGTGTGTGTGTGTGTGTGTAGATTGAGTAGATAGGTAGGTAGGAGTGTTTGCCACAGCACATGTATCAGAGAACAACATTTTGGTAGGCGCTTCTCTCCAACGTGTTTCAAGGGAGGGTCTCTCTAGTGCCTGCTGCTATGTTGTGTGCACAACTTCTGGAAATAGAAGTGCTAGCATTACAGATGTGAATGGATCTAGATTTCTTTTACATGGGTGTCAGAATGAAACACAGATTTCCGGGCCAAAATTTCAGATTTTAAACTGTACTTGAAAATTGTGCTAGGTGATGAATATAATGATCATTAAAGTAGACACTTTCTTACTTTGGTGGAACCTGAGTTATCTGAGACCATGTTTGCTGGTACACAAGATACCCTCCTATAGGTGTTTATTAGCTTAATATTTGAGGTAAAGTATATACTAGTTTAGCCATGAAGTAAACATAGGCACTCAGTGAAATACCGTCGGAAATATCATTTCTCCTGTTAATATGATTTCTATCTCATGTTTATCTTTTCCTTATTTTTAATCTAAATTAAGTAAAATGATAATCAATATATAAAGGCAATTGGAGAAAGATATCAGACTTAGCCATATAGTCTTAAAATCTTTTCAAGGTTAGCCACAGAATTTCCACAGATCAGAGGTAGAAAAACTCAAATGCCCAAAAGGGAAACATGTCATAAAAGTGGGACGTGACCCTGGTGTAAGAGGGATAGTGGTGCACTAGACAGGCATCCAGAGGGATCACTGTCCCTCAGCTCCTGTCCCCTTGTGCTACAAGTAGGTGCCTGGCAGTGCTGAGTGTTGTGAAGTTTCTAGAAGCATTTTATATTCCGTTTTTTTTTTGTTTTGTTTTGTTTTTTTTAACTTTTGGTCTCTTACTTCATAAATGTCAGGCTAAACCAAATATATCTGTGTCATAATTCTGAACAACAACTGATAGAGACACTTGATGAAGAGTGATGCGAGGCATCAACCTCTCAGTTACTAAATAGATAAATGAGTTTGGCTAACCCTACTGTCAGTGGTTGCACGAACTCTGGTACGATGTTGTTTTTAAATGCACTTCTCCATTAGTGATGGCTAGCGAAATGTCTGGCTTTGCAAATTACTGCTGTCATTTAGTTTAATGTACTCTTGTTTTTACATATTTATAAAAAACCTTCTACATTATTAATAGTGATTAAATGCTTAGACACTGAAGATCAATAATGCTTCTGTTCACCTATTTACATTATTAAAAAGTAATAAGTAATACAGGGCACGTAGACTATGTGGTTTACTTTGTAGACATGTTTGGAATAGATTGAAAAAAAGAAAGAAATTTGAGTTATAGGGTCAGTTGTATTTAGGAAAAAGGGGTAAATGAGTTTAGTTTCCTAGAAACTTCTCTGTGGGCAACTGTGTCTTCACAGACATTACACCATCATAGAAGGTATATATCTCACATGCTTTTATGTGACAGTGCAGCCCGTAGAGTACAGCCAAAACTAGTTCCCTTGTGATGCTCAAGGGTGAACAATTATTTGTGTGTGTCCTTGCTACACTTGCATAGCTATGCACTGCTCTCTGTAGAGTGTCTGGCATAATATGTAGCAGCAAGTCAGCTGAGTGGCTCATGGTTTGCCGGTAGGTAAATGAAACCATTAGCAATGATTTTTGTTTTTACCTGTCTACCCAACTGCCTCTCAGCTATGTGGCAAAAGCAAAAGAAAAAAAAAACCTGCTTGGGCTGACTATGGCACGTAAGAGATTTAGATTTATCTGAGGAAAGCTAGTCTCTAGTCAAGGTTGGGTAAGAGCCATGAGTTATTTTAGAGCCACATGCTCCAGTTTTCTAAATAAGCCACCATGGCTCAGTTCAGCAATTTAAAATTCAGGAATTCAGTATGCGTATGCCTGGGTTCAAATCCAGGTTCTAACTTCTTCACAATTTTGTTGAAGTCACTTATCTACCTTGCCAATTTTCTCATTTGAAAAAAGGAAACTTTTAACAAACTATCCTGTGAACAATGTAATGAGAATTAAGTGAAATGACACAGATTCAAGATATCAGACATCAGATTCACAACAGATACACAATAACACTTGCCATAGAACAAAATGTCCATCTCACGATGCTCATCTCCAAAGAAGCACTTCATTAGCCCTGATTAAAATTTTGTAACTCATTCTATTGAAATATAACAAGCTGAAGCTGCTTTTAAAAACTGTTTGGTTTCCAAGTTTCTTATGTTGACCTAGATGCCATTTATCCAAGATAAATTTGGTTCATGTCACCAGATAAGTTTAAGGACAAGCAGAAATGGGGCAGCTGTGGTGTAATGGAAAGGTTATAGGAGACGCTGTAATCCAACCTTGCTGTCTGTGTGATTTAGTCTCTTAGCATCTCAGTTTCCACATATATAAAATATACCAAAAACAATTGCCCCATTTCACAGGGATACTGTGAAAATAAAATTAAATAGTATGTGCTTGGGTGATTTGCATACTAAAATATATGAGTATACCAGAGAGATTGTAATTATCATTTATACACGTGATTAAAAATGAAATTATTTTTGTCCAATGATAAGGCAAGGAAAAGTGAATGCATTTTTGTTGTTGTTGTTGTTAGAGAAAACACAGGTACACAAGTTTGGAGAAGGCTCACATCTTTTTCTGACAGCAAGGACTCTAATAGCAGAGGCCATTGGATGGAGATCCATCATTCTGAATTTAAATGTGACTTGCAGAGCCAAATGATAACTTGGAGCGTTTTAGAAAAGAATGCGAAAACTCAATCAAACCAGGAGGAGGAGAAGGGCATTAACCACCCAAAGTAATAGTTTGGTTCGCTGTGTGAGCGCCTCACAAGCACTGCTGAAGCATGATGCAGAACTGCAGGGGTTTCAGTTTGTCCTACCTTTTCTAAGTTTATTGCTCAAATGCCCTGTTCTTGTCAAAATGACTTGTCTGCTGTGTCCCTCAGGTCCTGACTTTCTCCCCTTATTGAATTCAACGTGTTATTCAACACATCTCAAGTCATGAAGGTTATTATTTCTCTCAGCACCTGACCCCCTATTTTTGGACTGATTTCTCCCCAAGTATGGAAAAAGCTATAGAGTTGGCTTACCCTTTACCTTGAGTAGGAAAATGGGGATAATGACTGCCCTTGATTCTTTTTGTTCCTTTGTGTTCCAAAATTAAGTCTCCACTATCTAAATAATTATATTGATTGTATCCATATGAAAGATGGACCAGCAGGGTTATTGAACTGGGAAAAAGTTTTGAAGTGGGGATTACTGAATTTCTTGATGGATATACATATTGTCTATAGTCCCTAGAATAACAACCATTTTTTTTGTGATATGTTGGCATTGATTTTAGTTTATATTGGTAGTCCAAAAGGTAAGAATGACACAATAATAAAGTAAGAAAAAAAGGTTGTTTTTTGTTTTGTTTTGCTTTTTGCTTCAGTGAGAGTTCTAACATTCAACTGAAGAGAAGGGGAATGGAGTTTTCATGTACATCTTTATTTTTTCCCCTCTCTACTTGATACTTGTGAACACTGAATTGTAATTTTCTTACACTGTCATTGGTATCAAGCTCTTGAAATAATACATCTGCAGGAAATGGGACATACATAGAGAATCTTAGACAAATTACTTCTGTTGTTGTTAAAGATTTTTGTTTGCAAGAGTCTAGAAAACTAGTGAAGCAGCAATTTATAGAATAAATGAAGGATTTTGAAACATATGTGTAGAGTGTGCCTGACTATATGGTTGTGCACAATGTATATGCAGGAGCCCGCAGAGGTTAGAAAAAAGGTACTAGATCTCCTGGAATATGACTTATAGGCCATTGTGAGCTACCATGTGGGTTCTGGGAGCTGAACTTGGGTCCTCTGAAAGAGCAGCAAGTGCTATTAATCACCAAATTATTTCTCTAGCTCTGAAAAGGACATTTTTTTTAAATCTTTAATAACTAGACTTACCTACTATACCTTCTGCTAATTATTAAAGTGTGTCATTGATGAAAGTGAATGGGTCGAATGCCAATGAGCAAATTCTTGTTATTGTACTTTATATAAATGAAGTGATTTAAATGTGTTTGTTGTCAGATCTTTAGAGATAATTCTGGCATTTGAGCATTCTGAGAAGACAGTCATTTCCCATCTTGAAAGTCCCATTAAGATATCAAGTCACTCTTTTGTGATTGGGTTACCTCATTCAGGATGATATTTTCTAGCTCTATCCTTTTGCCTAAGAAATTCATTGTTTTTAATAGTTGAGTAGTACTCCATTGTGTAAATGTACCACATTTTCTGTATCCATTCCTCCGTTGACGGACATCTGGGTTCTTTCCAGCTTCTGGCTACTATAAATAAGGCTGCTATGAATGAACATATTGGAGCATGTGTCCTTATTACATGCTGGAGAATCCTCTGGGTATATGCCCAGGAGTGGTATAGCAGTGTCCTCCAGTAGTATTATGCCCAATTATCTGAGGAACTGCCAAACTGATTTCCAGAGTGGTCTTACCAGCTTGCAATTCCACCAGCAATGGAGGAGTGTTCCTCTTTCTCCACATCCTCTCCAGCACCTGCTGTCCCCTGAGTTTTTGATCTTAGCTATTCTGACTGGTGTAAGGTAGAATCTGAGCTGAAGAGGTTTGCAGCCCCATAGGAGGAACAATAATAGGTACCAATCAGTACCCGCAGAGCTCCCAGGGACTAAACCACCAACCAAAGAGTACACATGGAGGGACCCACGGTTCCAGCTACATATGTAGCAGAGGATGGCCTTGTCGGACATCAATCAGAGAAGAGGCCATTGGTTCTGTGAAGACTTGATGCCCAGTGTAGTGTAATGCCAGGTCAGGGAAGTGGGAGGGGGGGGCGTTGGTAAGCAGGGGAAGGGGAGATGGGATAGGGGGTTTTCAGAGGGGTAATGAGGAAAGGGGATAACATTTAAAATGTAAATAAAGCTAATATCTAATAATAATAAATAAAAGATATCAAGTTACTCAACCTTTTGACCTGGAAACACTTCTGATCATGAAACAGAACCTAAAATTTAGCTATTAAAATTTAAGGGTAGTTTTTTTTCAAACAATTCAATAGTTAAAGATTAAGTTTGCAACGTACTTCCATTTGCCATTAAATAAAAATTTCCATACGTATATAGACATCTCCCATAACTTTATGATATAGAATCTTACCATTGGCTTTTAGAAACAAATTGGTAACAGTGCAGGCATTCAAGAGAAGGCATAAGAAAGATGGCAATACTGTTGAAAGGATTGAGAAACCACTTGATCTTTAGAAGACAATTTTCTTTTACTCTGAAAGGAAAATCATGAGCACTTTTAGTAAGGACAAAATAAATTTCTATATACCTGTTGTCAAATGAGATCTCTTGAGGAACAACATGAGTACTATCCTTGCCAATAAGAAATTTGATTCTATCATAGAAGAGTCTTGAAGTGTGCTGAGAGAAGAGGGGCTGGCTTTGTTGGATGAGGTCCAGAGGGTCTGGTGAGCCCTGACAGAGTGGGCTTATGTAACAGTTGCTTTGTTGACAACAATCTGGGTCCACACAGTCTGTCAAACCATCTGGAAAATAAAACAAATCAATAGTGATAGCTATCTTCAGGAAAACAATATAGTCAAAATATGCAAAATGGAGAAAGACAGTAAATGTAAATGTAAAGTTATATTTTGAGACTAGAGCCTATTTTAACTGCATGTTTCTCAGGAATTGTAACTCAGTGAGTTTGTAGGGTATCTCAAAGAAATTCAAACTATTTCGTTCCTAAATTTTCCTGTTTGGAATTCTCTAATATTTGTTAGCTGGAGGCTATAGTTTATGTAACTAAAACGTAGCTTTTGGTTAAAGTACTCTGTTAGTTATATCTTTCTATCTTTGATGAACCACTCATCAGAATGGGAACTACTTTTTTGTCCCTTAAAATAATTCTTATCCTTAGACCATCTACTGTGAATATACAGTCAACCACTACTTGATAACCTGATTTAATTTTCACTTAAAAATTGTCTTAATATGGTTGTCTACAGATAATTCTCAACATAGAGGTTGAAATTTTCATGGTGAAAAAGCATATAGGAAAGTGATTTTCAAATGTGCAGCCAATTACCTATGGAACTTGTTAAATATCTATATACTTGAACTCTACCTACTGAGTCAGAATTTTCCATTGTCCTAAGATTGCATATGCTTAATATGGGTGACTCTCAAGTATACTAAAGTAGCTGATCATTCTTTCACTTTATTTTAGAAATTTATAGAAGCAATGGAATTATTGCTAAACCTAGTATCTATCAACATAATGAGTCACTTTCTTTCTATTTGGGGGGGCCCTCATCATTTGCATTGGTCTTCTGAATCCACTCTTGTATTGGAATGCACAAAATTAACCCATAAGCACCACCTGCCCAAGGACCAGGTAACTTCCTGAAATGCTGGGAGTGGTAGTTCTTGGAAAATAACAAAGCCTCATAGGAAAGCACGGCCTGCTTTAGGTGTCCTTCTAAACCCTGCAATATATATCTTGGGGCCATTTTAGCTAGGAAATTCCAGGGAATGGTCCTGACCAAAGTCCATCTCTTATTATTTAATATTTAATAAAGCTTGTTTTAAATTTGGCCCAAAATGGTGGAGTTGGTATTTCTCCAGCAACTCTCAGAATTAACAGTATGAAGGAAAAAGAATCATGTAAAAGTTTCACTCTTTGGAAGAGGAAGGATACAGGACACAAGACCTATGGAAGGGAGGAATGACTATTTAGAACGTAATAGATACAAAATGTTTGCTTGGTGAGGTAATGAAAGAAAACAACCTCCCTTTCCCCTAGAAACTCAGGACTTCGGAGGATAAAATAGGCGTTTAAACAGCTGGTTCTTGTACCAGTGAAGTGTGAGAAGAGTTGTAAGAGAGTTCTATGCAAAGAAAAAGAAGTGGTTGGAGTGATTAACTGAGCATATGGACACTTCACTCCACATCCAACAAGCAAAAAATTTGAAGTCCTTCCAAGGTCCTTAGAACAGGCAAGTGGCTCTAATTCAGTTGTTTAACAAGGGTAAACATGAAGATGCTAATCTTAGCTTGCAGTGGAATAGAGAGTTTCAGGGGGACCAGTGGCTCCTTAAGGCTGATGATAAAAGAGGCACTGGTTTCCTGCAGCAATTTTGCTTTCTCCCCCTCCCTCACTTGGTGCTACTGGAGGATGTATCATAGCTGGAGGCAATGAAAGTGAGCAACACTGAGAGGAGGCTTTTGGAAGAGTAGCCTTGGGGCACCTCAGAAGATATTTTCCCTACATGTGGTTTTTTTTCAAATTCCCTGTACCACAGACAGTACTTTGTTTTAAAATGAAGTTTGCTTTTTTCTTGTTTTGCCTGTTTAATTGATTTTTGCCCATGCTTTCTTTTTGAACACTTTTTTTAAATGACTTTTTTTCTCTTTATTTTCTCTTTTTCTTTTTTTTTTAATTAGATATATTCTTCATTAACATTTCAAATGATTTCCCCTTTCCTGGTTCCCCTCTCCCTGAAAGTCCCATAAGCCCTCTCCCCTCCCTCTGTTCCCCAATCAACCCCCTCCTGCTTCCCTGTCCTGGTATTCCCCTACACTGCTGTCTGGAGCCTTTCCATTAAGTGACTAACTTTTACATGTGGCTTTGTTTCAAACCAAGTTCCCTTCTTTCATCATTTAGCAAAATAAATTAGTAGATATTCCCCGGATTTTAGATGACATTACTATGTCTTCCTATGGTAAGATGTTCTCAGCCACTTATTAGCACATTATCTCTTTGCTCTTCTGTTAATTCAATATTTGGATGTATAGAAAAGTTGGCGAAAATATCAGATGGATTAAAAGAGTTTTTGTAATGTTTGCTATTGTTGTCTCATATGCAAAACATGAAAAAATGAGTATTAAATTTAAACTTATCTTTAGTCATTTTTATTGAATTGTGACTTTTTTATTGGCATAATGTCCACAGAAGCACTTAATGTCATGCTTGTTAAACATTAACAGATGCACTAATAATAGTTTTGGACATTGACAGGTCTCTTTCTATCTACTATGGTTCCAACTTATTACGGAAAATAAGTTGATTTCACATACATATTCATGTCATAGTAATCTTCAAAATTGGATTCTAAAGTTAAACATTGAACTAATTCAAAATTGGGAATCACATTCTCATCTAGTTATGTGACGTAGAATTCAAAGTAATCTTTTATATTTAATAATGCCTATTATATGCAGAGCTGACCCTATTGAGATTCCCCTTTTTCTCAAAAAACAAACAAACAAAAATAAACAAAGAAAGCAAGGTGCTATTGAATTTAGAAAGGTAGCAGGGAAGCCAACCAACAATTATAATTTGCAGGCAAAGCCAACACAGGAGCAAATATCTACTTACCAATTATCACATTGGATAACACTCCAAACAGTATGTCTAGACTGTTACAAAGAAGTGCAAATGACAGTCACACTAGATGTGTGTATTTTTTTTTGGCTATTAACAGTTCTTTTATTGTTCTGAATTGGAAGTTGTGGCACCCTACTGACAGCCAAGCTCAGGGTGTCAGATACAAACATATCATACGTTAGCTGATTTTATTTTCAGAGATTGTTTTCCTTAAGGGAATAAAAATAAAAGAGAGCAAAAAAGCAGAGATTACACACTGTTTTGGAAGACTAAACATGGGGTTCACCTAGGTTTGCCAACCAATTTAGGTCTATTCCAATTGGTTCAATTCATGTCAATGACAATCAAGGATACTATTTGTTTCTACACAGTAGAAACAAGTCATCACTAAAAAATGTTTGGCTATCACATGTGTGCCCTTGATTGGAAAAGAGAATAGAAAAGGAGATATTAACAATATAGGAGAAACTCATGTTGGCCTAAACCTCTAATGAAATTATTCACAATACCCATACTATTATCTGGATAGGAATGGACAGCTAAGATTTGGTAGGGTATCCTTAAGTATTTTCAATTTTGTATCAACTAGTTAATATTTTCTAAGTATTAGGTACTTTCAAATGTATCATCTAAGCTAACTTCCGCAACAAATTTTTATGTAGATATTCTCAGGTTCATTTTATAAATAGAAGAAAAGAGACAAATGTGATCCCATAGTTATGTGGGAGACATATTAACATACAGTATTATGTTTAGAAATTCAAAAAATATTTATCATATATATATATATATGAAGTCCAGTAAAGTTGAAAAGATAATCATGAAGACTATTCACACTGTCTAGTTTATATCTAGTGCTAGATAATATTAGATATTATATACCAAGTTGTGGACTGTAGAAACTACAAGATATCTAGGGATGGAGTCTTAGGGTTGGGTTCCAATGGCTTACATTATCAGTTTAAAATGTTCAGCCTTACTCTTATGGAAATAGTCTTAAAACTGTTTAAAATAATCAGTTCATTGAAATGTATTCACTTAGGAACAAACTTTGTGTAGATAGGACACCATATGACTCTGAGTTGGTAGGCAATACTTTAATATGAAACTCCTTATTCATTGAATTTTATTTATTTATGGGTTATCAATTGGATACAGGCTAGATTGAAGTTTAACTTTTTTGGGATTATAGAATAGGAGGCCTGTCAATGCTCAAAAGTCCTACTTCTAGGACAATTGTAAATGTAGCTAGAGTCTTTTATTTCCGTATTTACTAAATTCTGCAGCATGCTGGGGACATACAAAATATGAGGTTTATAGATCTATGAGTCATATGTGTTCACTCACCCATAGTGCTAGATCTAGAAACATGACTATAGTTACTGGTTTTAATGAATGGTGACTTATTATGAAGAGTAATTCCTGGGAAACCATTCTCTTTTAGTCATTTAACTTACAGATTTGCCAACAGATAGGAACACTTTCTACAAGAGAAGTCAAGACACTTATGGAGAAATATTTACAAAGTCAGAGAAGAGGGACCATTGGATTATACATTTTTATTCTATGTTTTAATATTCTTCCATAATCTTTTTATTACATCAGATATCACTTTTCTTCCTTTATAAGTAGAGTTAATAAGATGAGATCATCACTATTTGACTGAATATCCTACAAAAACCACAATGCTCGGTGTGATATGGTGCCTGTGTACCTTTGAATAGGGCTAGATCACAAAATTCCTGTGGTCCAGAAACTATAGCTTCATTCTACTCTCCGCAATGTCTACTGGAAACAAGTGAGGCCTTTCTCATCTCCCAGATTACCTTATGGCCTCCGTGTACATTTATCCACCCTCAACTTTTTTTTATTTTTCTTTTATTTTCTAAGTTTTTTTAATTTACATTCCAAATCATTTCCCCTTTCCCGTTTCCTCCCTCCCCGAAACTCCCATAAGCCCCCTTCCCTCTCTCTTTTCCCCATTCAACCCCCTTTTGCTTCTCTATCCTGGCATTCCCCTACATCCAGTCTTTCCAGGACCAGGGGTCTCTCCTTCCATCTTCTTGGAAATCTATTGATATGTGAATTGTGTCTAGGGTATTCCGAGATTCTGGGTTAATATCCCCTTATCAGTGACTGCATACCATGTGTGTTCTTTTGTGATTGGGTTACCTCACTAAGGATGATATTTTCCAGTTCTGACCATTTGCCTAGGAATTTCGTGAATTCATTGTTTTTAATTGCAGAGTAGTATTCCATTGTGTAAATATCACATCTTCTGAATCTATTCCTCCGTTGAGGGACATCTGGGTTCTTTCCAGCTTCTGGCTATTATAAATAAGGCTGCTATGAACATAGTGGAGCATGTGTCTTTATTGCATGCACGGGAAGCCTCTGGGAATATGCCCAGGAGTTTTTTTATAGTGCCCTTACAAATTTGAAATACAGAGCCATTTATGAGGATCTGTTTTAGTATCTGTTCCTGTTGTTAGAGCATAAGCCCCATAGAGGCAGAAACTTATCTGAATTATCATTTCATCATTATCATGATGCTAAGAAAAACACTTGACAAAAGGAAGTAATGATTAATGAAAACCTGGGTAATCAATGTGGAACTTCTACCTAAAAGGTAGACATTTAATATAATGTATGAATCTATGCTAACCAATTAAACTTTATTCAAAATGGGAGTCTCTAGTACTGCATTGTCTAGTGAGTAGCCTGATGTGACTATGTACATTTGAGATCTGACTAGTGGGAATAAAACAAGCTGAATTTTTCTTGTTAAAATACAAAAATACATATAGCTTTTGTGTAGACAGCGAAAATGTGTTATTTCCAAATATGTAGATATTGAATGATGTTTAAATTTTCTAAGTATAAAATGGTTCAAAATTTTAACATTAGATTTATTACTTTTCTGCCCATTTTAAGTTCTCCCATTGCTTTTTATAGTAATGAATTTATTTTCCACTTTGAGAGCTATATTTTCTGCTTTCTTTAGCATTTAATTCATTAATCCAACTAGAATATGTTTATTTTTCTTTAGGTATATGATATGAATTAAAAATCTATTTGTTTCCTAATAGTTGTCTCAACACCATGTATTTCATAATGCTTCTTTCCCCCCACTGACATTTTTGGTTTTGTGTATGTAGTGTGTATGTGTTTATATGTATTCATTTTCTTCTGTGTATATAAGAATGCATATGTTTGTAGAGTCCACAAGTTGATATTGCCTGTTTTCCTCATTTGCTTTCTACCTTCTTTAAAAAATTTTCATTTTACCCTAGGTATGCACAGGTGTATATATTTGTGCATGCTTGTGCACAATGATGCATGTGTAGGGACATACATGCTACACTGTTAATGTGGAGGTCAGAGGACAACTTTGTGGAATTGGTGTCCCTCCTACTTTACAATGGTTCTGGGGATTTGAAGATTGAACTCAGGTTTCTAGGCTTGAGTGGCAAGCATCTTTATGTGCTGAACCATCTTGCTGTTTCTCTCTGTCTCTGTCTGTCTGTTAGTCTCCATCTGTGTCTTTGTCTATCTCTATCTCTGTCTCTCTGTCTGTTTCTGTCTCTGTTTTTCTCTGTCTCTGTCTGTGTCTCTCTGTCTCTGTCTCTCTCTCTCTGTTTTTCTCTGTCTCTGTCTCTCTCTGTCTCTCTCTGTCTCTCTGTCTCTCTGTCTCTCTGTCTCTCTGTCTCTCTCTCTCTCTCTCTCTCTCTCTCTCTCTCTGACATGGTCTGTCATTGAACCGGAGTTCTAAATTTAAAGTTCATGGAGCAATTTAGCTGGTTTGACTGCTAGCCTGTTCCAGGGATCTTCCATTTTCTGTTTTCCCAACACTGATAATCCAGGTACATGTCACCAAGCTAGGTTTTATGCTTTTGCATGAGTACAGGGGATTGGACTAAGGTCCTCATGCTTGTGTGGCAAACACTTTACTGAGCTATATCCTCAACTTCTTCACACTGACTTTTTGATGCTGATTTAACGATTCAATAAATTTAAATTTGTGCTTGGGCATGTTCCAGGGCTTTTATTTGGTTGTGTTGATCTGTCTATGAAAGCTTTGAAATAGACTTTACTGTTGGAAGCTTCCCTTACTATGTGTTTTAGGTATTCAGACACAGTTAACACAGTTCTTATTTTTTTCCTTGGGCTTGTAAAAATTTGTGATCATTGTTCAAAATTTCATTTCAAGACACATAACTAACAAATCAAAAGGTGGTCCCCCAAGATGTTATGTCTCCTTCATGCTTAGGGCTCTGCAGATGGTAAGTGCTAACTTATTCAGGGATAACTGTGGTCACAGTATTTGACAGAGCTGTGACTACTATAGTAATTAGTACTTAGAATGAGAGACCTTTCTCTTTCCTTTGATTGTTAGGGAAAAAAATCCAAAGGTTATTTGTTCCCAGCTTTTACTCTTCAAGGACCTCTTAGGTAGCTTTCAGGGAAGCTGTGTCACCTACATATTCAATGCAGCCCAATTACTTACTAAGAGTCACAATGCATTGAGATCAGAGTGTAACTAAAGTCAAAGCTGCAGGATGTAGCAGCGGTTCTAATGAATATTCAACGGTGATTAGGATGCAAGAAAAATCCCAAAGAGTTTTAAGTATCAGGTGTAATATGGAGTAATCAGGTAGCAGCTACTTGAAGCAACTGCTTGAAAGTGATGTGTTTTTGATTGGAAAATTTCTTAAGAATTGCATTTTAACAATTAGGATTACTTTTTTTTTCCAGGAAGGATCAATTGCCACTTTTTGATTTAATTAAAGCAGATACACATATACAAACAAAGATACTAATCATTAGTCACAGTCAGCTAAATGACCTCTGTCCTTTTGAGAATCTGGAAAGCTGAGATCACCATATGAAGGGCATCTGCAATGTATTCTTTGGGGTAGTATATAAACATTGTAGAAATGAAATTATTGGTCTAAAATCTTAGTCATGGGACTTTTAGTGGTTATTCCATCTACCTTTCTATCTTAAAGTAGAGACCAATCTATATTTGTCATCAATATCATCTTAGTTCCACTAAAGGAAAAATGGTAATTGAAACTCTCACAGAGCGTTCTAACACTACTCCCTAAAGAGACAATTATAAGCTATGCTGAGCTCTTATCAAGCCTTTGATTTTCAATTTGCATATAGATACACAGTTTTAATAAATGTTCAGAGGTCAATGCACATTCAGTAAAATCTCCTATGTTTTTATACCCACATAGTCCACCGACATTGAGAATTGATAATCCAATAATTCATTCATGTTTAATTGATCCATTCATTAAACATTTTTGGTTGCCTTGATCTGACCTTGAAGCTATAAGGATTCTTGATAATTAAATATTCCATAATTTTTATTACCTGACAAAGTCACGAAACTTATTTTGACTCAACTTTAATTGAGCCAGAAATTATAAATGCATAGGTTGTTCATGTTTTGTGAATATAACCTTTCAATCAACACATCAGATTGGAAAGCTCTGTTAATTACACAAATGAGGTGGCTCATCCAGGTTTACACTTAAACCTCTCAGTTCCTTGCTGGATAATCTTCATAAACTTATTTTTTTTCCTGTGCCTGGTTTTATGAATTGTAAAAATATCACCAATTGAGTTTCCTACCCCATAGTTTTCAAACTAGATATCTCATATAAGATTTTCAGCACAGTGCTTAGTTCCAAGTAAATTCTGCACACAAGGAAATTACTGTTGATATCAATTATATTTGTGTCATGCTGGACATGTATCAAGAAAAACAAAGATATACGAGTAAGTATGCAGTTGTACAGTGTATACTGTAAACACCAGGGGAAATTGAGGAGGTAGAAATCACAGATTTCATGGAAGATGTGGCTTGCATGGAGACTTAAATAGTGGATATATGAATGAAGAGAAGGTATACCAGAAAACATGCCTATAATGAAGACAAAGCCAAGGAAAGTAAAGAAGAACCTTAGAGCTTTAAAACTCAACCATGCAGGTGAACATTATATCAGTTAGTTGAAAAAAAAAAACCTCAAGTTGTATAGGTAGGAAATAGAATTTTTAGAAACTGGTATGCTCCCCATTCTCTCTCTCTCTCTCTCTCTCTCTCTCTCTCTCTCTCTCTCTCTCTCTCTCTCTCTCTCTGTGTGTGTGTGTGTGTATGTGTGTTTTATGTCCTCCATTACATTTTATGTGGTTACTTGAATTATCTCTTTTCATATTTACAACCACATTCTAGCCACATTCTACGCATTTAAAACTTTTTATTATCAATTATCTTTTAGTTTTTCTATAGATAACATGTATAGGAAAAAAAACCGTACTTTGCATGTGTTTGTATGTGTATATGTGTATATATATGTTACAAGACATGGGTGGTACATGTGTGTGTTTATGCACATGTATGGAGGGCCAAAGCTGACATTGGATGTTTGTCTTGATTATTCTCCATTTTATTTATTGAGGCATATTCTCTCACCTGACCCAGAGTCTTCCACTTCGGGCTAGTTTATCTAGGGAGATTGTTAGAGATCCCTGTATTCATCTCTCCAGTGCTGGGAGTAGAGGGCTCAGCCAACAGAGTCATCTTCCCAAACCACTGAAGACAATCTTACAACCAGGTGAGTGCCTAAGCCTATACTGCTTTCGTATGGATTTAAGCTTTTTATTTGGAAGGAAGTTATGACAAATGTAATTGTCTCACAAACACAATAAATAGGCCTCACATTTTAATAATCTACTTCATTTAACCCAAGATGCTGCAATAAGAAAAGAATTTTGTTGTTAATTTTATGTTTTGACATATGTTTTACGTCTTGAAAGCATGCAAAAGTTAAGCCGAACTAAATCATCATGCTGGGTTAGTCAGATGCTAATGGAGTTTGCACTGGACACATGAGATATTTTCTTTGTTTTCTGTTATGTAGAGCTCCCTCCTGTGTCGCTACCTCTTAGTAACACTTAATGCCTTTCAGAGGGCACTGTAATTTCTGATAAATTTTTGTATTTCAGAACTGAATATGATGCTTTATTGATTAGTTTTTGAGACACAGTACCTAGTTATGAGCTACAATTAAGTGAAATATAGTACATGAAAAGCATTTGGAGTATTGCACAGCCATAGTAATTTTCAATAAAGAATATCTTGAAAATATTACTGAAATTAAAAAGAATACAACCGCATACAATATTATTGATACTTAAAATTCTTAATTTTTGCCCTTGGCAAGGCTGGTTACAACTGTGCCAGAGGCACACCTATTGCTTTCTTACATGAACATTTAGTAAATAACTTACCTCCATCATTGTCCAAGTTGTCGCCACAAAGCATTTCCATGACAATGTTGCAGCCTGTTCCACTCCAACCAACCTGACACACACAGTGCCAACCATTTTGATCCAGGGTACATCGTCCATTTCCAAAGCAGAGCCCTGGACAGCCATCTAAATAGACAGCAGAGGGTAACAATCACAGAGCCACCAGAATGGGATTGGCCAACAGTGATGTATCTGCCCACAGGGAAGATTTTAATCATCTGGGCTCTGTTCAGAGGAGGTGCTGAATAAATGCAAGAGGAGCTTGCTTACTTGCAACACCTTCCCAGGGAACTTGTTATCCCTGACTTTGCAGTGTTTTTCCTTAGAGAGCCAATTAAGTGTTATTAATGCTAACCCCAATTCCCAACCTCTGGTTCAGATAGGAGGAAAACTATGGTGGGGACAAGAAATATTTTTTGTTTCTTTTTGAAAAACCTATCTCCTCATTTCTCCCAAAACTGGATAGATGATGCTGTATCTAGTTATGGTCAATAAGTTGAAGAAAGACGGCAGTTTCTATGAAGAGAAACTTTCTTCAACTACTTTTAACTTGTGATGGTTTTCCTTTTGTGATCTAGTGCATCAGGACATAGGTATGTTGGTTTATAATTCAGACAATACCCCTGTATATTTGCTTATTCCTTAGAAAAGTGCTATACTTGATTTGCATCCATTTAGATTTTCAAGATTATTATTGATCTGAAGGCTAAGCACTGGGAATTTTACTTGTGCAATTTCTCTTGCAAAACCCAGCATACTATTTATTGTGCTTATTATAATAATATTAAGTACTTAGAAAATGTTTATGGGATTAAAAGATGCCATACATAGATTTCCATAATTTTAGAGAATAACTGGAAAAATATACTCAAGAAGAAATACAGATTTTAAATAGCTTTTAGCTAGTTAATAAAGCATGAATGCAGACAATCATACGTTTTTAGAATTCAGCTTCTTTTTCTTTAGTATCCTCTAAAAATGTGTCGTACTCATTCTACCAGTAGTTCGGAGGCAGGCACTATCAAAAAGAAACTGCATGTTCTAAGTGATCATTGCCAGATATATGGATACAATGATGATGATGATGATGATGATGATGATGAGATAATAATAATAAATATACATCCTGAGTATTTTCCCAATAGTCATACAAGGCCAGACCTGGTTTTTAATAGGGGTAGTCCAATTAACATTTTTTTTAATGTATGCCTTCCAAAGAAAATCTCATAAGGACAAATATAAACTTAAGTTTTAGAATATCATAGAAGTAACCTCATCTTTTTTTTCCCAAATGGTTTTCAAGGAAATAAAACTTTAAAATAGCAGATGGCTTACAGAAAGTATGATAAGTTTTATGAGTATCATATCCCCAAGTGATGGCATAGAAAGAATATACATAGCCTTGGAAAAGGGATTTCTCTATTTGTATTCTTGTAGGTACTCAATGGAGAAAAAAAAAAAACCAAGGTGATTTGGAACACAAAAACACTATGTATTTGACAGGAAATCCATTGTTGTCTCTGTCAAAAGCAAATCCCTGGAGGGACAGAGGTTAAGGTACTTAGAAAGACATAAGAATTCTACAGGTGGACAGAGATACATTGTTTTGAAGGATACTTCATCTGTCTACCTCAACCTAGTTTGCTCAGTGTATGTGCAACTTCCCCCCACAATTTTCTACAAAGAACAAAGAAAAGAGTCCTTATAATTGCTAGTCCATTTTATACTGTTGCAATGGTGACTTGGATGTTAGAAAAGCAAGTTATCTTCTAGTCTCATTAGAATAAACACAGCAGTAGTATATTGAAGTAAAATTGCCCAAAGTAAAAACCAGAAAGAAACCAACCAAGCAGCCAAAGGTAACCAAGCAACTAAAACTAAAACACTATCTTTGTTCTCCCTCCTGCATGCATAATTGTTTGAAAAGATCATATCTGTTCTTAAGAAAAAGTCTTACCTCGAACAGCATCTAAGTAGTGAGCTAAAAGAGAGGAAAAGAATGATTGAATGCATTTCTGGGGGAGCAAAATTATATAACATATACTAATGGTTTACCATCTGTTGTCTGGAAGGAGAACAGCAAACTACAAGTTGTTGAAATGCCTGAAACTCAAAAATTGGTACACTAGCCTGTGTATTCTCTGAATAATATTTTATGTGGAGAAGTTATTAATGTCTTTTCTGCAAGAAACCTTAATAATAATAGGCATCCTTAAAGTGTCATATTTCACTAAATGTGTAAGAAGTTTATTTTTTTTAAACATTTCACTAATAACTTCTATGAAAAAAGCTGTATCTTCTTATTGGGGATATCTTTAGAAGAGAGTTCTGGAACAACCACCTTTGGTAATCATCACAGTATTTAAATCGTTTCACGTGAAGGCAATAAACTGACTCCAGTGCAGAATGTAATTACTTAAGCTGCATCTGAATCAACCCTCACCACCTTTTTAATGATTCTTAAATATTCCCACAATCATAGAACAAGACTTACTGTACCTGTCATAGAATAGTATATATTATGCATTGCTTTGACAGATTCAAGCCATTACAACAAAATAATATCACCTAAAAATGAAAGTTATAGTACAGTCAACTGGGAGAAAAAAGCTGAAAATGAATTGTATATCATAACACTTGGCTCATGTTCAGGGGTAGTCGGCCAACACAAATCACATTTTTGTGTGTACTTTTATTTATATATTTTTGTTTCTGTTTTGTTTTTCTTTTAAGAGAGAAAGAGCATGAAATTGAATGAGTAGAGAGGTGGGAAGATTCTTCTGTAGTTAGGAGAGGAGAAAAATATGCTAAAATATGTTATAGAAATAAACTAAAAATAAAAAAATAATACCAAAATCAAAAAATCACTCCTGCCTTTCATTAGTGTACCTTTTCTTTCTAGCCATGGAAATGCCAGTGAACATTGTGACCAATTTCTCTAGTAGAACAATGAGAACTGTACATTCATATTTATTTCATTGTATATTTACGATGGTTAGTTTTGACTATGACTTAACACAGTCTAAAATTATCTGGGAAGAGTCTCAATAAAGGAATGTTTAGATCAGGGTGGCTTGTGGGCATGTCTGTGGGAGATTATTATGATTATGTTATGTGAGACTGGAAGCCTAGTCTCTTATGTGCATTCCCTATGCAGGGGATCCTGAGCTGTAAAGGAAGGAGAACGTGATCTGAGCACAAGCATACAAACATTTACTGTGCTCTCGTTCTGATTATGAGTGCGGTATGCCTAACTCTCTTTAGCTCCTGACACTGTGACTTCTTTACTATGATGAATTGGAACGTGGAACTGTGAGCTAAAATATACTCTTTCTAACCTGAGTTAATTTTGTAGTGGTATTTCATCATAGAAATCCTAATAAATTCGATTAAGACAAAGTACAAAAAGCCTTTGAGGTAGATATGTACACAAATTGAAGGCTTTGGTTTATTTGAAAATGAAACTATTTTACAATTTAAGTTTTAATTATTAGTAATCTCTTTTATATTGTGAGTACCATATGATATGATAATTATTACATAGGCACCACCTGCCTACAGATTTTTCTGTCTGACTGTGGTTTGAAAATTTGTGAAATCGATGACTAGGTTGTGAGAAGGGGTGAATGCTTCAGTATAAATTCTGTACTACTGAATAAAGATAGACAATTCAATACAGTTCTATTGGTAATAGCTCAGGAGTGTCTTTTTCATGTACATTAAAGACAGCCTCTAACTATGTTAAATGGGCTCTGTTAAAGTAGTCCCATTTAATGAAATTGCCTGTAGGTGCTTTCATTTGAAATAACCTATACTTTTCAAAAGGAGAAATGGACAGTGAATGTTACTATCAACAAAAGCACTTGTCTTGTTAACTAATGACACTTTATTCCAATGTATCATCTTTCATTTGAGTAACTCAAAGTGCTTGAAAGCAGAAAACTATAAGGAACACTGAAATAACGCGAAAATAAACGATGGAAGAAATCAGAACACTGCTGTAAAAAAGAAACCCTCTCAGTTCACAAAAATTTGTAGCCAATATTTCTCCTTCCCCCTTCTCCAAATTGTATTCTGAATAGCTTGTGAACTGACTCACTAGAATTCTCTTAACTTCTTTTATTAGCCCAACTGACTTTAATCAAAGTATGCTGATACTTACCAATTGTGCAGTGGTCGCCCTCCCATCCAGGGCTACATTCACATTTTCCATCTTTGCATTGGCCATGCTCAGCACAGTGAGAGTGACAGGAACGTTCCTCACATGTTGGTCCTACCCAACCTTCTTCACATTGGCATATTCCCCTTGAGCAGACCCCATGGCTACCACACTCCATGGTACAGAGCTCTGTGGAAATTCAAAAGAGGCATATCAACACATTTAGTTAAAGCCAACAGTCATTCTTCCTGAAGTCATCAAAATAAACAAACATTGCAGCCTATACTGATAGCTTAAATGAAATGTTTATGAGCATGCAAAAATATATAAAAAAAACATCACGTACATTTCTAGTTTCTGAGTAAACATATATGGGACTTTGCAAAGAAGGTAGGTAAGGCTCTGTAAAATAAATTTTAGTGCAAACTGATTTTAATTCCATAGAATGAAAATGTCATCAAGACATAGAAAGGAATTGTATGTCCAGCAATTGTCTGGGAGGATTTCTTTAAAATTCATTAAGATCACACATAATATTGAGTTATTTTATGATATTCTATGAATTCACAGTGGATAATGACACAGTAAAATAGTGTTCTAAGCTTAGTTAGAAAGATAATATTGGAAAGAAAGTAACATAATAAAATTCATAACACACAAAAGACAAGATTTCCAATGACAGCAATCAGCTAGTTTATCTGATCACAGAATCAATATTTGCATTTATTTTAAGCATGTGAAATGACTCCTTGTTGATTAAAGTACACAGCCTTCTTATCCTGAAATGCTATTCAATGTTTAGCCAATATAGTGATGGTGTGTCCTGGCTTTGCCAAAGTTGTCTGCTTTGTCTCCTTGACTTTTGGATGAGAATTGTTGAATATTAATAAAATCCTGACAGTAGATAAACCAAAATCAAAGCTTGGCAAGCTCCTTTCTTATCTAATTTTCTCGATAGAAGAGAAGAGATCAAAGCTTTCTGAATGGATCTAATATGCTTGGTGTTTAGTGGTCATATACCCTTGATATGACAAAAGGGTATTCTGGAATTTGAGTTGTCATTTTCATAGTCTAAAACTTGAAATGAAATTCTCTGTTAAGAGTGATTTTGTTACAATAATATTAATAAACTCTATAGCTATGAAGGTAACTTTTAGAATGTGAAAATATCTTTATGATAAATCAGTATCTGTAGAATTTATTAAAATCTCAATTAATTTGATTGCTAATTTATTATTGTGTTTTGTATGTATGTGTTGCATGTTCATGTGTGTGGCTGCACATGTAAAGGTGCACACATGTGTACATATGTGTGTGCCTTATGTGTGGAGGCCAGAGTTTGATGCCAAGTGTCTTTCTTGATGGGTATCCATTTTATTCAATGAGGAAGACTCCATTGCTTATCTACAGCAATTGTAAACCTATAGCTTACCTATTTGACTACTATAGCTAGCTACCTTGGCCCAGTAATCCCCTGTCTCTGCTTCCAGAGTGCTGTAATTACAGATGGGCCAGGTTACCTACCTTCCTTTATTATGTGGTATTAAAGATAGAAATTTTAGTCCTCAATCTTGTAGAGCAAGCCCTTTGTTCACTGAACCATCTTCAAAAACTTTTATTTTATTTTTTTCAAGCTTGGGATTGATGAAAGTAGGGGATTTGAAATATGAAATAATGACTGATAACTCAATATTTTTGAGCAATATCAATATTCTTTTTCTGACATGTGTTAAGTATATACCAGAGTGAATAATATGTACATATCAATGGCTAGTGGGCTGATTTGAGATATATCTTAGAGGTATAAGTAACAGGAGTTTCTTAAGTTTGAATATGTTTAATAAAGCAAAGGGTGAATTAATAAAAACAACAATAGTGCCGGGCGGTGGTGGCGCACGCCTTTAATCCCAGCACTTGGGAGGCAGAGGCAGGTGGATTTCTGAGTTCGAGACCAGCCTGGTCTACAAAGTGAGTTCCAGGACAGCCAGGACTACACAGAGAAACCCTGTCTCGAAAAACCAAAATAAATAAATAAATAAATAAATAAATAAATAAAAACAACAATAAATTAATGGATAATGATGCTATTTATAAAATGGAAAAATCTTGGGGGAAACACAAGTAGAACACCAAAAGTATTATCTTTATGATTTGTATACTGAGTCATGTGAAAAATCAATTAATTACTAGAATATATGTATGGGATGGTCTAAAATATCATCATTATGATATGTATACTGAATTATGTGAAAAATCAGTTAATCACTAGAATATGTGTGTGGGACAGACTAGGTCTGGAAATATAATTTGCCAGTCTTTATTATATAGGTAATGGAGATAGTTGAACTGCCCCCATATGATATATATAGTAGCAGAACCTCTGAAATGTTCACTGATTTGAAAACTATGCAGGCTGTAATAAAACAGACAAAATTTATTATTTTTTAATAAAATACCATATAAAAGTACCAAAAAGCAAAGGAGGCACCATTGAAGGATACTGAGAAGAAGGCAATTCACTTTAGGAAGAAATCCAATAAAATTATGGAGTAGCTAAAGCTCAAAGAGAAATGATATTTTTAAAGATTTATTTATTATATGTAAGTACACTGTAGCTGTCTTCAGACACACCAGAAGAGGGCATCAGATCTCATTACGGAGTCACCAAGTGGTTGCTGGGAATTGAACTCAGAATCTCTGGAATAGCAGTCAGTGCTCTTAACTGCTGAGCCATCTCTCCAGCCTGAGAAATGCCTTTTTTTTTTTTTTAAAAAGGAGTGGTATATTGTAATTATTATTCTTATAGACCTCTAAGACATAGTCTGACATGAGCCCACTGGACTCATCCACAAGACCCTCTTAGTGACTCTATGAAGAGCTAAACTGATAAAGTACTAGTGGCAAGGCCACATGGGATTAAAGAAAAGAATGAATGGAAAGGCATTTACAGAACTATCAGATCATAAAAATGTCTAGAACACTGAAAAATCTATTTTAAAAGGTGAGCATTCATCTAATAAGTGGTAGCCTAGATAGAATTATCTTAAACTAGCTCCAGATCCCTACACCTTGATTCTACATTTCTGATTGATGATTTGATCTTCCAACAGCAGTTCTTGTGGTGAATCTGAAATGATGATCTGTTTCCTCTAATGGTTCCTTCATGACACTAAAAACTGAGAAGATCTTCCTGAGAGATTTGATTTAAAAAAAAACTTCAAGTCAAGACTGATGGCAATGACTAAATGGAAAAATTTCTTATATATTGCTTTGTGTAAGCATATAAATAGAGAAGCATTGGTTAAATGACAGGATCTGACAACTAAAAACTTGGAAGTTAGGAAATAAGGTAGAGAGAAAATGTTATTATATATGATATGAAATGTCCTAATTGAATTACTTGTAAAGTTCTGTATTATTCACGAGGCAGGCAAGAAGTACTTTGTCAAGGGTGTATATAAAAATGTAAATGTAAGACCTTGTTTCTAATAATAGGATCCAATATTTTTTATTACTTTCTAATAAAAACTAGAACATGTAGATAATATATTTAAATATTTTTGAAGATAATAGGTTCCCTAAGACAATAAAGAATTACTATATCAATTTCAAGACAAAAAAGAAAACTCAGTGAGAGGATTCTGACATTTATGGATGCTTTCTCCTGTAGCAATGTCTGGCACTTTTAGTTGAGGAAGATAGAAAGGCCTAGATGCTGGGTTAAGCTTTGTCAGACTTGTGACGGCCGAAACCAATAGGAAAAATAGATAGATATTGGTTACTCTCTACAACTTCATGATAAGGAAAGGAAGAGGAGATGGAAAGACTGTAAGAGCCAGAAGTGCAGGTGGACCGTTTATAAGACACGGAGGTGAGGGATGACTCCAGTACAGGGCCGATGCACCTATGAACTCACAGACTGTGACAGCATATGCAAGCTCTGTACAGGTTTATCCAGACAGGGAAGCACTGAGAGGGGGAAGTAGACATGGGGTCCCACCCTTAACCAAGAAAGTATCTGAGATTGATACATGGTGACAAATAGAAAATCACTGTTCTCCAATGGTGTCTCACTGGGTGTATCAACCACACTTGAGTGTAGGCATTATGCCCAGGAGTAGTTGGCCAACACGAAACTAACACAATGGCACAACGATCTTTTTTGTTCCTTTTCTTTTTTTTTTATTTTCTAAGTTTTTTTATTTACATTCCAAATCATTTCCCCTTTCCCGTTTCCTCCCTCCCCGAAAGTCCCATAAGCCCCCTTCCCTCCCTCTTTTCCCCATTCAACCCCCTCTTGCTTCTCTGTCCTGGCATTCCCCTACATCCAGTCTTTCCAGGACTTTTTGTTTAATTTTGCATTGTTTTGCCAGTTTTTGTCTTATTAGTCTTTACAGAGAGGGAGGAACGGGGGGGGGGGTGAGTGGGAGGGAGAGAGGCGGGGGGAGGCAGAGAGGCGAGAGGGAGGGAGAGAGGCTGGAGGGAGAGAGAGAGACAGAGAGAGGGGGATGGAGGGAGAGAGAGAGAGCACAGCACTTGTGGATAGAGAGGGAGGAGTTGGAGTAGGGGAAAACATGATCAAAACACATCTTATAAGTTTTTTCAATATAAAAAATGACAAAAATATCAAAATAGAAAAATGGCCAGGAAATTCCCATCATTCTATCAAAGTAAATTCAAAAAAGTAGAAGAAAGAAAATGATAATTACAAGAATCGAGAGTAATGAAAGAGTGGCAAATAACTGTATAAAGTTTAAAGAAAAACAGTATTTTATTTGCATAGATCAATAAAGTTGATAATTCTCTTGTGGTGAGTGGTCAATCAAGACAAAAAAAAATGTAGATGGCTCTATTAATTAGTATCCAGAATGGAAAGTAGGAAATCAGTGCAGTTTTTTAATCTCTGTATTTGAACGTGTTAAGCAATTACCATGAAACCACATTTCTTTATAACAACACAAGTCAAAAGAAACAGTATAGTACATAAAGTATTTTAATCCCATGTTAAAGAATAAAGAAAACTCTAGTCTCGGATGGCAATATTTGTAAATAGATCAAACTTTTTTTTTATTTTTTCATTTTCTATATTTTTTTATTTACATTCCAAATGATTTTCCCTTTCCCATTTCTTCCCTCCCCGAAAGTCCCATACACCCTCTTCCCTCCCCCTGTTCCCCATTCAACTCCCTCTCATTTCTCTGTCCTGGCATTCCCCTACATCCAGTCTTTCCAGGACCAGGGGTCTCTCCTTCCATCTTCTTGGAAATCTATTGATATGTGAATTGTGTCTTGGGTATTCCAAGATTCTGGGTTAATATCCCCTTATCAGTGACTGCATACCATGTGTGTTCTTTTGTGATTGGGTTACCTCACTAAGGATGATGTTTTCCAGTTCTGAGCATTTGCCTAAGAATTTCGTGAATTCATTGTTTTTAATAGCAGAGTAGTATTCCATTGTGTAAATATACCACATTTTCTGAATCCATTCCTCCGTTGAGGGACAATAGATCAAACTTTTAAGGATGAAAAGATTTATAAACTTGACACAAAATTTCCCAAGGAATAAAGAAAGTAGACATTCTTTAAAATGTGTCTTATGAAGTAAATAAAAACTACATATAAAATTCTAGCAAAGATATAAGTGAAAATATAAGACAACATGACATACATCTGAAAACAGTACGGAAGAAAGAAAATTCATATGAAATAAAATAAATGAAATAGATGAAAAAGAAAGTGTGTAATATTGAACCTCATATAATGTAATTAAATCTAAAACAACTAACGAAATACGTTCTACCCCTCCACTGGAAACTGTAAAATGTTTTTAGTGAAATGAGAAATGGAAAGCTTAATATTCCTTTTCCAAAGTAGTTCTTTCATTTCACAATGAAATGCATGAGTATCTTAGTGTCTTTGTGTCTGGTGTACAGGTATTTGCATTTTTATGAACTGAAAAAAGAGGCTCAACAAGATAAAAAGCTGATCAGTTGAGAGTAGGACCGACGAGCATAACGCAAAGTCATATTAACTTAGTACATAATAGCACGGAGGTACACGCAACAAAATCAACACATATAGGAAAACTTGGGTTATGGTGAAGGTAACCCTACAGACATGCAGAGAGAGTATGGAGTTAAATGAAACGGTATGGGAAACTGAATTTCTGTCAGAAATGTATCTATGTTATTTTGTACAATAAATTAATTTAAAATATGTGATAAGCACTACCTATCACTGCTGCTGAAATACAACACTAGACAATAATTTCAAGACGTTATGATAGAAAGATATTTTTATAGGAGGCATTTAAATATAATAGTAAATGTAAAATCCAGTAATTTTGTCCATTAAAATTAATAACTACTTACCAAAGACAGAGAAAAGATATTCTACTGGGTAGTATATATGACTAAAAAAGATTTTGTATTTAGAATACTGCAAGAGCTTCAAATTAATAGTAAAAACAGTAGAAGAATGGGTATATATAAAAGGGTATCTAAATGGCCAAATACAAATATCAGGGACATACAAATGAAAATAATTCTTTGCAAAAACACTATAATGGTTGAAAGTAAAATGAATGATATGGATAGTAATGTGTTATAGATAATTTGAGAGAAAAGAGTCTCATGCATCACATGAGGCTCTGTAGATTGGTGTGATCAGTTTGGAAAAATATTGGAAATTATCTGCCAAAGTAGAACATGCATATATTTTGCTTTGCCATAGTTCAACCACTTAGGATTTTCTTGGCAGAGTGAAAGCTAGCAAATGCTTTGCAGAAAGTATGTATAAAAGTGTTCACAGAAGAATTATTGGCGCTAGACAGAATGGACACATTTCAAATACCCATCAGCAATACAACAAATACCTAATTGCAGCAATCATGTGAAAAATGATAAAATGTAAGAAAATGATTGATAGCAAAATGCCACAATATGAATAAATCTGCAAAAGCAATGCTGATGAAAAAAATTTAAAAATTATACATATTGTAAGGTTTTTACTAAAATTTTATCAAAAGCAGGCAAGTAATATAATTCATGATTTTTGAGTTTTGGCTCATGTATGCCTGTAATTTTAGGTTTAGTGAAGCTGACACAAAAGGGGAGAGAGGGATGGAGGGAGGGAGGGAGGGAGGGAGAGGGGGAAGGGAGAGAAGGGTGAGGGGAGAGAGGTCCTTATCTAGTAAAGAGAGAACAATGGAAATTGGTAATGAGTGCTTACAGAAGGGCATCCCAGTTCTGTCCTTTATTTCTTACTTGGGTAGTAGTTACAAGGCATTCCATCATTTGATAAATCACTGAATGGTATGTTATAAGCTTAAAATTAAAGTGAACCACTACAAACAGTGAGAGAATAGATCTTCCTAGCTGGTATAGTGGAAAAAAAAACAAACAAGAACTCATTCAAAGAAACGACAGAAAGGAGACAAAAGCAAAGAGAACACTGTAAAAGGGACATAAGAGATTATAGGATCTAAATCCAAGCACATCAGTAATTTCAAGTAAATGAAAAATGAATTGAACTTGTAATTGGAATGAGTGTCTATAACTGAATGAAAGGAAATTTAGTATTTTCTTTCAGTTAAGAATAGATTTCTAAAAAAAAATACTAATACAGAGAAGTTACAAATAATAGGAAGAAACATAAAAGATACAGAACAACCAAGAAAAGCTTGAGATGACTATAATGTTACCAGATGATGTAGACTTCAATGCAAGAAGCATTATCATGGATAAAGTCAATTATTTTCTAATAACAAAAGGATTCACCAGGAAGGTGTAGCAAGAAAGACTCTGTATGGTAATATAGCTCCAAAATATACAAAACATGTAAAGTTTTGTAGAGTTGGAGCAAGGCAAATGGACAATTTTGTAATCAGCAACGAGAAATTAAAAATGGGTGAGAATTTTCAACAAATATCTTTAATATCGCACTTACATGGAACCTTACATCCATGACTATACAGTATCTATTTTTTTTCAAGCACTTCAAGAATGTCCATCAAAGTTGCAATAGCATTTGTCCACAAAGCTGTCTCATCTGCTATTTCAGCAGAATGTAAGAAAACTAGAAATATGTAACAGAAGATGTTACAAAAGTAACATCCTAGAAAACACTTCCTTAAAGACACTTTAAAATAATCCATGGATTATTTCCAGAATTTATATTGGAAATAAGAACTAACAACAATGAAATTAATATTTCTCAAAACTTGTGAAGTCAGAAATCAAGCTGGAACTGAGCTAGAAATTCTTCCCATCTAGCTAGCTTTCCAGAAAAGCTGCTGAACCTGTAACACCAGTCCACCAGGCTAGATATACCTAGTGTTTATATAGTGGCACAGCTGCTACGGTGGCAACAAACTACTCTCTGATTGGATTTTAGACCTGCTCTGCAAGAGGGAATTCCTTCTGTGAACTGTAAATTTGGTCAAAAACCCAAGGCTTAGGAGGCCTTAGACACTATTCTGGAATGTACTACAGTTATTTAGCTAGATACGTGGTGCCGTGCAACCATTTAAATATTTATAATTCTATCTGTAAACAAATGCTGAACTAAGTCTTAGCCAGACAGCCTGTCTTTGTAATAAACTACAGCAACTGCAAAGAAACATGGCTCTTCAAGCTGCAGCGAATAAATAATATTGGAATAGTCAGCCTAAGACTGGGCATTTGTATCAACCTCTCTACACTCAGGGAACATTTCAGAAGATGGGGCAGAAAGAATGTAAGAGCTAGTACATAGAGGCATGCAAAATGCCTTTTGGGCATAACATAGTCATTGCAATCAGGATCTCACAGGAGCTGCAATGGACTGGACTAGGACTGTACAACATTTAGTATGTCATCAGTCAATCATAGGTTGGGGAGTGACTCATGAAGACCACAATTCATCTTACAGAATTATTAACTTGGTGGATTCTGAGGGAGATGCAATTAATGTCTTTACTTATGTATCTGATAGGTGAGTTTACTAACTTCAATAGGTAGCTTGAAGGCCCTGGTCACACAGACACCCTGCTTTAAAATCAGTGAGTCACAAAACACAATTTAAAAAACAAACATGTTGCAAAGGGTCTTGTAAGGACTGAGGAGTTGTCAGGGGTGAGAGAAAAATAGGAAAATGAGAGTAACCAGAATGCATTATGTACATGTATGGAATTATCAAAGAAGAAAATAAAGTTATAGAGAAAACAACAAAACACCTTTTGAAATGCAAATTAGGAGCAGTGCAGAAATTTATAGACTTAGTACACTTGGTAGAAAAGAAGCACAATAAAAATATATACTACATAAAATGTCTGCCTCAAGAAAAGAAAGCAGATAACTTTGTGTGCTCATCTCTCCCAAATCATCCTTTTCAGCATCATTCCATGTCATCACCATGATGTGCATGAATGTCCTGGCAGATACTGTCAAGAGCACCAACAATGCTTAGAAGAGAGGCAAATGCCTGGTCCTCATCAGGCCATGCTCCAAAGTCATTATTGGGTTTCTAACTGTGATGATGAAATATGGTTACACTGGTGAATTTGAAATCATTTATGAATGTACAGTTGAGAAAATAAGTGTGAAACTTATATGCAAGCCAAACAAATGTGAAGTGATTAGTTTTAGATTTGATGTGCAGCTTAAAGATCTAGAAAAAAAGGCAGAATAATCTGCTTCCATCCTGTCAGCTTGGCTTCCTTGTACTGACCACCTCAGCTGGAATCATGGATCAAAAAGATGCAATGTGAAAACACACAGGAGAAGAAATCTTGGGATTCTGTTTCTAGAGATGTAAAAAACATAAATAAAAAGTGGGGAATATACTTGATCTCTGGCACAGGAAAGGAATTTACGAATAGTACCCAGGTAGTGTAATCATTAAAACCAACAAGGGATAAATGAGACCTCATGAAGAAAAAAAATGTTCTATACAGCAGAGAACACCATCAACTCAAGTGAAGAGACAACCCATAGAAGAGGAAAAAAGAATCTTTACATATGACAAAAGATTAGGATATAGAATATACAAAGGAACTAAAAATCATGAAAGTAAATAACCCAACTAAAATTGGGCTGTGGAACATATAAGTGTTCTCACAAATGGCTGAGAAACATTTTTTTTTAAAGTTCAACATCCTTAGCCCTCAGCGAAGCACAAATTATAAATACATTGAGATTTCATTTCACCTCAGTTATAGTTGCTAAGATTAACAGAAGGAATCCTAGATAGCACCATATATACTAGGAAGGAAGCAGGGAAAGGGAGACATTTATTCAACCCTAGTGGGAGTTCAGCTACTATGGAAATCAGTGTGGGGGTTTAAATTTGAAGGAATATGGGAGTATTTGGAGGGAGGAAAGAGAATATAGAAATGTCATAATTATATTTTAATCTCAAAACTAAAAATTTAAAAAGCTAAAAATAGATATTCCAACTGACCTAGCTATATCATTCTTGAAATATACCCAAAGGAATCTAAACTGTACTGCAGAGGTCCTCACTCATCCATGTTCATTGTTGTTCTATTCATAATATCCAGAAATTTGAAACAGCCTACATGTCCGTAAACTGATGAATGGGGAGAGAATATGTCATAATTTAGAATAGAATTTTTCAGTAAAGAAAAATGAAATTATAAAGTTTTCAGGTAGATTGGTAGATCTAAAAAAATACAATTATCCTCATTAACTCAGACTCAGAAAGTCAAACATCACATGTTTTCTATTGTTTGTGGATTTTTAGCTTTAAACATTCAGATGTGCTTCTTTTGGAATACTCATAGGGGTTGGGAAATTATAAAGGGACCATAGGGAGTGACTTCCAAGAGAGGGGAGAAGATGGCAGTGTTATAAAGGAAAAGAAGGGAATAATGGAGAAGGCAGTGGTAAACTGAGGTTGGAGAAAGAAGATAATTGTGGAGGAGAGAATGCAGGGAAGGATAAAGCCTTTTTTGAAAAAGTTACATGGAAACCCATTACTGTAGAAGCTTCCTAACACACACACATACACACACACACACACACACACGCGCGCGCGCGCACGCACACGAAGTTACTGTATAACAGGTTAATGATATCCCTACTGGATGCCAAAGACTAGCAACTAAAAAGCCTATTGTCAGTGGGTTAATTTTTCTGGAGTTGTTGACCACTGAGGTACCATACATCCTCAAACAACACAGGCTATTGCCAACTCTTGGTTACTCTCTAGATCCTGATAATATGACCCTATTGTTGAACATATATATCTTAGTCATAATAATAATGGAAAAATAAAGCTAGTAATGATCTAGAAGCTTTATCTATGCTGGTTAGCATTCATAGTGGAAGGTTCTATGTACCGTACTGGAGTTGAAAATGAACCATTAACCTTTCCCACCTGTGAATTTCATTTTTCTTAACTGAAAAAAATTCTATTCTATTCACTCCCCACTCATCAGTTTATGGACATGTAGGTTGTTTTAAATTTCTGGATATTATGAATAGAACAACAATGAACATTATTGTGAGGCACAATAATGAGTACCCTTGGAAGACATGCCTGCTAGTGCAATAGTGGTGTGATGAACAGCTTGGGAATAAATCATACACCTCTAGTTAGAGTTACGTCCTTGTCTGTAAGATGGAACTCATATCTGTACCATATGGAGCCAAGAATACATGGCTAGAAAGGGTACAGGCCCAAGAGGAGAACCTACTACTATTACCTTGCTAAATGAATACAGTACTAAATTAACTCCTAATGACTTACTGTTAGAGCCACAGATTAATGCATTTCTTAACCCTCATGTGTGAAATATCTATTTGCAATTAGAAGGTGCAACTACAACTGAAAAAGATTTAAAAAGAAGTCTATAGTGTGCTCAGCCCTAAATGGAATATATATATCATACCCCCTGTTCCTCAGGTTCAAGAACATATGCAGAAAACAGGTAGGAGTCAGAGGTAAAACGATGTCTTCTGGACACATCAAGATATTTGCAAGTATGAACTCACAGAAGTTGGACAGCATGTACAAGACCTATTCAAGCTCAGTCCGGACCAATTTCCAACACAGAGAAGAGAGAGGAGGGCACAAAAATCTTAGCTTTAGCTATGGTGCTATTGGCAGCTGTCAGTTGCTGGGACAGTTGGTTTTCTCTAAGAGCAAACTGAACATGCTCCACAAGAAAGGCACACATAAGAGACTACATGGGTAGCAAAAATTGATATTAACAGAGTGTTGGGTGGGGAGTGGAGGATAAAAAAATTAGGGGATGGGGAATTCTGAAACTTTAGATGAAAAAGTTACTTTTCAGGAAGACAAATGTAATTCAGAAGCAAAAGGTCTGAATATATGTATATGTATGACATTGAAAATGTTTCATGTGGCTTTGCAGGTATAGCTTGCTAAATTTTTCAAAGGGCAGATAATATCCATACAATAGTGTAGAGAAATGGGAACAGATCCCTGAAGCATTTTATAGGAAAACTATAATCTAATAGCAAAACAATGAAAAGAAAAATATAAAATTTTAGTAGGTTAATATTACTTATAAACATAATTGCTTTGCCAGAGCCTCACAAATACAGGGGCAGATGCTTACAGCCAACCACTGGACTGAGCTCGGAGTCCTGATGGAGGAGTTGGAGAAGGGACTAAAGGAGCTGAGGGGGTTTGCAGCCCCATGGATCCCACCACATATATATGTGGCAGAAGATGGCCTTGTCTGGCATCATTGGGAGGAACAGTCCTTGGGCCTGAGCGGGTTTGATGCTCCAGTGTAGGGGAATGCCAAGGTGGGAAGGCAGAAGTGGGTGAGTTGGTGGGGGAGCACCTTCATAGAGGTAGGGGTATGGGGATGGGATGGGGGCTATCTAGAGGGGACACCTGGAAAGGGGATGACATTTGAAATGTAAATAAAGAATATATCCAATAAAAGGGAAAAAATTAAAAAAAATTCTAGTGAAATTGCAGAAAATCCTTTACAAAGCACAGAGATATGTACATACTAGAAATCAAAATCAAGAATGTATAAACTGGGAAATGATCTTTACCAACCTTACACCCGACAGAGGGCTAATATCCAATATATACAAAGAACTCAAGAAGTTAAACTCCAGAGAGGCAAGTAACCCTATTAAAAAATGGGGTATAGAACTAAACAAAGAGTTCTCACCTGAAGAATATCTAATGGCTGAGAAGCACCTAAAGAGATGTTCATCATCCTTAGTCATTAGGGAAATGCAAATCAAAACAACACTGAGATTCCATCTCACACCAGTCAGGATGGCTAAGATCAAAAACACAGGAGACAGCAGTTGTTGGCGAGGATGTGGAGAAAGAGGAACACTCCTCCACTGCTGGTGGAATTGCAAGCTGGTACAACTACTCTGGAAAGCAGTCTGGCAGTTCCTCGAAAAACTGGGCATGACACTCCAGGAGGATCCGGCTATACCACTCCTGGGCATATACCCAGAGGCACTACCTGCATGCAATAAGGACACATGCTCCACTATGTTCATAGCAGCCTTATTTATAATAGCCAGAAGCTGGAAAGAACCCAGATGTCCCTCAACGGAGGAATGGATTCAGAGGTGTGGTATATCTACACAATGGAATACTACTCTGCAATTAAAAACAATGAATTCACGAAATTCCTAGGCAAATGGTCAGAACTTGAAAATATCATCCTTAGTGAGGTAACCCAATCACAAAAGAACACAGATGGTATGCAGTCACTGATAAGGGGATATTAACCCAGAATCTCGGAATACCCTAGACACAGTTCTCATATCAATAGATTTCTAAGAAGATGGAAGGAGAGACCCCTGGTCCTGGAAAGACTGGATGTAGGGGAACGCCAGGACAGAGTAACGAGAGGGGGTTGAATGGAGAAAAGAGGGAGGGAAGGGGGCTTATGGGACTTTCGGGGAGGGAGGAAACGGGAAAGGGGAAATGATTTGGAATGTAAATAAAAAAAAAGAATGTATAAACGATGCTTTAACTTTCGAAAATCAATCAATGTAATTTAGTCTTGAAATAAGTCATTTTACTTTAATCCATTTCATAATACTTGAAGGAAATATGCAATCTTATTATTCACAGAAAAACTAAATAAGTAAAATTTAGTGTCCTTTTATGGTAGGATCCTCTAGCAAATAGGCATATAAGAAAACTTTAAAAATGATGAAGGCAGATTTTTCCATCTTCTGAGGTCTTCTTCAATTTCTTTCTTCAGAGACTTGAAGTTCTTGTCATACAGATCTTTCACTTGTTTGGTTAGAGTCACGCCAAGATACTTAATATGGTTTGTGGCTATCGTGAAGGGTATTATTTCTCTTACTTCTTTCTCAGCCTGCTTATCCTTTGAGTATAGGAAGGCTTCTGACTTGCTTGAGTTGATTTTATATCCGGCCACTTTGCTGAAGTCGTTTATCAGCTGTAGGAGTTCTCTGGTGGAGTTCTTTGGGTCGCTTATGTATACTATCATATCGTCTGCAAATAGTGATAGTTTGACTTCTTCCTTTCCAATTTGTATCCCTTTGACCTCTTTTTGTTGTCTAATTGCTCTAGCTAGAACTTCAAGTACTATATTGAAAAGATATGGAGAGAGAGGGCAGCCTTGTCTAGTCCCTGATTTTAGTGGGATTGCTTCAAGTTTCTCTCCATTTAGATTGATGCTGGCTACCGGTTTGCTGTAAATTGCTTTTACTATGTTTAGATATGGGCCTTGAATTCCTGATCTTTCCAAGACCTTTAGCATGAAAGGATGCTGAATTTTGTCAAATGCTTTCTCAGCATCTAATGAGATGACCATGTGGTTTTTTTCTTTGAGATTGTTTATGTAGTGGATTACATTGATGGATTTCCTTATATTGAACCATCACTGCATCCCTGGGATGAAGCCTACTTGATCGTGGTGAATGATCGTTTTGATGTGTTCTTGGATTCGGTTGGCAAGAATTTTATTGAGTATTTTTGCATCGATATTCATAAGAGAGATTGGCCTGAGATTCTCTTTCTTTGTCGGATCTTTGTGTGCTTTTGGTATTAGTGTAATTGTGGCTTCATAGAACGAGTTGGGTAGTGTTCCTTCTGTTTCTATTTTGTGGAACAGTTTGAAGAGTATTGGTGTTAGGTCTTCTTTGAAGGTCTGATAGAATTCTGCACTAAAACCATCTGAACCTGTGCTTTTTTTGGTTGGAAGACTTCCAATGACAACTTCTATTTCTTCAGGGGTTATAGGACGGTTTAGATGGTCTATTTGATCCTGATTTAATTTTGGTACTTGGTATCTGTCAAGGAAATTGTCCATTTCCTCAAGATTTTCTAGTTGTGTTGAATACAGGTTTTTGTAGTAGGATCTGATGATTTTTTGAATTTCCTCAGTTTCTGTTGTTATCTCTCCCTTTTCGTTTCTGATTTTATTAATTTGGATACTATCTCTGTACTCTCTGGTTAGTCTGGCTAAGGGCTTATCTATCTTGTTAATTTTCTCAAAGAACCAACTCCTTGTTTTGTTGATTCTTTGTATGGTTTTATTTGTTTCTACTTGATTGATTTCAGCCCTGCCTTCTACTCCTCTTTGGTGTATTTGCTTCTTTTTGTTCCAGGGCTTTCAGGTGTGCCATTAAGCTGTTAGTGTATGCTGTCTCCCGTTTCTTTTTGGCGGCACTCAGTGCTATGAATTTTCCTCTTAGCACTGCTTTCATTGTGTCCCATAAATTAGGGTATGTTGTGCCTTCATTTTCATTAACTTTCAAAAAGTCTTTGATTTCTTTCTTTATTTCCACCTTGACCAAGTTATCATTGAGTAGAGTATTGTTCAGTATCCTTTCATGCTAAAGGTCTTAGAAAGATCAGGAATTCAAGGCCCATATCTAAACATAGTAAAAGCAATTTACAGCAAACCTGTAGCCAGCATCAATCTAAATGGAGAGAAACTTGAAGCAATCCCACTAAAATCAGGGACTAGA